>CM023097.1:7458167-8187621 GCA_013103745.1 Gardenia jasminoides | reverse complement strand
GAAGAAAAGAAGAGTCAAATATTTAGTTGCGGAATAAAACTTGTTGGGCTATAGCGTTGTTTACTTATTATAGTCGGTAACACGAATTCCATGTGATATTAATCTCAATTCTGGTTGCCGTTTGGTACATCAATACTAATTTCGGTTCTATGTGGGATTGTTTAGTTATGTAATTTGTCACAAGATTATTAATAGAATTAACTTTTATGCGGCTGACGATGTAATAATTTTTTTGCGGTTTTATATGCATGCCATACGTGCATAATTTGAATTTCATATTTACATTTGCATTACATGACATGATCTAAATCCGCCGTTATAAACAAAAAATTGTACGTTGATAATGTACAAAAGTTATCTTTATTAATATGTAGGACTGCGTTGTGTGATTTGTCATAAGATGATTAATTTGCGTGCCAAATTGTTGTCGGTTGTTGGTGCCAATGCCAATGTGATTGTGGCATCCAGCTTTGCTCTGATGACACTATTACCCTTTCTACCATTTTAGCCCTTCTATTTGCTACATGCATACGTTCTTGCCAACGGTTTTGGGTCTTAATGCAGATGGCTGCAGAACTGCCATTCTGGTTGGGCATGGGCTGACAAGATCACAGCCTTGGGGAATTTTGTTGGATTTTTCCTAATTTGGGTTTAGTTTCAATTATGTTAGAATATCCTACATTGATTATTTCACGAGTTTCCAATCATATATATATGTGGAAGCTCAAATTCATATCATGGTATTAGAGTTGGGTTTTGGGTTTTTTTATTATTCTGTTTGAAGTTTCATCAATGACTTGATTTTTTGTTTTAGCCAGTCGAATCTTTGTTTTAGCCCATTCTTGATTTTTTTGTTTAGACTATTTACTAAGTCACATTTGAGTGAGTACTATAGAAATGTTAGAATACCCCATTTAACAAGTCACGTTTGAGTAGGGAGTACCATAGAGTGCTAGAATACCCATGTCAAGGCAAGTTTGAGTGGGAGTATTAGAATATCCCATATCTAAGGATTTCCAACCATATAGATAAAATATTGGATCATTCTACTCATTGTCAACTGGTTTTGAGGCAGTATTTATTAACCCATTTGTTAAGTCACATTTGAGTGGAAGTGTTAGAATATCTCATATTCTAAGGATTTCTAGCCATGTAGATAAGATCTCGGGTCACTGCACTCGTTGTCAATTGGTGTTGAGATGGAGGTCTAATTTCATTATCAAATTTCCAATCGAGATGGGTGTTTATTTGCTATGATGTCTGAGGAGTTTAATCATGGTCAGTAATCTCAGGAAAGATGGCTTTTTTTGCTCCATTTATAGAGTTTGACTTCAATAAGAAAAGATTCTGGTCCTCATATTCTCCATTTGCATTTTCTAATACCATTGAACATTTTTTGAATAAATTTAACTCCATGGGTTGCCAATTACTAACCAAGCTAAAACTATTCCATGAAATGATATCAAAGATCTTTTACTTTCTGGATACATAGCTAGTTATTTACTTATTTCCATTAAGTTTGATGTGCATGGAAAATTTCAAAATGAAAATCATCGTTTTAAGTTGTTGACAAAAGTGTGCAAGTGACCATAAACATGATAGATCTGAATTGGGACAGATTTCTCTAAAACTTAAGGACTTTAGATGCAATTTCTCGAGAGGCTATTTGACTTCTAGTTGATTGTAAGTATATTAATTAGCACTGGTGCTTATTACACGGATCATGCTATGATAAGGACATCGTTAGGTAACTCATAGTCAAATAATGGCAATTGATCGGAACACTGGTTATCTATACTTTAACACTAAGAAGATGTCTTTTTGTGTTTTATCTCGTTAATTGAGTGTGTATGGATAGTAGATTATTTAAATAATTTTTTAAAAAAATGGTGTAACACTTGTTTGATGTGATGTATATAAATAAAAATATGATTGAAAATTGTTGGCGATTGAAAAACATTTTGGATAAATAATAACAATCCATCAAAACAATTATATCTCTAAAGAGGTAAGCAAAGTGAGTTAAAATGAGATATTAATGAAGGATATATATGGTGATTTAATAGATATTGGTACAGAAAATGGTAATTGAAAGCAGGATAGCAGTTTCTTTGCAATTCAATTTCTCTTAAAACCTAGGGACTTTAGCACACTTTCTAAAACGAGAAAATGCCTAACTTCCCGTTCATTGTAGGTATTAAATTGCACTGGGGCTTTTACGAGATTCTTCTATTTAGCTAACTACAGTCAAGCACACTTCACACGCTACATATCTTTTTGAAGCATTACCGATTTATTGCACTAAAAATATAAAGCTATAATACTCCCTCCGTCCCACTTTGTTAGGCTTAGTTTGTTTTTCACACAGATTAAAAAAAGTTAGGTAACATTGTTGAAATATTTATATCTTCCTAAAATACCCTTAATTAAATATAGTATGACTAATGCTTGCATTAAATGATAAAGAAAGACAAAATGCTTGCATTAAATGATAAAGTAGGTAGTACTAAACAACAACTTCCATTAATTAAGGGCATTTTAGAGAAATTACAGATTATGTTCTACAATTGGAAAGTGGACACAATTTACAAACCAAATGAAAAGCATTACAAAGTAGGAGAGTAACTTGTCTAGATCTTAAATGGTTTGTTTTGGGTATTAGGGAGAATTAATTGAGCCAGGTTGTGTTTGATTGATCTCTTAGCTTTAAAGTCTGTATCATTTCGATTATCATCAATTCTTTATCCCTTTTGCTTGTGCAACCTGGAAATTAATTGGTCTAGGTGATTAATTAGCCCATTCACGGCCTTTTTTCACCTTGTCTGTTTCTTCTTGAAACAAGGTGGTACTGTTTCTTGTTCAACAAAGGTTATTAGTTAGTGAGCCAATAATGATATATATACTGCTTAAGGTAAAGTATAATGATATTTATATTATTAGAGAATAATGTCAGTCATTACTCTTCTTTGAGCCCTTATACATGAATAATTGCAGTAGCTGGTTATTCACTGTAATTGATGTAAGTATCTTATATGATAAATAACCCAATAATAGTGCCCCTGTGATTATAGGTTTCATTGAGATAAAATTATAGTCCTAATAAGTTTTAACTACAGCCATCTCCACGAAAACCATTTTAAGACATTTTCATATTTGCGAACCAAATATCATATTGATGCTTTACCTTGTAATACTAGTTTGTGTTGTAAAGTTACTTTGGTTGAGTTATTTTTTTTAATAAGCTACCTTTTTTTATTAATAGCACACAAAAATTACATGAGGGGGACTAGGTCTTACCTCACCGGATCCCCCATTGGGTCCACCCCTCCCCTTAATATAGAGTAGGAGTAAGTTAGAATAGAATATATTGTCACTTTGGTCGAGTTAACTGTAATTTCATCTGTATCAATTAAATTACATTTTAAAATTTGCACAAGTTTCTATGTTTATAAAATTTAATAAATTCTCATAACCAAACATGAAAGACTAGTAATAAAAGTGTTCATGTACATCCTTTGGGGAGTTTATAGATTGGATACAGCCATACATATGCATTCACTATCATGCATCATGTTTGAAACTGCACATAAAAGACTTGCACGTACCTTAAGCTAGAAAGATTCTGTTGCAAAATGTTGCAAGATTTGAGCTATCGCATAACTTAATTAAATCTCACAACTTTGTTCATCCATGTAATGCTATGGCCTTGTTTATTAATTCATAGACTTTTATTTCCACTGCGTGATTTGTTGCACTAACACCCTCTCTAACTCAGATAATGAGATAAGATGATAGGAGAGTTGGTGTTGAATAGGAAAAAGAGAAAAAAACGGTTGAAATGTAGTTTATATGTCACATATATGCAGAAATGTTGCAAACTTTATTTTACCATAAAACCTACAGGGTTGTTTGTACCGAGTACTATTGCAAAAGATTTTTGGTTGTATTATAAGTACGTTTTATCACTATTTTTTAAAAATTTTTTTATATAAATAATATCATCAAAGTGTTATAGTATTATTCCAACAAAAATTTTAAATAATCTTCTCACAACTCATAAGCATAATTACATTAGTGCAAACTTACTAGATAATTTGTCTCTAGCTCGATGATCCAAATAATTTCCCAGATGCATGGTATCATTATGCATATGTTAACTTTGTCTCTTTGGCCTTGATTCTACCTTGTCAAATTATTGGAAACTTTTCAAGCTTACTAATAATTCAGTTGTATTTTGGGAGTATGTATATATCTTGGTCTTGAAACCTTAAATTTGGATGTTCGGCGCTAATAAGAATAATAATTTTGCAAATAACTGAATTTCGTGTCCAAATGTTTGCTTTAATATCCTGGTTGGAGTAATTCTCAATCTAACTACAGTATTTTCTTATGCCGAAAATCCCGATTGATTCCATACTCTCATGAACTTTTTGCCAATTTTGATCTGTTGGCTCAACTTTATCCGAGTTTTTCGAGCGCAACAACCACATTTATTACCTAAAATGGGTCAAACTATATAGCAGTCTACGTCAGAGTTTCAGACAAAACAATGTACTGATTATCTATTAGTCAAATTGGAGATTTGTATCAAATTATCTATTAGACAAAACATCAAATCGTGCATTATGTGGCAACTGCAAACTAATCTCAATGTCCTCAATGTGGCATTAGGTTCCTCATACATGATCTTTAAAAAAAAGTGTACCTTACATATGCTGCGAAAATCCCATTTTGATCAAGCTTTTCAAGGAAAAATTCACTATCAAGAACTCCATTAAAACTGCAAATATTAGCAAAGCACATGAATATCACCGAAAACAACAGAACACGAATGCTTAGAGCTCCTTGGGATGCTGAACATGCCTTTTGGTCATAGTCGCACATATCTATAAGGTCAAGCAATTCTAGGTGAGCCATACTTTTTTTTTTCCCCTGGGAAGCAGCAGGATAGGGTCAAGATTTAAGAAGTGGAAAGGAGATATTATCTCTAATTTCTAAAATCTCAACCTTACTGTATCTCTTATTATAAAATGAATGATGTTTGAAAACCTATTTCATTTTGAAGGTAAATTCTACGTTTAGGGCCTAAAAGAATAGCAAAAAGAAAAAGAAAAGAAAAGAAATTCTATTGTGAAAATGGGTAACGAGGGCAATTCATGGGATGTTAGGCTAATGAAGATAACTCAATACTACCATAAGATTTTGATTTTCCATCTAACGTTACTGGCAAAAGTGAAGTGCTGGAGGCTTGAGAGCTTTTTCAATTTTTGGCACTCATCTTGGACTGGCGGATGAAACCAAGGTACCACAAGAATTTGGTTATAGTCAAGACACGATAAGGAATGAACATGCTTCATC
The DNA here is from genome assembly GCA_013103745.1 of Gardenia jasminoides. NCBI lineage: Eukaryota > Viridiplantae > Streptophyta > Magnoliopsida > Gentianales > Rubiaceae > Gardenia > Gardenia jasminoides. Next base: position 8,182,263 of record CM023097.1, on the reverse strand, counting down.
AAATCCTACAATAGCTCATATTCTTCAAATAATTATTGGCGTTCTGTTAATATTCATCTCATGTAATTCCTTTCCCCTTGTAATGCTTATAGTTTCCACTATAGGTGTCAAAATGGGTGATTTGGGTCTATTTGGGTAAGTCATAATTGGGTAATGAGTATAAATGAATCAACCCATTTATACCCATTTAATAAACGGGTATGGGTATACCTAATTATCCATTTATGACTTGTTTGAAATATTATTTATTTTTTAAAATATTTTTCGCATGGTGTTTGGCAATAAATAATGACATTTTATTCTTATTACATTAGTAAGAAATTCAAATTTATCTTCTTATCACTCACTAAAATTTTGAATAAAATGTGTATTTATTCTTAAATGGGTTAAATGGATGAGTTAAGTCAACCCATTACCCATCAATTAAATGGGTACCCATTTATACCCATTTAAAATTAATGGGTCGATTTGGATAAATTATTAATGGGTTGGATTTGGGTGAGCCAATATAAATGGGTTGTGATTGACACCTCTAATTTCTACCATTTAATAATCCTTAATGGTAAACTTTTGATGTTGTCTTGCATGTTTTGATACCCATGCAAAAGATAGAAGATATGAAAAGGCGAGCTTAGAATAATACTATGCACCAACATGCAATCCTGATTCCCATATATCTTCTATATTTTTGGATTCTGCTGCTTCGGGATCTTAGAAGCTGTGAAGTTTTTGGAAGTGGGGACAGGGAAAGTTTGAAGTCTTATAAGACACTTAATTTTTTAAATTTGTATCTACTGAGATGATGATGGAATATGATTATTTCTAGTTTATATTCTCCATTCTTTGTCATGATTTGTATATTCTACATGGAGATATTAAGTTTATATATCAGGGTATGAGATTTAGCTTGTATTTGCAACATTTATCTAACGCAATAAGGTTGCATGACAAGTTCCAGTTTCCAACATAAGAGGGTACATATACTGTGTGTTCGAATACAGTTTGGTTTAAATCTAAACAAAAATTGTATAATTATTTTAACTAACCTAACCTCAATTTCTCATGAAAAAATAATCAATTCCTAGATATACTTTCTTTTTTTTTTTGAACCGATATTTTTCATACATACATTATCAGTTTCAACCAATAGTTCAGTTGATACAATTTGTCATAAGTCAACTCAACGTAGGGAACTAATTGGACTGGTTTTCGCAAATAAGTGAGAATAAAAAATATTTCAGCTTTATTTGGTAAGTGACTAATGTAACAATTATTATTTGTTTTCTACTCTGACCTAATCACACTTTTTTCTTTGGATTTATAATAAACACCCGTATGCACAGGTAAATAAGGAAAGAAAAGGCAAAACCAGGCCACACATATACATTAGAGATTTTGTGAAGTACAGCTAGTCAAAGAATTAGCATTTTGGGCAAGTGAATATCGTAAATTCAATAGACCTAAAAAAGAAAAAATAAGAGCAAGCCTTTTTTTTTTTTGGGCAAGTTAGTTAAGCGCCTGCTTAATCTATTTATTTGAATACATTCCTCAGATTCTTCCATCATTTAATGGGTTCAATGGTTCTCAATTCATTCAATTATTTTCCTTGTTGATATTTCCTTTTAGGAAAAGCATGAACCGTACGTTCTACATGGGCCAAATTTTTAGTACGCTCAATCTAACTATTGATGTGAGCTCTCCATTTTAGCTTGTTCATAGTACCAGAAATTTAAATTTATGGGAAGTAATAAATCCATTTAATTAATTGCAAAGCAGGAAAAACTGCATGTGCAGTAGAATACACCTATAAATACTGTTACCAGAAGTACATTATTATCACATTACATACATTTCTTCCCGGAAGTAGGTATGCATCTCTTTTATCAACTTGCGAGTAGTTGCTAATCTGATTGTTATTATTTTTTCTTCTTCTTTTTTCTTTTGTGTTTTTGGTTCTTGTGATTTATGTGATGTTAAAATAGATATAAAGTTAACTTTTACTTTTAATTTTGTTGAAGGTCTTTGACTAAGTATATGTTTAGATCTTCAACTCTGTATGTGAAGTTGCTGTTATCCTGTAAATAAACAAACGATCAAGCTTTTGAATCATGATTGAAAAGTGAGAAACGTATGCCTTAAAAATTGCTTAGATTACTAAAATTTTTTGAAATGCAGAATTTTGTTTTCATTTTTATTTTCATTCATTTCATTGACATTTTTATTTTATGCCCCCTTGTTTGTCTACAACTCTATATGTGGAACACTGATTAATTGCGCCAAAGACTATGTTGCTAGCGGCTTATGATAAGATTGATCCAATTGCCTAAATTTGTTGTTAGCCTGAACGTAAATAGAAGAACAAGATTTTGAATTTTGATTAAAGTTTTACAATGAGAGTCAACATGCCTTAAAGAATTCTAAGATTCTGCTTTGGAGATTTTTCTTTTTTGTTTCACTCTATCTGATTGGCATTTTTCTTTTATGTCCCATATGTGTTTGATACAAAAGTTTTGATTAATTGAAGAAGTAAGTGGACAAAAAGATGGCTAAGAGACAAGCTCGTATGCGCAAAGGCAAAGGTAAGGGCAAGGGTAAAGGCAAGGCCGAGGAACCAGCACTGGGACTAGGAAGGATGGATGATTTGGATACAAATATGCTCTTGCAGATCTTTGCTAAACTGAGTGTAATAGATCTAGTTGTTCGCATTTCTGGAGTTTGCAAATTTTGGAGGTCAGTTTGCTCTGAGCCAAGTGATCTATGGAAAACTTTAGAACTTGAAAAGTTCAAAGGCTACTTCAATTCCAAGTACTCTGATAGAGCAAATGAGCAGGGTTTAATGTCTTTCAAGGTGGCTTTAAGACTTGGAGGCCGACATGTAGAAAAACTTATTTTTGATCACTCACCTGATGTAACAGATGAGTTGTTGATCTTTGCAGCTCAAAGGTATAATGCTTTCCTTAATCTCTTTCTACTTTTCAAGTTTATAGTTGTTGATAGAAATTTTGTAATGATGGACATTTGTTATCACATCTAAATTACATGTAACTTTTCATGTTAATACGTTCAATCACAAATATTTAGATGCTTTTTTAAATTAATTACACTTTTTAAAAAACTAACATATGAGGATCCTTTTAATGACTGTCTATTGAGCATTCGTTAATCCAACCGTTGTTTACAGTAGATTATCTAAAAGAGAATTATTCAAAATATTGACAAAATATATGTTTACAGTAGACATAGAAGAAACTCACAATATTTTTTCTTTAGATGCCAAGGATTGAAAGAGCTTATGCTGCCATTTTCCCATTTCTGTACAAACCGGGGACTGATAAGAGCTATAGAGTTTTGGAGAAGTCTTGAATCTCTCACAATAGAATTCTATTATTGTGGCGGCTGTCCTTATAACATCTTACAAGTAATCGGTGCAAATTGTAAAAACTTGACCACACTCCGGCTTCGCTCTTGTGTTTTTCACCATGAAGTTGCTACTATCCTGGCTGAATCCGTGCCAGGATTAAAGGTGCTGACCATTCGATGTGCGGACATAGAGAAGCAAGCTGCTGAGGTTTTGCTAGACAAATTGAAAAACCTTGAAGAGCTCTATCTATCTCTGAGTTCACCTGTATTTATAACACCTTTCGTTGAACCCAGATTTCTTCCACCACTCGATGATGAAGCAATGATCCGGAAAGTTGGCAAGCTTCAACAATTCCATTTTTGTATAGGATATTGTATGCCTTGTATTGCTATAACCATGGGAGAATCAGCCCTGAAAGCTTTAAATCTTCCTCCACCTATTTAGTTCGTGTAGTGGATTCCAAGATAACATCATATATGTATGCTAAAACTTCATCGGTTTGAATAAATTGTCGTGAGAGTATGTTGTGTGAAAAAATTTGAAAGGATTCCAAGATAAAATCATAGATGTATGGTAAATCTTCATTAGTTTGAATAAATTGCTGGGAGAGTATTTGTATGAAAAATTTGAAAATGTGGTTCAATGACTAACATATAAGCAACTTAATTGTAGGATAGTGATTAATTTGGATTTATGTAAATTACTTGTGTATAAAAGAATGTGCACTAAATGTGTATGATTAACAGCCTATATATATATATGTGTGTGTGTGTGTGTAAACATATATAAATATACAAAAATGGATACATATACACAACACACACACACAGAGACGTATATGCATATACGTATGTATGTATACACATAAACAATTTTAGTTACTTGGTTAGTTAGTTTTAGTAGGGAAAAATGGAATCCTTTCAGAAATTGGAGTCTGTAACTGTACTCTTTTGTTCGTATATTTAAATTAGAGGAACAAGTGCAACATATCGACAAGTAATAAGAATGGTCCTAAATGTTTTGGGCACAGTCTCTTGATCTAGCACATGAGTTTGGACTTGATGAGAACAATTAATGCTTTATAGAAATAAAAAAAAAAGTAGTCTAGATGATAATAGAAATTTTAGAAAGGAATCACTATAAGATTAAGAAGACTAACAATTTTTTGAATACAGTTCAGGGGAATTTTGAATATGAATTCTAATCCAATAGCTGAGTGTAAATGGAAGAACCAAATTCTAAATTGTGATTGAAATTTTGCAGTGAGATTGGAATGCCTCAAAAGTTTCTTAAATTACTGACGTTTTTTAACAGAATTTTTTGCCTTCATTTGATTGGCATTTTTATTTTGTGTCCCCTAGGATGTTGTGATCAAAGCATTTTGACCAATTCAAAAAGAAGAAAGCAAGCAAAATAATGGCTAAGAAACAAGCTTATTTGCTCAAAGGCTGGAGTTCATGCAAGGGAAGGGTAAGGGCAGTGGCAAGAGTAAGGCGGAGAAGCTAGTAGCGGGATCAAGAAGTACAGATGATTGGGATTTGCATTATGCTTTCGTCGATTTTTGCTCTTCTGAGGATAATGGACCTAGTTGCCTACATTTCCGGGGTTTGCAACTCTTGAAGTTTGCTTTGCCGATCCATGTCTATGAGAAACTATAGACCTTGCAATGCTTAAAAGTTGCTAGCCTGAAAGTAAATAGACGAACAAGATTCTGAATTTTGATTAAAATTTTACAATGAGAGCCAAGTGCCTTACGAAATTCCTTACATCACTAAAATATTTTCTGCATTATGGATTTTTCTTTTTTGTTTCACTTCATCGAATTGGCACTTTTCTTTTATGTCCCCGTATGTTTTTGATAACAAATTTTTAACTGATTGAAGATGAAGAAGCAAGCAGACAAAAAGATGGCTAAGAGACAAGCTCGTATGCACAAAGGTAGAGGTATGGGTAAGGGCAGGGCCAAGAAGCCAGTACTAGGATTAGGAATGATGGATGATTTGGATTACAATATGCTCTTGCAAATCTTTGCTAAACTGAGTGTAATGGAGCTAGCTGCTCGCATTTTTGGGGTTTGCAATTCTTGGAGGTCAATTTGCTCTGAGCCAAGAGATCTATGAAAAACTTTAGAACTACAAAAGTTCAAAAGCTATTTCAATTCCAAGAAGTACTCAAATAGAGCAAATGAGTGTGGTCTAATGTCCTTCAAGGTGGCTTTGAATCTTGTAGGCGGACATGCAGAGACATTTATTGTTGATCATTCACCTGAAGTAACAGATGAGCTACTCATCATTGGCTCATAAATATAATGCTCTCCCTAATCTGTTTCTACTTTTGAAGTTTAGAATTGTTGATAGAAATTTTTTAATGGTGGGTATTTCTTAATGCACCTAGATTGCACGGAACTTTTCATCAATATACTCAATCACAAATATTGCACCTTTTGTATTTAGATAGTTTCTCAAATTAATTGCACTTTTTAAAGGAACTAACACATGGAGACCCCTCTTAATGAATCTCGTTTGGGTATCCCTTAATCAAATTATTGACTAAAGGAGAATCATTCAAAAAGTCGACAAAATATATGTTTGTTGTTCTGAAAACATTGCAATGATAAGTTATTTTCTTAGCATGCTAATACTTTTTTTTTTCATTACCAATGATTATACCTTATATAAATAAAATCAGAAGTCAAAAGCGTAATAGAACAATTCAAGATATTGTACTATCTAAATCTGTATACTCTGATTGGTAACTAACAAATTGTAACAAAATCGCAAAATGTGCTTTTTTATCCTCTAAAATTTGTAGAGCCAAAAGTTGTTTTCAGATCTCGTGCTTGTTTTATTATGTGGAATGTGATATTTTGTTATGAAATAATTCCCCACGCAATGACTTCAGGCCTCTTTACATTTTTGAACTGTGAAGCTAGACATAAAAGAAACTCACAATTTTTTTCCCTTTATTTGCCAAGATTTGACAGAGCTTACGCTGCCATCTTCACACTTCTATACAAACCTGGGACTAGAGATAGCTTGCGAGTTTCGAATCTCTCATCCTTGCATTCTGTTCTTGTCCATGCCTGGATCAAAGGTGCCGACCCTTCGATATGCTGACATGCGGAAGCAAGCTGCGGAGGTTTTGCTAGACAAATTGGAAAACCTTGTGTAACTCTGCGTATCCCTGAGCTCAACTGCACTTATAACACCTTTCGTTGAACCTAGATTTCTTCCGCCTGTCAATGATGAAGTAATGATCCAGAAAATCACCACGTTTCGACTATTCCATTTTCGTATACCTTGTATTGCTGTAACCATGGGAGAACCATCCCTGCAAGCTTTAAAACTTCCTCCACATATTTAGTTCGTGTTATGAATTCCAAGATAATATCGTATATGTACGCAAACTTCATCAGGTTGAATAAAGTATGAAAAATTTAAAATGTGGTTCAATGATTAATGTATAAGCAACTAATTGTAGGATATTATAATTGATTTGGATTTATGTGCATTACTTGTGGATAAAAGAATGTTCACTCTATGTGCATGCTTAAGAGCCTATATATACATATAAAACATATACACACCTCCACAAACAGGTACATACACATACATGAAATATGCATGCAGGCACGCGTGCACACACAGATACATACACACACATGTATACATACACATATACATACATACATACATATATATACACTAGTAATACTTCACGTACTTTGCACGTGATCTTATTGTGACGACCCTACTTCTCCCTAGGGCGTACCCCAAGGTATCCGTAGGCCGCCTGCTTAACTCTCGCCAGGACTCACTCACTCACTCAACGGACATTGATATCCAACTAAAACACTATTCTCAAACCAAACCAACAAGGATAACTCATACATAATCCCAAATCTTACAATCTCATGACTTCCAAATTACAAGCCAAAAATACACGTAGTACTTCTCACTTACATACAGGGTACATAGTTCCAAAAGCTCTCAGTCTCATAATTCACTTTTCAATACATATATATAGAAGTAAACCTTATTTCTAAGGGTTGGCTCCACACTTGGGTCCTCAGTCCCTACTAAGAAAGAACAAATAGGGAAAGGGTGAGCTAAAAGCTCATGAGTTCCCAAAAACAAATAGAGCACATAACACATATGAAATTTCACTTCACACGAACGTAAACATAAACACTTAAAGAAAGCATTTAACATTACAAAGGTAGGATACAACAGCTCTCAGGGGCTAAGGTCCTCGCAACTTGATCACGATCTCAGTAGTTGACACTCCGTCAACTTTCACAGGTACAATCCATGTAGGACTCCACTTACTCCTTACTCCACCAAACTCCCACCGGGCCCGTCTCTAAACACATCACATCACATCACATCACATTTTACCGCGGATTTGTTGTTCATCTCCGAGACAAGTCCACATGCCAAGTCTCGAGTATATATGTATCACATCACATCACATCACATCACATCACATGGTTTGGGTTTTGCTCTTTATAATGGACAGGTGCTTACACCAAGTCCAGAGCACACATCACATCACATCACATTTTACCGCGGATTTGTTCTTCATCTTCGAGACAAGTCCACATGCCAAGTCTCGAGTATATATTTATCACATCACATCACATCATATGGTTTGTTGCTCTTTTTGGAGACAGGTTTGAACCAAATCTCGAGCATATATCAATGGTCTATATCACTGGGCTTGTGACATTTAATTGACCCTATGGCTCGCCCATTCTTCCTCGACCTAGGCCTAGCCCCTGGTTCGAATAGAAGAGCTCACCGATAGGTCTCGGAAATTCCTGACCTTGTACATACACATGCAAATCACATCACATATTCTCAATTCTCATTAAAGCATTCCTACAAATTTTCCACTCAAACATAGGTAAGTGCGATAAAGTACACACTACCTCATCTGAGGGTTTGCTAAACCAGGTTTTCACATCAAGTCACATAACTCAATACAAAGCTCACTTATTTCACATAGTCACATAACAAGCATAGAAACTCACCGAAATAGTAAGGTTCGGCTTCCACGTAGGGTCAAATTCAGATCCTTGCACACCTCCTAAAACAATTTAAAAACAGTAGTTGAGATTCACTTCTTCACTTATTAGTTAAAACATTTCACTTTCACTTCATAGTTTCCAATCAATATTTTCCCAAAAATTCCCTCAAGGCAAATCACTCATTTCACATGACACAACGTTTCAAATGAGTCTTTTGAAGATCACTATCTCATTTCAAATATGACACGTCACCGATGTACTCACTAAGCACTACTTTCACATTTTCTTTAATAAGACACTTAAGTGATGTTTATCACCTCAAAATCACTTTTATCACAAAACTCAACACTCACTTACTCTTTGTCAATACTTTAACATAACTTTAGAACAGTTCAAACCATATTTTTATTTTCAAAATTCATAAGATTTGGTCACAATACTGTAAAACCTTCAAATTCATTTAAACGACCTCTTTCATTCAAAAATTCACGAGAACTTCACTTTTCATCTTTTAGAATTCATACACTCATAAATGAACATAAAATGTATTTTCTTAGACAGACATTCATCATGAAAAATCACAAAATCTTGAAATCAAACATGGAAATTACCAAGCATGGGTTTGGCCATCTCATACATTTTTCTATCAAAATTTCCAACAACAAAACCCTACTTTCTAACCATATCATGACAAATTTCACAAATATCATTCAAATCCCAATCAGGTCCTCAAGTCCGCTACCTAGAGGCCACCTCAAGTCCGCTACCTAGGTTGGGATTTCAAGAGCCCAACTTCATCATTTCAAATTTAATACGATATTTAACACTAATAAAGCTATATCTAATAGTTTTGAAACTTATACCTCCGGATCTATCAAGATCCAACAAGATCAAGGTAGATCTTGTGAGTTCCTCTTCCCAAGAATGCTCCCAAGCTTAGCAAACTCCACAAGCTTCAACTTTTACCTACGATCCTTTAACTTTGTTGGTGATTTCTCACAAAACTTCAAGAACAAGATCAAGACACACCCACAAGCTTTCTTTCTCCTCTTTCTTCCTTCCAAATTTTTGGATTTTCCCCCTCTTCTTCTCACCTCCACACGGCTGCCAAGAAGAAGGAAACACCACCCAAAATTCTTCACCAAAGTCCCAAAACTTCAAGTGGCTAGATGAAGAAGAAATTGGAAGATCAAGCCACAAGTTCTTCCCTCTCTTTCTTCCTCAAGAATCAGACCAAAACCTCTCTCTCTCCCCTCTCTCACGGCTGCCAAGATGGAGAAGATGATGATCTTCAATGGTGATCAAAGCTTCAAGATTGGAAGATGGAAGAAATGGAAGAAACCAAGCAAAATCTCTCTCTCTTTTCTCCCTCTCTTGCTCGGCACTCTCTCTCTCTATCCTCTCAAGGTTGCAGCTGCAAAATGAGCTCAAAGGGTGCAAGAAGTCAAGACAAAAGGGGACAAAAAGAAGCCTTTTCCTTAAATTAAGGAAAAGTGCTTTTTGAGCACTTTATGTCGCGTCGCGCGCGACAATCTAACTTACACTGTTTTACTCCATTCCAACACTGTCCAATCTTAATAATATTTCCATAATATCACTACATATGCTCGATTTCAATTTAAAGTCACTAATCACGCACCGGTACCAAATTAAACACTTAATTCGGCTGAAATCTCACACCGGCAAATAATTTGTATAAAATTCTCTAAATTGGAAAATATTCACTTTAAACATATATTCACTCATATTTCAATGAATAAACACAATATCAATAATATTATGCATTTTAAAAATAAAATCTGAATTTTGAGGCCCTCACATCTTTTCCCCCTTAAAAGAATTTCGTCCTCGAAATTCGTATCTCGTTTACAAATCATTCTGGATAATTCCCTTGGATCTCTTCTTCAACTTTCCAAGTTACCTCTTTTGATCCCTTGATCTCTCCACAAAACCTTAGTTGGAAGGATTTGCTTACTCTTCAAGTTCTTCACATTCTTACCAAAAATCTATGCATGATGTTCTTTATGTTATAACACCTCATTTACTTCAATATCTTCCCATTTCCACGATAATACTCATTTTATCGACAATGATATAAATTTAACTCCTATAAGGAAGTCATCACCTAAAACTTTCCAGATACGTATTGTAGACACCAAATTTTGACTATTTCATTTGTTTTCCTATGTTTTTATCTATTAATGTTTAGTTATTTATCTTTGATTTTTCTAACATATTTTACTTATTTTTGTAGGTTTTTCTTAAAAAAAAAAAAAAAAGAAAAAGTCAAAAACGCGGACCAGTTCTGATGAGTCAGCATGTCAGTAACTTGATCGAAGCGAAAAAAAAATGGCTGATTCTTCGAACTTCGGATCATCCTTTTTCATGTAATTTCGATGCTTGAGCGATAAGAAACCTATTTAAACATTCCCCAACTCACCCCTAAACCCTAACAACTCATCTAACGTTCAAAATTAGCTCACCTCATCCCAAGAACATCAAAATCCTTAGTTCTAGGTTTGGTGGCTATAAATAGCCTAGATTAGGGTTTAATAAAGAGGTTGGAAATCTGAGACAAAAAGAGGCAATTAGGAGAGCTTTGAGAGAGAAAAAAGCAGAGCAAAACGGCTGGGAATTAGAGAGGAAAAAGGAAAAGAAAAGCTAGGGTTTCACACTTGAGGAAGATTATTCTTGGAAATTCTGGCCTCCTCCTCCGTTTGGATTAAAGCTTCCGATTCAGGTAACATCCTTCTACTCTATTTACTGTTTTTTGATCGTAAAATTATCTGAGATTTGGACCTTTTGGTGGAACCAAGGTCTTGCATAGTTTTTCTTTTAGTTTGAGATATTTGATGATGATTATCAGTTGTTATATGAGCATGTTGTGTTTATAAAGCCTTGGTAAGGCTAGTAGATTTGTTTTTACGTTTAAAATCGGACGTTGATGCTTCTGTGATGATCTTTGTTGTGATTCGAGAAATTTCTGGAAAAATGTTCTTCCGCGTTTGAAGATGTGAAGAAACGCGGACTACTTGCGCGGATTCATCCGCGTAACTATCCGCGTTTCCTCTTGAATGTTTGAAGATGTGAAGAAACGCGGACCTCTTGCGTGGACTACTTCGCGTAACCATCCGCGTTTCTGTTTGAATACTTGAAGATGTGAAGAAACGCTAGGATGTTACGCAGGCTAGTCCGCGTAACCTCCCGCGTTTCTACCCTGACAGTTCTTCCCTTCCCCTTTTTGTCTATTTGATGATGTTGATGCTTAAGATTTGGCGTTTCTTCGATTTTAGCTTGTTCGACATGATCGAATCTTGGTGTTTGATGTTTAAATCGATCCCACTTGCCTCGAGGATTTTATCGTGATATTGTCGAAAAACTGGAAGCAATCTTCCGGTATTTTGAAGATGGGAAGAGACGCAGCGGTGAGTCAGCGTTTTCCTCGGTCTTTGATTTTGCCCGTAGCTGTGTTCTGCTGACTCATCGCGTTCTTGTCCAGTAACCTCTCGTTCGTATTACATTGATATTTCCTGCTCTTTTGTTCCGAATCTTACTCTATTTCCTAGTATTATCTTTTTGCTTGCAGAATCCGTTTAGATACCCTTTCTTTGAATTTTTGATTCATTTTTCCTTTAAATTGGTACCTTGATCCCTTTTGTTGACATTGAGTCTTAGATAACCATTCCCATCATCTAAGGATTCAATTAAGGCATCACATCAAGGGATGGTAACTTCTTTCCCCTATTATGTGCTTATTATGTGTTTTTGCATGATTTTGCATGTTTTAAATTAAGTTTTCCTTTGCTTTTATTCATGTCTAGTCTTTATTTATGTCATTTAATTTTTGAGTAAATCATTTGGAGGCCTTGGATGCCAAGTTGTAATGGATAGGTTTAATTTGGCAAAAAGTGTATTTATTCTAGAAAATGTAATAGTTAGATTATTATTCCGAATTTTTCCCCCTTAGAATGTATTTAGGTTTCCCCCAATGTAATAATTAGTTTTTTTTATATGCTTATTTTGCATGCTTGCATGATTATGTGTTTATTTGCTTTCCTAGGACCTTGCATTTAGATATTATGCCTGTGTTATGTGTTTATGTGTTTTATGTGTTTACTTGCTTTATTATCATGTCTACATGTTTATTGTGTAAATGTATTGACGTCACCACACTAGTCCAACGCTAGTTGTGGCCTTTCTTTTGATTTCTCACTAATCAATGTTGGTGAGAACCTTTTGAACGAGGGCTAGTCAATGCTAGACCCTTAAGCGCCGTTCATGCATTAGATACAAATTTCACACACTTTTCACTTTTAGATTTTCTTTCCCATTTTGCATGTCATTATTATCCCATCCCGTATGTGAAACATCTCATTTAGTTTTCTTTTTTAAGATTAGTGCATTAAGGCATTACCCTTTGAATTAGGGAAAAGAGCGAGTATGGCTTCCTAGCCTTAGCACGCTTTTATTTCCTTCTATGAAAAGGAAGATTCAAAGTCACAAATTTAGTCCCCCGCACCCATTATGTTGCATTATTCCTCTTTAGGACATACATGTGCATTATTTAAATGCTATCAAAACCATTCTTTAAAAAATCAACTTTCTTCTTCATATTTTAGCAATTCAAAGTTAAAAAACCACTTTTCTTAAAATTGCATCTTTTTGGAAATTCAAGTTCCTTTTTGCATTTAGAATTGATCCTTTCAAAAACCCAACTTCTTTTCTCTTAATACTTTATGAAAATTGCATTTTTGAAAAACCCTACTTTCCGTTCATTCGAGTCTCATCATTTGCATTTTTTTTCGTGACATCCTCGAGGGATCAAAATTGGATGACACAACTAATGTGATCAATTCCAATCACATCTCAAGGAGACATTTTGCCCCTCTCGATCCAACATTAGGTTTAGGTTTTTGCATCCATATAGACAACATTCAAATGTGATAAATTTTAAAGTTAGAAAATAAGAAATTTTCAACTAAATCTTGCAACTAGCTTTGGCTAGGTTAGAAGGGTGCCTTAGAGACGAGTAACATCGAATCTTTGCCTTCCCTTCTTTCAACCGTGACCGAACCTTTTTCTAGTTTTCAAAGACACGAGTCGTCTAAAAGGGTTTTCTTTGTTTATTTTCATTAATTAAAATCTTTTGGGTGACTTGGTACACCTAAACTCCATACCAAGTGGTGACTCAAACTTTTCTAAAACCCTTTTCTAGACTTTTGTTTTTTTGGGTCCAAACCGTGCATTTTGTAGTCCATGACCCCTTTCCTTTTTTTTCAAAACCAATAAAATCGAATTTTCCCTCTTTTCCATTCAATCAAAAAATGGTACACAAGCGACTCACTGGGATTTTCCTAAGAGGGTCCGAGCACTTGATTTAGTTGACTATTTCTTTTTCTAACTTTCTTATATATCACATTTGGATGTTTTAGGTTGCATTTCTTTTTCTTTTCCTTTTCTTTTTTTAGGATTTTATGCCCGTGCAATCGCTCCTTACACATAGCGTACATGATGAATGAATTATTGTTTCTTTATTTGTATTGATATTTACTTGTACCGCGCCTTGCATTTGGGGTGGGTATGCATCTACCCTAGAGTCTCGAGAATGTTTGGTATTTGAATCCCTCCTCTCAAAGGGAATCACTTTCATACGTGCATATGTATTTTACTTTGACCCTACTTTTTTACTTTTAGTGGCTTGTCCATACTCTTCCCTATTAGGATTAGGATCGATCCACTTGGACATGTGGCGTGGCACGTGCACGCGTAGCAATGTCTAGGGGATCACTCGAACCACCGACTTGAGGCATTTGGATTGATGACCTTTTGCCTTTTAGTATGAAGGTTTGGGAGCCTGTAACCTTTATCGAGTCTAGATGCATTAGTGAGCCCAACCTCATGCATCCATGTTAGAATTACCTAGGAGAGAGTCTACCTTACCCTATTAGGGATCACTAGACACGAGAGGAGGGATTCCACCCCTCTTTATTTTTGTGCAATTTGTTGCTCCAACGTGTTATGTGGTATCTGTTGATTAAACTAACCTTTTTCTTGCATTTCACAAACTTTAGAAAATAAGAGTCCTGACACTCTTTTAAGACAAGCCATCCTTTTAGATAGGCTATTGCACGTTTAAATTTATATTTATTGCATTTAAATTGTAATTGCATATCATTTTAGGCTTACCCCGGCGTTCAAATGGGGCTCCTATAGGTCATGTTTCATTTTGCACCCTTACTTGTTTTAATAAACTGGCATCATGCATTAACCATAGAGGGAACGCCACTTAGGGAATCCCATTATAGGATTACGTCCACCTCACTTCTCCTGGGTACATAACCCTTTATAGGAGATTCATGTTTAAATTTCAGTAAAACTGGATAGGTGGGGCCTGTAGGTAAGGTATTTGACCCAGTTGACGTGATTCAGATGGATAGACCCAGACGTATCAAACAACTGTTAGCAGTTCCAGTGGAAATTCAGTTGTGGCCCGGACTTCTCTCACCAGGCGAGATCAATCAAGTGGGGACCTATCTCGGACCAATTGGGGATTTTAAGGACATAGAGTCTGATGGGTATTTGGTAGAGGCTCTAATCCAACTATGGGACCCTAGCTGTTCAGCCTTTAAGATAGGAAATAAGGAATTTACTATGAGCATTGAGGAGGTATCTGGTCTTCTTAACTTATCGGTGAGAATGCTGGGTGATATTCCCGTTGCTTCTGGAAAGGCTGAGTTCGTTTCACTGGATTAAAGGAGTCTGTGGTACTAGGGTCAGATCAGAGTATAGATGTGAGGTTTTTGTTTGATAGGTTTGCTATAAGAGATG
Organism: Gardenia jasminoides; assembly: GCA_013103745.1. Lineage (NCBI taxonomy): Eukaryota > Viridiplantae > Streptophyta > Magnoliopsida > Gentianales > Rubiaceae > Gardenia > Gardenia jasminoides. Next base: position 8,167,045 of record CM023097.1, on the reverse strand, counting down.
GATTCGACAAATATGCCAAAGATTTTTCGTTCAATTCCAAAGCTGTCTGGGAGCACAAAAGACCGTGGGTATATGGATTTGTCATGGCGGGGATCTATTTATTTCCAAGAAGAGACGGAAAAATTGGTTTTAAGATCACCAAGCTTATGAATGACCTGTTCTATGGGATTGGAAATCGAGGAGCTCTATAGTACCGAGTGATAGGAACATCTTAGTAGCTTGTACAAATTGCCAAAGGGGTGAAATTCTTTCATGGATCGAACGAATTCTACATATGGGCTATGGAGCATTTCAAAAGACAACTGCCCGCTCCTGATAGTGTGCCTCTAGTGGGATACAATTGGCTGATTACTCATTACAAGAGGGTGGATAGGAATGACCTACCGAGGAATGCTGCCGAATGGGTGGATTTTCTGGATACACTGCCAGATCACAAGATTAGATGGGTATTAGACTGGACGGACTGTCTCGATCCGACTCTTCGCACCAAATCCTCCGATTTTATACCATTGCTAGGAACTCAAGGCATTATGAGCTACACTCCAAAGAGATTTTTGAGACAGTTGGGACGCGTTCAAGGACTACCCTCTACCGATTTGACCAACTTCACTATCATTTTGACAAGGGAATCTGTCCGGCGAAATTCAATGAAGGTACCGATCCATAAGCATGGGAACATTGTCCAATGACAAGGATATTGCTTACATTCCACAACATAAACAGTTGGCTCTGGTCACACCTCAGTATGAAGACTAGCTTGGGAATCGTGATGGAAGACAGCTGCAAGGGGCAAAGACCGATGAAGTCAAGAGACTGATGGCGATCATTGAGGCAAAGGATAGAGAGAATGTACAATTGAAGCAATCCGTACAAGCAAACAAGGATTTGGCAGACAAGAACAAGAAGATGTATGATGAGATGCAAGAAAAGAACCAAGACTTGAAACGGAAATGTGCCGAACTATATGACCAAGGCATGAGGAACCTACTCTAAAGAACCAAAAGATGCTTTGTAATAGATAGGTTGAAAAAATTCAATGGTTTTGTACAAGAATGCCTTCAAGAGATGATGTAAACTATGAAGTTTTAGAATTTGCTAATGAAGAACTTTTTCATCATTTTCACTAGTGTCAAATTTCAGGTTTGATGAACGGGTCCCACCTTGAAAGTATGGCATCATGCTAGGCCAAACCTTGGCAAGAAAAGGGCCCCCCCATAGGACATGCATCCAATTTATTTATATATTTACTAATTTTATTCTTTCTATTTTTCTTTTAAAATGTAAAATTTGACAGTTCTAGTTGGAGAAAGCCCTTACGTCAACTTCTCCTCTACAATGCATTTCAGGTACTTTAAACATAGCTTCACAAAGCCCCATCATTACAGGATCTCAAGTAGAGCCTTGAGACAACTTGTAAACATGAGTTCACTACGGAGGCTTGAGAAAGATCTGCAATGGTAACATCACCAGATTTTACAGCATTGGGAGCAGGTTGAGGTGAGGTATTGGGAAAATTCAATGAGCTTCGTGGAAATGGCAGCCCAAAGACGTGTGATTGATCAATTGGTGGCAAATAGTAACAGTGGCGGTATTCCAAATGACCAAACACTTGAACCAAATGATCCATCATCCCATGCACCCAATGTTCAAACCACATTCATTTCGTCCACTACAAACCCAGCTGAAAATGCATTCACCTATCTTAACTCTGTTTTCCTTCACACACAACCAAATTATGTTTTGATAAACCCATCTCACAATCAATTTCCTCAATCAACCCTCAAACCAATCGAACATCCCACGACACTCAAGGACCCCACTACACCGCTCCAGAACCATTCATGCTTGATACCGCGTCTCGGGGAAAGCACGGAGCAGATGAGCATCTGCACCTATTGATCAAAATCTTACGAAAGGTTGGACCGATTTGATGAGTTTATGAAGAAAAGTCAAGGGTTGAAGATGCACGGAGGTTTGGACTATGACGAGCTTTGTCTCTTCCCAGATGTACAGTTGCCTATGGGTTTTAAAATCCCTAAGTTCAGCAAATATGATGAAACCGGGAATCCTAAGACGCACCTCAAGATGTTTGCCAATAAACTTGGTAAACCTATGGATGATGAGAGTTTACCAATGCGTTTATTCCCCGAGAGTCTAGAAGGTGATGCGTTGGACTGGTATTCAACCTTGAAGCCTGGAGAGATCAAGACCTGGTTAGATTTGTCAACAGCCTTCGTAAAACAATATGAGTTTAACTGTGAGTTGGCCCCGACTCGGACCACCTTAGAGAATACCAAGAGAAGACCATCGAGGATCACAAGACATATGCAAAGCTGGCTGCCAAGGTGGAACCCCTATGGTAGGAGGATTATTACATTCATTAAAGCTCATGACCCACCCTACTTTGAGGAAATCTTTAGCATGGGGAGTTCATTTGCAGCTATAATCAACAAACTTGAGGGTATGATGAATTTGTAAAGGCTGGGAAAATTGTTAATGTGTCAGCGTTAAAGTTGCAATTGGAAGCCTTGCAGAATCAGAACAATAATGGAAAGAAACCCTTGCCAAGAAGAAGGAAGGAGAAGGCTTTTATATGGGATCAAGGCCCCTCTTTTAGACCAAGGTTTCGAAATGCCCCCATTTACCCAAACCCCCACTCATATTATCCAAACTCTCAACCCGTCTATCACACCATAGCCAATACCTCTTACCCTCGACCAAACTACATGAATGCCCCACCACCATTTCCCAACACACAACCTATGCTTCAAAACCGTCCTCGCCCAACACACAACCCAAGACCCCCTCTACATAACCACAGTGTCCCAACTCAAAATCCTATCCCAATAGGTGAAGCTCAAAATCAGAAACCATTCAGAGTTTTCACAAACTTAGGCCGACCAATTGACCAATTATATGAGCAACTCAAAGCAGCTGGCAAGATTGGTGTTATACCCCGCAAAATCTACCTAAGAGGGCCTCCCTCTGGTTATGATCCTCAAGTCATCTGTGCTTATCATTCTGGAAGCCCAGGGCATTCGACTGCTAATTGTTGGGCTCTAAAGCATAAAATACAAGATATGATTGAGGCTGGAGATATTGTCCTGAGAAGGAGAAGTGAGTAAGGCCCAAATATCAGTAAAAATCCTCTACCCGAGCATAAGGGTACTGTGGGGGCTATCACTACTGATGAAGAATTTGTTGATCCGACGCAATACATCATAGATGAAACTGAAGAGGTTGGAGTAACTGAGGCCAGTCGTGAGGGGATGAAGCTAATCAGATCTGTTGAAGAATCCACGTCTAATAGCGTCGATGATGTTTTAGAAGGAGTACTGAAGCCGTTTGTTGTCAAAAAGGGTGAACCATTTGTGTTAGAAGAGGTGCCTGCTGAGAATGGCAAAGTGGTGGAACCTTTCTTTTTGGATGTGCCTCCATTTGAGTGGGACTTATCAGAACCCATCATACTTGAATTTTCAGAGCAATTACCAGTTAATAACCTGCAAGAAGTGCCATGGAATTACAATGAATCCACCCTGCTAATTGGAGACAATGGGATATTAAAGGGAGGGCTAGCTGCCATCACCAGGTCTGAGAGAGTTTTAGGCAATTCTGAGACTTGCCTTCAATCAAAAGCCAAAGAAAGTTCCCCTTTGCCTAAACCATCAGAAGAAGAAGCCCTAAACTTTTTGAAAATGTTGAAAAAGAGTGAGTACAAAGTGACTGAGCAATTGGATAAGATGCCAACCAGGTCTCTATTCTAAACATGCTCTTAAATCTGAACTACATGGGAGGCATTTCTTAAATTTTTGAATGAAGCTCAAGTACCCAAAGACATTCTGTTGAGAAATTTGCCAACATGGTGGAAAATGTTCTTGCCTCTAATCACATAAGCTTTTCTAATGGCATCGACCGGAAGGAATTGGGCATAATCGAGCTTTATACATATCGGTGCGATGTAATGGTAGACTATTGCCGAGGGTTTTGGTGGATAATGGATCACTTTGAATATCTATCCATGGAATACTCTTACCAAATTGGGATTTTCTGATACAAAACTTCGTCCATCCATGACTGTAGTAAGGGGTTTCGATGGTGGTAGAAGGGAACCTATGGGCGAAGTCGATCTGGTATTGGAAATAGGGCCTGCTCAGTTTCAGGTCACCTGTCAGGTTATGGACTTTAACAGTGTTTACAACATTCTGTTAGGAAGACCATGGATACATACTTCTAATTCAGTGCCGTCATCACTTCATCAAATGTTGAGATTTGTTGCCAATGACCGATTGATCACTGTATTTGCTGAAGATGATTGCACAATGATTGTCAATACAGGATCCAGTGGACCGAGTAACAGAAAGATTCCAATTTCAACCCATCATGTGGCTGACATTGTTTCTGTAGGGTGGGCACCCGGAGGTAAGTCTCTTGTTAAATCAGATTGGCCAGACGCCAGTGTTATGATGGCTAAGGAGATGATCCGAGGAGGTTATGAAATAGGAAAGGGTCTCGGACAGAATTTGCAAGGAATTGTGGAGCCAATAGAGTTGCCAACACAAAAGAACACATTTGGATTGGGATTTCGTCCGACTGCCAAGGATAGAAAGGAAATGCAAATCCATGAGCAAGCGAGAAAAAAAGAAGGGAAGCAAGTCGCCCTGTGTTTTCCACCATTGCACTATACTTTTCCTCGCCCATCTGGAGTGATCATATCTGAAATTGATGAGCTGGACTCGGCCGGAGAGCTTGAAGAAGGACTGTCACAGTTATTTGTCGGGGTTACTTATAACGCCGAACCAGCAGAAGATCGGGAATTTCCTATAATCCCTGAAGGGGCCCTTCAGAATTGGACGGCTGATTATCTTCCGTCACGAAGGGAGTTTCGGTAAATTCAGGGGGTTGTCTTTAGATGAAATCCATGTTCAAATGGAGTGTTATTTTCAAAAAAAAAAAAAAAGTTTGATTAACAGTTACTGCTTTTTAGTTTCTTGTTTATATTATCACTTTGAGATGTCCATATATTTTACATTCAATGAAAAGCATCCCACTCCCAGTATGGGATTTTGGGATAGTTTTTGCTCATGAAATTGTAGTGTTTGTTAAACTTTACCTGTTTCTCAATTCAATCAAATGGAAGACTTCTCATTCTCTTTCAAATTTATCTATTCATTCATGTTTGTGTGTATATTTCCTTTTCAGATGGCCGCGAATAAAACCCTTTGACCCTTTGGATATCACTATTTTGGAATTGGATGATTGCAATCTCAATATCTCTCACGAATTGGAAATCATGGAATCTGAAATTCAAAATGAGAGTGATAATGAGGAAGAATATGAGTCTCTTTCAAAGATTCTTGAACAATATGAAGAGAAATCTAAACCGAACTTAGAAGAGACAGAAATCATAAATATTGGCACTGAGACAGAGGTTAAAGAGATCAAAATCAGCATTCATTTGGATAAAGAAAAGAAGAAGGAGATGATTGAATTCTTAACTTTGTTTCAAGATGTATTTGCATGGTCCTATGATGATATGCCTGGAATTTCTACAGATATAGTGGTGCACAAATTACCCACTGATCCAAATTTTCCACCAGTGAAGCAGAAACCCCGCAAGTTCAAACAAGACATGAGTCTCAAAATAAAAGAGCAAATTATAAAACAATTCAATGCCAGGATCATTGTGGTATCTCATTATCCAATTTAGCTCTCAAATCCTGTGCCGGTTCCTAAGAAGAGTGGAGAAGTGCGGGTGTGTGTTGACTATAGGGATCTGAATAGGGCCAGTCCGAAAGATGACTTTCCTCTGCCAAATATTCACATTCTCCTAGACAATACTGCTGGACATGAAATTGAATCTTTTGGTGATTGTTTTGCTGGGTATCATCAGATTTTAATGGCAGAAGAAGACAGAGAGAAAACTGCTTTTATCACTCCTTGGGGAACATTTTGTTATCGAGTAATGCCATTTGGACTAAAGAATGCTGGTGCTACTTATCAACGAACTATGACCACTTTGTTCCATGATATGATGCACAAGGAAATGGAAGTTTATGTGGATGATATTATAATCAAATCTAAAAGAGTTGAAGATCATCTGATGGATTTAAAGAAATTGTTTGAAAGATTGAGAAAGTACAACTTGAAATTGAACCCTGCAAAGTGTGCTTTTGGGGCACCTGCTGGAAAATTGTTGGGATTTGTTGTTAGTAAGAAGGGTATAGAGATAGATCCAGCAAAAATTAAAGCAATCCGAAATATGCCCATCCAGAACTCTGAAGGATGTGAAAAGTTTTCTAGGGAAGATCAATTTTATTGGCAGATTTATTGCACAGTTGACTTCTACATGTGAGCCTCTGTTCAGGTTGTTGAAAAAGAATGCGCCCATGGATTGGAATCAGGATTGTCAACATGCGTTTGATAAGATCAAAGAGTATTTATTGAATCCTCCAGTTTTAGTGCCACCCAAGTCCGGAAAGCCTCGATTATGTATCTGCGTACTTGATGAAGGTTTGTAGGGTGTGTTTTGGGACAACCGATGAATCTGGAAAAAAAGGAGCAAGCTATTTATTATCTCAGTAAGAAGTTCACAACATATGAGGCTAACTATTCTTTTCTTGAAAGGAGTTGTTGTGCTTTAGCATGGGCTGCTCAAAAATTGAGGCATTATTTACTTGGTCATACCACTTATCTCATTTCCCGTTCTGATCCGTTAAAGTATTTGTTAAATAAGCCAATGCCTACGAGACGTATGGCCAAGTGGCAAATGATTCTTTCGGAGTTTGACATTATTTTCACCATGCAAAAGGCGATCAAGGGACAAGCTATTGCAGACCATTTGGCAGAAAATCTGAGAGAAGATGACTACCAACCTACGCACCTACTTTCCGATGAAGAGATTCTATTTGTTGGGACAGTGGAAGACATGAGTGAACAGTGCCCTGAATGGAGATTATTTTTTGATGGGGCCTCAAATTCTTTTGGAGCTGGAATTGGAGCAATTCTTGTATCACCAGAAGGAAAACATTATCCTGCCACTGCTAAGTTACGATTTTCTTGCACCAATAATATGGCTGAATATGAAGCCTGCATCTTTGGGTTGAAAATGGCATTGGATATGGATATCAAAGATTTGATAGTATTGGTGATTACGATTTGCTTGTCCACGGACTCTCAAGCAGTGGGTAACTCGAGATTCAAAAATTGTGCCATATCATTGTTGCATACTCAGTTTGGTTGGTAAATTCAAGAATTTAGAGTTTAGGCACATTCCTTTTCGCATAATGTCTTTCTTGATGCTTTAGCCACTTTGTCTTCAATGATCCAACACCCAGGCAATTGGTGATCGAACCCATACAAGTTCAACTTCAAGAAGGGCCGGCGCATTGTTTGATTGTGGAAAAGGCTTACGATGGGTGTCCCCAGGTACAATGATATCAGGAATTTATAAAGGCTGGATCTTATCCCATTGATGTTAACCCAGCTATGAAAGGTTTTATTTGTAGATGTCTTCAAGATTTTTTTTACGAATGGGAAGTGCTTTACAAGAAAACCTCGATTTAGGCCTTTTGAGGTGTGTAGATGAAGAAGAAGCGAGATTATATAATGAAGGAGGTGCGGTGGTGTTTGTGGATCACATATGAATGGACATTTATTGGCTAAGAAAATCATGAGAACAGGTTATTTTTGGCTTACTATGGAGCATGACTGCATAAATTTTGTTCGAAAGTGTGTCAAGTGACAAATGCATGGTGATGTTATACATGCCCTCCTGAGATTACGCTTGGCCATGTTCGATGTGGGGAATGGATGTAATTGGAGCTATTGATCCTCCTGCTTCGAATGGGCACCGCTTCATTCTAATGGCTATTGAATATTTCACTAAATGGGTGGAAGCTGTATCTTACAAGCACGTGACTAAAAAGGTAGTGACAGATTTCATGAGAAATAATATCATCACCGTTTTGGGTGCGGAGACATTGATCAACGATAATGCCAAAAACCTCAATAATGACATGGTGGATGGGCTATCGAAGAATTCAAAATCAAACATCAAAATTCTGCCATTTATCGGCCTCAGGATGAATGGAGCAGTGGAAGCGACAAACAAGAATCGAAAAGATCATCCATAAGATGGTGAAAACAGAGATTGGCATGAGAAACTCCCTTTTGCATTAATGGCATATAGAACAACAATTAGAACTTCTACCGGAGCAACTCCTTACTCTCTTATGTATGGAATGGAAGCAGTTCTGCCTGCAGAAGTTGAGATTCCATCGTTGCGTATTTTGATGGAGGTTCAGTTAGAAGAGGCTGAATGGATTAAGCAGGGCCATGAGCAGTTGTCTTTAATTGATGAGAAACGTTTAAATCTTTGTTTGTCATGGCGGTGTTACCAACGACGGATGGCTGTGCTATACTAAGAAAGTGAAACCACGATTGTTCAAAGTAGGAGACAAAGTGTCGAAGCGAATTCTTCCTATTCGGAGGAGGCTAAGGAAAATTCGCTCCAAATTGGCATTTATTGTCAAAAGGTGTTATCTGGAGGTGCACTCATTCTCATGGAAATGGGGACAGGTTTCCTCAACCTATCAATTGACGTGTGCAAAAAATTTTCATATGATTAAACAAGTTTCTTTCGAAATTATTGCAGGATTAAAACGACCTTCTTCTTTTCCCATTTGAGCGCCTATCCCTAGTTTCCCCTTTGAGCCTTTAGAAAATTTGTTTAGGTTTGGCAACCCCGAGGGATCTAAACCCCACTGGGGCAAATTTTTTATTTTTCATTAAAAAAGAAAAAAACCCATTAAATTACATTGGGACAAAAGAAAATTCATTATCTACCAGCCCTACTGGGGCAAGTTTTGAAATGTGATCCAATTATTTAAACCCTTGAAAATCTGCTTCAGGGCCTTAACATTTTTTGCACACCACCCCCCATTACATAAAACTGAATGTTACCGACCTCAGATCTTTTGCAATATTTCTGAAGGAAATTTGTCGATCAAGAGGCACATGATGTAAACACATCTTTTCTCAATTGTTAGAGAAGATTGTCTCTTGATGCCGCCATTCTTACCTAAACATGACTGGATCGGTAGGGTCTATCATTGAACCGTTCGATCTTATTCCATATTCTTCCTTCAAGGTGAAAACCGAAGGCGCTAAGGTGGGAATTCATGAGATACAAAGAAGTTGACAACGAAAAGTACAGTGTTGAATTTTGCAAAGCTGACGACTAGGTTCGTGTGGGTTTCGCTTTATACTGTTGTTCTTTGCCAACATTGAGATCCAAGTGGGTGATATCAGAAAGGTCAAAGGCATATGTTCTTCAACGACATCCATTTACTTTTTTTAATAACCTTGAATCATTGTTTATAAACTTTGTTTTTATCGTTGTATGCATATTCATTTTAGGAAATAATGTTGTCTAGGATGTTATATGTCTCTTATATTTTATTGAATTTCATTGGAAAAGACAATCCTCATAATTTATCGCAACAGACCTTTTGGAACAATTATGGGATGATATGCAGCAAGATACGATCAGTGGGAGTTGGAGATTAAGAAAATTCAAAACAGATCACGGGATAGTTCTATGAGGCGACTTATTGGCATCAAAGGCTCATGTTTACATGGCTCTCAAGGCCGAAAGGATCAATGATGGTGGCGTTGCTCTTTCACTATGATTGTTTCCATTTTTTTTTTTTTTGCAGGTTCGATTATGGGATCCTTGTCTCTATTTTCCCCAAGGGATGGAGAACGCATTATTTGTTTAGCTGAGTATGGTTATGTTGGAGTAAAGTTTTGATTGACTAAACTGGGGCAATTTTGATTTTTCCGATTAAATTGAGACGGATTCTGGGTTGCTAAAATAAGTTGTTCAGATTTGGATCTAATCCGTCAAGCGGATGCGACATTCCGCCGCCTGAGCCACCTATCCTAGAGACCACCGGAGGCGATGGTGGAGCCGCGGGGGATGATGGATCCGCCCCATGATTTGTTTTTTATTCTACTCGTGCTTTATCTCTCTTTTTATGTTTGATCTTGTATTCTGATTAGATTTAACTATTAGACATACTTTTGGTTAAATTGCTTGAGGATGTGTATATTTGTTTAAATTTAGCTTTTTATGTGCTTATATGTATTGATTGTGATTTGAAAATTTGGGTTGCTGGCAGGGAGTTTTCATCCAGTTATAGGGGAAACTCTGCCGAATTTTTTTTTTAAAAAAAAAAATTTAAATTAAATTGCACATTTTGCCTCATGAATTGATTTGTTTTTCGAAATTTGATTGTAATTGTTTTCATCCTTTTGAAATAAAAGCCCGTGTGATATGAAAAATCCTTTTTCCATCCTACTCGGAAATAATTATTATGTGATTGTGACATTGGCATTTTAGAAAGTATGTTTTGTAAAATGGAGAAAATTATGCCTCGAATTTTTTATTAAATGAGATCTCTTCTTTTATTGGATTTTACAAGAAAATGATTGATATTGTTGGCGAATGATCCTTTTTCATTTGATGTGATATATAAAAAAAAAAAAAAGCAAAGCAAGAAAAAGCAGCAAAGTGAGAATTTAAATTCTACTCCAATGATTCTAGTGCTAAGTAACCGGAGATTTAGCATCTACAAATGTTAACTTTCGCGTAAAACGGTGCTTGAATTATGAGTATGCAAAGCAGTTTGAACAAGTAAAATGTTGAGTAACCGAATCTTCACCTAAAATGTTGATTTTGTCAAAGACATCTTTACTATTTGAGCAAGAAGGCATATGTCGAGTAACCGGGAGTCTTCACCTAAAAGTGTTGATTTTCACGTCAAAAGACATTTTTACAATTTGAATAAAAGGATGTGTTTCAGTAAATCCTTTTTATCAGTAAAATCTGAGAAAATATGGAAAAGGCAAGCTTGAATTGACTATATGAGTCGTTTGATTGCAAAATTTGGTGAAAGTGAGAAATCAAACTTGAATTATTAAAATTGAGGTATAATTGTCTCTCTTCTACTTGATATTATGAGTATTTGATGCAAATTGAATAATTGCATAATAATGTTTTGCCTGGTTTATGAGGATTTAGATTTCCAAAATCACATGGTTTATTTCAATCCCATAAATTATTTTTGATGAATATTTCCTACTACTTGAGAACAAACAATGTTTCGTGAGCACGAATATCTGATGAATGTGTTTTATTGCATGATTATCATATGTTTTAGTTATTTTGATGGCTAACAGCTGTGATCACAAGAGTTTTTTACACTTTATGATTAAAAAAGAAAAAAAAAAAAGAGAAGAGAGGAATTCAATTTCCATGGACTAATTGGTTAATATTTCATGACTTTTGCGGGGTTAACGATTCAGTTGACACTGGGGCAATTTTGTTTTGAGAGAAGTGCTCTCCAATTTTGGATAATGCATTCAAGATTAATTTTTGCCGAAAAAGGTTTGCAGATCAAGACGATGGCAACATATGTGGATTTGTTCCAACCCTGCAGAAGAAAGGGTTCAGTTACACTCTTCAATTTTTCAAAATTTATCAATTCTTGAAAAAAAAAAGAAAAAAAAAGAAAAAGAAGGAAAGAAAAGAAAAGAAAAGAAAAAAAAAAGAGAGGAAAAAGTCATTGTTCCTATCAATCACTTGCTTTTCAAGTCAAAAACAAAAAATCAAAAATCAGAATTGCACCATTTCATCGAGTGCATCATTACTGGCATTTTACATTTATCATGTTTGAACAACTTGTGTTTTATTTTTCAAAGTCTGGCAATCCAAGATTTATAGTATGTCTAGTCATTCGAGCTTGGGTCAATCCCCGAATAGTTTTTTTTAGTCATTCTGGGTCCAATCCCTTGAATAGTATGTCTAGTCATTCAGGCTTGGGTCCAATCCCACCAATAGTTTTTTTTTTTAGTCATTGGTGCTCGGGTCCAATCCCGAATAGTTTTTTTAGTCATTAGTTGGGTCCAATCCCATAATAGTTTGTTTAGTCATTGGGCTGGGTCAATCCCGAATAGCATATTTGCATTTTCCCATCTAGTCATTCAGGCTTGGGTCCAATCCCACTGAATAGTCTAAATTTGGAAAGAATTTAAATTTCATTTGCTGTCTCACCCTCGCGGGCACTCTTCTATCCCCTTGCTTCAATTTAAATTTACGGTGAGTCGAGCACCCTTCTACCTCCTTCTTCAAATTTAAATTTCGTTGGTGAGTCTCGACCTCACGGTACCCTTCTATCCCCATTCTTCAAATTTAAATTTCGTTGGTGAGTCTCGCCACCTCTTCTATCCCATTCTTCAAATTTAAATTTTTGTTGGTGAGGTCTCTACCCCTTCTATCCCCTTCTTCAATTTAAATTTCATTGGTGAGTCTCGACCTCCGTACCTCCTTCTACCTCTTCTTCCTATCAAATTTAAATTCTGTTGGTGAGTCTCAGCCTCCATGACCCTTCTATCTCCGTTCTCGAATTTTACAAGTTTCAATACTCATTTCATCATGGTTCATTTGCTTGGAACTACGTTTGACCTGATTCTCATGGCGAGATACGTAGGCAACTCTACACGAGTTCGGTCACATTATCCTTGTTTAGTTTGAAAATTGGAAATCTAACATTCCTCTTGTTTACAATGGTTCGGATACAACCAGCAAAACCAGGTAAGCATTTGGTGTCTACGTCTTTGTCTAGAGTTTCTTGAAACTTCAGGACAAAAGAAGGGGCAAGCTATGAACACCAAATTTTGACTATTTCATTTGTTTTCCTATGTTTTATCTATTAATGTTTAGTTATTTATCTTTGAATTTTCTAACATATTTTACTCATTTTGTAGGTTTTCTTAAAAAAAAAAAAAAAGAGAAAAGTCAAAAGCGGACAGGCGGATGAGTCAGCGTAACGTCGAAAAAAAATGGCGCTACGATTCTTCAGAACTCGATCATCCTTTTCCAGCTGTAATTTTCGATGCTTGAACGATAAGAAACCTATTTAAACATTCCCCAACTCACCCCTAAACTCTAACAACTCATCTAACGTTCAAAATTAGCTCACCTCATCCCAAGAACATCAAAACCATAGTTCTAGGTTTGGTGGCTATAAATAGCCTAGATGGGTTTAACAAAGAGGTTGGAAATCGAGAGAAAAGAGGCAATTAGGAGAGCTTTGAGAGAGAAAAAGAGAAAAGCGGAATTAGAGGAAAAAGGAAAAGAAAGCTAGGGTTTCACACTTGAGGAAGATTATTCTTGGAAATTTCTGGCCTCTCCGTTTAGGATTAAAGCTTCGATTCAGGTAACATCCTTCTACTCTATTTACTATTTTTTGATCGGTAAAATTATCTGAGATTTGGACCTTTTGGTGGAACCAAGGTCTTGAATAGTTTTTCTTTTAGTTTGAGATATTTGATGATGATTATCAGTTGTTATATGAGCATGTTGTGTTTATAAAGCCTTGGTAAGGCTAGTAGATTTGTTTTTACGTTTAAAATCGGACGTTTGATGCTTCTGTGATGATGCTGTTGTGATTCCTGAGAAATTTCTGGAAAAATGTTCTTCACGTTTTGAAGATGTGAAGAAACGCGGACTACTTGCGCGGATTCATCCGCGTAACTATCCGCGTTTCCTCTTGAATGTTTGAAGATGTGAAGAAACGCGGACCTCTTGCGTGGACTACTTCGCGTAACGCTCCGCGTTTCTGTTTGAATACTTGAAGATGTGAAGAAACGCTGGATGTTACGCAGGCTAGTCCGTAACCTCCAGCGTTTCTACCAGGCGTTCTTCCCTTCCCTTTTGTCTATTTGATGATGTTGATGCTTAAGATTTGGCTTTCTTGATTTTAGCTTGTTTTGACATGATCGAATGCTGGTGTTTGATGTTTAAATAGATCCCCTTGCCTCGAGGATTTTATTTGTGATATTGTCACGAAAAGCTGGAAGCAATCTTCCGGTATTTTGAAGATGGGAAGAGAGCGGTTCTGTGCATGCGAGTCAGCGTTTTCCTCTGGTCTTTGATTTTGCCGTAACGCTTGCGGACTGTGTTCTTGTGACTCGTCGCGTTCTTGTCAGCGTAACCTCTCTGTTTATTTACGTTGATATTTCCTGCTCTTTTGTTCCAGAATCTTACTCTATTTCCTAGTATTATCTTTTTTGCTTGCGTAAATCTGTTTAGATACCCTTTCTTTGAATTTTTGATTCATTTTTCCTTTAAATTGGTACCTTGATCCCTTTTGTTGACATTGAGTCTTAGATAACCATTCCCATCATCTAAGGATTCAATTAAGGCATCACATCAAGGGATGGTAACTTCTTTCCCCTATTATGTGCTTATTATGTGTTTTTGCATGATTTTGCATGTTTTAAATTAAGTTTTCCTTTGCTTTTATTCATGTCTAGTCTTTATTTATGTCATTTAATTTTTGACTAAATCATTTGGAGGCCTTGGACGCCAAGTTGTAATGGATAGGTTTAATTTGGCAAAAAGTGTATTTATTCTAGAAAATGTAATAGTTAGATTATTATTCCGAATTTTTCCCCCTTAGAATGTATTTAGGTTTCCCCCAATGTAATAATTAGTTTTTTTTATATGCTTATTTTGCATGCTTGCATGATTATGTGTTTATTTGCTTTCCTAGGACCTTGCATTTAGATATTATGCCTGTGTTATGTGTTTATGTGTTTTATGTGTTTACTTGCTTTATTATCATGTCTACATGTTTATTGTGTAAATGTATTGACGTCACCACACTAGTCCAACGCTAGTTGTGGCCTTTCCTTTCGATTTCTCACTAATCCAATGTTAGTGAGAACCTTTTGACGAGGGCTAGTCCAATGCTAGACCCTTAAACGCCGTTCATGCATTAGATACAAATTTCACACACTTTTCACTTTTAGATTTTCTTTCCCATTTTGCATGTCACTATTATCCCATCCTGTATGTGAAACATCTCATTTAGTTTTCTTTTTTTAGATTAGTGCATTAAGGCATTACCCTTTGAATTAGGGAAAAGAGCGAGTATGGCTTCCTAGCCTTAGCACGCTTTTATTTCCTTCTATGAAAAGGAAGATTCAAAATCACAAATTTAGTCCCCCGCACCCATTATGTTGCATTATTCCTCTTTAGGACATACATGTGCATTATTTAAATGCTATCAAAACCATTCTTTAAAAAATCAACTTTCTTCTTCATATTTTAGCAATTCAAAGTTAAAAAACCACTTTTCTTAAAATTGCATCTTTTTGGAAATTCAAGTTCCTTTTTGCATTTAGAATTGATCCTTTCAAAAACCCAACTTCTTTTCTCTTAATACTTTATGAAAATTGCATTTTTGAAAACCCTACTTTCCGTTCATTCGAGTCTCATCATTTGCATTTTTTTGTGACCTCTCGAGGGATCAAAATTGGATGACACAACTAATGTGATCAATTCCAATCACATCTCAACGGAGACATTTTGCCCCTCTCGATCCAACATTAGGTTTAGGTTTTTGCATCCATATAGACAACATCCAAATGTGATAAATTTTAAAGTTAGAAAATAAGAAATTTTCAACTAAATCTTGCAACTAGCTTTGGCTAGGTTAGAAGGGTGCCTTAGAGGCAGTAACATCAATCTTTGCCTTCCCTTCTTTCAACCGTGACCCCGAATCTTTTTTTCTAGTTTTCAAAGACGGAGTCGTCTAAAGGGTTTTCTTTGTTTATTTTCATTAATTAAAATCTGTTGGGTGACTTGGTACACCTAAACTCCATACCAAGTGGTGACTCCAAACTTTTTCTAAAAACCCTTTTCTAGACTTTTGTTTTTTTTGGGTCCAAACCGTCGCATTTTTGTAGTCCCATGACCCCTTTCCCTTTTTTTTTCAAAAACCAATAAAAATCGGAATTTTTCCCTCTTTTTCCATTCAATCAAAAAATTTTTCCCTCTTTTTCCATTCCTCTTTAATTGGCACTCTTTATAACTGCATAGTAAAAGTATTCACTTCCCAAGCAGGAGTATAATTCAAATCCAATAATCCAGGCATGAACCATAAATTTGCATCTTTCTTAGCAATTAAGATCGGGCTTCCAGGGTAATTCTCACAACCTGTATAATTGTTACTCCTAAGCACCATTTTGTCACATTTTTATTTCTTATCAGTAATGCAGCTGTTGATTTCATCTGTTCCATCTTATCTCTTGTAAGCTATATATCCATAATATCTCACGTAAGTCAAAGAACAAATTTCCTCATATACATTTACTAAACCACATATCTCATGAAGAAGCCAATCAGGAGTGATAAAGGATCACTCATCAATTAAACTCATTTTCACCTTGATATAACAGTCACAAATCCCTTTTATCAATATATTCGAATCCCTGAGATGAGACATGATATCATAAGACTTTCACTGAACTCCAATCCACAAGAAGTAAAAATTTTCACCTTCATATCTCATTCAACATACCAATTTTAATTCTCTACACTCAATTCTAATCTCACAAGGCCTTGGATGCATTTCAGGGAAAGGTTTGCAAATATTTTAGGGCTAACGTCTACATAAAAGAATAAAGTGAAAATGTTATTTAGAACCAAGGGAAAGTGAATTAAACCAAGAAAAGTGAAGGATGGAATGTAAAAGAGAAAAAAAACAAAGTTAACCACTTTGCTATCTTTTGGTTTATCTGGACTTCATTTATTGGATTGAGAGGCACTTTATGTCATTTCAAAGCCATGACACAGTGTCACATTTCATACGTAAACCTTGGAATCAAATTCGTATATTTTTGTGATCAAAACAGCAATCACAGAGGTGTCAGATTTGAATTAGGTCACCTGAGCAATTGACCCTAATTCCAAGTAGGAAAGTTGGAATCGGATGCCATCAGTGGCATTTGAAACTAGATTCACAGAGCTCCCAATGGTATAAAAGTCGAGCTCTAAGTCATTACCAATTAATATCAGAAAATCTACAAAGTTGACTGAAATTGCCCCTGGAAAATTTCGAGATGGAGATTACATACTTTTGATTCACATTCAACATACAAGTGAACGTTGATATTTTGACAAGTTCACTGAACAATTGCTTGCCCAAAGTTTTCAAGAAAAAGTGGAGATCAAAGCTGATTTACTTCCCCTGTTTTGGCCATCACTAAACAGAATTTCCATCAATAGTCTCTCATCATCTAATCCACACTTCTTCTAACTTTTCCAAGCAATTCTACAAAATCCTTGCATTGATACTTCAAGAAACATCTAGTCAAGATCCTTAGCGAGTATAACTATGAAAATTTGCGTAGGAGTTACCCTAATTCAACTCGTCATTTGGAGCAATTCAAACTAACAACTTAACATGAGAACATAAGATTCCTCCTTTAGTCTCATCCCTTTTGTCCTCCAAGTCAATGTCCTACCATCAACGATGAAGGTACTCAAAAATAAAGAGCACTTACCCCAAGTTTTATACCACATCCTTAGCCTACATACATTATCCTCCAACCTTAGAGGGGTATAATCTTTCGTCCTTACTCTTGGCCTCTTCTACCCTCCATAATGCTATAGAAGGTAGACAATTCAATAATTCATATAAGTTCAATACACTATTAAAAAGTCAACTCAAAATTAAAGCAAAGCACTTTATTTACACACTTCATAATAATAGGAGTGCCAGGAGTACATCAGATGAGCATGCTTTTAACAAAAGGTACACGCAGGTACATCAAGTTCACAAGTACACTTAAATGAAAATACAACACTTAAGAAGTTTGTAAACATGTAATCACAGGAATTGAGAACCCACTCTACTGGCTTTTCTCACAAAAGATTACACACAATCCTAACTTCATGCTCAGCTAGTTTATCAGGCTTGAGAAGCAGAAGTCTGGGAGGTAGCACTTTCCAAATGGTCAGACTCCAAATATTGGGGAATCTGCCTCTGCCTTCGTGGCGTCCCCTCCCATATCCTCATCACTATCAACTGCATTCTCCTTAATCCACTTGGAATCTTATCGAACTTTAGGTCACATTAACACGTAAACATGAATAATAGCTATCTCTTACATTTCTTCCCACTCTACTAAACTTTCAAACACTTAATAACTCTAATTCTTAGTCAATCATCAAGTGATAACGTCACTTTATGCTTAACACGCACCCTAATTTCCACAGTCCGGCATCCCAAGGAAATGGAACCAAGGGTCCTCCACTAAGGGTTTCCTTCCAAGATTGATTTGTAACTTCATGTAGGAAAATCAATTTTGCCTCTTTTTCTCTCAAATTTTGGACAAGAAAATGAAACCAAGCAAGTGAGATTTTTCTTCCCTTTTCCTCTCAAAAATTTCGTCCAAGAAGAAGAAAAGATAATGTAAAGTGATAAAAGGTTTGAAAGCTTAGCTATTTCTACATTTTAATCAAAACTTAAGCTTTTAGTTTGGGGACAAATGCCAAGCTTTCATTGTTTCCCTCTGAAATGTCCTTGAAACTTTGCCATTAAACCTTTCTTTCACCTCCAAATATAATTTACATAGTCAAATAGGCTTGACTAGGTCAGTTTAACCATTGCAAATATTCGAAAAATAATTGAACGGAAATAAGGAGATATGAAATTATGTTCATATATAAATTATTTTCCAATCACTAAGAAAGAAATTTCATTCAGAGTGAAACTTTAGAAATACATTTCGAAAACACCTTTAACTTTTCGGGGCACTTCAACCTTTCCCCTTAAGGGTATCGTCCTCGACCCTCCAACTCATACTAATCAAAGTTATGACAAACCTCAAAAGTCAATCGAACACTACGAGTTACTCTTATGCCTCAATCACAGTAACATCAAACTCTCAATCAAATCAATTCATCTACGAAACTCTCAAGCATCAACACTTTCCACAGGCCAGTATCCTAAACTTTTAGTTTAGAATACATTACAGAGATCTGAAGCCTAAGCTCTGATACCACCTGTGACGACCCCACTTCTCCCTAGGGCGTACCCCAAGGTATCCGTAGGCCGCCTGCCTAACTCGCGCTAGGACTCACTCATTCAACGGACATTGATATCCAACTAAAACACTATTCTCAAACCAAACCAACAAGGATAACTCATACATAATCCCAAATCTTACAATCTCATGACTTCCAAATTACAAGCCAAAAATACACATAGTACTTCTCACTTACATACAGGGTACATAGTTAAAATACACATGGCTTGAATGAGCACGATTCAATCCATGGAGACTGACATTTGGAGAAATTTAACTTTGATCGCTCGGTAGATGTAACAGATGAGCTGTTACTTTGTAACTAAAAGGCATATTGCTCTCCATAATCTCTTGCATTTGAATGCTGTTAGCCACTTTTTTTTTTTTTTTTTGGTTTTAACATTTTTTCTACTTTTCTACTTTAGAATTGTAAAGAAAATCTTTTAAAAAGTTCAGAATATATATCTCCTTCTCCCAGGAACCTTGTAGATATTACGAGTCATTTTATTAGAACACCAACAAGCATTTGATCTGATTGGTAATATATCTAATAACACTAAAATCAGAAGTTAAAAGCATAAGAGAACAATTCAAGAGATGGAACTGATCTGTAGAGGTCTGAATCACCTGTGGCAGGAGTTAGACTAGTGGAGGTCAAGATATCTGCTTCAGGGAAACGTGTTAGATATGGTAGGGGATTTTTCAACCAGATCTGCATCCACATCACACATCAATAGTTCAATACCAAAAGGGAGGATGGTATCTATGAAGTTTGCTTTCTCTCTTCCAATCTTATGAAAGTTTTTCAAGCCCCAGCCCAAATCTTTTATGCTCATATTAATTCCCATATCAAAAATTGGTATGCCTTTCCAATAAAGAGCCTCTTGCAATTTTGTGTCCAAAGCACCAACAAGAAGGTTTTCGATGCCAAGATGAGTCAAGTGTTTAACCCATGCTATGAGAAAATCCATGAAAGCACAGTTGGCATAATTGACTATTACAATGTTATCCTCTACCCTTTGCTGAACCAGTTTTTTGCTCAATGTGGCATCTTGGTACCAGCATTTGGAAGCCAGCGTTACATTTTCAAGATCTTTATCAATTAATAGTCTAGAGGATGTTGGCTAACCCATTTGTAATTTAAAACATTGATTCTGCTGCGAGTGTCGGTGGATACTACAAGTAATCATGCTCAAAATGTCTAGTTAGAGATATTTTTTATATAATTGAGGAATCAAATGAAAAAGAACATAGGTTAGAAGTACTAAAATCTGCGCTTGTCAATACTGATTGGAACAAATGAAATGTATATCTACTAACTTCAAATTAACTAGCTGGATATAAGGTGCCTTGCACGTTCATTGATAACTTTTGATCAATCCAATCTAAATTGATTAACTTAGAGATTGAGAATTTCGTTGTAAAAAAATGGAATAAGATTTGAAAATGTAGTAATTTAACATTTGAAAATTAATCATATTACATTACGCACAGAAAAACAGAGAAGATTTTGCCAAATTCCTAGTTTTGGTTTCCTCAGAGTTTTCGATTTCTTTGTAGCTGATTATCTTCTTCACATTTACCAATAACAGAATTTCTAAATATTATTTAGCTGTATCATGGAGGAATTTTATGGTTGGCATATTGGAAATTAAAAATTCGAACAGGATTCTGTCTCATAGATAGGTTGTGAAACACTCATTTGTAAAACTTTATGTATCATCTGAAAGCATGTTTCTCTGAACTTGTGCCATGTACCACACTTCTAGAACTATTTATCAACTCCAGCTTGTAATCTATTAGTTTTAGATATTTTCTGCTTGTGGATCATTATCATGTATGAAGCAGAGTTGGTTTCTGTAGCTTCTTTCTATGGAAATGAATATATGTTTTGAGTTAGAATTAAACAGAGAAGGCTAAAAGGTAACCCTTTCCTATCTTCTTTTCTACCAACATGTTTAGTACAATTTTGGCATTGCAGAGTACGTGAACGACATGGATATACATCTACTAGTGTCAAGAACGTAATGAGAACGGTTCAAACATTCAATCCTCTTCTGTAGAGAAACATTCTGATAAACTACTGCATGAGGCCTCAAGAAGATAAATTGCCCTATTCTGGATTTTGAGATGGTTTTGGTTTCCAATCAGGTTTTTCATCCCAATAGATGTCATAATAAATTTCTTGAGTATAATTCACACAACACCATATACTTGTGTACGCGGTCACACGCTTCCTGAATTTTTCTTCCACTGATTTGTCAGTGAACCCTCTGAAGGCATCTTGCATGGATGAAAATTGGATGACTTTAACATCTTTGAATGATGAGAATACAGTCTTGTATGCTTCGTCAGAACTGTTCTTGGGAAATTTGAGCACTCCTGTTTGACGTATATTATTTGAAATTTGACAACCTTGTGATCCATCTTGACAAAGATTTACAACAAGTCGTGATTCTTTCACCTTCTGAGGCATGGATGGATTCTCAAAGAAAGAATGCTCCCTAATTCTGATCGGTTGTCCATATTCATCTTCTTGCGCTTCCGTGAGCATGACATCAACTTGAAATACATAATCCAAAGGACATATATAAGGTTGTCTCATCACATTACCTGTCCAATCTTGAGGATTCATTAACCAACCATTATCAATCCTGCACCATATTGGAGGCATGACCAATGTACGATTCAGCAACAAAGCAATAGTAAGTGCAGTCCTTATCTGCTTTATTTGGTAATTTACAAGAGCAAAATGTGACTCAATACTATGCTCTCCATCTAGTAACAAGCTCTTGGGGATGGAAAGCTTATATGTCAAGAACCCGCCTGGCACGTCATAATAACTCGGCGGATCATAAAAAATAGTTGCTTCTCGTAGCCTATGACGTTTTCCTTCAGTACCAGAAGGTTGAAATGTGGTATGGACAGCATATGGTTCTAGTCTTAGTTGTTGATACATTGCCTGGATAAAATATGTATGTCCACTGCAAAAAATACTTGCTGGGAGAAAGCCAAGCTTGAGCTCCCCATCATAAGCATAAACAAGTCCACTATCTTCATCAACAGATGGTCCCAATTGTTGGCGAACAAGAACATTGAAGCCTTCTTGATCCCATATCGTCTCATTAGTTTCTAGCATCTCTTTCCATTCTTTAGCTAATTTCTTTGAAGAACTTGATGGTCGCCAAAGAAACATACCGATATTATAATCAGCACCAACTTCTTTCCAGATCTCCAATCTGTCATCAGCAACTGTTGGTACGAGTTGATCAGTGGAGGTTAAGATATCTGCATCAGGGAAACGTGCTAGATATGGCAGGGGATTTTTCAACCATATTGCATCTACATCACACATCAATAGTTCAAAACCAAAAGGGAGGATGGTATCTATCAAGATTGCTTTCTCTCTTCCCATCTTATGAAAGTTTTTGGATCCCCAGCCGAAATCATCTATGCTCATTTTACTTCCCATATCAAAAACAGGAATACCTTTCCAATAAAGAGCCTCCAGCAATTTTGTATCCAAAGCACCAACAAGAAGGTTTTCAACGCCAAGATCAGTCAAGTGCTTAACCCATGTTATGACAAAATCCATGTAAGCATAGTTAGCATAAGTGATTATTACAATATTATCCTTCACTCTTTCCTGAACCAGTTTCTTGCTCAATCTAAAGGTCATCAGAGGTGGCATCTTGGAGCCAGTAGGTGGGATCTCCCAAACAGGTTTCACTGATTTGTCCTGTGGCCTGGGACTGGAAGCCAACATTACATTTTCAGTAGTCATATGAGAAGAATTCAATGCCTTATTTAGGCCTGGAGTACTGGAAAATACAAAAGAAGATGAGGAAGACGAGGAACTATAAAGAGTAGACAAAAAGTAGGTAGAATACTTAAGTATGCCTACCACCATAACCACATAGATCAGCACAAATATTACCTTCAAATTTACCCTAACTTTCTGCGATTGGAATTGGCTGTCCATTGAGACACACAAAAGAATTTTGAGTTTAAGGTAATAATACTCCAATTTTTCAAAAAGATTTTTAACATTCAACAAGAAATTTGTCTCATGAAATTGCATAAGGGACTATGGTTAAGCTATTTTAAGTAGATTGTGCCCTGGACTACCGAAGTGTTATGAATTGTGGGCTATCGCCTAGGCCTAGAAGCCTTGTGACCTTGTGTGCGTACAAGTGAAGCAATTCATTTACTATTTGCTAGGTGAAACTTGGCAGAAGACAAGTTTATTAAATCCTGCAAGATGGTAAAATTGTGAAATAGCTTCTGGATCACCATCAAAATTGAGGGCTATGCCTATGTCCCTATATTTTTCTAGTTGATCTTAGCCCTTTACTTACGTTGATTATTGAATGGCATATAACAAAATTAAATCATAATTTTGCTTCCAATGTTTTCCTTTTTGGAAAGGGATAAGATAAACAAAAAACCAAAAGCAGTTAAGAGTAAGTTTAAAGAAAAATATTGGCTAATAAGCACAACTTAATCCATCTAATCGACTGCTTCCTAGTAGTGTTTAAAAACAACTTTTCATGAGCTAACATTATAGGCAATATCACATCAATATTGCAGCATCGGGAATTACCACAAATTTGATGGCAGCTATATAGTGACGGTTATGTTCTTGGTTTCGTCTGTGGTGAAGCAGAAAGTAGGGGATTAGCATAATTAGTTGCTCTAGACGGCAAGAACGTGGAGTATTAGAACTTGGACAGTAAACTGGAGTTTGTCTAACAAGTGTCTTCGCAATTGTTAGTAATCAAATTGCAAAGTGTAAGTTTCTTAAGAAAACTAAATCCAAATTTTAAAATTACTTGACTAAAGTTGGGGGATTAATATATATGCATGTGTATGTTTAAATAGTGATTATGTGTGTTCTGTTGACATTAAGAGTAAATGAATTTTACTGAATTTTTATCTAAATTAAAGAAAAAATTCCTCTCTATTGCCTTATGGACTCAAATTACATTACATTGAAAGAAATGAATGACAAATAAAACTTTAATTCCATATGAATTTCAATTTCTTAAGAAAGGTAAAACGCATTGGCAAACTCCTCCACTTCAATTCCATTATATTCACAACAGCTAGAAATGAATACAATTCAGATGCACTGACTGATAACACTGGATAAAATTAACTACATATCAAAGTCGATGGAAATTTACATTGATGAGAATGCAGACGAAACCAAAGATGAACAGGAGACTAAATTGAAACTGAACTGAAAGGTCCTCTCAGTACTGACAATTCTCTTCTAGTGATCTTTTCTTGGATTTCAACCGAAATGACTGACTAATCAGACCATTGTTGATGTTTCTTTGACTTGGAACCTCAAGGATTTAAAATTAATGTGCAAGAGACCGATAAGGACGGTATATAACATCCACATGGCAAAAATGATACCTTGACTGGACTTGAATTTCAGTTTCTTGAGAACGATCAAAGGAAATGCTGAACTCGATATCTATTTCAGTTTTCAGAACAAGCAGAAATGGGTACAATCCCGTTGCGGTGATTGATAACACTGGAATAAAAGTAAGGCCAGACATTAAGCTGGATGGAAACTTAGCAGCAATCAATTTTCTGACGAAATTGAAGGTGAACTTAAAACTGAAACCGCGACTCAATTGAAGAATCAAATCACTGCTGAAAGTTTCTTTAAAGTGGTGTCTGTTGGCCGCATAGTTTGGTATTCTATCCTCATAATTATAACTCAAGATGCATTTGGCAGCTGGACTGATAACTGATTCATTGATAGCAATTCTTGATGTTGGGGCCACTATATGACAACGTTTCTCTCAACATAAAAGCCAAATTAAAACAAATAGTAAAATTCAAATTGATTAATGCTCATTAAACCCTTCCCTCATTGATTCCTTTACGAAGAACTGATTTAATTTTGACAGATGCTTCCTTCTTTGAGTCGGAGGCTCGATATATTCAAATTTCTTGTCATTTTTTCTACAAAAACTACCGCATAAAATGAGTAAAAATGGACAAAGATAGCAACATCAATCAATCAGTACTAACGCATCAATTCTTAATAAAAGTACAACTTTAACTCTTGATTCTTGTCGAAGATAGCTAAAAATCTCCTAAAAAAGCCACAAAAGATGGTGTATAATAAGGACTTATCAACAGATCTAGGTCGACCATTTTGCAGCAAAGGTGTGAAATGATATCAGAACAAATCTTTCGTCGTCTCTGCACTAGCACGACCAAGTAAAATGATATCGCAACAAATCTTCCGTGGTCTCTATGCTAGCACGACCAACTATCCAGTTTGGATCGTCACTTTGATGCGCTTTGCAACAATGCAAAATCCTTAGGTGGGGGGAATGTGATACCTTGGACTTGTCCCGCATCGATTGAATGAAGAGAAAAACCTTGCTTTATTAGCTTGGATTTAATCGGCTACGTACATCCTGGATTAACCCAATGGTTTTACTTCAAAAGTTGTTGGGCCAGTCACGCAGACAAGTGAATAGTTTGGATTGTCATTTTAATGGGTTTTGCAAAGATGTAAAGTCCCACATCGGTTGAATTTTATCAGTCCTTAGGTGAGGATGAATTTGATGAGAAAATTCTATAATTATGATGAAAAAAAAAAAATTCCATAAGAGGGGTTATTGGAGGAGAGTGTTCCAGAAATAGGTCTCGCAAATGCGAGTTTATGTAGACTCGCATTCCACAAATGCGAACGCAGTGACTCTCGCGCAAAAAAAAAAAAAAAAAGAACGAAAAAGAAATTCCACGTGGTTCTCGCATTTGGTAAATGCGAGATACATGGAACTCGTATTTCCAAAATGCGATTTCCTTAACCAACAAAATCGGTCAGCGCCTCCCCCTCCCCTTCCTCACCCCCGATTCCTAAACCCGAATTCACTAAAATTGAAGCCCAAATTAGCTCCAATCCGCAAATAGGAAGGCTGAATTCCATCTTCAGCTGCTTATTTCCAGAGAGGAGGAATCAAATTTTCTTCCACATCCTCCCGGCTGCTGCAAGTGTGATGCACGGGTGTGCCGGAAAAGCCACCGTCGAACGGCTCTGAGAGGTCACAACGACACCGGCATTGCTGCTCCATTCGTAAACCGGCGGCTGAGGTCTGATCTCCGGCCCCTTTCTAGTCTCCCGATGGTATGTGCAGCTTTTTCCTTTTTTTTTTTTCTCCCGTTTAAAACCTATCCGATTCTGAGGGTGTTGACAAAATTGCCTGCAAATTGTGTATGAAGAACGACAGTTGAGATGATTTGTTGATATGAAATGGGCAATGTCATGATTTATGGTGAAGTGAGTTGTTACCGAGCTAATTTTCAGCTATTTCCTTGCCTAATTTTTTTGTATGTTTGAAGCTGATAATGCCATGATCTGGGGGCACATCCTGAGTTTCTTTTGATAATGCTATGATTTGCTGGCAAACGAAGTTTATTTCTTTCATTTTTTTCCTTTTTTTTCCTTTTTTGGTAGGGCGATTTTCTTCGACTATCTATTATATTTTTCAAATTGCGGTTGTGTTGAGTGGAAAAATTCAAAATTTCCCTGACTTCGTTTGAGCTTTATTCCTTAATTTTTTGGTGTGATTTAATTTCCTTGGTTTTTGCTATTTTCTTGCTTTTCCTTGACAAGTGGTAGATGTAAAAGTTGTTGTCGTGGTTAGGCTTGGCAATTGGGATATATTAGTTTAGAATTAGAAAGTGTAAAAAATTTATTAGGGTGTTTAGTTGTCTTTCTGGCCATTGGTACTAGACATATATGGATAGATTTTTTTTTTTGGTTGATGTGTCCTTTTGAAATAATTTAATTGGTTAGTAACATATTAGTAAGCCCCCTATTATTGTACCTGAAAAATAATAGTAAGCACCCTACAATTGGAGTAGTGTAACATAGATGTATGTAAATATCTAATTGGCCTAGTTTTAGGTACAATTAATATGATTGTTATACTCTTTTCATGATTTAGTATACAGTCACATAATTTTATTTTACGTCATAAATTACGTGCTTTTAGTGTTACGGATGAATTGTAAGATAAGACTTGGTTAAAGTATTGACTCAATTACCGCGATTGGTTTGTTTTTCTGGTCAATGAATGTCCAATTTCAAAGCTTATTATGCACGGCTTTAACTTGTATATAACATTAATAGTTGAAGACTTATGTTCCCTTGACCAGTACAAGGAGTTTTAACTTCTTCTATATAACATTAATAGTTGAAGAATTCATTTCCCTTGACCAGTTCAAGTACACATACATCTACTATTACGGGCCTTGTTTTCTCCTTTTTGATGGACAAAAGATTTTCATGTCACGCTTTCGTAATATGTCTATCCAAGGTGAATGAACCAGAAATATAAGTTAGCTGCTTGAAAACAGTGAAGACTGGGTACACTTATTGGAGCTAAAAGTTTTTGCTCTTTTAAGTTTTATCAGAAGTTCCTTTTAATGCAGTTCTGTCTCTGGCTGTGAAAATTGAGGAGGAGCAGCTCAGTTCTCTTCTGTCAAAGAAGAAAATATATGCATTATTTTGATATCCGAATTATTCTCCGCAAAACAAAGTTTATGCATCTGAATTCAGAAAAGAAAATGTTATCAAGAGCAAATTCTTATCCGTTGTCTCAAAATTTGTCCACGTATACATCCATTAACTCTCTCGCAATGCGAGGGGAGTTTCTGACTTTCTTCCTCTTTTTGTCACTAACAAAATGGTAGAGAAATGTACTCCAAAAGGAACTCTTCCAGCTTCAACACCTGGCTTGGCCGGCTTGGCATCTAGGCATTGCCATCTTGTATATCATCTTGGTGAAATACGGTTTCCACTTTTCACTGATACCACTTCATTCATTTTTGAAATCTTGTTTAGTGACACAGGAATACATTTTGGTCTATTTACACATTGTATAGCATGAAAAATAAACATATGTTTCTAAATATCTAGATTGGATCCTAATATTGATCACAATTTGTATAGGTCTGTCTAACGAATGCCTAACGAACACTTGTTATGAAGGTGAAATTTAAGCATTCATATTTTGTTAATGTGTAAATTAATTTGATAGATTAGGTGTGATTTAAATGTGCTAACGAATGTACATTAGTAACTCATTAGAAGAATCCTTCTTAAATTTCCTTATTACATTCAAAATAAAGGATACTTTTCATAAACCATTTAACAAGTCCAAAATTCACAGTAGATTAATGTATTAAATCTTCGAATTTAAAATGGTAAAAGTTACCTCCCTATCGAATCTATGCAAAATTGATTGTTTTCTTTACTTTCGATAGAGATCCTGACTTGAAAACTTCATGTCAACATAGTCTGTTTGTAGACATTCAAAAGCGATTATCTACAATAGTGAAAATGGGAAAAATCTAAGATGGAGAGTGGCTCTGACTATTGTATTTATTAACTTGGACGTAATTGTTATGATAATTGTAAATATAATATTCCTGGTTCAATGCAACATAATTACCAAAACTGGACATTGAGTTTGAATAATTCGCCGTTTGGTTTGATTGTAAATATTATACAATTGTCTTTTGCTTTTGAAATAATTTAATTGGTTAGTGTTTCGTTTAGTTACTTGGCTTTGTTTATCTTGTTGTTCAATAAGTTGGGAAAAGAAAATTGCATTAAGGCTGAGTTGTTGTTTTCTTATAAAAGTGAATTCCTAGTTGTGCCCCATGTGTTTGTTAGTGTGCTTGTGTAAGAGTTGGGTATTAGGCTGGTTTATTGTATATGTTACTATTCTTTGGACAAGTAGCATTTAAGTCACTATGAATCATGATTTAAGTTGGATAATGGGTGTCCCTCTATCAAAATTACTGCATGTCTTTGGCTATACTTAGGCCTTCACAATAATATGATAAATGTAACAATCTTAGAAAATGTTTCATAACAATTCAATAGCCAAATGGGATTTGTATAAAAAAGCCTTTGCTGCCCATATTGCTTTATCAAGGGCCACATACCTGTAGTTTCAGCTAGGACTTTATATCTGCACGCTTGAAGATTCATATACTAGCAATTCAATAGCCAAATGGGATTTGTATAAAAAAGCCTTTGCTGCCCATATTGCTTTATCAAGGGCCACATACCTGTAGTTTCAGCTAGGACTTTATATCTGCACGCTTGAAGATTCATATACTAGCTGTGAATAGTTCTGCAATTGAAAACGAAAGGGGCACCAAATCACAGAATACTACAACAGCTCGGATTCCACAAGAGGCGTGTTTTGGAAAGACTGGTTCATCCCAAAAATGCAATTTGAAGCAAAATTGGACATTGATGATTTTGATGTATGCGTCTAATTTTTCCCAACCCATGGCACTAATTTACTGCAAACTGAGGCTCAGCTAACTATTTGTACTAGCAATATACTAGTTCTTGGGCAGTTTCCTTCTGATCTTTGCAATGAAAAACATTATTCAATAATCAACTGAAAATCACTTTTTCAGAAATAGAACTAATATGATATGCCTGTAAACTCAGAGTAAGCAATGTTTGTCCGACCACAAACATTTACCTCAAAATCTTGTCTTTTCTCTTTTCATTTAACTACTATATATTGAGAGTTGCTCCCACATTTCATCATCCCTTTTTCGATCAAATCCAAGCTTTTCACTATCAATCACGAAAGAAGTACGAAATAGTTAAATTGACCATCTTTCATATACCTTATGCTTCCCTAAGGTCTGTACTGAAGAAAAGGAAAAATATCAGAACATGGTTTCACGGTTATTGCAGTTGCAAAAGTAAGTATTTTTTCTTCTGGTGATACTTCTGAGTATTAGATATTCTTGTCTTATGCGCGAGAAATGCAATTTTGGACTTAATGTTATCCCTCATGTTTGAATCAGAATAAATTTGGTTCCTAAAGAACTTTTATGCAAAATTCCTCTTGTTCTTTCTTGTTTTTCCTTTCCATTTACAACTTGATGTTCCCACAATAAAATTTAAAGTAACTACGGAGATATTTAAAGGAAGTTAAGGGGAGATGAGAGAGTAGTGGTGGGAGAGAATGTATCTGCAGTTTTACAAAAGAAACTCCCACGTAAATGTGGTGATCCAGGTATGTTCATCATCCCCTGTAAAATTGGAAATTCTACAGCTAGAGGTGCCTGAGTTGCATGGCAAGGAGAATCTAAAAGTTGTGGAGGCCAAGCATCATGAGCAAATAAGTGTAGAATCCAAGCCATTGTGTATCCACTTGAAGTCATCCCCGAGACCAAAGTGCACCACAGTTTGTCCGTTTAAGAATTGAAAAGAATTGAGCAAACCATGAAAAGAATTGAAAATTTTCATCCTCCTTAAGCAAATGATGCTTTATGTCTAGCCAAAGACGTTAAAGAAAGGCACTGCTTGGGAGGTAACCCAAGGATTTATGCTTTACTTATTTTTGTATTTTTAGTCTTTTTGTGTCTTATTGAATAAGTAGGTTCAGTTGAAATGATCAATTTTTCCTGTGTTATGTCGCCACCAGTTAGGCGTGCCCACATAAATTGGCCACGTCTAAGGATGGACAATCTCGCCTGCGGTCAGAAGCGTCTCCACTGGTTAGGCGTGCCCACGCCAACTGGACACGCCTAAGAATAGCAATTTTCGTTGCATGGTCAGAAGCGGTGGAGCTAGTTAGGCGTGCCCACGCCAACTGGGCACGCCTAAGGAATGGAATTTTCGTCTATGGTCAGAAGCGTTGGCACTACTTAGGCGTGCCCACGCCAAATGGTTACGCTTAAGGAACCCAATTGTTAAACATTGGTCAGAAGCGTTGGCGCAGGCGTACCCACGCCTAACTTGGTGGATCACCAAAAAAAAAAAACAAAAATTTCCTTTCCCTTTTCCAATTCTCAGTAGTGTTCTTATTTCAACAAAAAAAACAACAAAAAACCTGAACCCTAATTTCTTTCCTTTTCTTTCCTTTCTTTCTTTCTTCTTCTTTCTTCTTTCTTTCGTCCTTCATGTCTTTTTCTCCAATGCCCCGCAGCCTGTTCTTATTTATTATTGCACAGGCTCGACACCTGTCAATTTTTTCTAAAACCTCAAAATCTAGAAACTTAAGAAACTCTAATATTTCAAATGCCAAATGTTGGTGGGTCAAAAAATAGCAAAGTAAAAGATGTTGACTACTGGCAAATTAGTTTTATTAAGATTATTGGATTTCTGGCTACACGACCAATACATTTGAGGGTGAAATTTATTTCGACCTTAGTCAGTAGGAATTTTTTTTTCATTAATTCTTGGTCTTTTTTAAACTCGGATTCATTGAATGCGAGTTATAAGAAACTCGAATTCACCAAATGCGAGTTCGAGATGAATTTTTTTTAATTAAATTTTCAGAACTCGCATTTGGAAAATGCGAGTTCCTTGAAACTCACATTCGAAAAATGCGAGTTCCTTGAAACTCGCATTTACGGAATGCGAGTTCCGAAAATTTTGATTTTCTTAAAAATCTCTTTTTCCAATGAACTCGCATTTTCAAAATGCGAGTTTATTGAACTCGCATTTTGCAAATGCGAACGTCACTGGCAGGAAACCTAACCTCAAATCACCCTATTTGCAGAAAAAATTTAAAAATCATCACATTTCTAGAAATTTCTCTGAATTTGATACCTTAGGACTTTGTCCTATATTTGATTGAATGAAGAGAAAAGCCTTGTGTTATTAGCTTGGATTTAATAGGTTATTAACAACTTGTGTTAATCCAATAATTTTGGTTCAAAAGTTATTGGGTCAGCCCCCTTGGTCGGGTTGTGAGTCTCGCTACAACTATACACTTTACAGAATTACGCATAAGAAACTCCTCTTGTGAGAGCTATACTTCTCCCTAGGGCATACCCTAAGGTATCCGTGGACCGCCTGCCTGAAACTCCTCTTGTGACAGCCCCACTTCTCCTTAGGGCGTACCCTAAGGTATCCGTGGACCGCCTGCCTAGCTCTCGCCAGGACTTACTCTCATAACAATCGCTAACGTATCAAACTAAAATACCATTCTCAGACCAAACCAAATGATAACTCACAAATACCTTGTTCCAAACTTACATTCCCAAATTACATAAAGTACTTAAACAAACATTCAAATTCTCATATTACAAAAATCCTCAAATTCACAATTCAAGCTTTTCAAACCATCTACAAAAGCAAATCTGAATTCTAAAGGTCGGCACTTTCACTTGGGTTCTCAGTCCCTGTTAAGGAAAACAAATTGGAAAGAATGAGCTAAAAGCCCAGTGAGTTCCAAAAGCATGCAAAGCACATAGCACTTATGACATTTCACCTCAAATTCGAATTTAGTAATAAACACATAAGAAAAGCAACATTAAAAGGGAGGATACAGGGGCTCTCAGGAGTCAGGATCCATGATACTCGATCTCGAACTAGGTAGTTGACACTCCACCAACTTTCATACACATAAACCATGTAGACCTTCACTTACTCCTTACTCCTCCAAACCCCCATCGGGCCCGACTTCAAACACTTCACTTTATATCACTGGTTTAATGCTCTCTTCTGAGACAAGTCCATATGCCAAGTCTCGAGCTTATATCACTGCACTTCACTTTATATCACTGGTTAAATGCTCTCTTCTGAGACAAGTCCATATGCCAAGTCTCGAGTTTATATCACTGCACTTCACTTTACTTAATTAACCCTATGGCTCGTCCCTTTTTCCTCGACCTAGGCCTAGCCTCCGGCTCGAGTCGAATGGCTCACTGATAGGTCTCAGTAATTTCCTGACCTTTCACATACACATACAAGTCACTGCAAAACACTTTCATTTTTCTTATATTTGAATAGAGGTAAGTGCAATGATGTACACACCACCCCACTTAATGGTTTGAAAACCCAATTTCACATCAAATCACTTGTCTAACACATTTCGAATCATATTCACATAAGCACATAACAAACATTGAAACTCACTACAGTAGCAAAGTTTGTTTTCCAAGGTGGGATCTGGTTCAAGTCCTTCCTCAGCTCCTATTATCACAAAAAAGGAAGAAATAAGTTTCACCTCACAAACAGCGAAACTAAACTCAAATAACTCATTCACTTGTCTTTTCAAAGTTCATTACAAAATTCCATTAACTTTGCTCAAACGAAAAGTAATCACTCGAGTCGAAACTCATTTTACAAGATTCCATTTTCAAATCAAAATTTCACATAAACAAACAACTCTATCGATGCACTCCATCCAGGCGATTTCTAATCTTTAGCACATTGAAATAAAGTGAGGTATTTCACCTCCAAATCACTCATTTGAGCTCAAACTCAACACCACTCTTTTAACCAAAGTTCTAACACATTTTTCAAACGATTTTCACTAGGTTTCAGTGCACAAATTTCATGAAAATTAGCTAAGGTATTTCAAATCCACAAAATTGTCCAAAATGGCACTTTTTTTTCTCAAAACTTAGTGAAATTCAATTTCTCATCATAAAAGTTCAAGATTTTAACTCTATTAAAGCATACATTCATAAATGAACATAATACATATATACTTAGGCAAAATCTCTTCAAGAGACATCATAAAATTTCGAAATCAAATGTCAAAATTTCCAAGCATAGGTTCGGCCAGCCCTCACTGTTTTCCTTCGAAATTTTCAACATCAAATGCTACTTTTTAACCACAAAATACACTCATCTCATAAATGACAAACACAACCACAATCAGGTCCTCAAGTCTGCTACCTAAAAGTCACCTCAAGTCCGCTACCTAAGTTGGGAATTCAAGAACCCAACTCAAAATTCCAAATATAGACATTTCTACCAAAATAAAACCGTAAATCTACTATATTTAACACTAATTGGTGGGTGTCAAACCTCCAAAAATAAAATACCTACTCTAAGAATATAAATTCAAGTATAGTGGAGAGTAGGGTCGTATCCACAGGGACTGGGTGATTTATCTCTCCGAGAATTTGGGGGTTTTGGAAAAGAGAGCAAATAATTGAAAAGAAATAAAAACTGAAATTCTAACTAATCAAGAATGCAAGATTTAAGTAACACAAGAAACAATTAATTAAAACAATCTAGTCAAGGAATTAATCTTGGCACCGGTGCACATAACCGATCATAGATCCAAATAGATATTCACATGTTCATGAATAAATTGGTTATAGTAGCCAAGCGACGCGCCCAACCACCAATCTTTCCTTAATTTTATAATAGCCCAGAGACGCTCATAGACTACCCTCTTGTGAACTGGACAACCCTAGATACGCTCATAGGATTTAATGCAGTCACAGCATTAGGAATTAGAAAGACCCAATTCTAGATGGTAAACACACATGCGGGTTTACTGAGGCTAGGTTAATTATCCCCACGATACAAATTAGACCACTTGCGAGGCGGTGAAACTGTCTCGTTTGTCACTAATTAGGTTGCTTAAAGGCGACGCGCCAACACCCTAATTGACTATATATTATTTAGACAATTGAATAACAGGCCTAATTACCCAATAAACCCAAATAATAATTAATTGAAAACAGAGAATAATTAAATACCCATTAACATATAAATTAAAATTTATAAACAAAGCGATCTCACGCTTATGGTGCCCCGAGCCTTGATTATTCCTCAACTAGAAAAGAATTAGCCACGCCTCATGTTGGAAACGCAACCCATGAATGCCATATGATTCTTACGGAAATCAACGAACTAGAATTAACAAAGGAAAAATTCTTAGTTGTTGTTCACGAGCAACCAATGGAAAAACCACCAAGTACTGGTCTAATTGTTCTAATAATAGAAAACGGAAAGAAACGGGAACAATCGAAAGCAAAAGAAGCAAAACAGAACAAACGAGATACTAATCTATTGGCTATCACTTGACGGAGAGTAAGAAGCAAAGAAGTACTAATCAAAATAAAGCTAGGGTCCAAACTCCACCACCAGGAAGCTACCCCTATTTATATATCTTGGTTTTCCAATTTGTTGCGCCCAAGGACACAAGAAGTCCGGAACCACGTTGCCTCTCGATTCCCCTACGTTAAGGAAACTACTCCTAATTTCTCTCCAACTCATCGCCGCCCAAAAACCTTCCCACTTGTTTTGGTAATCTAATTGGAATAAGGAAAGTGGTCTTCAAATTGTGAGGAATTTATTTCCTAATCCACTGTCCATGTTCCTTAACGATGTTTCCTTCCACCATTCGACTTCCAATTACTTCTTCACAATATCAGCACATGTTCTCAATTTTAGCTCCACCAACTTCCAAATCAGCCCAACTACCCTTCTCTGGTACAGGCACGCCCTTGAAGTGTAAGTCTTCTGGAATTTTGCCAATAAACACCAACTTTCACACCAAAGGCCTGCAAATGCCACAAAATTCAAATATAAGCAATAACCCATTTCTTTACACAATAAATGGGAGAAATTAAGTCCAAATATCATCAATAAACACGTATAAATATCTCCCTATCAAATTCCCCCACACCTAGACAATGCTTGTCCTCAAGCATTCACTATCACAATCAAGATGACAAGTATTTCATAGCACAATAAACCAACACGAGTATCAAATCTTCTCAACAACTTCATCAAAATTTGGATGTAGAAGATTCAACTCTCACACGGATATTAGTGTATCGCTCAGCACTCAAAAGTGTTTAAAGGGACATATACGCTCAAATCAACAACATGGAAAGATATTACCATAGGCTTGCTAATATATCACATCTCCACCACTCAAAATGAATTCAATACAAAAATTAAAGGGTCTTGATGCGGGTTGTAACGGGGCTTAGGTAAAAGGGTTGGATAAAAAGGAACATTTAGGCTAAACACATCAAAGGAAATACCAACAATCCATTGCATGAGTTCAAATACCTTTCTTCATCCAGATGATCTTTCCAAGACATACCCATAAATTTTTCCAAAAATTAGCAAGTGCAAGAACAACCAAGACTTGGCCCAACTATCACAACACACCACATATTTACAATAACACTTCATAACTCTTTTTTTTTCCTTTTTCTTCCTTCTTTTTTTCTTTCTTTTTTTTTCTTCTTGCTTTTCTTTTTCTTTTTTTTTTCCTTTTTTTTTTTGATTTTTTTTTCAACAAGACATAACTGATATTGAAACATAAACACACTTGCTAGTTTCAACCATACCCTTTCACCACTAATTGAAATCATCATACAATGGAATTAAGGCATTCTTTTGACATAGGGTTCAAAACAAAAAGGGTTCAAACAAAAATTAATGGATTAAGGGTTGCAAAATGGGTTTTTAAACAATGAAAAGGCTTAGGCTCAAAAATGGTCAACTAGGGGAAAATATAATTGGGACAGGTCTTTAGAAAGTCAAAAGGGATAAACCTAAGTGCCCTTATCACTTTCATGCATCAAATTCAACAATGTGATCTCGACATGCATAACAAAGCAAGTTCTAGAATAATCTAACCACGTGCGATATCACTCAATGAAAGAAATTAGAGCAATTTATGAATGAAATGCTCATTAGGCTCAAAAACTCACCAATCGCTAAAAATTTGTCAAATCTTGGACATCCATCAATTGAATCAATTGCAAGAAGAATATAATACTCATGCTAGCAAAAATTTCACTAATCATACTTGCATCTTTCTTGCTTTTCACAACAAAACAAAATCCTAAGAAATTGCAAAAAGTTGTGAAAAACTAATTTTTTTTTTTTTTGAAAAACACACATCTGAGAAAATATCCTCTCCCCCACACCTAAATCAGACATTGTCCTCAATGGATGAAAATAAAAAGTAAAAGGAAAGTAAGAGGACTCCCCTGATTAGAGAATTAAGCACCGGAGGAGGTTGAAGGATGAAAATGCTTGAGTTGATGTCCAATCATGAGTGAAATTTGGAGCATAAGAGACTCAAGAGCCATAGTAAGCAATGAGTACGGACACTAGATGCTGCAAGGAATAAGATAAAAAGAATTAGAATAAAAGAATTTTTTTTTGGTATACACCCTATTTGTTGTAAGGCGTGACGCTTAAGAAGCATGAGTCTTCGGCCATCGCCCCTTGTAATCGATGTGAGATCAGCCTATAAGTAACGCCTTTGCAAGCCAAAGTCTTCTGATTCTCACCCAGACTTGAGTATCTGACATCCGCTTAGAAAGCGTGGGCACGCCAGATAAGCAGAAGTCTTCTGATCATCATCTCTTTGCATTGCCTTCAGACAGACTCTCTGGCGTGGGCACGCCAGAGAAGCTGAAGTCTTCTGCCCATTACCACTGCAACAGACTCAAAGATAACTGAAGAGAAAACAAAACTATTAATAAAGGAAAACCTAAAGATGAGAAGAACAAAAAATTAAATTCTTGGGTTGCCTCCCAAGCAGCGCCTTTCTTTAATGTCTTTGACTAGACATTTCCATGCTTGGTCATGGAGGATAAAATCGTATAGTTCTTTTCATTACATCGTTCTCATACTCATGATATTTATCATAAATAGAGAAATCTTTAGGCACGTGAGCTACTTTGTTCTTTTGACTAGCAGATGGCTTCAAGCATGCAAGCAATGATTTTAATCCTTTACTCATTCCTTCATCAAAATCAATTAACAACCTAATAGTTTTTGCAACTCCTAACTTATCTCTATCATGAAACTCAAAAATTTCTGGTATAACAAAATCAATCTCACCAACAGAAACTATAGAATGCGAGATAAGAGTTAGGGATGAAGGAGATGTCACCACAGTTGGGATTTCATCATTGGACTTTTCGACTGGAGAGACTAGAGGCTGGGATCCCTTTGTTTCTTTTTCAACTTGCTCTTCAACCACATAAGTAGATTCTTCCCTTTGAATCTCTTGCCATTCATCACCACTGCTCAAGGTAATTGCACTCATATCTGGTTCGGAATTGACAATGGTCTCTGAGTGCAATTTTTCAGAATTTTGAGACGCCAATTGGCTTATAGTAGCTGCTAGTAGACACACTTGATTCTCCAAATTACGAATGCTTGTCCTTGTCTCTAGTTGAAATTGAGCAGTCTCAAGTTGGAATTGAGCAGTGCTTGTGGCCAAACTCTTAACAAGATCTTCCAGGGAACTCCCCCCGCTAGAGGATGAGGATTGAGATGTCGGACTCACTTCATAGTTATAGTTGGGGTAATCCCACCATCCTTGACCACACACATTTGAATAAGTATCAAACATTGGTGTTTGATAAGTATCAAAATTTGGTGGAGATGGATTTTGGAATACTCCAACATCACCAATTGGATCATCCACGTCAACTTGAAGTAGCGGGCACCTGTCAGTCAGATGATCCAACTGACAAATTCTACAAGTGTTGACTTGTGGGTTCAGTTCATCACTCAATTGTTGCATAGGAAAAGCCGACATTCAATAAGGATCACTAAGACAATAGCTCTCATTAACCCAGTTAGGAACGAAGCCCAATCTATCACCAAAACATTGAAAATTAGTAGCCATCAACTAGTAAGAAAATGAGGAGAAATAAAGGAGAAAAAAAAATTTGAGAAAATAATTCAAGCACCATCCCGAACGGCGCAAAATTTGGTGGGTGTCAAACCTCAAAAATAAAATACCTACTCTAAGAATATAAATTCAAGTATAGTGGAGAGTAGGGTCATCCACAGGACTGGGTGATTTATCTCCTCCGAGAATTTGGGGTTTTGGAAAGAGAGCAAATAATTGAAAGAAATAAAAACTGAAATTCTAACTAATCAAGAATGCAAGATTTAAGTAACACAAGAAACAATTAATTAAAACAATCTAGTCAAGGAATTAATCTTGGCACCGTTGCACATAACCGATCATAGATCCAAATAGATATTCACATGTTCATGAATAAATTGGTTATAGTAGCCAAGCGACGCGCCCAACCACCAATCTTTCCTTAATTTTATAATAGCCCAGAGACGCTCATAGACTACCCTCTTGTGAACTGGACAACCCTAGATACGCTCATAGGATTTAATGCAGTCACAGCATTAGGAATTAGAAAGACCCAATTCTAGATGGTAAACACACATGCGGGTTTACTGAGGCTAGGTTAATTATCCCCACGATACAAATTAGACCACTTGCGAGGCGGTGAAACTGTCTCGTTTGTCACTAATTAGGTTGCTTAAAGGCGACGCGCCAACACCCTAATTGACTATATATTATTTAGACAATTGAATAACAGGCCTAATTACCCAATAAACCCAAATAATAATTAATTGAAAACAGAGAATAATTAAATACCCATTAACATATAAATTAAAATTTATAAACAAAACGATCTCACAGTTATGGTGCCCCGAGCCTTGATTATTCCTCAACTAGAAAAGAATTAGCCACGCCTCATGTTGGAAACGCAACCCATGAATGCCATATGATTCTTACGGAAATCAACGAACTAGAATTAACAAAGGAAAAATTCTTAGTTGTTGTTCACGAGCAACCAATGGAAAAACCACCAAGTACTGGTCTAATTGTTCTAATAATAGAAAACGGAAAGAAACGGGAACAATCGAAAGCAAAAGAAGCAAAACAGAACAAACGAGATACTAATCTATTGGCTATCACTTCGACGGCGGCGGAGAGTAAGAAGCAAAGAAGTACTAATCAAAATAAAGCTAGGGTCCAAACTCCACCACCAGGAAGCTACCCCTATTTATATATCTTGGTTTTCCAATTTGTTGCGCCCAAGGACACAAGAAGTCCGGAACCACGTTGCCTCTGGATTCCCCTACGTTAAGGAAACTACTCCTAATTTCTCTCCAACTCATCGCCGCCCAAAAACCTTCCCACTTGTTTTGGTAATCTAATTGGAATAAGGAAAGTGGTCTTCAAATTGTGAGGAATTTATTTCCTAATCCACTGTCCATGTTCCTTAACGATGTTTCCTTCCACCATTCGACTTCCAATTACTTCTTCACAATATCAGCACATGTTCTCAATTTTAGCTCCACCAACTTCCAAATCAGCCCAACTACCCTTCTCTGGTACAGGCACGCCCTGGAAGTGTAAGTCTTCTGGAATTTTGCCAATAAACACCAACTTTCACACCAAAGGCCTGCAAATGCCACAAAATTCAAATATAAGCAATAACCCATTTCTTTACACAATAAATGGGAGAAATTAAGTCCAAATATCATCAATAAACACGTATAAATATCTCCCTATCACTAATCAAGTTAGATCTAAAAGGTTTAAGTCTTATACCTTCAGATCTTTCTAGATCTAACAAGATCAACCAAGATCTTTGTGAACTCCTCTCAAGAATGATACTCCCAAGTTTAGAAACTCCAAAAGCTCTAACCTTAACCCACGATCCGCTTGATTTGATGATGAATTCCGTTTCCAAGCTCAAGAACAAGAAGTAACCAACCCAAGAGAAGCTTTCTTCCTCTTTCTTCTCTCTCTCTCTCTCTCTCTCACGAACCACACTCCCACTCTCTATTTCTCACTGCTGCCAAGGGAAGAAGAAGACACAAGAGATGTTGCTTCAATGGAGTCTTTAAGCTTCAAAGGTTGGAAGATGAAGAAGATGAACAAGAAACCCTCAAACTCTCTCTCTAATATCTCTCTCTTTTTGGCCCTCTCTCTCTCTTTCTCCCTCTCTTATGGCAGCTCCAAGAAGGTAGAGGAATGTCTTCAATGGAGACTTGAACTTCAAGAAATTTGAGGAAGAAGAAGTTGAAGAAACAAGGTTGCAATTTCTCTCTTTTCTCTCTATCTCTACCCTGCTCTCTCTCTCTCTAAAGCTCTAAATTTGCAGCTAAAAAATGAAGAAGCAAGAAGCAAGAAAGATGGCTTTTAAGGGAGAAAAAGTGTGGTCTTCCCTGTTTTAAGGAAAAGTGGTCAAACGACCACTTTTTGTCGCGTTGAAGCACGACACTCTAAGTTTTACTGTTTTATCTCATTTGACATTGTCCAACCTTAAATATATCTCCGTAATATCTCTACATATGCTCGGTTTCATCTTAAAGTCACTATTTACACTTCAGAACAAAATTTAACGCTTAAACTGGCTGAAAACACACACCGGCAAATAATTCTCAAAAAATTCTCTAAATTAGAAAATAATCACTCAAAACATATTTTCACTAATATTTTAGTGAATAATCATAATATATATATTATTATGCATTTGAAATAAAAATAGAATTTTGACGCCCCACACCTCTTCTTGCGCAAATAGTGTGAAATGCTCTTTTTCCTTCATATCACTTTCCTTGTAATCTTGTTCAGGCTTAAATTGATTCAACTATCAATTGCATCGAAATTTTCCTCTAGGATAAGCATGATGTGGACAATGTAAGCTCCATAAGTTCTCAATCCGACTTTTTACACCAGCTTGTTGTTATTTACAATAATTGCAGTATTGGAAAGTTATAAATGTCAATCACTTAAGTTTCATTTGTGAGAAACTGCCGATTTATATATGACAACACAACTTAAGAATTGTCCCTTTTTCTTTAAAATAAAATACATCATAATTTCATTAACTAATGAAATCTGCACTAATGGTAAAAATGTGTCTATTCATAATATGACAAAGAAAAAGTTTGGTAATGTATATCTATTACAAATGGCATGTACATTATAATCCCTTTAGAACTTGGTGCAATGAGGCACAAATCAAATATACTAACTTCAATCTTGTGCTCAGTTGCTGCTCCTAAAATACAAGTTTCTATCTTCAACCTTACGTGCGACAGTCTTTTGTGATAGCAGTTACCATCATGTACCTTATAGGTGAAGGCGTTAAACTTCCAAACCTTATCAAAGTTCAAGATTTTACAAAATTTAGAAAGCCATTCTTGAAAGAGAAAATTGTAGTTTTGGTCCCCAATCTATTGGACGTGCGCGAATTTGGTCCCCAATCTTTGTTTTGAAGTTAATTTGGTCCCCAATCTATCGAAATTTGTGCGAAAGTGGCCAATTGACAGAACGCATCCAATTTCTAACGAGAAAGATAGCACGTGCAATCACGTGATACCTTTAAAATTATTTCTTCCCTTTTCTGAAATAGAAAATGTAACCTATCGAACTGATATTGAACTGTTTCACAAAGAAAGGAGAGAGAACGAAAAGTGTTTTCACTTAATCCCAAAAAAACCCTAATACATAAAGAAGGAGCAATTCGTGAAGATCTTGGGGCGACTGTGGAAGATCTTGGGGCGATTGTTGGTGGTAAAGGAATAGCGAAGAAGAAATGGCAGTTAGGGCTAAGGAATTGAACGGGCCAACACCTCCAAACTACGGTACGATTTCTTAAATCAGTTTCAACTAATTAGTGATGGTAGAATGCAATATGTTGTGGGAAAAATGATATCTTGTGCAAATATCTTGTATTTTTGTGCTGCATATCCATAAAAGTTGTCGGCACCGTGATGGACAGGAATCGTAAATTATTTTTTTTCAATTTTCCTGTGGTCCCCTATGTCATTGTTCGATGGGTTTTCATGTCATTTTCGGTGGGTTTTCATGTCGGACAGGTGTGGGCAAAATATGGAACATATGAGGGTGGTTGGGGAATTTGTTGTCTGAATTTAGAATAACAACCATGACAGCACTTTTGGAAAATTTTATTTAAAATTAGTGTCAATTGACTGCGATTTTTTTATGCAATATAATTATATTTTAAATTTCTGATCTGTAACAATTTGTATTGTTTTGTGTGTTTTGTTTATGTTAAACTTCAGACCATGACAGCACGAAATAACAATGAAGTGTCATTTATAAGTAAATGAACCCGATGTTCATTATCAGGGGGGAGAAATAAGAGTCTTTGATAAAGTAGAGGTTGAAGGGATTAGTTTGTTTGAAATGGATAGGATGCTAGAGAGAGAAGTAGGGGCATTTGGTGAGAAAAAAATACTTTATTCTGATAGAAGAATATGGGTTTCGTAGGCTTCATCATGACAGAGAGCTCAATGCCTATTGTGTTGACAATTTTGAGTATGGTAGGATAGTTGACATCTACATAGAGGTTTCTTTTAGTGAATTGATAGACTCACAATGGGGGTTTGATCTAGATGATGATGACTTTCACTTAGAAGATGAAGATGATGAATCAGATGATGAATACACAAGGAGTTTGGGTTCGGATAGTGTGGAATTTTTAGAGAATGATTTTGATTACAATCAGAATTCTGATGATGATGACTATGACCAAAATATTGATGAAAATTCTGAGTGGTTGGGGGTAGAAAATCAGAGAGATGAGCAGTTGAAAAGGGATGCTGGTAGGAAAAAATTGTTGGTTCGAAGAAGGGGTTCATTGGCTGATGAATCTGAATCTGATGTTGATAATTCAGATATTGATTTTGCACCAGATTCAGGTTCTGAATTAGGAAGTCCTGTAGGGTCTAATGGAGAGGAGGGTACAAGATCCCTTATGTTTAACCCCAAGGAAATGGCTAATCCCACTCTTAAACTAAAACAAATTTTTAGCAACTTTGAGGAGTTGAAAGAGGCCATTAGAACCTGCAACATTAAGAGAGGGAGACCATTCAAATTTAAAAAAAGTAATGCACTTAGAGTGAGAGCTATATGTCCTATAGATGGTTGTGACTGGTGCATATATGCTAGAAAAATGAAGGGAGATGGGAGATTGGAAATTAGAACCTTTCAAGAAAAGCATAAATGTGGTTTTTCATACCATATCAAAAGTGTGAAATCTGGTTGGATAGGTAAGAGATATGTTGAAGCATTTAGGCAAAATCCAAGGCTAGATTATATCAGTTTTAAAAATATGGTTATGAAGGAAAATAGATGTCATTTGAGTAGGGATCAACTGTATAGAGCTAAGAAAATTGCTAGTGCCCTGGCCACTGGAAATGAGGAGGACCGGTATAATAAACTGCCAAAATACATTAATGAAATCAAACGAAGTAATCCAGGCAGCACAGTGATTATGAAACTAGTTGATGACTATTGTGATGCAGCAACTGGGAGGGGAAAATTTCAGAGATTGTATATGTGCGATGCTGGGGTAAAACAAGGATTTTTAGCTGGTTGTAGGCCTTTGTTTGGGTTAGATGGGACTTTTTTAAAAGGTAAAGCAGGTGGAATCCTTTTGACAGCAGTGGGTGTAGATGCAAATAATGGATTGTTCCCTATTGCATATGCTGCAACAGAGGGAGAAACTAAAGACTCTTGGATCTGGTTCCTTAGTCTATCGAAAGAGGATTTAAAGATTGAAAAAGATT
Source organism: Gardenia jasminoides (assembly GCA_013103745.1). Taxonomy (NCBI): domain Eukaryota; kingdom Viridiplantae; phylum Streptophyta; class Magnoliopsida; order Gentianales; family Rubiaceae; genus Gardenia; species Gardenia jasminoides. The sequence continues at coordinate 8,122,929 of CM023097.1, read as the reverse complement.
ATGAGTGGACAATCATGAGTGACAAACAGAAAGGGATCATTCAAGCTTGTGAGACTATTTTTCCAAATGCCACCCATAGGTTCTGTGTGAAGCATTTACACAGCAATTGGAGTGCTGCTGGCTTTAAAGGAATAGCACTTAGGAAAGCTTTGTGGAGGGCTGCAAAAGCAACCACCATCCCTCAATTCATCCGAAGCATGGAACAAATAGCAAAACTTGATATTGATGCTGCTAAGTGGTTGGATGCTAACAATCCAGCTAAATGGAGTAGATCCCATTTCAGCACATTTCCTAAATGTGACATGCTTTTGAATAACATCTGCGAGTCGTTCAACAGCAAAATTTTAGATGCTAGAGAGATGCATCCTTAAGACATTTTGTAATGGGTAGAATGCAAGAAAACAGGGATAGAGCTAGGGGGAGGTGGAGTAAGTATAAGTTGTGTCCTAAAATCAGGAAAAGGATGGCCGCCAACATGAATCTTGCAACTCATTGTATTCCTTGCAAGTCCAATGAAGTGCATTATGAGGTTATGTGTCCATATGGTGAAACATATGCTGTTAACATAGAGGAAAGGGTCTGTTCATGCAGAAAATGGGACTTGACTGGTTTACCTTGCCTTCATGCAATTTCTGCACTTTGGGCTGCTGTCAAGGATCCTATTGACTATGTTGATGAATGTTACACTGTTAACACTTATCTCAAGTCCTATGACAATTGTATCTTACCTGTGGATGGAGAGCATGAGTGGGTGGATGTCAATGTTATTCCACCACTACCACCATCATATGGAAGAGCACCAGGCAGGCCTAAAAAACTAAGAAGGAAATCTGCTGATGAGGTGCAGCAAACCAAGGAGAGTAGGAAGAAAGTTAGAAGATTTGGTCAGATTTGCAAATGTGCATATTGTGGTGAAAGGGGGCATAACAAAAGGACCTGCAAGCATTTAAAGGGGGCAACTGTTGGCTCACGTCAAAATTTTGAAGCTGACAAAGAAACTCAACAGTCTGGGATTGGAGATGGCCAATTTGAAGCTTACTCTTCACACGAGATCCCACAAATGGATACTGAAATTAGTGTGAGTCATTTGCTCATAAATTATATCTTATGCTTATATTCTCATCTTACTAATGTCCATACTTTACTTGTCTAAATTTCAGGTTAGGAGCTCCAGGTCTAATGCGCAAAAAGCTGTCACGAAATCATCCAAGAGCAAGACTGTTTGTTCATTATTACTATTTTAACATTGTGGTTGTTTGTTGCTGTTTATGTTGTTTTTAAATTCTAACTAATTACTGTCATGCATAAGGACTGGCTCTTTGTAGGGAAATAGTAGCAAAAAGAGGAGCAAGAGAGCAAGATCATCTCAGGCTACTAATGATGCTCTTGATGCGGCTATTATATCATTTGCTCCCACTACAACTACTGCTCCAAACTTGAGGGAAATGTTTGGGCTTCCTGTGATGAATTTGCAATATAGCAGTCAGCCACATCCACATACCAGTCAGCCAAATGCGTATCACAGTGAATCATTTAGAATCCGAGATGTCCATATCCATCTTGGTCTCCAAAAGTGAAGTCAATTGTGGGGTCTGTTGTTTTGGTTGTTGTTTTGGTGAACTAAATTTCTATTTGTCATCAATGTATTTTGTAATGACTTGTGTCATGGACTGTGTATAAAGTTGGTGTAGGCCTTTTGATGTTGACAACTCATCTTATGGGATGTATTGTAAATGACTGTCATTGAACTCAAGTTGGTGTTAGACCTTTTGATATTGATGACTCCTTTTGTAGGATTGATGTACAACTTTTTTTTTGGGTTGAACTAAAGCGAATTGTAGGCCTTTTGACGTTGATGACACTTTTTGTAATGATCTATAAAAGGACTATGTGTGTTGTTCAAAAATTGTATGGATGATTTGATTTCATGAATCATTTTGATGAATGCTAATTGCCTACAAATATTCTGTTGTTGCTTCCTATCAACTTATGAGTCACAAATCTCAAACCATTTTTTTTAGGCAATCCGCAACTGCACATGAGGGAAACTCTTTCTAATGCTTTTGGGAACCAACTAACCGTTTCATTAACATTAACATTCCATACCATAATTACATAACATACTAAATAAATAACTCATTCATCCACATCCCCTAAAGGAGCAAAATATTGTGAATGATTCTATAACATTGCCGCATATCTAATCCTACATTCAGCCAAGGAAAACACCAGCAACGATTTCGTCAATTTTGTAGGCATGCTTCATGCTTTCTTCATTCCAGATTTTGCACGATTTCGTCATTTTGTGGCTTTGGCCCATTTTTGCTCTCCCCTGAGATCTAATATAACCAACTAAGCAGCAACAAAATTGACAATACAATTATTGCCATTTGCAATTTTCACTTCTATGATTGTAGGTTTTCAATCATAACATCCTTGTTCTTCATGCTTCTTAAAAGACCTGGGATTAGTGCGGTAGATCTCTCGCACATTATTGGGTCATGCCATTCAAAATAATTGCACCCCCTCCTATCTCTGTTTCCTTTCTCAATCACAAAAAAACAGAGACAATTAATTTCTATTTCATCCTATTCATAATCTTAGAAATTGAGCAATAATCTGTACCTGCCTACCACCACAAGAGAAGAACCTTCTCCCTGGGTTGCAGTTTGTCCATGAAGTTTGCATTCTTGCTTGCTCACCGCAATTACAAAATTTTTCTGGGTTCATCGTTTCTTCCAACCAGATTAAGGAGCTTCGATGAAATCAAGAGAAATTTTTTGCCCTATTTTAAGAAACCTACCCCGAATCTGACAAAGGGAGAACAGATTTAGTGATACCTAGCATAGATTTCTGCTTTGCCCTTGATTCTATGGATTCTTGCTTTTGAGATGTAGTAGGAAGCTCGGTAGGGAATCCAGCTTGAACAACGTACACATATGCTCTCTCTTTTTGGCCTTTAGTTCTGTTAAAAATATTGAAACTATGTGTTTAATAGTTTTAACCTACGTTTTTTTTGTTTCAGAAAAGGGGAGAAATAATTTTAAAGGTATCACGTGACTGCAGGTGCGATCTTTTCCGTTAGAAATTGGATGCGTTCTGTCAATTGCCCACTTTCGCTCAAATTTCGATAGATTGGGGACCAAATTAACTTCGAAACAAAGATTGGGGACCAAATTCGCGCACGTCCAATAGATTGGGGACTAAAACTACAATTTTCTCTTCTTGAAATTAAAGGTTAGGATGCTCTAGTTTCTTTACGAAGTATAGATCCCTAGGTAAGACATGTGAAAGGTACTATTTCTCTATACTTCTTTTTTTTTTCACTCATTTGTTTCTCCATTTTATTTGTAGGCAAATATAGCTATTTTATTGATATTCAAGAAATTTTACACCTTGTTAAGAAACCAAAAACCATCCGTTGGCCAGGGAAAAAAACACAAAGACGTAGTATTATAGTAATTGTATAGTATTGTGTATAACTCTCAGTTAGTCCTTATTCTAAGTGTCCACTTGTGGGATCCTAGGTCTTACAAGTTGAATTATTATTTAGTTCAAATATAAATCATTGTGTAATTCTCATGACGTGGTGTAAACTACACAATTTTGATTTGAAACTGAGTTTGTAACTTATGTGACTACACAACTTGTGAAAAAATTACGAATATGTTGAAATTGTACGAGTTTACGCTCGATGTAATTAGATTGAAACAATGGGTTTGAACTGGAATTTACGAGTCCTCAAATCCCCTCATGTGACTGTGATAATGAGCTAAAACTGTATAATCTATGCCACAAAGTACACAGAGAATCATAAGAAAAGTACACAGAGAATCATAAGAAGATACACTGGTCAAGATTCCACTTTTTTTCTTTTCTTGGGTAACGAGTGCGTTTGGATAGTAGATTTTTTGAGATAACTTTTTGAAAATGATACTGTAGCACTTTTTTGATGTGATGTATCTGAGATAAAAAGGTGATTGGAATTTGTGTCGATGATGTAAGCAAAATTTTTTAGATAAATATAAGCAATCCAACAAACGTAGTAAAGACCTTAAAAAAGAGCAACCTTGAAAATAATCACAAAAACATCCAGCATACATGGTTACAACCATCAAAAATAGCAAACTTGAAGACAATGGAGAAAATATCCAGCCTACAAGGTTATACCAACGCAATTAGATCAAACTAGGTCCAAATTCCACCTAATTCGATCACCCAACTGCTCTCCAGCAAATAACAACAGCCTGCGTACTTATCATTGACAATTCTCCTTACCACAACCTCTAAAGGGCATTGTTTTTTCTTGAAGATCATTTGGTTCCTAGCTCTCTGGACTTGATACACAGATACAGCAAGAGCCATCCTTCTTTCCATGCCATGGTGTACATATACACTATACAATTGAAACATTATAAATTTACAATCTTACAGAAATTGAGTATTATGTGAATAATTTTTTTTTCTTAATTAGGATGGAATCTTAAAAAAAAAAAAAAAAAGTTCAATGAATCTTTGAAGCAACTCCTTGCGGAATCCAATATGATCAAATTGTTTTTGAAGACAGTAACTAATGTGGACTTGACTGATTCCACGATAAATGTATTCAGTTCTCAAGTGAAATCTATCAACTAAAAAATTAAAACCGAGTCTAAACCACATCTTTGTGTACTCTTACCTTCAATTATTATGCACCTGTATTTCTTAGGGTGATCTGCTATGTTAAGAATTTCTCTGCTTTTGGACGTAGATATGTGTGGCGCTTGCCTAAAACAAGATGAACTTTTGTTTCCAATTACAGAGTGACTGCTAAAATTACTTCATTCATTGGTCCAATTAACAAAATTAACATCTCTAGCATTTTATGCATTAAAGTAACATCATCAAAGACTAGGACAACAAGCTTCAGACAGGTGGATGGTCGTCTTCTGGAGTTCGAGGTGGTTCAGGTTTCCAACCAGGTTTTTCATCCCAATAGATGTCGTAGTATATGTGGCCTGGAGAGTGATCTTCCACACAACACCATGTACCTACATATGCCTTCACACGCTTCCTGAACTTTTCTTCCCTGAGCTTGTCACTGAAACCTATGAAGGCATCTTCCATGGATGAAAACTGAAGGACTTTGACATCTTTGAATAGTGAGAATACAGTCCTGTACGTTTCTTCGGAGCTATTTTTTGGAAATTTGAGGACTCCTGTTTGATTTATAGTAGCATATGATGAAACTTGACAACCATGTGAACCCTCTTGACAAAGATCTACATCAAGCCATGAATCTTTCACCTTCTGGGACATGGATGGATTGTCAAATATAGAATACTCTTTAATCCTTATGGATGGTCCAAATTCATCCTCTGGCAATCCTCGCAACATCACATCAACCTGAAACACATAATCCAGAGGACAGACAAATGGTTGTCTCATGATACTACCCACCATGTCTCCAGGACGATATAACCAAACAGTATCCATCCTACACCATATACGAGGCATTACCAATGTACGATTGAGCAATGAAGCAATAGCAAATGCAGTTCTAATCTGTTTTATTTGGTAATTAACGAGAGCAAAGTGCGTTTCAATGTTATGCTCTCCATCTAGTAACAAATTCTTTGGTATAGAAGGTTTAAATGTCAAGAACCCTTCAGGGACATCATAGTAACTCGGTGGATCATATAAGAGTTTTGCTTCTCGAAGCCTATGATGCTTTCCCTCAGTACCGCAAAGTGTATATGTTGCATGTGCTGCATAAGGCTCGAGTCCAAGATGTTGATACATCTTTTGGACGAAAAAAGCATGTCCACTACAAAAAATACTCGATGGGAGACAACCCAACTTGAGCTCTCCATCATAAGCATAAATAACTTTACTATCTTGATCAACAAATGGTCCTAACTGCCGGCGGATAATGTCATTGAAACCTTGTTGATCCCATATATTTTCATCCCCTAGAAGCAGTTCTTTCCATTCTTTTGCCAATTTTTTTGAGGAATCGGAAGGCCTCCAGTGAATTAAACCTATATTGTAATGAACGTGAATTTGTTCACAGAAATCCAAACTGTCATCCACAACTGTTGGTACAATTTGATCAGTGGATGTCAGGATGTCTGCATCAGGGAAACGTGCAAGATATGGCAGGGGATTTTTCAACCAAACTGTATCTGAATCACACAACAGTAGTTCAAAACCGAAGGAGAGGAAAGTATCTATTAGAATAGGTTTCTCCCTTCCCATCTTGTGAAATTCTGGTGAGAACCAGCCAACATCTGTGGTGCTCATTTGTCTACCCATATGAAAAACTGGTACCCCTTTCCAATAAAGAGCCTCCAGCAGTTTTGCGTCCATAGCACCGACAAAAAGGTTGTCAATGCTCATATCTGTCAAGTGCTTTACCCAGTTTAGGATGAAATCCATGAAGGCATAGTTAGCATATGTTACTATTATGATGTTATCCTTCACCCTTCCCTGCACCAGTTTCTTGCTCAATTTGAAGGCCTCAAGAGGTGGCATCTTGGAACCAGCAGGAGGGATCTCCCAAATAGGTTTGACTAATTTGTTTTTTAGCCTTGAAATGGGAGCTAGCAGAAAATTTCCAGTATTAGTTGTATAAGAAGAATTGGATGCCTGGATTTTGGGTGGAGTACTTGGCAAGAGGGAAAACGAGGAGGAAGAGGAGATATAAACATCAGAGAAAATGTAGAAAAAATACAGGGCTGCTCCCATGAGCACAATTGCATAGATTGGCCAAAAAGTTGGCTTACAATTTTCCATATCTTTGAATAGATTTCTAAGCAAACCAAAAAAGGAATTTGAGTCTAATTGAATGGTAACATCTACTTATACAGAAAGTCACCAAAAAAATGCACTAATACGGCTCACAATTTAATTATTATGGCTATATGAGATTTTCCCTTTCTAGATTGTGCTATTCAATACTAGATTCCCCTTTCTAGATTGGGCTATTCAATAATAGGTTTTACTCTTCATGCGGTTTGGGCTATGGTCTAAGGTTCTTAGACTAGCACAACACAGTTTACATAGATTTGCAAAGAAATTGACTTGCAACTTGCTACATATTTCATTGGACTATTCCAATCCATCTAAAATTTTATATATCCCCGAGAAAACCCCGAAAGGAACTTGAGTTTAGTTGAATGAAACTCAATTTCATGTATTGATGGAACAGTCAACTTTGGAAAATGTAAATGTACATTTAAAAGATTCCTTATGGCTATGGTTTTCATTCTATAGATTGTGCTATAATATTATTCTAAAGGACTATGCTATAGTAACGCGAGTTATGGTGACGCTAGGGAGATAACCTACAATAGCAAGTTTTTACCGTCTTTAGTGACAAATTTAATTTTTAGTGACTTTTCTAATATTGCAATGGTAAGTTTACAAAGAAATTTAGTAAGTATATCTCTTAAATAGTAAGTTATAGTCATCAATAAAAATTTACGTTTTCAATAAACATACTACATTTTAATAAAATTTACCTTTTCTTGAATTCAATTTACTAGTAAGTTTACTAAGAAATTTAATAAGTATATCTCTTAAAACAGTAAGTTATAATCATCAATAAAAAATTACTTTTTCAACAAATACATTTACTTACTTTTTAATAAAATTTACCTTTTTTTGAATTCAACTTACTAGTAAGTTTACTAAGAAATTTAATAAGTATATCTCTTAAAATAGTAAGTTATAGTCATCAATGAAAATTTACTTTTTCAACAAATAAATTTACTTACTTTTTAGTAAAATTTACCTTTTTTTGAATTCAACTTACCAGTAAGTTTATTAAGAAATTTAGTAAGTATATCTCATAAAGCAGTGAACTGCAACCATTAATGAAAATTCGTTTTCAATAAACAAATTTACTTATTCTTTTGGGATAATATCAGATACCTCCCCTGAGGTTTCTCTTAATATCACCTGGCATCCCTATGGTTTTAAAATTATCACTCACCTCCCCTAGTAATTGTAAAATGACCATATTAACCCTGACTTGGTACATAATTCACATATCAAATAAATAGATGTCAAAAAATTAAAGAAAAGAATCAAAAGTCACTTTCTTCTATATTTTCTTTATCCAACATTCTCTTTTACTCAATTTTTTTGGATGGCTGTACCATTTTTCATTTATAAATTGTAATAAATTAAATTTATTGTTTTCTAATTGTGATAATGTGGATTATGAATGTATCATTTTTTTATTTATTTTGAGTTGACTTTTATAATCAATTATTACAACTTAAAGACTTGGGTCACGAGTTGTGAAGATGTTAGGAAAAAAAAAAGGCTCATAAGAAATTAGTTTTAAGTATATATAGTTGAATTGATACTAGTATATTTCTTTAAAAATATCTTTTTTTATTTTTCAAATTTATATTTTTATGGATTATTGATTTGTGATATGGTGGTATAAGTAGAAATTGTTTTTTAAGTGGTTTTTTTTTTCTGGAGCAAACAAAGTGGTTTAAGAGTATTTTTATTTAGCAAAATGAGTAAAAGGATAGTTTGGGGTTTTTATAAATTTTTTTTCACAGATAACAAAAATAAGGGAGGTAAGTGATATTTTCAAAACCTTAGGGGTGCCAGGTGATATTAAGAGAAATCTCAGGGGAGGTTTCTGATATTATCCCTATTCGTTAATAAAATTTACCTTTTTTTAAATTCAACTTACTAATAAGTTTACTAAGAAATTTAGTAAGTATATCTCATAAAGCAGTAAGCTACAACCATTAATGAAAATTTATGTTTTCAACAAACAAATTTACTTATTTTTTAATAAAATTTACCATTTTTTGAATTCAACTTACTAGTTAATATACTATGTTAAAAGGTAAATTTTGTCTATTTCTTAAATTCTTGATCATTTGGGACTCTTACTGTAAGTACCGATCCCAACGTCACTAAATCCATCTCGAATGAAAAATTACTAATTATTAAGTTTAGACTAAAATACAATTGCCCCCTCAGCCTATTTGTATAATTGATTGACCACTCTAAAGTGGAATTGATTCATGATCTCCTAATGGGTTGCGATTGAGAGAATTCCCTCAAAGATATTTAAAAAAAATTGTACTATTATCAATTGCTTTTGGTACTTGGAGATGGAGATTGGGGTATGCGTACAATTTGAAATAAAATCTGAAATTTGTTGACTATTTACATTAATTTGATGATTATGGTTTGAAAATCGACATAGTGCATGCATTTCTGTAAACATTGCATGAAACTTGTGCCATATGCATAATTTTCACTAGAGATTTCTGAAAGTTACGCAACTTAATATATAGATAAATTTACTATAATTTTCAAAGATTATGCTACATTAATATAATTTCAACTTTTATACGTATGATCTTGATAATCAATTTATTAAAATTTTATCATTTTATTGTATTCATATGGATTAACTTATAGAAATTGTGATGAATAGACAACTACCATTATATATATAACTCGGCTTGGGATGATTTATTATTATTGTAAACCAAACTTTCAATCTTTTCAAAAATTAAAGAATAATTCAAAATTTATAATCAGAAAAATTTTATTACACATTTTATAAGGTCATGTGAATAGTAATTTTTTAATAGTATTCTTGGCATTATTTCAATTAAATTTCCTAATGCTAGTTTCATATAAGTTTTTAAAGTAAATTAGTAAATTTATCCCACAAAGTAGTAAATTTGGATCACTAGTCAAATTTACCATGTTATCATAAAATTTACTATGATCCTATAGAAATTTATTAGTAGTTAAATTAAACTTACTCTCTAAAAACTAACTTTGGGATATAAAGTTCTAATTCATTTATTCCAAGAAAAAAAATAACTTTCGTATATATTTTGATTTAATATTTTAGACATAAAAGTTACTAATTTATTAAGTTAAATTTCAATCATTAATAAAAAATTTTAGCACTATTTCAAGTAAACTTCCTAATAGTAGTTTCATATAAGTTTTTAAAGTAAAATCATAAATTTTTACCACAAACTAGTAAGTTTTGATCAGTAATCAAATTTACTATGTTATTATATAGTTTACTATTATTTAAACTAAACTTACTCTTATCAGGTTTTAAAGTAAATATAGTAAATTAATATCACAAACAAGTAAATTTTGATCATTAATCAAATTTACTATGTTATCATAAAATTTACTAATATTGTATAAAAATTTACTATTACTTCAACTAAACTTACTCTTTAAAAGTAAGTTTGAGATGTAAAATAGTAATTTAGTTTCAAAAAAAGATCATTTTCATATTATTTCTGATTTACCTTTTGAGATATAAAAGTTACTAATTTATTAAGCTAAATTACCCTTTTACGTGCAAAACTGACTACTCTTAAAAAGTAAGTTTAAGATGTAAAATAGTAATTTATTTTTAAAAAATTGTAAGTTTCATATAATTTTTATGATTTACCTTTTGAGACATAAAAGTAACTAATTTATTGATTTAACTTACTGTTTTAGATGCAAAACTTACTTATCTTTAAAAGTAAGTTTGAGATATAAAATAGTAATTTATTTTCAAGAAAAGGTAAGTTTCATCCGATTTACCTTTTGAGACATAAAAGTTACTGATTTATTCAACTAACTTACTCTTTTAGATGCAAAACTTACTTCTCATTAAAAGTAAGTTTGAGATTTAAAATAGTAATTTATTTTCAAGAAAAGGTAAGTTTCATATTATTTCCAATTTACCTTTTGAGACATAAAAGTTACTAATTTATTAAATTAACTTACTCTTTTTGATGCAAAACTTACTTCCAAATTTCTAGGCTATTTTTTAGGCATTATCTTACCTAAATGACTGGTCTTCCAAATTTTTAGGCTAATTTTTAGACATTATCTTATCTAAATGACCGGTTTAACAGGTAATCAAATGGTCACTAAAAGTGTTTTTACCTGTAATATCAGGTAAACTTTGTTTTGTTACTATAACTATCGTTGCTTGAGTATTTTCCTATTCTAAAATTTTCCTGCGCCTCGTGCTGAAGTAGTTTCAGGGCCACAACACAAGCTCGCTCTACATTTTCTCACAAATTGGCGCTGGACCAATTATTTGTTTACTGAAGAAATGCTACGTATGTTCGTCTTGCCATGAAATGTTCGCACTTTAGCATCAGCAATTAAATCTTAAAGCAATAAGTTGATTTGATGCGATTCCATATGAGATGCCACAATCTAAAAAGCTAGTTGTTTGATGGCAATACATGAGAAGCTAATGGATCTCGGATATGATAAGAAATTATATTAATAGCTCTGTGTCATTATAGAGGTGTCAAAATGGGCGATTTGGCAAATTAAAAAATGCGTCCGAATTGCGTAATCCATGTAATTGAACCATGCCATTTATACCCATTTAAAAAATAAATATAGGTATACTCAATTACCCATTTATGACTCACTTGAAATTCTACTATTTTTCTAGATTTTTCACGTGATATTTGACAAGAAATAATGATATTTTTTATTATTAGATTTGTAGGAAATTCAAATTTATCTGCCTAATACCCATAAAAATTAAGTTTAAATATATGATTATTTTTAAATGGATATAAATAGGTGAATCGAATCAACCCACTGCTCACCAAATAAATGGGTTTAATTGAGTATCCATTTAGATTAGATGGGTTATTATTGGACAGATTTGGACCGGTCAATATAATTAGACTGTGATTGGCACCTCTACTCTATGGTAATAGATACCCAATCTGTCTTAGATGATAACAGTTAACATTAGAACATTCCACTGATTTACATTACATACTGTACATGTAGATTTGGGATTCTAAGTTTGAGCTGTGACTTTATTAGAAAAAGTTTACTAAAATTGTTTCACCTCGTACTTTTCCTTGACATAAAAAAGGAAAAATCTTTTAATTAAATGGAACCCCCTCAAATTGGTTTACCTCTATTTTTGTTTTTGACCAATTTAGTCGTCAAACTATATTTTTAATTTCAATGTAAGACTTCTATGACAGAGCCGCCACATTTTATATCTTTAGCACAGCCAACTAGGGGTATTTTTGGAAAATCAAGTTGATTTAGCAATATAGATGATTAAAATGAAAAGAGAGAAACACCAGCTAGAAAACTCTTCCGAAGAATCAAAATCTGTTGCCGGAAATCATATCCTTGCGTCAAGAAAACCTCAATCTGATATGCCCCATCAGCTGGAAAATCTCTACTTACGTGTTAAACCCCTCCAGATTTATTCACTTGTAGTCAACAACGTCAGATGCTAAAATGAAGAGGGAAGAAGAAGGAGATTGTCTGCATCTCGCTGCTAAGGCGTGAGATTAAGCAAACCCAGTTGCATTGGTAGATTCCTTGTATATTCTACTTAATATTTGAGAATAATAACACGAATATAACCTACAGCAAAATTCCTCTCAATGCTGTTGCAATTTTGTGGCAATAGAATTGGGCTATATCTCAAAAGCACTAATAGCCATCTTAATTCCGGTAAAAAGATGTACAGGCTACAACAGAGTGCTTTGTTAGCTCACTTCCCACCAATTTCATCCAAAAGAAAATAAAATGGATCAATTTTTCGAGGGGAACATCCCATTACCATATAATCTTTGAAATTTTCAACGCATTAAAAATCTTGATAACAGATTCCAATATGCATCCCTGATTCCTCCGCCATCACTCAATCGCCGCAACTCAACTTCTGCCACCAAGTTTAAAAGAGCGGCTTCAGAAGAAGCACTTGCAGTACTTGTTGTGGCTGCCGCCGCTCCTGCCTCCATGGAGTAAGTTGAAAATCTAAGCGTGCTATACTTATTGTTCATATATCACTCCAAAAAAGGGTATTTTCTGACGATGGAAACTTGTCACAAAAAATCCGATTTTCGTCTTAAAAACTTGTTATGACGATGGGTTTGTCAACAAGGTCTCGTCCAAGATGCCACGTGGCAAAAAGTATTTTGTGATGAAAGTTGCTGGTTGTCACAAAAGAACTAAGATACTGTGATAACTTCTCCATCACTAGAAATCAGTCTTATCATCACAAAAAATGGACTCGTCATAAGAAAATTCAAAACAAATGTTTCTGTTGGCATTTTTTATGGTAGAGTTGTTGACAGGTGCCGAACCTGTACAATAATAAATATTAAAACCTAACTGTCCACAGGAATGCTCCCGAGTTAAATCTGGTACTGGATCAAGGACTCCGGATGTGCAATGGGTTACTAGCTTCACCCTGATTCCAAGGAGTTTACTTAATCCGATATACCAGAAATTAACCAGAGAATTTAATTAATTTGTAAAAGTGGCAAGTAGGGTCGTCTCCTCAGGGAACGGTAGGAAATTGTTTCTTTCCAGATCACAGTAAAAATGGGGGGTTTGGATGTGATAGAACTGGAAATAAAGTAAATAAACTAAGGAAATGAGAAATGAAAATACCAACTAAAATAAATCACCAAAGAACCAATAGAAGATAATTTAATAAAAATGCAAGTAGTGAAATTTCTACCCAAAGGAACAACTTCTCAGGCACAGTCCAATCACTTGATCATTGATGCATAAATATTTCATTCATTTGTCACTAGGCTAGTTATAGTTGCCAACAAGCTCGACAACCGCTTTTCCTTACTTTTTTGACGGTACGACCGTTAATCGCTTCCCTAACGGATAACAACCCTAGGTGCGACCATAGGAATTTAATTATCAATTGCATTAAAAGCTAGAAAACCAACCCCAACCAATGAACACGCTAAGAGGGTTCATTTAAACTAGATCATCACGTTTCCCAACATAAGCCATTTATGGTGGTCACTACAATTAACTAAATGAGCGATTACATTATTCAATTAGTTAATTTGACAGTAGGCTATTAAGTTAATTCAAATACCGGCCACAATACTCAATTAGCAGTAACCCTCAATCAATTAATCCAAAACGCATAAATAGTAACAAATTAAAAGAAAGGTTAGAGATTGATTAGATCTCACAAATTTCCTGGACCGCGCCTTCGAGTTGCCCTTTGAGTAGACTAGGGTTCTAGCCGCTCCTCATGGAGAATTTCATCCAACAATTGTTTGAGAAATTCTCAACCATGGAAGTAACGAGAAAAGAAATAAAATGACGAATTGAATTGCCAAGCTTCCAAGTCAACAAGGGAACGAAATCAGCCACCAAATCCACTCTTCTTGTGTCACAATGTCGGATGACTAATCACAAGGAAAAGACAAACGAAAGAAGAGTAAACTACCAAGGAATCTTTTGCCTAACTAAAATATATGATCAATCAAAGATTGTGGCGGGAGGAAAAGCAACGATGGAGCTTTGTTTCTTGAGCTTGTCCGCCGATCCTCCCCTCTTTGTGGCTTGGATCATCACCAATTAAATAGAAACCTAAGCTTTCCTAATCACTTAGGAAACCTAGTCCTAATTGGAATCTATTTTCCTAAAAAGCATTAATAAAGTAAATAAGGAAACCAATTACTAAAAATCCCTAATTAAAGGGTCTTCAACCAATTCTGAAAATAAGTAAAGTCTTCCACCAATGGTAGGAATTGTCGGTAGGATTTCTTCCACGAACTTCCTCTTCACGCCTGTAAGCCTACGGCCTATCCTTGAAGGTCTTCTGAATTTTCACCAAAAATAGAGCTTTTAATCTTCAATTAATTCCAAGAACCTAAAATCAATACCAAAACCAAATATGAGTAGAATAAGGCAATTAAAATCATATCTAGGCCATAATTGAGGGAAAATATCCACAATTAATGTGTACAATTAAGGACTCAACAAATTCCCCCACACCTAAACAATGCTTGCCCTCAAGCATTCAGAAACTCAAAAGTCAAAATCAATCATAGAATAGCATAATATCATAGCACAAATAATCCACATTTCCTTGACAATCTCATCAAAATCAGGATATTCAAGACTTGACAATCCTCACATAGGTAATCGTGTATGCCCTCGACACTCAAGATGTTTAAAAAGGGACATGTACGCTCCAATCAACACCATAGAAAGAAATTACCATAAGCTTGCTAATCTATCACATCTCCACCACTAAATAAGAATTCAAATGCAAAAATCAAAGGGTCTTTAACAAGGGTTGTAACGGGGTTTAGGGCAAAGGTTGGACAAAAAGGTAATTTAGGCTCATAAATATCAAAGAAAATTCCAAAATGTCTTTTGCATGAATTTAGATATCATCTTCACTCACATATTTAACTTTTAAGCACGACGACAACTTTTCGAGCATAGCAAGTGCATACAAAACAAAAGGATTAGTCCCACTATCAAAGCACTTCTCCCTTTTTTTTTTACGTGCTTCACCCATTTTTTCTCTTTTTTTTTTTCGTTTGTTTTTCTCTTTTCGTCTTTTTTTTTTCGATTTTTTTTTCTTCTTTTTTTTTTTTTTTCAAAGAAAACACTAATAACATATGAACATACAAGCACTTGCTAGCTATAGATATAATCACCTTCCTTCACTTGTGATAACATCATGCAAAAGAACATTAAGTATTTCCTTTGATATTGGGTTCAAACAAAAAGGTTTAGAACAAAAGGGTTAAAGGGTGATAAAAATGTGTTTTAAACAAAGAAAAAGTTTCCAACTCGGTCAACTAGGGGAAAATATAGTCAAGGTGGTTTTTTTTTTTTTTTTAGAAAGCCAAAGCGGGTAAATCCTAATTGCCTTATCATATCCTTGCACCAAATTCAATAATGTGGCCTTGACATGTATATCATAGCAAGTTCTAGAATAATCTAACTAGGTGTGATAATTACACTCAAAAAGAATTCAAGGCAAAATTTGAATAATGAACAATTTAAGCTCAAAAGCTCACAAATGGCTATATACGTCAAGAACATCCCTTTTTCAAGTCAATTGCAAGTACATAATGGAATATTCATGCCATTTCCATTATACTACTCCTGATTCCAATTCAACCACATAAGACCCACGAAACAAGCAACTAGAGTTGAAAAAGCATTAAAACAAAAACTGAAACTAAAATTGAAAAAAAATTAGGAAAAGTATCAACCAAGCCAAAGTATTCCTCCCCACACAAATCTTACATTGTCCCCAATGTAAGAGAGATAAAGAATAAGAAAAGAAGCATTGGGGACAACGAAACTTCCGAATCACGGAGGAGGTATCAATCAACTATAACTTCGGGGTGGTAGCGGCAAGATCTCCTAGGTGATAGTTGGTAGGTGTGGCACACCTTAGAACCCTTAGTCTTGGGATCACCAGTGAGGAGTTTTTTTTTTTTTAGTTGTGGGCGTAAGACTTTCTCCCTACAAGGCACCATAAGAAGGTCTTACTCCCTTCGTTTTTTTTTTTTTTTTTTAAACTCTTGGTGGAAGACTTGTCGTTACAATAAGACATCATAACCTGAATATACGTCAAAAATTTTGTGTGGACTTTCCAAAGATGTAAGATTTTAGGTTGGGCGAGACTTTCCCCATACAATATGTATGGAGTCTTCAATCCCTTAACTCTTAGTGAGACTTCAGTCATTCAATAAGACATAACGCTGGAAAACCTTCGTCAAAAATTTTGTGTGGACAAAATGTGACCAGAAGACTTTTCCTGATAAGGCACGCGTGAGAGGTCTTGCAAATCAAGAAACTCCATTGAGCAAAGTTTTGGCACACACACCCAAGACCTACAAACACAAAATTTGCATTAAAACAAGAAAATGAGCATAAGAAATAAAACTCAAAATATGAAAAAAAATTCAAAATTTAACAACATGAAATAACGAAAATCAAAATTCTTGGGTTGCCTCCCAAGTAGCCTTTCTTTAATGTCTTTGGCTAGACATAAGTGTCTTTACTCAGGAGGATAAAATCTTGTAGCTCGTTTCGCTTTCTTCTCTACATAATCTTCATACCCTTCATAAGTAGAGTAATCTTTATGCACACGAGCTCTTTTCTTCCATTGACTAGTGGGTGGCGCTAAGCAATCAAATAACAACTTCAACTCCTCACTCCCCATTCGACCAATTAACAATTTAGTAGTCATCAGGACTCCTAAATTATTCCTGTCATGAAACTCAAATTCTTCTGGTATAATAAAGTCAATTTCATCAACAGGAGATATAGAATGAGATTCAAGAACACATTGGTTAGAGGATGGAGAAGATATCACCATAATTGGGAGTTGTTTGGTGGACTCTTCCACTGGAGAGATTTGAGGTTGAGAATCTTCATTTTCAGCTTCCTCTTCAACTTCATCCATGGCACTAACATTCTCAGGGTTAGTTTCTGGCGGAGACGGCAGCTCCCCATACATCTGAGAGTCCAAACGGTTGACTGTTATCAATTGACTTATTTGAATCTCCAGATTTTGTATACCAGCTCTTGTCTCTTCCTGAAATTGAGCAGTGCTCTGCTGAAATTGAGCAGTGCTCTGCTGAAGTTGAGCAGTACTTATGGCCAAGTTTTTGACAAGATCTTCCAAAGAATTCCCTCCATCAGAAGATGAGAGTTGAGATGTTGGCCTCTCTGCATAGCTATAGTTGGGGTAGTCCCACCATCCTTGACTATACGTATTTGAATAAGGATCAAACATTGGTGGAGGTGGATTTTGGAATACTCCAACATCACAAAATTGGGCATTCATATCATCTGAATCAGATGAGAATGGTTGATTCTCAAATAGGTGTGATGGCTGGTATTCTTGATGATGATTCGAAAAGAAGCTTTGTTGCCAATTTCCACCGTAGCTCATGTTAGGATGATCCCTCCAATCTGAATTATATGTGTTGGCATATGGGTCATACTGCCTACGGGGCGTGGGCATGTTACCAGTCATGTTCACCTGCTCAGCTCTCTCACCTTGCAATATTGGGCAATAGTCTGTGGGATGGTTTATATCTTCACAGATTCCGCATGCCTTGACCTGCTGCCGTTGTCTCACGGCCCATTGTCGAATAAGACATGTTAATTCAGATAATTGTTGTTGAATGGATGGGACTTTTACCTCATGAACTCCTCCATAATTGAAATTTTGTCCATGACCAAATGGAAGAGTATTGTAAGCCATAAATCAACAACAAATCAAAGAAAATATATCCAAAAAAAAAAATAACTTAAAAAGAAACAAATTAACCAAAACACCGTTCCCCGGCAACGGCGCCAAAAATTGACAGGTGCCGAACCTGTGCAATAATAAATATTAAAATCCTAATTACCACCACAATTAATTTGTAAGAGTGGCAAGTAGGGTCGTCTCCTCAGGGAACGGGTAGGAAAAATGTCTCTTTCTAAGTCACAGAAAAATGGGGGGATTTGGATGGAATAGAACTAAAAATAAAATAAATAAACTTAGAAAATGAAATTGAAAAATACTAAATAAATAAATCGCCAAAGAACAGACAGAGAGTAATTTACTAGAAATAACAAATGATAAAATTCTACCCAAAGGAACAACGTCTCAGGCACAGTCCAATCACTTGATCATTGATGCATAAATATTTCATTCATTTGTCACTAGGCTAGTTATAGTTGCCAACAAGCTCTGACAACCAGCTTTTCCTTACTTTTTCGACAGCCAAGGTACGACCGTTAACTGCTTCCCTAACTAGATAACAACCCTAGGTACGACCATAGGAATTTAATTATCCAATTGCATTAAAAGCTAGAAAAACCCAACCCTAACCAACAAACACGCTAAGAGGGTCCATTTAAGCTAGATCATACGTTTCCCCAACATAAGCCATTTATGGTGGTCGCCACTAATTATTAACTAAATGAACGATTACGTATTCAATTAGTTAATTTGACAGTAGGCTATTAAGTTAATTCAAATACCTGGCCACGATACTCAATTAACGAAGTAACCCTCAATCAATTAATCCAGAAAACGTACGAATAGTAACAAATTAAAAGAAAGGTTAGAGATTCGATTAGATCTCACAAATTTCCTGGACCGCGCCTTCGAGTTGCCCTTTGAGTAGACTAGGGTTCTAGCCGCTCCTCATGGAGAATTTCATCCAACAATTGTTTGAGAAATTCTCAACCATGGAAGTAACGAGAAAAGAAATAAAATGACGAATTGAATTGCCAAGCTTCCAAGTCAACAAGGGAACGAAATCAGCCACCAAATCCACTCTTCTTGTGTCACAATCGGATGACTAATCACAAGGAAAAAGACAAACGAAAGAAGAGTAAACTACCAAGGAATCTTTTGCCTAACTAAAATATATGATCAATCAAAGATTGTGGCGGAGGAAAAGCAACGATGGAGCTTTGTTTCTTGAGCTTGTCCGATCCTCCCCTCTTTGTGGCTTGGATCATCACCAATTAAATAGAAACCTAAGCTTTCCTAATCACTTAGAAACCTAGTCCTAGTGGAATCTATTTTCCTAAAAGCATTAATAAAGTAAATAAGGAAACCAATTACTAAAATCCTAATTAAAGGGTCTTCAACCAATTACTGAAAATAAGTAAGTCTTCCACCAATGGTAGGAATTGTCAGGATTTCTTCCACGGACTTCCCTCTTCACACCAATGTAGCCCTACGGCCTATCCTTGAAGGTCTTCTGGAATTTTCACCAAAAATAGAGCTTTTAATCTTCAATTAATTCCAAGAACCTAAAATCAATACCAAAACCAAATATGAGTAGATTAAGGCAATTAAAATCATATCTAGGCCATAATTGAGGGAAAATATCCACAATTAATGTGTACAATTAAGGACTCAACAAATATCCACATTTTTTTTTTTTTCAAAATTGGTGAACACATGCAATAATAAATATTAAAATCCTAATTACCACCACAATTAATTTGTAAGAGTGGCAAGTAAGGTCGTCTCTCGGGAGCGGGTAGGAAAAATGTCTCTTTCTAAGTCCACGAAAAATGGGGATTTGGATGGAATAGAACTAAAAATAAAATAAATAAACTTAGAAAATGAAATTGAAAATACTAAATAAATAAATGCAAAAGAGCAGAGAGTAATTTACTAGAAATAACAAATGATAAAATTCTACCCAAAGGAACAACGTCTCAGGCACAGTCCAATCACTTGATCATTGATGCATAAATATTTCATTCATTTGTCACTAGGCTAGTTATAGTTGCCAACAAGCTTTGACAACCAGCTTTTCCTTACTTTTTCGACAGCCAAGGTACGACCGTTAACTGCTTCCCTAACTAGATAACAACCCTAGGTACGACCATAGGAATTTAATTATCCAATTGCATTAAAAGCTAGAAAAACCCAACCCTAACCAACAAACACGCTAAGAGGGTCCATTTAAGCTAGATCATACGTTTCCCCAACATAAGCCATTTATGGTGGTCCACTAATTATTAACTAAATGAGCGATTCATTATTCAATTAGTTAATTTGACGGTAGGCTATTAAGTTAATTCAAATACCTACGATACTCAATTACTTGGTAACCCTCAATCAATTAATCCAGAAAGCGTGAATAGTAACAAATTAAAAGAAGGTTAGAGATTGATTAGATCTCACAAATTTCCTGGACAGCGCCTTGAGGTTGCCCTTTGAGTAGACTAGGGTTCTAGCCGCTCCTCATGGAGAATTTCATCCAACAATTGTTTGAGAAATTCTCAACCATGGAAGTAACGAGAAAGAAATAAAATGGCGAATTGAATGCCAAGCTTCCAAGTCAACAAGGAGCGAAATCAGCCACAAATCCACTCTTCTTGTGTCACAATGTCGGGATGACTAATCACAAGGAAAAAGACAAAGCGAAGAAGAGTAAACTACCAAGGAATCTTTTGCCTAACTAAAATATATGATCAATCAAAGATTGTGGCGGAGGAAAAGCAACGATGGAGCTTTGTTTCTTGAGCTTGTCCGATCCTCCTCTTTGCGGCTTGGATCATCACCAATTAAATAGAAACCTAAGCTTTCCTAATCACTTAGGAAACCTAGTCCTAATTGGAATCTATTTTCCTAAAAAGCATTAATAAAGTAAATAAGGAAACCAATTACTAAAAATCCCTAATTAAAAGGGTCTTCAACCAATTACTGAAAATAAGTAAAGTCTTCCACCAATGGTAGGAATTGTCAGGCGTAGGATTTCTTCCACAGACTTCCCTCTTCACAGCCCAATGTAGCGCGCCTACGGCCTATCCTTGAAGGTCTTCTGGAATTTTCACCAAAAATAGAGCTTTTAATCTTCAATTAATTCCAAGAACCTAAAATCAATACCAAAACCAAATATGAGTAGATTAAGGCAATTAAAATCATATCTAGGCCATAATTGAGGGAAAATATCCACAATTAATGTGTACAATTAAGGACTCAACAAATTCCCCCACACCTAAACAATGCTTGCCCTCAAGCATTCAAGAACTCAAAAGTCAAAATCAATCATAGAATAGCATAAAATCATATCACAAATAATCCACATTTCCTTGACAATCTCATCAAAATCAGGATATTCAAGACTTGACAATCCTCACTTAGGTAATCGTGTATGCCCTCAACACTCAATATGCTTAATAGGGATATGGACGCTCCAATCAACACCATAGAAAGAAATTACCATAAGCTTGCTAATCTATCACATCTCCACCACTGAATAAGAATTCAAATGCAAGAATCAAAGGGTCTTTAACAAGGGTTGTATGGGCTTAGGGCAAGGTTGGACAAAAAGGTAATTTAGGCTCATAAATATCAAAGAAAATTCCAAAATGTCTTTTGCATGAATTTAGATATCATCTTCACTCACATAATTAACTCTTAAGCCACGACAACTTCTCGAGCATAGCAAGTGCATACAAAACAAAAAGATTAGTCCCACTATCAAAGCACTTCTTCCTTTTTTTTTCCCGTTTGTTTTTCTCTTTTTTTTGTCTTTTTTTTCAATTTTTTTCTTTTTTTTTTTTTTTTTTTCCAAAGAAAACACTAATAACATATGAACATAAAAGCACTTGCTAACTAGGTACAGCCTTCATTACTCATGATATCCTCATACAAACAAAAACATTAAGTCACTTCTTTGACATAAGGTTCAAACAACGGGGTCTATAACAAAAACGGGTTACAAGGTGATCAAATGTGTTGTTAAACAAAAAAAAAGGTCTAAGGTCCAACTTGGTCAACTAGTGGAAAAAATAGACAAGGTAGGTTTTTAGAAAGCCAAAAAGGATAAATCCTAATTGCCCCTTATCATATCCTTGCACCAAATTCAATAATGTGGCCTCAACACGTATATCATAGCAAGTTCTAGAATAATCTAACTAGGTGTGATAATTACACTCAAAAAGAATTCAAAGTAACATTTGAATAATGATCAATTTAAGCTCAAAAGCTCACAAATGGCTATATATGTCAAGAACATCCCTTTTTCGACTCAATTGCAAGTACATAATGGAATATTCATGCCATTTCCATTCTACTACTCTTGATCGTAATTTAACCACAAAATACCCACTCATCATAGGAAGACAACACCAACAAGCAACTAGAGTTGAAAAGGCATTAAAACAAAAACTGAAACTAAAATTGAAAAAAAAACTAGGAAAAGTGTCAACCAAGCCAAAGTATTCCTCCCCCCACACCTAAATCTTACATTGTCCCCAATGTAAGAGATAAAGAATAAGAAAAAGAAGCATTAGGGGACAACGAAACTTCCCTGAATCACGGAGGAGGGTATCAATCAACTATGACTCGGGGGTGGCGCGGCAAGATCTCCTAGGTGGTAGTTGGTAAGGCGTGGGCACACCTTAGAACCCTTAGTCTTCGGATCACCCGTGAGGAGTTTTTTTTTTTTAGTTGTGGGCAGAAGACTTTCCCCCTTACAGCCAAGGCACGCCATAACTTGGAGAGTCTTCTGTCCATCCCTTGCTTTTGTTTTTTTTTTTTTTTTTTTTTTAACTCTTGGGCAGAAGACTTCCGTCATTACAACCAAGGCACGCCATAACCTGGAAACCCTTCTGTCCAAAAATTTTGTGTAGACAAAAATGTGACCAGAAGACTTTTCTCCTTACAGCCAAGGCACGCTCTAACTGTGAAAGTCTTCTGTCCAAGTCAAACGAAAAACTCCATTAAGCAAAGTTTTGGCACACACACCCAAGGCCTACAAACACAAAATGTGCATTAAAACAAGAAAATGGCTTAGCATAAGAAATAAAAACTGGAAATATGGGGAAAAAAAATCAAAATTTAACAACATGAAATAACGAAAAATCAAAATTCTTGGGTTGCCTCCCAAGTAGCGCCTTTCTTTAATGTCTTTGGCTAGACATAAATGTCTTTACTCAAGGAGGATAAAATCTTGTAGCTCGTTTCACTGCTTTCTTCTCTACATAATCTTCATACCCTTCATAAGTAGAGTAATCTTTGTGCACACGAGCTCTTTTCTTTCCTTGACTAGAGAATAACTCCAAACAAGCAAGCAATGACTTTTGTTCTTCAGTTACTTCTTCATCGTGACTAATTAAAAGCTTAATAGTCATTGCAACCCTTAACTTATTCCTGTCATGAAACTCAAAAGCTTCTGGTATGACAAAATCAATCTCATTAGTGGAAAATATAAAATTAGAGTTAAGAGTCTGTTGGGTAGGAGATGAAGAAGATATCACCACAGTTGGGTTTTGATTAGTGGACTCTTCGACTGGAGAGATTTGAGGAGAGATTTGAAGTTGAGGTCCCGTTACATCTTTCTCAACAACCTCTTCAACTGCATGTTTAGATCTTTCCTTTTGAATCTGCAATTCTTCACCATTTTCCAAGGTAGTTGCACTCATATTTGGATCGGAGTTGACAATAGTCTGTGAGGGCAATTTCTCAGGAATTTGACGAGCTAATATGCTCATTGCACCTACCATTAGATTTACTTGATTCTCCAAATTTCGAATGCTC
Source organism: Gardenia jasminoides (assembly GCA_013103745.1). NCBI lineage: Eukaryota > Viridiplantae > Streptophyta > Magnoliopsida > Gentianales > Rubiaceae > Gardenia > Gardenia jasminoides. The sequence goes on along the minus strand of CM023097.1, from coordinate 8,099,084 downwards.
GCCTCTGTTTTCTGTTGAAAATTTTGAATGCTCGCCTCGGTTTTCTGTTGAAATTGCAAAGTGTTAGAGGCTAATGTTTCAATAATATTCTCAAGAGTTGTACCTGAATTAGATGAGAACGGTTGATTCTCAAATAGGTGTGATGGCTGGTATTCTTGATGATGATTCGAAAAGAAGCTTTTTTGCCAATTTCCACCGTAGCTCATGTTAGCATGATCCCTCCAATCTGAATTATATGTGTTGGCATATGGGTCATACTGCCTACGGGGTTAAGCCAAAAAAAAAAAAAAAAAAAAAAAAAGAAGAGCATCGTAGTTTCTCCTAGGCTTTCTATCGTTTTCCTCCTTTTAGATTAGTTTAGTTATTTTATTGGATTGTGACTTGTTTCCTTGATCGTTTTTGGTGGTTGGATTGTCTTCAATCATCTGACGTGGAAGTTTAACAATTCGTTTCGTTTTGTTTTCATATTCCTTCTTCGCTATTTTTATGGTTGAAAATTCCTCAAACATTTGTTGGATGAAATTCCCATGAGGGCGGCTAAATCTCATCTACTCAAGGGCGACTGTCTAATACATTTGTGAGATCTAATGAATCTCTAACCTTTCTTTTAATTTGTTACTATTTATGCGTTTTTGGATTAGTGATTGAGGGTTATTTTGTTAATTGAGTATCAACGGCGGATATTTAATTTAACCGATAGCCTCTTGTCAAATTAACTAATTGGATCAATGTGTCGTTCATTTAGTTAATTACAAGTGGCGACCACCATAATTGGTTTGTGTTGGGGAAGCGATATGATCTAGTTTAAATGGACCCTCTTAGCGTGTTCATTGGTTAGGGTTGGGTTTTCTAAATTTTAATGCAATTGGATAATTAAATTCTATGGTCGTATTCTAGGGTTGTTATTTGGTTAGAAGCGAACTGGAAAAAAAGTAAGGAAAAACTGGTTGTCAGAGCTTGTTGGCAACTATAACTAGCCTAGTGACAAATAATTGAATTATTCTTGCATCAATGATCAAGTGCTTTTTTTTTTTTTTTTTTTTTTTGCAACAAGACGATAACATATGAACATAAAAGCACTTGCTAGCTATAGATATAATCAGCTTCCTTCACTTGTGATATCATCATGCAAAAGAACATTAAGTTATTCCTTTGACATAGGGTTCAAACAAAGAGGTTTAGAACAAAAAGGTTAAAGGGTGATAAAAAAATGTGTTTTAAACAAAGAAAAGGTTTAATGTCCAACTTGGTCAACTAGGGGAAAATATAATAGGGACAGGTCTTTAAAAAGCTCAAAAGGGTTAAACCTAATTGCCCTTATCATTTTCATGCATCAAACTCAACAATGTGGTCTCAACATGTATATCATAGCAAGTTCTAGAATAATCTAACTAGGTGTGATAATTACACTCAAAAAGGAATTCAAGGCAACATTTGAATAATGATCAATTCAGGTTCAAAAGCTCACAAATGGCTATATTATGTCAAGAACATCCATCATTCAACTCAATTGCAAGTAAATAGTGGACTATTCATGCAATTGCCATCATACTACTCTTAATTGCAATTCAACCACATAAGACCCACGAAACATAAAAAAAAAACACGAAAAAAAAGAACACCAACAAGCAACTAGAGTTGAAAAGGCATTAAAACAAAAACTGAAACTAAAATTGAAAAAAAACTAGGAAAAGTATCAACCAAGCCAAAGTATTCCTCCCCCCACACCTAAATTTTTCTAGTGCAAAACGTACGAATAGTAACAAATTAAAAGAAAGGTTAGAGATTCGATTAGATCTCACAAATTTCCCTGGACCGCGCCTTCGAGTTGCCCTTTGAGTAGATTAGGGTTCTAGCCGCTCCTCATGGAGAATTTCATCCAACAAATGTTTGAGAAGTTCTCAACCATGGAAGTAACGAAAAAGAAACGAAATAGCGAATTTAAAAATTTTTTTTTTTTTTTTTTTTTTTTAAGACGCAGGCCAAACTTTTCCTTTCTCAAACTACGTGATCAATCCAAGACAAAAATTAAGGAAGCAAGAAAACGATGAAGACTTTTGTTCCTCTCTTGCGTCGTGACTCTCCCCTCTTCTGACGGCTTGGATGATAGCCAATTAAATAGAAACCTAAGCTTTCCTAATCACTTAGGAAACCTAGTCCTAATTGGAATCTATTTTCCTAAAAAGCATTAATAAAGTAAATAAGGAAACTAATCACTAAAAATCCCTAATTAAAAGGGTCTTTAACCAATTATTGAAAATAAATAAAGTCTTCCACCAATGGTAGAAATTGTCAGGCGTAGGATTTCTTCACAGGAATTCTTCTTCACAGCCCAATGTAGCGCACCTACGGCCTATCCTTGAAGGTCTTCTGGAATTTTCACCAGAAATAGAGCTTTTAATCTTCAATTAATTCCAAGAACCTAAAATCAATACCAAAATCAAATATGAGTAGAATAAGGCAATTAAAATCATATCTAGGCCATAATTGAGGGAAAATATCCACAATTAATGTGTACAATTAAGGACTCAACAAATTCCCCCACACCTAAACAATGCTTGCCCTCAAGCATTCAAAAACTCAAAAGTCAAAATCAATCATAGAATAGCATAAAATCATATCACAAATAATCCACATTTCCTTGACAATCTCATCAAAATCAGGATATTCAAGACTTGACAATCCTCACATAGGTAATCGTGTATGCCCTCGACACTCAAGATGTTTAAAAAGGGACATGTACGCTCCAATCAACACCATAGAAAGAAATTACCATAAGCTTGCTAATCTATCACATCTCCACCACTAAATAAGAATTCAAATGCAAAAATCAAAGGGTCTTTAACAAGGGTTGTAACGGGCTTAGGGCAAGGTTGGACAAAAAGGTAATTTAGGCTCATAAATATCAAAGAAAATTCCAAAATGTCTTTTGCATGAATTTAGATATCATCTTCACTCACATATTTGGCTCTTAAGCGTGACAACAACTTCTCGAGCATAGCAAGTGCATACAAAACAAAAGGATTAGTTCCACTATCAAAGCACTTTGTTTTTTTTTTTTTTTTCCAAACGTGCTTCACCCACACTTTTTGTTTTCTTCTTTTTTTTTTCAAATTTTTTTTCAAAAATTTTTTTTCTTTTTCTTTTTTTTTTTTTCATATTGATAACATTAGAACACAAAAGCACTTGCTAACTAAATATAATCACCTTCTTTACTCGTGATATCCGCATGCAAAAGAACATTAAGTCACTCCTTTGACATAAGGTTCAAACAACAGGGTCTATAACAAAAACGGGTTATAGGGTGATCAAATGTGTTGTTTAAACAAAGAAAAAGGTCTAAGGTCCAACTTGGTCAACTAGGGGAAAATATAGTCAAGGTGGGTTTTTAGAAAGCCAAAAAGGGTAAATCCTAATTGCCCTTATCATATCCTTGCACCAAATTCAATAATGTGGCCTTGACATGTATATCATAGCAAGTTCTAGAATAATCTAACTAGGTGTGATAATTACACTCAAAAAGAATTCAAGGCAAAATTTGAATAATGAACAATTTAAGCTCAAAAGCTCACAAATGGCTATATACGTCAAGAACATCCCTTTTTCAAGTCAATTGCAAGTACATAATGGAATATTCATGCCATTTCCATTATACTACTCCTGATTCCAATTCAACCACATAAGACCCACGAAACAAGCAACTAGAGTTGAAAAAGCATTAAAACAAAAACTGAAACTAAAATTGAAAAAAAAAAAACTAGGAAAAGTATCAACCAAGCCAAAGTATTCCTCCCCCCACACCTAAATCGTACATTGTCCCCAATGTAAGAGATAAAGAATAAGAAAAAAAGAAGTATTGGGGACAACGAAACTTCCCTGAATCAGGAGGAGGTGTCGATCAACTATGACTTCGGGGTGGCTGCAAGATCTCCTAGGTGATAGTTGGTGTGGGCACACCTAGAACCCTTTGTCTTGGGATCACCCATGAGGAGTTTTTTTTTTTGGGCAGAAGACTTTCCCCATACAAGGCGCCATAACTTGGAGAGTCTTACGTCCACCCCTTTTTTTTTTTTTTTTTTTTAACTCTTGGGCAAGACTTCCGTCGTACAACCAAGGCACGCCATAACCTGGAAAACCTTCTGTCCAAAAATTTTGTGTAGACAAAAATGTGACCAGAAGACTTTCTCCCATAAAGGCAGCTAATGTGAGTCTTACGTCAAGTGAAACGAAAAACTCCATTGAGCAAAGTTTTGGCACCACACCCAAGGCCTACAAACACAAAATTTTGCATTAAAACAAGAAAATGGCTTAGCATAAGAAATAAAAACTCAAAATATGAAAAAAAAAAAAATTCAAAATTTAACAACATGAAATAACGAAAAATCAAAATTCTTGGGTTGCCTCCCAAGTAGCGCCTTTCTTTAATGTCTTTGGCTAGACATAAGTGTCTTTACTCAAGGAGGATAAAATCTTGTAGCTCGTTTCACTGCTTTCTTCTCTACATAATCTTCATACCCTTCATAAGTAGAGTAATCTTTATGCACACGAGCTCTTTTCTTCCATTGACTAGTGGGTGGCGCTAAGCAATCAAATAACAACTTCAACTCCTCGCTCACTCCCCCATTACGACCAATTAACAATTTAGTAGTCATCATGACTCCTAAATTATTCCTGTCATGAAACTCAAATTCTTCTGGTATAATAAAGTCAATTTCATCAACGGAGATATAGAATGAGATTCAAGAACACATTGGTTAGAGGATGGAGAAGATATCACCATAGTTGGGAGTTGTTTGGTGGACTCTTCCCGGAGAGATTTGAGGTTGAGAATCTTCATTTTCAGCTTCCTCTTCAACTTCATCCATGGCACTTGGCATTCTCGGTTAGTTTCTCAGGAGACGGCAGCTCCCCATACATCCGGAGAGAGTCCAAACGGTTGGACTGTTATCAATTGACTTATTTGAATTCCATTTTGTATACCAGCTCTTGTCTCTTCCTCCAAATTGAGCGATTCTCTGTGAAATTGGCGATTTCAGTTGAGCGATACTTATGGCCAAGTTTTTGACAAGATCTTCCAAAGAATTCCCTCCATGAGAGTTGAGATGTTGGCCTCTGCATAGCTATAGTTGGGGTAGTCCACATCCTTGACTATCGTACATTTGAATAAGGATCAAACATTGGTGGAGGTGGATTTTGGAATAACATCACAAAATTGGGCATTCATATCATCGAATCAGATGAGAATGGTTGATTCTCAAATAGGTGTGATGGCTGGTATTCTTGATGATGATTGAAGAAGCTTTGTTGCCAATTTCCACAGCTCATGTTAGGATGATCCCTCCAATCAAGTATGTGTTGGCATATGGGTCATCACCCACGCTCGCTACGGGCATGGCGTATAGGTCATGTTCACAGCTCTTTCTCTCACCACAATATTGGGCAATAGTGGGATGGTTTATATCTTCCGCGAATTCTGATTACCTTGACACTTGCCATTGTCTCACGACCAATTGTCGAAGACAGAGACATGTTAATTCAGATAATTGTTCTTGAATGGATGGGACATTTACCTCATGAACTCCTCCATGGTGAAATTTTGCCCATGATCAAATGGAAGAGTATTGTAAGCCATAAGTCAACAACAAATCAAAAGAAAATATAACCAAAAAAAAAAATAGATTGGATAATCTTAAAAGAAACAAATTAACGCAAACACTTTGGCGTTACCGCTGTAAAATTGACGGGTTTTCGTTAATTTGTTTCTTTGTTATTAATGTTTTTTTTTGATATATTTTCTTTGATTTGTCATTATGGCTTTACAATACTCTTCCATGTTAAGGTAAATGTCCCATCCATTCAAGAACAATTATCTATTAACATGTCTTGATAATGGGCCGTGGAACGCAACGTCAAGGCATGTCCAATCTGCAAGATATAAACCATCCCACGCATGTATTGCCCAATATTGTAGGTAAGCGAGTTGAACATGGATGGATTCGTACCACCGTGCGGCAATATGATCCATACTCAACACATATAATCCGTGGCGAGATCACCCAATTTCAGCTATGGGAACAAACCTAAAACTCATTTTAGAACCGTCCCTGTATTTCACAGCCTATCAAGCAAAATCCCAACCTTCATCTACAAATCCTGGAAGCTCTTGGGGATATTGTAAAAGAATTTAGCCACGCATCAAGCCAACTTCAGCGAGCCTTTGCCAACTTCAGCGAGCACTACCAGTTTCAGCCCAGAGACTAGGCGGGTATGAAAATTTGGAGTCTCAAATGAGTCACATGGCTACGCAATCAACCGGCTGGAGTTCACGCTTTTTGGGAAATTGCCATCACACTGAGGAGCTAACCCCAAAATGTCAAAGCTATGACATTGAGAAGCGGTAGAGGTGGAAGGGCCAAAGTCAAAGGCTGGAAAACAAAAAATGAAGAAGAGATTGAAAAGGAAATAGAGGAGGAGGGACACATTCTGTAGGCCCAAGGTAACCCTCTAATCCTTCAATTCCGTTAAATCTAATTTACCCCTTTTCCTTGTAGGTTGAGAAGAAAAAAGTGTAGAGCGAGAAAGAAATCTTGGGCGTGAGAATAGATTAACATCCCCACTGCGGATGCGTATCAAGCAAATACCCAAGTATGCAAAATTTTTGAAGGACTTGTGCACCAATAAAAGGAAGCAGGTGATGAAAGAGTGGTCGTGGGAGAAAACGTGTCGACTTGAAGCTCCCTTGGGATCCGGTATGTTCACAATCCCACAAAATAGGAGATACCATGATTAGAGAGCAATGCTAGATTTAGGGGCTTCAATTAATGTGATGCCTAAAACCATTTATACCTCCCCAAATCTTGGGCCACTTAAGGAGGCATCATCATTCAACCAGCGTAATCGCACTAATGCTTATCCCGAGGGTTAGTTAAGATGTTTTGGTGCAAGTTAATGAGCTTATATTTCAGCAGATTTTATGTCCTAGATATGGAGATGAAAGAGCATTAAACTGTCACCTATTTTGTTAGGTCGACCTTTTCTAAGCAATTGCTAGGACCAAAAATAGATGTGAATGGGTACTTTATCCATGGAATTTGATGGGCAACTGTACATTTTAATATCTTTGATGTAATGAAGTACCAAAAGAATCTAACTCGCTTTTTGCTTTAAGTGTTATTGAGCCCTTGTACAGAAATTTTGAATTAGATGGAAAAGATGCATTAGAGAAGTGGCATTAACCAAGAATTTGGACTTGGGAGAACTCCTCGAGATGGAGATCGCAGGGAGTTGTGCCATGTGCTTGAGGCCTGTATTCACTCCCACCTATTTCCTCAAGGTATGAGTAACTTCTTTTTATCAGGGAATCCAACAAAAATTGTTGCCTCATTGCGGCAGCACCAGAGTTAGAGCTCAAACCTCTCCAGAGTCATTTGAAGTATGCCTTTCTTGGAGATAAGGAGACACTTCCAGTTGGCTATTTCTTCACAATATCGCCAAGTCAAGAGAGAAGTTAGTGCTCCAGAGATCATAAAGAGGCGCATTGGGTGGAACTTCCTTGGAATCGAGGTGAAAGCTAGTAACCCATTGCACATCCGAGTCTCTTGATCCAGAAAAATGTCACGGTAAAAATGGGGGGTTTGGATGGAATAGAACTAGAAATAAAATAAATAAACTTAGAAGATTGACAATACAATAAATAAATCACCAAAGAAAAGGCAGTAATTTAGTAAAAACAAGTAGTGAAATTTCTACCAAAGGAACAACTATCTAAGGCACGGTCAACATTGATCATTGATGCAAAAATAATTCAATCATTTGTCACTAGGTTGGTTATAGTCAACAAGCTCGACAACCAATTTTTCCTTACTTTTGACAAAGAATGCTTCCCTAACGGGATAATATCAGGAATTTAATTATCAATTGCATTGTGAAACAACCAATGAACGCAAGAGGGTCCATTTAAACTAGATCATGCGTTTCCCCGACATAAGCCATTTATGGTGGTCGCACTGTAATTAACTAAATGAACTATTACGATTCACTAGTTAATTTGACGAGGTATTAAATCAATTCAAATATCGGCCACAATACATTAATGAAATACCCTCAATCAATTAATCGAAAAAGCGTGAAACAACGGATTAAAGAAAGGTTAGAATTGATTAGATCTCACAAATTTCTGAATGCCTTTGAGTGTAGCCAATGGAGAATTTCATCCAATTGTTTGAGAAGTTCTCAACCATAGAAGTAACAAGAAGAAAAGAAATTTAATGTAAGCTTCAAGTCTTCCTTTACTCGAGTCACCTTGGTGACTAATCATAAGGAAGGCAAGCGAAGAAAAATAATCTCGAAGGATCTTTCCCTAACTAAAGTGCGATCAAAGACAAATCGAGGAAGCAAGAAAGCGATGAAGATTTCTTTGTCTTTGCGTCGTCCTGAACACTCACTCTTCTATGATAACAAATTAAATGAAAATAAAGCTTTCTAATCACTTGGAAACCTAGTCCTAATTAGGTCTATTTTCCAAAAAACATTAATAAAGTAAATAAGAAACTAATTACTAAAATCCCTAATTAAGGGTCTTCAACTTACTAAAATAAATAAGCTTCCCACCAATTGTACACATTAATTGTGATATTTTCCCCACATGGCCAGATATGATTTTAATTGCCCTACCTATCCTTGGTTTTGGTATTGATTTTAGGTTCTTGGAATTAATTGAAGATTAAAAGCCTATTTTTGGTGAAAATTCCAGAAGACCTTCAAGGATAGGTCGAGGGCTGCCACACTGGCTGTGAAGAAGGAATTTCGTGAAGGAATCCCACCACAATTCCTACCATTGGTGGAAGACTTTATTTATTTTAGTAATTGGTTGAAGACCCTTTTAATTAGGGATTTTAGTAATTAGTTTCCTTATTTACTTTATTAATGTTTTTTGGAAAATAGACCAATTAGGACTAGGTTTCCAAGTGATTAGGAAAGCTTTAGGTTTTCTATTTAATTTGTTATCATCCAGCCAGAAGAGAGAGAGACGACGAAGACAAAGAAAAAATCTTCTTTCTTGCTCCCCATTTGTTCTTTTGATTGATCATATACTTTAGTTAGGAAAAGACTTGGAGATTATTTTTCTTTCGTTTGCCTTCCCTTTGATTAGTCACCAAGTGTGACTCGAGTAAAGGAAGACTTGGAAGCTCATTAAATTGCTATTTTATTTTCTTTTCTTATTATTTCTATGGTTGAGAACTTCTCAAACAATTGTTGGATGAAATTCTCCATGAGGCTGCTAGAACCCTAGTCTACTCAAAGGGCAACTCAAGGCGGTCCAGAAATTTGTGAGATCTAATCAATCTCTAACCTTTCTTTAATTTGTTACTATTCGTGACGCTTTCTCGATTAATTGATTGAGGGTTACTTCAAGTAATTGAGTATCGCGGGCTGGTATTTGAATTAACTTAATAGCGTCAACAAATTAACCAATTGAATAATGTAATCGCTCATTTAGTTAATAATTAGTGGCTACCACCATAAATGGCTTATGTTGGAAACGTATGATCTAGCTTAAATGGACCCTTTAGCGTTTGTTGGTTGGGGTTGGTTTTTCTAGCTTTTAATGCAATTGATAATTAAATTCCTATGGTCGCATCTAGTTGTTATCTAGTTAGGAAGCAGCTAACGGTACCTTGGTCGAAAAGTAAGGAAAAGCTCGGTTGTCGAGCTTGTTGGCAACTATAACTAGCCTAGTGACAAATGAATGAAATATTTATGCATCAATGATCAAGTGATTGACCGTGACGTTGTCCCTTGGGTAGAATTTTATCATTTGTTATTTCTAGTAAATTACTGCTCGTTTTTGCATTTATTTATTTAGTATTTTCAATTTCATTTTCTAAGTTTATTTATTTTATTTTTAGTTCTATTCCATCCAAATCCCCATTTTTCTCGTGGACTTAGAAAGAGACATTTTTCCTACCCGCTCCCGAGGAATCTTTACTGCCACTCTTACAAATTAATTGTGGTGGTAATTAGATTTTAATATTTATTATTGCAGTGTTCGCACTGTCCACTTTTTTGCCGCTGTCGGGAACGTGTTTTGTTAATTTGTTTCTTTTTAAGTTATTTTCTATTTTTTTTTTGTTTGGATATATTTTCTTTGATTTGTTGTTGACTTATGGCTTACAATACTCTTCCATTTGACCATGGGCAAAATTTCAATTATGGAGGAGTTCATGAGGTAAATGTCCCATCCATTCAAGAACAATTATCTGAATTAACATGTCTTGTTCAACAATGGGCCATGCGACAACGGCAACAGGTCAAGGCATGTGGAATCGCAAAGATATAAACCATCCCAATCGACTATTGCCCAATATTGCAAGGAGAGAGTTGAGTGTAAACATGACCGGTAACATGCACGCATTCCCGAGGCGCATGACCCATATGCCAACACATATAATTCAGATTGGAGGGATCATCCTAAAATGAGCTACGGTGGAAATTGGCAACAAAGCTTCTTCAATCATCATCAAGAATACCAGCCATCACACCTATTTGAGAATCAACCATTCTCATCTAATTCACAACTCTTGAGAATATTATTGAAACATTAGCCTCTAACACTTTGTAATTTCAACGTAAAACCGAGGCAGCATTCAAAATTTTCAACAAAACGAGGCAAGCATTCAAATTTGAGAATCAAGTAAATCTAATGGTAAGTGCAATGAGCATATTAGCATCTCAAATTCTGAAAAATTGCCCTCACACCATTGTCAACTCCATCCAAATATGAGTGCAACTACCTTGAAAATGGTGAAGAATCGCAGATTAAAAGGAAAGATCTAAACATGCGGTTGAAGAGGTTGTTGAGAAAGATGTAACGGACCTCAACTTCAAATCTCTCCAAATTCCAAGAGTCCACTAATCAAAACCCAACTGTGGTGATATCTTCTTCATCTCCTACCCAACAGACTCTTAACTCTAATTTTATATTTTCCACTAATGAGATTGATTTTGTCATACCAGAAGCTTTTGAGTTTCATGACGTAAATAAGTTAAGAGTGCATGACTATTAAGCTTTTAATTAGTCACGATGAAGAAGTAATAAGAACAAAAGTCATTGCTTGCTTGTTTGAGTTATTCACTAGTCAATGGAAGAAAAGAGCTCGTGCATAAAGATTACTCTACTTATGAAGGGTATGAAGATTATGTAGAGAAGAAAGCAAAGAAACGAGCAACAAGATTTTATCCTCCTTGAGTAAAGACATTTATGTCTAGCCAAAGACATTAAAGAAGGCGGCTACTTGGGAGGCAACCCAAGAATTTTGATTTTTCGTTATTTCATGTTGTTAAATTTTGATTTTTTTTTCCCATATTTCGAAGTTTTATTTCTTATGCTGCCATTTTCTTGTTTTAATGCAAAATTTTGTGTTTGTAGGCCTTGGGTGGTGTGCCAAAACTTTGCTCAATGGAGTTTTTCGTTGATTTGGACGTAAGACTTTCACGCTTAGAGCGCCTTATTGTGTAAGAAGGAAAGTCTCCGGTCACATTTTGTCTACACAAAATTTTGGACGTAAGGGTTTCTGTGTTATGGCTTGGTTGTAACGACGGAAGTCTTCTGCCCAAGAGTTAAAAAAAAAAACGCAAGGGATGGACAGAAGACTCTTCAAGTTATGGCGTGCCTTGGCTGTAAGGGGGAAAGTCTTCTGCCCACAACTAAAAAAAAAAACTCCTCACGGGTGATCCGAAGACTAAGGGTTCTAAGGTGTGCCCACACCTTACCAACTATCACCTAGGAGATCTTGCCGCGCCACCCCCGAGTCATAGTTGATCGATACCCTCCTCCGTGATTCAGGGAAGTTTCGTTGTCCCCTAATGCTTCTTTTTCTTATTCTTTATCTCTTACATTGGGGACAATGTAAGATTTAGGTGTGGGGGGAGGAATACTTTGGCTTGGTTGACACTTTTCCTAGTTTTTTTTTCAATTTTAGTTTCAGTTTTTGTTTTAATGCCTTTTCAACTCTAGTTGCTTGTTGGTGTTGTCTTCCTATGATGAGTGGGTATTTTGTGGTTAAATTACGATCAAGAGTAGTAGAATGGAAATGGCATGAATATTCCATTATGTACTTGCAATTGAGTCGAAAAAGGGATGTTCTTGACATATATAGCCATTTGTGAGCTTTTGAGCTTAAATTGATCATTATTCAAATGTTACTTTGAATTCTTTTTGAGTGTAATTATCACACCTAGTTAGATTATTCTAGAACTTGCTATGATATACGTGTTGAGGCCACATTATTGAATTTGGTGCAAGGATATGATAAGGGCAATTAGGATTTATCCTTTTTGGCTTTCTAAAAACCTACCTTGTCTATTTTTTCCACTAGTTGACCAAGTTGGACCTTAGACCTTTTTTTTTGTTTAACAACACATTTGATCACCTTGTAACCCGTTTTTGTTATAGACCCCGTTGTTTGAACCTTATGTCAAAGAAGTGACTTAATGTTTTTGTTTGTATGAGGATATCATGAGTAATGAAGGCGGCTGTACTCCTAGTTAGCAAGTGCTTTTATGTTCATATGTTATTAGTGTTTTCTTTGGAAAAAAAAAAAAGAAAAAAAAAGAAAAAAATTGAAAAAAAAAGACAAAAAAAGAGAAAAACAAACGGGAAAAAAAAAGGGAAGAAGTGCTTTGATAGTGGGACTAATCTTTTTGTTTTGTATGCACTTGCTATGCTCGAGAAGTTGTCGTCGTGCTTAAGAGTTAATTATGTGAGTGAAGATGATATCTAAATTCATGCAAAAGACATTTTGGAATTTTCTTTGATATTTATGAGCCTAAATTACCTTTTTGTCCAACCTTTGCCCTAAGCCCCGTTACAACCCTTGTTAAAGACCCTTTGATTCTTGCATTTGAATTCTTATTCAGTGGTGGAGATGTGATAGATTAGCAAGCTTATGGTAATTTCTTTCTATGGTGTTGATTGGAGCGTCCATATCCCTATTAAGCATATTGAGTGTTGAGGGCATACACGATTACCTAAGTGAGGATTGTCAAGTCTTGAATATCCTGATTTTGATGAGATTGTCAAGGAAATGTGGATTATTTGTGATATGATTTTATGCTATTCTATGATTGATTTTGACTTTTGAGTTCTTGAATGCTTGAGGGCAAGCATTGTTTAGGTGTGGGGGAATTTGTTGAGTCCTTAATTGTACACATTAATTGTGGATATTTTCCCTCAATTATGGCCTAGATATGATTTTAATTGCCTTAATCTACTCATATTTGGTTTTGGTATTGATTTTAGGTTCTTGGAATTAATTGAAGATTAAAAGCTCTATTTTTGGTGAAAATTCCAGAAGACCTTCAAGGATAGGATAGGCGCCACATAATGGCGTGAAGAAGGAATTGGAAGAAATCCCACGCCTACAATTCCTACCATTGGTGGAAGACTTTATTTATTTTTAGTAATTGGTTGAAGACCCTTTTAATTAGGGATTTTTAGTAATTAGTTTCCTTATTTACTTTATTAATGTTTTTTTGGAAAATAGACTCCAATTAGGACTAGGTTTCCTAAGTGATTAGGAAAGCTTAGGTTTTCTATTTAATTTGTTATCATCCAGCCGCCAGGAAGAGAGGAGAGGACGACGCAAGACAAAGAAAAAATCTTCATCGTTTTCTTGCTTCCTCGATTTGTCTTTTGATTGATCATATACTTTAGTTAGGAAAAGACTCCTTCGGAGATTATTTTTCTTTCGTTTGCCTTCCCTTTGATTAGTCACCAAGTGTGACTCAAAAGGAAGACTTGGAAGCTTGGCGACATTAAATTCTATTTTATTTTCTTTTCTTATTATTTCTATGGTTGAGAACTCTCAAACAATTGTTGGATGAAATTCTCCATGAGGAGCTGCTAGAACCCTAGTCTACTCAAAGGGCAACTCGGCGCGTCCAGTGAAATTTGTGAGATCTAATCAATCTCTAACCTTTCTTTTAATTTGTTACTATTCGACGCTTTCTCGATTAATTGATTGAGGGTTACTGCTAATTGAGTATCGCGGCAGGTATTTGAATTAACTTAATAGCCTATCTGCCAAATTAACTAATTGAATAATGTAATCGCTCATTTAGTTAATAATTAGTGGCGACCACCATAAATGGCTTATGTTGGGGAAACGTATGATCTAGCTTAAATGGACCCTCTTAGCGCGTTTGTTGGTTGGTTGGGTTTTTCTAGCTTTAATGCAATTGATAATTAAATTCTATGGTCGCACCTAGGGTTGTTATCTAGTTAGGGAAGCAAATAACTCGCACTTCTGGTCGAAAAAGTAAGGAAAAGCGGTTGTCGAGCTTGTTGGCAACTATAACTAGCCTAGTGACAAATGAATGAAATATTTATGCATCAATGATCAAGTGATTGACCTGCGTTCTGAGACGTTGTTCCTTTGGGTAGAATTTTATCATTTGTTATTTCTAGTAAATTACTCTCTGTCTTTCTTATTTATTTATTTAGTATTTTCAATTTCATTTTCTAAGTTTATTTATTTTATTTTTAGTTCTATTCCATCCAAATCCCCATTTTTCTCCGGACTTAGAAAGAGACATTTTTCCTACCGCTCCCGAGGAGACCTTACTTGCCACTCTTACAAATTAATTGTGGTGGTAATTAGGATTTTAATATTTATTATTGCAATGTGTTCTTCAAAAGATTGTGGTGAGGAAAAAGCAACGATGGAGCTTTGTTTCTTGAGCTTGTCCCACATCCTCCCCTTTGTGGCTTGGATCATCACCACTAAATAGAAACCTAAGCTTTCCTAATCACTTAGGAAACCTAGTCCCAATTGGAATCTATTTTCCTAAAAGCATTAATAAAGTAAATAAGGAAACCAATTACTAAAAATCCCTAATTAAAAGGGTCTTCAACCACCATTACTGAAAATAAGTAAAGTCTTCCACCAATGGTAGGAATTGTCATGATGATTTCTTCCACGTAATTCCTCTTCACAGCCCATGAAGTGGCCTACGGCTTTTATCCTTGAAGGTCTTCTGAATTTTCACCAAAAATAGAGCTTTAATCTTCAATTAATTCCAAGAACCTAAAATCAATACCAAAACCAAATATGAGTAGAATAAGGTAATTAAAATCATATCTAGCCATAATTAAGGGAAAATGTCCACAAATAAAGCATGTAATTTAAGACTTAACAATTCCCCCACACCTAGTCAATGCTTGTTCCTCAAACTGTGATAATTCAAGAACAATTATCCAATTAACATGTCTTGTTCAACAATGGGTCAGGAGACAACGGCAATGTGTCAAGGCATGTGGAATCGCAAAGATATAAACCATCCCAATCGACTATTGCCCAATATTGCAAGGTGAGAGAGTTGAGCGTGTAAACATGATCGTAACATGCACGCACTTCGTAGGCGTGCATGACCCATATGCCAACACATATAATTCAGATTGAGGGATCATCCTAACATGAGCTACGGTGGAAATTGGCAACAAAGCTTCTTTTCGAATCATCATCAAGAATACCAGCCATCACACCTATTTGAGAATCAACCATTCTCATCTAATTCAGGTACAACTCTTGAGAATATTATTGAAACATTAGCCTCTAACACTTTGTAATTTCAAATGTAAAACCAGGCGAGCATTCAAAATTTTCAACGTAAAACAGAGGCAAGCATTCAAATTTGAGAATCAAGTAAATCTAACGGTAAGTGCAATGAGCATATTAGCATCTCAAATTCTGAAAAATTGCCCTCACGTACCATTGTCAACTCCATCCAAATATGAGTGCAACTACCTTGAAAATGGTGAAGAATCGCAGATTAAAAAAGGAAAGATCTAAACATGTTGAAGAGGTTGTTGAGAAAGATGTAACGGACCTCAACTTCAAATCTCTCCTCAAATCTCTCTAAGAGTCCACTAATCAAAACCCAACTGTGGTGATATCTTCTTCATCTCCTACCCAATGCACTCTTAACTCTAATTTTATATTTTCCACTAATGAGATTGATTTTGTCATACCAGAAGCTTTTGAGTTTCATGACAGAATAAGTTAAGAGTTGCGATGACTATTAAGCTTTTAATTAGTCACCATGAAGAAGTAACCAAGAACAAAAGTCATTGCTTGCTTGTTTGAGTTATTCTCTAGTCAAGGAAAGAAAAGAGCTCGTGATGAAAGATTACTCTACTTATGAAGGGTATGAAGATTATGTAGAGAAGAAAGCAAGGAAACGAGCTACAAGATTTTATCCTCCTTGAGCAAATAAGGCTTTATGTCTAGCCAAAGACAAAAGAATGCCACTTGGGAGGCAACCCAAGAATTTTACTTTTTTTGTTATTTTTGTTGCTTAATTTTGATTCTTCCATGTTTCGAAGTTTTAATTGATGTTATGTCATTTTCTTGTTTTAATGCAAATTTTGTGTTTGTAGGTCTTGGGTGTGTGTGCCAAAACATTGCTCAATGGAGTTTTTCGTTTGGCTTGGACAGAAGACTTTCACAGTTAGAGCGTGCCTTGGCTATCGTAAGGGAGGAAAGTCTTCTGGTCACATTTTTTGTCTACACAAAATTTTTGGACGAAGGTTTTCAGTGTTATGATGCGTGCCTTTGGTTGTAACGACGGAAGTCTTCTGCCCAAGAGTTAAAAAAAAAAAAAAACGGAAGGTGACGTAAGACTCTCCAAGTTATGGCCTTTGGCTGTATGGGGAAAGTCTTCTGCCCACAACCAAAAAAAAAAAAACTCCTCACGGTTGATCCCAAGACTAAGGGTTCTAAGGCTGCCCACACCTACCAACCATCACCTAGGGAGATCTTGCCACCACCCCGAAGTCATAGTTGATTGATACCCTCCTGATTCTGAAGTTTGTTGTCCCCTTATGCTTCTTTTCTTATTTTTATCTCCACACTGGAGACAATGTAAGATTTAGGAGGAATACTTTGGCTTTGGTTGATACTTCTTCCTAGTTTTTTTCAATTTTAGTTTCAGTTTTGTTTTAATGCCTTTTCAACTCTAGTTGCTTGTTGGTGTTCTTTTTTTTCGTGGTTTTTTTTTATGTTTCGTGGTCTTATGTGGTTGAATTGCAATTAAGAGTAGTATGATGGCAATTGCATGAATAGTCCACTATTTACTTGCAATTGAGTTGAATGATGGATGTTCTTGACATAATATAGCCATTTGTGAGCTTTTGAACCTGAATTGATCATTATTCAAATGTTGCCTTGAATTCCTTTTTGAGTGTAATTATCACACCTAGTTAGATTATTCTAGAACTTGCTATGATATACATGTTGAGACCACATTGTTGAGTTTGATGCATGAAAATGATAAGGGCAATTAGGTTTAACCCTTTTGAGCTTTTTTAAAGACCCATCCTAATTATCTATTCCCTAGTTGACCAAGTTGGACATTAAACCTTTTCTTTGTTTAAAACACATTTTTTTATCACCCTTTAACCTTTTTGTTCTAAACCTCTTTGTTTGAACCCTATGTCAAAGGAATAACTTAATGTTCTTTTGCATGATGATATCACAAGTGAAGGAAGCTGATTATATCTATAGCTAGCAAGTGCTTTTATGTTCATATGTTATCAGTGTCTTGTTGCAAAGAGAAAAAAAAAAGAAAAAAAAGAAAGAAAAAAATCCCAAAAAGAAAAAAAAAAAGAAAAAGAACGAAAAAGAGAAAAAAAAATGTGTGAAGCACTCTTATAACAAAAGGTGCTATGTTTTGATAGTGGGACTAATCCCTTTGTTTTGTATGCACTTGCTATGCTTGGGAAGTTGTTATCATGCTTAAGAGCCAATTATGTGAATGAAGATGATATTTAAATTCATGCAAAAGACATTTTGGAATTTTCTTTGATATTTATGAGGCTAAATTACCTTTTTGTCCAACCTTTGCCCTAAGCCCCGTTACAACCCTTGTTAAAGACCCTTTGATTCTTGCATTTGAATTCTTATTCAGTGGTGGAGATGTGATAGATTAGCAAGCTTATGGTAATTTCTTTCTATGGTGTTGATTGGAGCGTCCATATCCCTATTAAGCATATTGAGTGTTGAGGGCATACACGATTACCTAAGTGAGGATTGTCAAGTCTTGAATATCCTGATTTTGATGAGATTGTCAAGGAAATGTGGATTATTTGTGATATGATTTTATGCTATTCTATGATTGATTTTGACTTTTGAGTTCTTGAATGCTTGAGGGCAAGCATTGTTTAGTGTGGGGAATTTGTTGAGTCCTTAATTGTACACATTAATTGTGGATATTTTCCCTCAATTATGGCCTAGATATGATTTTAATTGCCTTAATCTACTCATATTTGGTTTTGGTATTGATTTTAGGTTCTTGGAATTAATTGAAGATTAAAAGCTCTATTTTTGGTGAAAATTCCAGAAGACCTTCAAGGATAGGCCGTAGGCGCGCTACACTGGGCTGTGAAGAAGGAATTCTGTGGAAGGAATCCTACGCCTACAATTCCTACCATTGGTGGAAGACTTTATTTATTTTTAGTAATTGGTTGAAGACCCTTTTAATTAGGGATTTTTAGTAATTAGTTTCCTTATTTACTTTATTAATGTTTTTTTGGAAAATAGACCCAATTAGGGACTAGGTTTCAAGTGATTAGGAAAGCTTAGGTTTTCTATTTAATTTGTTATCATCCAGCCGCCAGGAAGAGAGGAGAGGACGACGCAAGACAAAGAAAAAATCTTCATCGTTTTCTTGCTTCCTCGATTTGTCTTTTGATTGATCATATACTTTAGTTAGGAAAAGACTCCTTCGGAGATTATTTTTCTTTCGTTTGCCTTCCTTTGATTAGTCACCGTGTGACTCGAGTAAAGGAAGACTTGGAAGCTTGGCATTAAATTGCTTATTTTATTTTCTTTTCTTGTTACTTCTATGGTTGAGAACTTCTCAAACAATTGTTGGATGAAATTCTCCATGAGGAGCGGCTAGAACCCTAGTCTACTCAAAGGGCAACCTCGGTCCAGGAAATTTGTGAGATCTAATCAATCTCTAACCTTTCTTTAATTTGTTACTATTCGACGCTTTCGGATTAATTGATTGAGGGTATTTCATTAATTGAGTATTGTGGCCAGATATTTGAATTGATTTAATAGTTTGTCAAATTAACTAAGTGAATAATGCAATAGTTCATTTAGTTAATTACAAGTGACGCACCACCATAAATGGCTTATGTTGGGGAAACGTATGATCTAGTTTAAATGGACCCTCTTAGCGTGTTCATTGGTTAGGGTTGGGTTTTTCTAACTTTTAATGCAATTGGATAATTAAATTCTACCGGTCGCATACCTAGGGTTGTTATCCTGTTAGGGAAGCAACGGTCGTACCTTGGTCGCCGAAAAGTAAGGAAAAATTGGTTGTCAGAGCTTGTTGATAACTATAACTAACCTAGTGACAAATGATTGAATTATTTTTGCATCAATGATCGAATGATTGGACTGTGCCTAAGAAGTTGTTCCTTTGGGTAGAAATTTCACTACTTGCATTTTTACTAAATTACTCTCTGTCTTTCTTTGGTGATTTATTTATTTAGTATTGTCAATTTCATCTTCTAAGTTTATTTATTTTATTTCTAGTTCTATTCCATCCAAACCCCATTTTACCGTGACTGAAAGAAACAATTTCCTACCGCCTCGAGGAGATCTAATCTACTTGCCACTTTTGCAAATTAATTAAATTCTCTGGTTAATTTCTGGTCTATCGGATTGAGTAAACTCCTTGGAATCAGGGTGAAGCTAGTAACCCATTGCACATCCGGAGTCCTTGATCCAGTGTCAGATTTAACTCGGGAGTATTCCTGTGGACAGTTAGGTTTTAATAATTATTATTGTACAGGTTCGGCACCTGTCAATTTTTGAAAAAAAAAAAAAAAAAAAAATTTCTTCCATTGACTAGTGGGTGGCGCTAAGCAATCAAATAACAACTTCAACTCCTCGCTCACTCCCCCATTACGACCAATTAACAATTTAGTAGTCATCATGACTCCTAAATTATTCATTATACGCTCAAATAAATACGCTCAAATCAATGATATAAACCATTACCACCACAACGGCGCCAAAAATTGACTGTCAATTTTTTTATACGCTCAAATCAACACCATAGAAAGAAATTACCATAAGCTTGCTAATCTATCACATCTCCACCACTGAATATGAATTCAAATGCAAGAATCAAAGGGTCTTTAACAAAGGTTGTAACGGGGCTTAGGGCAAAGGTTGGACAAAAAGGTAATTTAGGCTCATAAATATCAAAGAAAATTCCAAAATGTCTTTTGTATGAATTTAGATATCATATTCACTCACATATTTGGCTCTTAAGCACGACGACAACTTCTCGAGCATAGCAAGTGCATACAAAACAAAAAGATTAGTCCCACTATCAAAGCACTTTTTTTTTTACGTGCTTCCCCCATTTTTTCCTCTCTTTTTTTTTCCATTTTTTTTTTCTCTTTTTGTCTTTTTTTCCGATTTTTTTCTTTTTTTTTTTTCTTTTTTTTTTTTTTTTTTTCGCAACACTTGGGCAGAAGACTGCCAGGATTACAGCCAAGGCACGCCATAACGTGGAGAGTAAGATTTAATTGATTAATTGATCAATAGTAACAAATTAAAAGAAAGGTTAGAGATTCGATTAGATCTCACAAATTTCCTTGACCGCGCCTTTGAGTCGCCCTTTGAGTAGACTAGGGTTCTAGCCGCTCCTCATGGGGAATTCCATCCAACAATTGTTTGAGATATTCTCAACCATGGAAGTAACGAGAAAAGAAATAAAATGATCTAATTGAATTGCCAAGCTTCCAAGTCAACAAGGAACTAAATCAGCCACCAAATCCACTCTTCTTGTGTCACAATCGGATGACTAATCACAAGGAAAAAGACAAACGAAAGAAGAGTAAACTACCAAGGAATCTTTTGCCTAACTAAAATATATGATCAATCAAAAGATTGTGGCGGAGGAAAAGCAACGATGGAGCTTTGTTTCTTGAGTTTGTCCACATCCTCCTCTGTGGCTTGGATCATCACCAATTAAATAGAAACCTAAGCTTTCCTAATCACTTAGGAAACCTAGTCCTAATTGGAATCTATTTTCCTAAAAAGCATTAATAAAGTAAATAAGGAAACCAATTACTAAAAATCCCTAATTAAAAGGGTCTTCAACCAATTACTGAAAATAAGTAAAGTCTTCCACCAATGGTAGGAATTGTCAGGCGTAGGATTTCTTCCACGATTATTCTTCACACTTGATGTAGGGCCTCACGCCTATCCTTGAAGGTCTTCTGAATTTTCACCAAAAATAGAGCTTTTAATCTTCAATTAATTCCAAGAACCTAAAATCAATACCAAAACCAAATATGAGTAGAATAAGGCAATTAAAATCATATCTAGGCCATAATTAAGGGAAAATGTCCACAAATAAAGCATGTAATTTAAGACTTAACAATTCCCCCCACACCTAGTCAATGCTTGCCCTCAAGCATTCAAAGACTCAAAAATCAGAATCAACCATAGAATAGCATAATATCATAGCACAAATAATCCACATTTCCTTGACAATCTCATCAAAATCGGGTATTCAAGACTTGACAAACCTGGCACATGGAAAATAGTGTATACACTCAAACTCAAGATGTTTAGAATGGGACATATACGCTCAAATCGACACCATAGAAAGAAATTACCATAAGCTTGCTAATCTATCACATCTCCACCACTGAATAAGAATTCAAATGCAAAAATCAAAGGGTCTTTAACAAGGGTTGTAACGGGGCTTAGGGCAAAGGTTGGACAAAAAGGTAATTTAGGCTCATAAATATCAAAGAAAATTTCAAAATGTCTTTTGCATGAATTTAGATATCATATTCACTCACATATTTGGCTCTTAAGCACGACGACAACTTCTCGAGCATAGCAAGTGCATACAAAACAAAGGGATTAGTCCCACTATCAAAACATAGCACCTTTTGTTATAAGAGTGCTTCACACATTTTTTTCTCTTTTTTTTTTCTTTTTTTTTTTCTTTTTTTTTTCTTTCTTTTTTTCTTTTTTTTTTCTCTTGCAACAAGACACCGATAACATATGAACATAAAAGCACTTGCTAGCTATAGATATAATCAGCTTCCTTCACTTGTGATATCATCATGCAAAAGAACATTAAGTTATTCCTTTGACATAGGGTTCAAACAAAGAGGTTTAGAACAAAAAGGTTAAAGGGTGATAAAAAAATGTGTTTTAAACAAAGAAAAGGTTTAATGTCCAACTTGGTCAACTAGGGGAAAATATAGTCAAGGTGGGTTTTTAGAAAGCCAAAAAGGGTAAATCCTAATTGCCCTTATCATATCCTTGCACCAAATTCGATAATGTGGCCTTGACATGTATATCATAGCAAGTTCTAGAATAATCTAACTAGGTGTGATAATTACACTCAAAAAGAATTCAAGGCAAAATTTGAATAATGAACAATTCAGTTCAAAAGCTCACAAATGGCTATATTATGTCAAGAACATCCATCATTCAACTCAATTGCAAGTAAATAGTGGACTATTCATGCAATTGCCATCATACTACTCTTAATTGCAATTCAACCACATAAGAACTAGGAAAAGTGTCAACCAAGCCAAAGTATTCCTCCCCACACCTAAATCTTACATTGTCCCCAATGTAAGAGATAAAGAATAAGAAAAGAAGCATTAGGGGACAACGAAACTTCCTCAATCACGGAGGAGGTATCAATCAACTATGACTCCTATGGCGCTGCAAGATCTCCTAGGTGTAGTTGGTAAAAGGCATGGGCACACCTTAGAACCCTTAGTCTTCGGATCACCGCGAGGAGTTTTTTTTTTTTTTAGTTGTGGGCAGAAGACTTTCCTTACAGCCAAGGCACGCCATAACTTGGAGAGTCTTCTGTCCCCTATGCTTTTTTTTTTTTTTTTTTTTTAACTCTTGGGCAGAAGACTCACATTACAACCAAGGCACGCCATAACCTGAAAACCTTCGTCGCTAGTATAGTGGTTATTCCCTACACGCTGGTGACCCGGGTTCGATCCCGGGTAACGGGCTAAAATTGACAGTGGGAACCTGTACAATAATAAATATTAAAACCTAACTGTCCAAAATTTTGTGTAGATTAAAATGTGACCAGAAGATCTTCCTCCTTTACATGCCTGAAGGCACGCCTAATCGTGAAAGTCTTCATTCAAGCCAAACTAAAAAAACCCATTGAGCAAAGTTTTGGCACACACACCCAAGGCCTACAAACACAAAATTTGCATTAAAACAAGAAAATGGCTTAGCATAAGAAATAAAACTCAAAATATGAAAAAAAAAATTCAAAATTTAACAACATGAAATAACTTAAAATCAAAATTTTGGTTGCCTCCCAAGTAGGCACTCTTTAATGTCTTTGGCTAGACATAAGTGTCTTTACTCAAGGAGGATAAAATCTTGTAGCTCGCTTCACGCTTTCTCTCTACATAATCTTCATACCTTCATAGTAGTAGTAATCTTTATGCACACGAGCTCTTTTCTTCCATTGACTAGCTGGTGGCTCTAAGCGATCAAATAACAACTTCAACTCTTCGCCACCTCCATCAAGGACATCATTAACAATTTAGTAGTCATCATGACTCTAAATTATTCCCTCATGAAACTCAAATTCTTCCGGTATAATAAAGTCAATTTCATCAACAGAGATATAGAATGAGATTCAAGAACACATTGGTTAGAGGATGGAGAAGATATCACCATAATTGGGAGTTGTTTGGTGGACTCTTCCACTGGAGAGATTTGAGGTTGAGAATCTTCATTTTCAGCTTCCTCTTCAACTTCATCCATGGCACCAACATTCTCGGTTAGTTTCTCGCGAGACGGAGGCAGCTCCCCATACATCCGAGAGTCCAAACGGTTGATCTATCAATTGACTTATTTGAATCTCCGATTTTGTATACCAGCTCTTGTCTCTTCCTGAAATTGAGCGTTGCTGAAATTGAGCATTCTCATGGCGGGGTTGAGCGACCGCATATGGCCAAGTTTTGACAAGATCTTCCAAAGAATTCCCTCCAGTAGGAGATGGGAGTTGAGATGTTGGCCTCTCCGCATAGCTATAGTTGGGTAGTCCCACCATCCTTGACTATAATGTATTTGAATAAGGATCAAACATTGGTGGAGGTGGATTTTGGAATACCCAACATCACAAAATTGGGCATTCATATCATCTTGAGTAATGGACACATGTCGCTAGATGATCCAACTGACATATTCCACAAGTGTTGACTTGTTGTTTTGTCCATAACTCAACTTTTGCACAAAAGAGGCCAAATCATCTAAATGAGTATCACTAATGAAGAGTTCTCATTAAACCAATTAGGAACAAAGTCCGCCTATCACCAAAATATTGAAAATTAGCAGCCATTAACTAGTAAGAAAAATAGAAGAGAGATAAAGATGAGAAAAAAAATCAAAAAAGATGAACTCAAAAGAAACAAATAATTCAGGTATTCGTTTCCTAGCAACGGCGCCAATGAATTGACAAAAACCTGCATAATAATAAATATTAAAACCTAATCGCCCACGTGAATACTCCCGAGGAGTTAAATCTGTAATCGATCAGGACTCCGGATGTGCAATGGGTTACTAGCTTCACCCCGATTCCAAGGAGTTTACTCAACCGATACACCGTAGAAATTAACCGAGAATTTAATTAATTTGCAAAAGTGGCAAATGGTCGCTCTCGTGGAACGGTAGGGAAATTGTTTCTTTCCAGGTCACAGTAAAAATGGGGGATTTGGATGGAATAGAACTAGAAATAAAGTAAATAAATTGAGAAATGAAAATACCAACTAAAATAAATCACCAAAGAACAATTAGAGAATAAGTTAATAGAAATGCAAGTAGTGAAATTTCTACCCAAAGGAACAACTTCTCAGGCACAGTCCAATCATTCGATCATTGATGCAAGAATAATTCAATCATTTGTCACTAGGTTAGTTATAGTTATCAACAAGCTCGACAACCGCCTTCTTCCTTACTTTTCGACAGCCTGCAACGCACCATGACCAGCTTCCCCTAACCGATAACAACCCCTAGGTAACCGTAGGGAATTTAATTATCCATTGCATTAAAAGTTAGAAAAACCCAACCCCAACCAATGAACACGCCAAGAGGGTCCATTTAAACTAGATCATACGCTTCCCAACATAAGCCATTTATGGTGGTCGCCACTTGTAATTAACTAAATGAACGACACGTATTCAATTAGTTAATTTGACAAGAGGGTATAAGTTAATTCAAATATCTGCCACAATACTCACAACGAAATAACCCTCAATCAATTAATCCGAAAACGCATAATAGTAACAAATTAAAAGAAAGGTTAGAGATTCGATTAGATCTCACAAATTTCCTGGACCGCGCCTTTGAGTCGCCCTTTGAGTAGACTAGGGTTCTAGCCGCTCCTCATGGGGAATTCCATCCAACAATTGTTTGAGATATTCTCAACCATGGAAGTAACGAGAAAAGAAATAAAATGACGAATTGAATTGCCAAGCTTCCAAGTCAACAAGGGAACGAAATCAGCCACCAAATCCACTCTTCTTGTGTCACAATCGATGACTAATCACAAGGAAAAAAGACAAACGAAAAGAAGAGTAAACTACCAAGGAATCTTTTGCCTAACTAAAATATATGATCAATCAAAAGATTGTGGCAGGAGGAAAAGCAACGATGGAGCTTTGTTTCTTCAAATATAAACCAGCTTTTCCTAATTAATCAGGTTTGGCTGTCAATTTAACTCGGGAATCTGCAAAGATATAAACCATCCCACTGACTATTGCCCAATATTGCAAGGTGAGAGAGTTGAGCAGGTAAACATGACTGGTAACATGCACGTACCCCGTAGGCAGTATGACCCATATGCCAACACATATAATTCAGATTGGAGGGATCATCCTAAAATGAGCTACGGTGGAAATTGGCAACAAAGCTTCTTTCAATCATCATCAAGAATACCAGCCATCACACCTATTTGAGAATCAACCATTCTCATCTAATTCCAGGTACAACTCTTTGAGAATATTATTGAAACATTAGCCTCTAACACTTTGCAATTTCAACAAAACCGCAGAAATTAGCATTCAAAATTTTCAACAGAAAACAGAGGCAAGCATTCGAAATTTGGAGAATCAAGTAAATCTAATGGTAAGTGCAATGAGCATATTAGCATCTCAAATTCCTGAAAAATTGCCCTCACAGACCATTGTCAACTCCGATCCAAATATGAGTGCAACTACCTTGGAAAATGGTGAAGAATCGCAGATTAAAAAGGAAAGATCTAAACATGCGGTTGAAGAGGTTGTTGAGAAAGATGTAACGGGACCTCAACTTCAAATCTCTCCTCAAATCTCTCCAAATAAGAGTCCACTAATCAAAACCCAACCGTGGTGATATCTTCTTCATCTCCTACCCAACAGACTCTTAACTCTAATTTTATATTTTCCACTAATGAGATTGATTTTGTCATACCGTAAGCTTTTGAGTTTCATGACGTAAATAAGTTAAGAGTCGCATGACTATTGCTTTTAATTAGTCATGATGAAGAAGTAACTGAAGAACAAAAGTCATTGCTTGCTTGTTTGGAGTTATTCACTAGTCAATGGAAGAAAAGAGCTCGCAGTGCATAAAGATTACTCTACTATGAAGGGTATGAAGATTATGTAGAGAAGAAAGGAAACCAGCAACAAGATTTTATCCTCCTTGAGTAAAGACATTTATGTCTAGCCAAAGACATTAAAGAAAGCATGCTACTTGGGAGGCAACCCAAGAATTTTGATTTTTCGTTATTTCATGTTGTTAAATTTTGATTTTTTTTTTCTTTTTTCCCATATTTCGAGTTTTTATTTCTTATGCTAAGCCATTTTCTTGTTTTAATGCAAAATTTTGTTTGTAGGTCTTGGTGTGTGTGCCAAAACTTTGCTCAATGGAGTTTTTCGCTTGATTTGGATGTAAGACTTTCACATGAGGCTCTTATCGTAAGAAGGAAAGTCTTCGGTCACATTTTGTCTACACCAAAATTTTGACGTATGGTTTCCGTGTTATGCCTTGGTTGTAACGACGGAAGTCTTCAAGCCTAAGAGTTAAAAAAAAAAAAAAAAACGCAAGGGATGGACAAGACTCTTCTAGTTATGGCGTAGCCTTGGTCTGGAAAGTCTTCCGCCCACAACTAAAAAAAAAAAAAAAAAAACTCTCACGGGTGATCCCAAGACTATGGTTCTATGGTGTGCCCACACCCACCAACTATCAGGGAGATCTTGCCACCACCCCAGTCATAGTTGATCGATACCTCCTCCGCGGATCTGTGGAAGTTTCGTTGTCCCCTAATGCTTCTTTTCTTATTCTTTATCTCTTTACATTGGGGACAATGTAAGATTTAGGTGTGGGGAGGAATACTTTGCTTGGTTGACACTTTTTCCTAGTTTTTTTCAATTTTAGTTTCAGTTTTGTTTTAATGCCTTTTCAACTCTAGTTGCTTGTTGGTGTTGTCTTCCCATGATGAG
Organism: Gardenia jasminoides; assembly: GCA_013103745.1. NCBI lineage: Eukaryota > Viridiplantae > Streptophyta > Magnoliopsida > Gentianales > Rubiaceae > Gardenia > Gardenia jasminoides. The sequence continues at coordinate 8,071,510 of CM023097.1, read as the reverse complement.
TGGGTATTTTGTGGTTAAATTACGCATCAAGAGTAGTAGAATGGAAATGGCATGAATATTCCATTATGTACTTGCAATTGAGTGAAAAAGGGATGTTCTGACATATATAGCCATTTGTGAGCTTTTGAGCTTAAATTGATCATTATTCAAATGTTACTTTGAATTCTTTTTGAGTGTAATTATCACACCTAGTTAGATTATTCTAGAACTTGCTATGATATAATGTGTTGAGGCCACATTATTGAATTTGGTGCAAGGATATGATAAGGGCAATTAGATTTATCCTTGGCTTTCTAAAACCCACCTTGTCTATTTTTTCCACTAGTTGACCAAGTTGGACCTTAGACCTTTTTTTTTGTTTAACAACACATTTGATCACCTTGTAACCCGTTTTTGTTATAGACCCCGTTGTTTGAACCTTATGTCAAAGAAGTGACTTAATGTTTTTGTTTGTATGAGGATATCATGAGTAATGAAGGCGGCTGTACTCCTAGTTAGCAAGTGCTTTTATGTTCATATGTTATTAGTGTTTTCTTTTGAAAAAAAAAAAGAAAAATTGAAAAAATTGAAAAAAAGACAAAAAAGAGAAAACAAACTGAAAGGGAAGAAGTGCTTTTGATAGCTGGACCAATCTTGTTTATGCACTTGCTTGCCTGAGAAGTTGTCGGGTTAATTATGTGAGAAGATGATATCTAAATCATGCAAAGACATTTGGAATTCTTGATATTTATGAGCCTAAATTACCCTTTTGTCCAACCCTTGCCCCAAGCCCCTGCTACAACCCCTTGTTAAAGACCTTTGATTCTTGCATTTGAATTTTATTCACCGCCTGGAGATGTGATAGATTAGCAAGCTTATGGTAATTTCTCTATGGTGTTGATTGAGGCCATATCCCTATTAAGCATATTGAGTGTTGAGGCACACCATTACCTGCAAGTGAGGATTGTCAAGTCTTGAATATCCCGATTTTGATGAGATTGTCAAGGAAATGGACATTTGTGATGATTTTATGCTATTCTATGATTGATTTTGACTTTGAGTTCTTGAATGCTTGAGGGCAAGCATTGTTTAGGTGGGGAATTTGTTGAGTCCTTATTGTACACGTTACATGTGGATATTTTCCCTCACTATGGCCTAGATATGATTTTAATTGCCTTAATCTACCATATTTGGTTTTGGTATTGATTTTTGGCAGGTTCTGGAATTAATTGAAGATTAAAAGCTCTATTTTGGTGAAAATTCCAGAAGACCTCAAGGATAGGTCGGAAAGCCCGGAAGAAGGGACTTGGAAGGAATCCTACTACAATTCCCACCATTGGTGGAAGACTTTATTTATTTTTAGTAATTGGTTGAAGACCCTTAATTAGGGATTTTAGTAATTAGTTTACTTTATTAATGTTTTTTGGAAAATAGACCTACTAGGACTAGGTTTCCTAAGTGATTAGGAAAGCTTAGGTTTCTATTTAATTTGTTATCATCCAAAGAGAAGAGAGGTGAGGCACCTAGACAAAGAAAAATTTCATCGCTTTCTTGCTTCCTAATTTGTCTTTGATTGATCATATACTGTTGAAAGACTTCGAGATTCTTTCGCTTGTCTCCTTTTGATTAGTCACCACGTGACCGAAAAGGAAGACTTGGAAGTTGGCGACAAATTCGTTATTTTATTTTCTTTTCTTATTATTTCATGGTTGAGAACTTCTCAAACAATTGTTGGATGAAATTCTCCTTCGAGGGGCTAGAACCCTAGTCTACTTAAAGGGCAACTCGGCGTCCGTGAAATTTGTGAGATCTAATGAATCTCTAACCCTTTAATTTGTTACTATTCCGACGCTTTCCTGGATTAATTGATTGAGGGTTACTTCGCATTGAGTATGTGGCATTTTGAATTAACTTAATAGCTCATTAACCAATTGAATGTAATCGCTCATTTAGTTAATAATACTAGTGGCGACATCACCATAAATGGCTTTATGTATGGGGAAACGATTGATCTAGCTTAAATGGACCCTCTTAGCGTGTTTGTTGGTTAGGTTGGGTTTTTCTAGCTTTTAATGCAATTGATACTAAATTCAAGGTCGTATCTAGGGTTGTTATCTAGTTAGGGAAGCGCTAACGGTCGCACCTTGGTTGCCGGTAAGGAAAAGTCGGTTGTCGGGTTTGTTGGCAACTATAACTAGCCTAGTGACAAATGAATGAAATATTTATGCATCAATGATCAAGTGATTGACCGGCTCGTTCTAGACGTTGTTCCCTTTTGGGTAGAATTTCATACTTGTTATTTCTAGTAAATTACTGTTTATTTATTTATTTAGTATTTTTTTCAATTTAGTTAAGTTTATTTATTTTAGTTCTATTCCATTCAATCCCTCATTTCTTTCTCGCGACTTAGAGTTACCAGCCGAGGGAGATATTTCACTTGCCACCTTACAAATTAATTATGGTGGTAATTAGATTTTAGATATTTATTAGCGCACACAACTTTAACTAAATTTAACTCAATGTAAAAAAATTGACAAAATAACCCGTACAATAATAATTATTAAAACCTAACTGCCCACAGTAATACCTCGCGAAGATCTGGATCAAGGACTGATGTGCAATGGTTACTAGCTTCACCCCGATTCCAAGGAGTTTACTTAATCCAATATACCGTAAATTAACCAGAATTAAATTATTTTGTAAAAGTGGCAAGTAGGGTCGCCTCTCAACGGTAGGAAATTGTTTCTTTCCGTGTCACGAAAAAAATGGGGTTTGATGTGATAGAACTGGAAAATAAAGTAAATAAACCAAGGAAATGAGAAATGAAAATACCAACCAAAATAAATCACCAAAGAACTAATAGAAGATAATTTAGTAAAATGCAAGTATTGAAATTTGAAACTACCCAAAGGAACAACTTCTTAGGCACGCCCAATCATTCGATCATTGATGCAAAAATAATTCAATCATTTGTCACTAGGTTAGTTATAGTTATCAACAAGCTCGACAACCAATTTTTTCCTTACTTTTTCGGCCTACAGGACGACCGCTGGACCGCTTCCCAACCGTATAACAACCCTAGGTACGCACCGTAGGAATTTAATTATCCAATTGCATTAAAAGTTAGAAAACCCAACCCCAACCAATGAACACGCCAAGAGGGTCCATTTAAACTAGATCAACGCTTCCCCAACATAAGCCATTTATGGTGGTCGCCACTTGTATTAACTAAATGAACGATTAACGATTCAATTAGTTAATTTGAAGAGGCTATTAAATCAATCCAAATATCTGCCACAATACCACCAATGAAATACCCTCAATCATTAATCCAGAAAACGTATCTAATAGTAACAAATTAAAAGAAAGGTTAGAGATTCGATTAGATCTCACAAATTTCCTGGACCGCCTTCTCGAGTTGCCACTTTGAGTAGACTAGGGTTCTAGCCGCCCTCATGGAGAATTTCATCCAACAATTGTTTGAGAAGTTCTCAACCATAGAAATAATAAGAAAATAAAATAAAATAAAGAATTTAATCGCCAAGCTTCCAAGTCTTCAACTTACTTTCGAGTCACAATTTGGTGACGATAATCACAAAAAAGTACAAAACGAAAGAAAAAAAATGAAGACGCATTTGCCAAACTTTTTTCCTTTCTCAAACCACGTGATCAAGACAAAAAATTAAGGAAGCAAGAAAGCGATGGACTTTGTTCCTCTCATGCGTCATTGACTCCTCCCTCCTCCGACGGGTTGGATGATAGCCAATTAAATAGAAACCTAAGTTTCCTAATCACTTAGGAAACCTAGTCCCAATTGGAATCTATTTTCCCAAAAAAGCATTAATAAAGTAAATAAGGAAACTAATCACTAAAATCCCTAATTAAAAGGGTCTTCAACCACTATTGAAAATAAATAAAGTCTTCCACCAATGGTAGGAATTGTCGCGGTAGGATTTCTTCCGGACTTCCTGCACAACCAATGTAGCGCACCTATACTATCCTTGAAGGTCTTCGAATTTTCACCAAAAATAGAGCTTTAATCTTCAATTAATTCCAAGAACCTAAAATCAATACCAAAACCAAATATGAGTAGAATAAGGCAATTAAAATCATATCTAGGCCATAATTGAGGGAAAATGTCCACAATTAATGTGTACAATTAAGGACTTAACAATTCCCCACACAAACCTAGTCAATGCTTGCCCTCAAGCATTCAAAGAACTCAAAAATCAGAATCAACCATAGAATAGCATAATATCATAGCACAAATAATCCACATTTCCTTGACAATCTCATCAAAATCGGATACTCAAGACTTGACAAACCTCACCGGTAACTTCGTGTATGCCCTCAACTCAAGATGCTTAGATTGGGATATATGCGCTCAATCAACACCATAGAAAGAAATTACCATAAGCTTGCTAATCTATCACATCTCCACCACTAAATATAAATTCAAATGCAAGAATCAAAGGGTCTTTACAAGGGTTGTAATGGGGCTTAGGTAAAGGTTGGTCAAAAGGTAATTTAGGTCTCATAAATATCAAAGAAAATTCCAAAATGTCTTGTGCATGACTTTAAATATCATATTCAACCATTCACATAATTGGCTCTTAAGCATGACAACAACTTCTCGAGTATAGCAAGGTGCATACAAAACAAAGGGATTAGTTCCACTATCAAAGCACTTTTTTTCAAGCGTTCATTTTTCTTTTTTTTCTTTTCTCTTTTTTTTTTTGTTTTTCTTTTCTTCTCTTTTTTTCTTTTTTTGGATTTTTTCTTTCTTTTTTCTTTTTTTTTCTTTTTTTTTTTTCTCTTTCTCTTTGCAAAGAAGAACCTTGATAACATATGAACACAAAAGCACTTACTAACTAGATATAATCAGCCTTCACTTGTGATATCCCCATTACAAAAGAACATTAAGTTATTCCTTTGACATATGGTTCAAACAAAAAGGTTAAAGGGTGATAAAAATGTGTTTTAAACAAAGAAAAAGGTTTAAGGTCCAACTTGGTCAACTAGGGAAAATATAATAAGGTGGTCTTTAAAAGCTCAAAGGGTTAAACCTAATTGCCCTTATCATTTTCATGCATCAAGTTCAATAATGTGGCCTCGACATGTATATCATAGCAAGTTCTAGAATAATCTAACTAGGTGTGATAATTACACTCAAAAAGAAATTCAAAGCAACATTTGAATAATGATCAATTTAAGCTCAAAAGCTCACAAATGGCTATATATGTCAAGAACATCCATCATTCAACTCAATTGCAAGTAAATAGTGGACTATTCATGCAATTGCCATTATACTACTTTTGCATTTCAATCACATAAGACCCACGAAACATAAAAAGAAAACAGAAAAACACCAACAAGCAACTAGAGTTGAAAAGGCATTAAAACAAAACTGAAACTAAAATTGAAAAAACAGGAAAAGTATCAACCAAGCCAGTATTCCTCCCCACACCTAAATCTTACATTGTCCCCAATGTAAGAGATAAAGAATAAGAAAAAGAAGCATTAGGGGACAACTGAAACTTCCACGAATCACGGAGGAGGTATCGATCAACTATGACTTCGGGGTAGCGGCAAGATCTCCTAGGTGATAGTTGGTAGGCATGCAGCCTTAGAACCCTTAGTCTTGGATCACCCGTGAGGAGTTTTTTTTTTTTTTTAGTTGTGGGCGAAGACTTTCCTCTTACAGCCAAGGCACGAAGAGTCTTCCATAACCCGTTTTTTCTTGGAAGACTTGTCGTTACAAACGCATATAACTCGTCCAAAAATTTTGTGTAGACAAAAATGTGACCAGAAGACTTTCCTCCTTACAGCCAAGGCACGCTCTAACTGTGAAAGTCTTCTGTCCAAGTCAAACGAAAAACTCCATTGAGCAAAGTTTTGGCACACACACCCAAGGCCTACAAATACAAAATTTGCATTAAAACAAGAAAATGACATAACATAAGAATTAAAAACTCGAAACATGGAAGAATCAAAATTAAGCAACAAGAAATAACAAAAAAAGTAAAATTCTTGGGTTGCCTCCCAAGTAGCGCCTTTCTTTAATGTCTTTGGCTAGACATAAATGTCTTTACTCAAGGAGGATAAAATCTTGTAGCTCGTTTCACTGCTTTCTTCTCTACATAATCTTCATACCCTTCATAAGTAGAGTAATCTTTACGCACACGAGCTCTTTTCTTTCCTTGACTAGAGAATAACTCCAAACAAGCAAGCAATGACTTTTGTTCTTCAGTTACTTCTTCATCACTAATTAAAACTTAATAGTCATCGAGCTCTTAACTTATTCATCATGAAACTCAAAAGCTTACGGTATGACAAAATCAATCTCATTAGTGGAAAATATAAAATTAGAGTTAAGAGTCTGTTGGCTAGGAGATGAAGAAGATATCACCACAGTTGGGTTTTGATTAGGTGGACTCTTCGGAATCGGAGAGATTTGAGGAGAGATTTGAAGTTGAGGTCCGTTACATCTTTCTCAACAACCTCTTCAACCGCATGTTTAGATCTTTCCTTTTAATCTGCTGATTCTTCACCATTTTCCAAGGTAGTTGCACTCATATTTGGATCGGGTTGACAGTAGTTACGTGAGGGCAATTTTTGAATTTGAGATGCTAATATGCATTGCACCTACCATTAGATTTACTCGATTCTCCAAATTTCAATGCTCATTTTTGTTGAAAATTTTGAATGCTTGCCTGGTTTTGTTGAAATTGCAAAGTGTTAGAGGCTAATGTTTCAATGATATTCTCAAGAGTTGTACCTGAATTAGATGAGAACGGTTGATTCTCAAATAGGTGTGATGGCTGATATTCTTGATGATGATTCGAAAAGAAGCTTTGATGCCAATTTCCACAAGTAACTCATGTTAGGATGATCCTCCAATCTGAATTATATGTGTTGGCATATGGGTCATACGCCTACAGGTAATGCATGTTACCATGTTTACCGCTCAACTCTCTCACCTTGCAATATTGGGCAATAATCGTGGATGGTTTATATCTTGCATTCCACATGCCTTGACCTGTTGCCGTTGTCTCACGGCCAATTGTCGAATAAGACACGTTAATTCAGATAATTGTTGTTGAATGGATGGGACATTTACCTCATGAACTCCTCCATAATTGAAATTTTGCCCATGATCAAATGGAAGAGTATTGTAAGCCATAAGTCAACAACAAATCAAAGAAAATATATCCAAAAAAAAAAAAAACCAGATAATAACTTAAAAAGAAACAAATTAACCAAAACACCGTTCCCCGGCAACGGCGCCAAAAATTGACAGGTGCCGAACCTGTACAATAATAATTATTAAAACCTAACTGTCCACAGGAATACTCCCGAGTTAAATCTGACACTGGATCAAGGACTCCGGATGTGCAATGGGTTACTAGCTTCACCCTGATTCCAAGGAGTTTACTTAATCCAATATACCAGAAATTAACCAGAGAATTAAATTATTTTGTAAAAGTGGCAAGTAGGGTCGTCTCCTCAGGGAACGGTAGGAAATTGTTTCTTTCCAGGTCACAGTAAAAATGGGGGGTTTAGATGTGATAGAACTGAAAATAAAGTAAATAAACTAAGGAAATGAGAAATGAAAATACCAACTAAAATAAATCACCAAAGAACGAATAGAAGATAATTTAGTAAAAATGCAAGTATTGAAATTTCTACCCAAAGGAACAACTTCTTAGGCACAGTCCAATCATTCGATCATTGATGCAAAAATAATTCAATCATTTGTCACTAGGTTAGTTATAGTTATCAACAAGCTCTGACAACCAATTTTTCCTTACTTTTTCGACAGCCAAGGTACGACCGTTGACTGCTTCCCTAACCAGATAACAACCCTAGGTACGACCGTAGGAATTTAATTATCCAATTGCATTAAAAGTTAGAAAAACCCAACCCTAACCAATGAACACGCTAAGAGGGTCCATTTAAACTAGATCATACGTTTCCCCAACATAAGCCATTTATGGTGGTCGTCACTTGTAATTAACTAAATGAACGATTACGTATTCACTTAGTTAATTTGACAGTAGGCTATTAAATCAATTCAAATATCTGGCCACAATACTCAATTAATGAAATACCCCTCAATCAATTAATCCAGAAAACGTACGAATAGTAACAAATTAAAAGAAAGGTTAGAGATTCGATTAGATCTCACAAATTTCCTGGACCGCGCCTTCGAGTTGCCCTTTGAGTAGACTAGGGTTCTAGCCGCTCCTCATGGAGAATTTCATCCAACAATTGTTTGAGAAGTTCTCAACCATAGAAATAATAAGAAAATAAAATAAAATAAAGAATTTAATCGCCAAGCTTCCAAGTCTTCCTTTACTCGAGTCACACTTGGTGACTAATCACAAGGGAAAAGTACAAAACGAAAGAAAGAAAAAATGAAGACGCAGGCCAAACTTTTCCTTTCTCAAACTAAGTGATCAATCCAAGACAAAAATTAAGGAAGCAAGAAAACGATGAAGACTTTTGTTCCTCTCTTGCGTCGTGACTCTCCCCTCTTCTGACGGCTTGGATGATAGCCAATTAAATAGAAACCTAAGCTTTCCTAATCACTTAGGAAACCTAGTCCTAATTGGAATCTATTTTCCTAAAAAGCATTAATAAAGTAAATAAGGAAACTAATCACTAAAAATCCCTAATTAAAAGGGTCTTCAACCAATTATTGAAAATAAATAAAGTCTTCCACCAATGGTAGGAATTGTCAGGCGTAGGATTTCTTCCACAGACTTCCTTACATGAATGTAGCGTGCCTACGGCCTATCCTTGAAGGTCTTCTGGAATTTTCACCAAAAATAGAGCTTTTAATCTTCAATTAATTCCAAGAACCTAAAATCAATACCAAAACCAAATATGAGTAGAATAAGGCAATTAAAATCATATCTAGGCCATAATTGAGGGAAAATGTCCACAATTAATGTGTACAATTAAGGACTCAACATGTCTTACAAAATTTTAGAAAAAATTCATGTCTTCATTATATGTATGTAGATAATCGATCATCAAAAATAAGATGAACGTTTTAGGCCAATAGAATTCTAGTAAAAGTTTTTACAAAAACCAGATTTAGTGATTCTTAATGGCTTAAATTAATTATAACATTGACATCGAATGCTGTGGTTTGTGCACGTCTTTAGCTTTTTAGGTTAGAATAAATAGAAGAAACAAAACTAATAGACAGATATACAAACTTAAATGGTTTCAATAAAAACTTTGTTCAGATGCAAATTCAATAAATATTTCATTATAGCATAATATTTTGCCAACGCCACTCACCAACCCTCCCCCAAAAAACAGGAAAAATAGAAACAGAGAAACAACATTTATACTTTGACTCCCCCTTTTCCATCCCAAACCCAAGAACAAAAAAGAGAAAAAAAATGAAGAAACACAAGTTGAACTTTCACTTCCAATGTTCAAAGGGTAAATCACCCAGGAGGCCCTCCAACTATTTTTTTTGTCAGCTTTTGGCCCCTCATCTATATATTGTATCTTTTAAGCCCTTCAACAAAAAAAAGCGTAACTATCTGGCCCTTCCGTCAAAAATCACCGTTTGTGCTCACGGAACGCAGGGGCATTTTTGTCCTTTCAGAAAAGCGTACCTCAGAACCCAATTTTAAAACTCTGAACACTTCACTATCGGTGTTTTTGCAAGTAGATCTGAAGAGAAAGGTGTGTTTGATGAAAGAGGAAGAATGCTGTTGTACATTTTACCATCGTTTTTCTTTAAGGTTCCACCTTTACGCTTTTGTAAATGGACAAAAATGCCCCCGCGTTCCGTAAGCATAAACGGCGATTTTTGACGGAAGGGTCAGATAGTTACGCTTTTTTTTGTTGGAGGGCTTAAAAGATACAATATATAGATAAGGGGTCAAAAGCTGACAAAAAAAATAGTTGGAGGGCCTCCTGGGCGATTTACCCATGTTCAAATGAAGTCCAAAATCGATACACGAAGGGCTCCGGATGTCTTGCCCCAATATAGTCCAATGGTCATTCCAGAAATCAGGTTTATGTTGGCCACAAACTCCCAAAACCAACTTCCCTGGATCAAAAACAAGTCACGAAGAACACTTGGTACTCAGTTCTAGTGTCCAAATCAAGCATTTGGATTGGAAATTTTTCTCCATTGATCATACAGTTTTTTGGTTTCACCATCCCTGTGCATGAGAAGGTGCTCGTTCACTTGTTTGGCATTTACTTCCAGACCAATTTGAGACTCTAGGTCATAGTCTGTGATTACTTTCTTGATTTCCCATGGGAATAAGTACAAGACTTGTGGAGAATGACTGTTTTTTCTCCACAATTTCCCATCGGGCACGGCCAAGTTGAAGGCCACGGCTTCAATTTTTTTCCTCTCTCTCTCTTTTGTTTCCGTAAAATGGTAAAACATACCTTTCACCATTTTTAGAAAATTCTCTCTCTCTCTGGTAGCTTGGGTGAGTTGTGTTGTTCTTGTTCTAGAACTAGTTGTGGGAAAATCATCTTCAAGGCAAGGAGATCTCGAGCTAAGATTGGAGCTTTCGGGGTTGTCGAGCTTGGGAGTGTCAACTTTGAGAAGATATCACAAGGCCTCGTAATTCAAACATCATTTATTTTATTTTTATGCTTTCCACAAATTCAAAATTTTTTATTTCTATTTTAGTTGTTTTTAGTGTTTTTAAGTCCAAGATATTTCTTAGGAAGAATGAATACATACGTCATGCATATATCCGTCAATATAATTAAATGAAGGAAGAAACCATGTCTCCAACTGAAAAAGTCACAAATAGGTTTAACAGGAGCTCTTTTAGTTTTTTTTAATGCACTGCAAATGCGTCAGAACACATCATAAAAAATAAAAACAAAAACAATTAAAAGACCAGCATATCAAGAAAGCTTTTCATAAAAATCCCAGTCCCTTGAGTTTGTTTCTCATACACAATGGATATGTCATCGGTTTTACAGAACCAACAGATAAAGGACAGTCATGGAACAGCTTTCACAAAGAGTAACAGTAATTAAAGTAAATTTTCTGAAGTATATTGGACGAAATGTTGCTAAAAATGTTCATGCAATTGAATTCTGCTATCTAAAGCTAAACACTAAGCAGCCTTTCCTTTCTCTGCAACATGCTTTGATTTCGTCAACACGGGATGAGCTCAGCAAAAGTCTATGATCCAGAATATCACCAAGGATCAACAGAAAGATGATCTGAATGCCTTTTCCATCAACTATCAGAAGTTTGCTTAACCTTGCCTTTCAAGAACTGCAGTATGTGTTCCCTCTTCCAATTATCAATTCTGCAGAAGAAAACAGGAATAGCACAAAATGTCAATAGATCACGCTCAACAAGCCATCATCACCTCAATGAGACAACTCTGTTCAAGTCATGAGATGTGAATCAAACAAGTCCAGGCAATGAAAAGAACTAAACCTAAGAACTGGAAATTATCATAGTTTTTGCTGTGTCTTTGCCAGGAAGATACTGGTTATGAAGAGCATCAAATATCAAGGGTACTTATTTCTTTATACCTACCAGGCAAATGCAGTTATCAAAATTAACTTAATCAAAGTAAAATGGATAATTTATCTAGCTCACCTAATTGTTTCCTTCTGTTCTGCATCATCATCCAGCATTATCAACTTTGGTGGCGAGTTAAATGCATATTGAACTTTAACAGATGGGAATTTGTCCTTCTCTTCTTCAATGAAACCCACAATTTCAGGATAAAAGACCAATTTTCTCATGCAGACCTCCAAGATTGCTCCAGAATATATAATCTGAAATATCATAAGCATAAACAGTACCTTTTACTTAAGCTGTGATACAATAACCAGAAAGAAGACAGAAAAGTTCCATGAAATTAACATCTAATAAAAATATATATATATTCCACCCATATGATTAGAGCAAAAGAAGAACAACTACACACATCTAGGTAACTCTAGAACAGAAAAACATTGAAGGACACACGATTCTCTAAACGAAGTAGTATTTCAATTTTAAAGTAAATCCACGTTTCCTACCTGCATAAGCTAAGCCAAGAAAATTCTATATCAACTTTCAAGTCTATTTACTTTTCCTTAGCAAAATGTAAGTCTGTTCACATTTTTGGTGTACTGTTTGTTTCTAATCCTATAAATGAACAAATCCATCCTTAAACTGTTCAAGCCATCACCTGGTAAGCAGAGATTCTACTTTCATGTACACAATATGTGACCATCTCATGATGGGGCAACTCATGTTGTTGTGGTAAGGCTTCAGAAATAAGCACAGATGTGGATGTTTAGTAGTATGATTTTTTGAGAGAGAGTGACAGTGAGTTTCAAGTATTTACCATCACATTAGGAGGAATACGATTAACATATAAGCAAATAAAGAAATAAACAGATGATAAGGTGAAAAAGGATCATTACTATCCAGAAACTTAGGCAAGTATACTTCTCTCTCAACCTGACACACATATTAACTAGTATAGGCATATATGAAGACCATAATAGAAGGAAGAACAAGAACAGCCTATGTTCAAGACCTCTTAAGCTCAAAAAGCAAGAAAATCAGATCTAACACAGCAAATTTGAACAGACAATATGCCAAACTAGTCCAAAATTACCTTACTCATACCATCATCAGAATCTTCCGTGCAACACTTTCGACAATCAGACACTAATTCTGAAATTAATAGTTAACAAAGACGATAGGATCAATATATTCTGTTGGGGAAAACATACATAAAATAAAAATTCAAGGATAAATGAACAGAAGGATGATGCAAATGACTTCCCTATCTTGGTCCATAATGCTTACCGAATATCATCAATCAATCTGATTGGCATTAAAATGTCATAATCATCCAGTTTCATAACAAATTGATCCAGATAACTGTGTCCAACAATCTATTTATTAAGAAACAGTAAGTAGTACAATAAACTGATGCATCCTATCACAAGAAGCTTCAAGATAGCCATCACAATTACAGTTCAATCCTTCACATCCAAGTCATCAATACTTGGCATTCACGTTATGAATCCTATAGTCAGTGATCAGCCACCATGAGAAGATGCTTACACCTTTTCACCCATACTCTTTATCATGGAATCAAAGAATTAAGAAAAGAAACAGTAAGTATTAATCAATGTATTATTCTAGCCTCTGGAATTCAACTGTAAAATCATCATTTTGAGACTAACCAAATCGACAGTTAAAATGTCCAACCCAGTGTTAAATCAGACTTTTGAAGCCGAAAAATAATACTAGAAGCAGGCTATAGAGCTAGGAAACACTGAAACAAGCTAAAAGTATTCTCACTTAATAGTCATACTCAGTTCCATAGAACAATATTGCTAAAATTGTCACATCGTTCAGCCACAAACGGTTCTGAGATCCTCCATCTAACAACACTCTAATCACCATGTTTCCTAATCTCATTTCACATTTCCATGTCCAAATATAATTCTCCTAAATAGCAGATCTAAAGTATAAAAGTTTCTATGAGGCACCTCGGGCAGTATGTACTTCTCCAATACCTAGCATCTCCAGAAAACAAATACCTCAAACAATTTGATGCAGACATGCATATGAGAAAGCAAAGAGAAAAGGAGCAAAAGCAAGATGATAAGGATGTGCAGATCTCATCCTGAGTAACCAAAAGACAGAAAGAATAACCCTCAATGTAAAGTTAAGTCAGTAAATTGGACTAAAACCTAACATTCTATGCTAATTTATTACTTTCTCTCTTGCTTGTCATTGATACTTCTTTTGACAATGTGATATACTAATCCACAGCAACTATCCAATTGAAATATGTAACGGACAAATGCATGGATATATAAGCCACCTCAATACAAAAAACATGTAAACGATAAATACATGAACATATAATCCACCTCAATACAAGTGTCACCATGACAACAGTTGCAATAGCCCCTCAAACCATACTCCTTTACCAAGACAATTGTAAATCTCTACTAGCATCAACAAGGATAAATTCAATATTAAATATATGTCTCAAACTTTCTTGTGATTAAAGCAAGACTCAAAACCTTTCTAGGTTAGCCACTCACAATTGACAGAGCATCAAGAACCCAACGGTGCAGTAGCATAACTACTCTTGGTCCAATAGCTGAACTTATAGGGTCCACGCCAACCTAGCAACAAACTAGGAGCCTTTCCAGTTCCACACTTGTTCATCAGCAATGGCTATCCTCTAGGACATATCCATGGGTGACAAAACAGTATATGCAGACCCAGCATAATCTTCTAGTTGCAAGCGAATCATGGTTGTCCTGCATCCTTTCTCAAAAAAAGCAATCTTCGAGTGTGGGGGCTTCAAGCCCAATATGTTCTAATTTGACAAGCCCAATAGACTTTAATTCTAATACATCAAGTTGATGAGCTTGCAAACTCCTTACAAGTATATACACAGACAACCAGACAGCTAGAACACTAGTTCACAACAATCTCAAGATCTCTAGAAGTGATCAATAGGTATGGTCCTAATCATCAGATATAGACAACTACAATTCACAACTTATGAAATCATGATCATTGAACTCCTGTTCTTGCATGTCTTGATCATCATCAGCTCAGGTAAAAACATCCTCAAAAGCAAAAAAACAGAACCATTACCAGTCCAGGCTAGCTACTTAAAATTCTAAAGATTACAAATTCAAAACCGCTAATTGCATGAAATAATCTACGAATTCAATAAAGATATTATTTCAATTTCTGTGATTGTACTCAAAACTATCTGAAGCACAAAACAAAAAGAGAAATCTTCCGAAATACTGTTACCCGTCAATATTTGATCAAACTTGATCACAAAAAAGGTGAAAACAACAAAAATCAAAATACAATTATTGACAGTTGCAGCATAATAGTTCACTCTGATTGGTAATACTCGCCTTTCAGATAAAAACCTAACCTTTTTCAACTTCTCCTTTCAAATTATCACGATTGACATCTCACATATAAATAAGGAATTCATCAATCCAACAAAAAAATCCGGACTTTAAATCAACTAAAAGCGATTAAAATCTCATCTTTTTCCCACTATTCATTAATTTCGACAACCAATCAGCCGCAGAACAGAAACAAGAATCCAAATATTGCAATCTTACAAACCATATACTTACAAATGGGTAATCAATTCAAGAAACCCATCAAAACCCAGAAATAAAATTTACCAAAAACCATAAATATCTAAGAATCAACAAAATTCATATAATAAAGGTACAACCTTGGTCCTTGACATACTCAGCAAAGGTGTTGCAGTCTGAGCAGAGAGCCAGACCAGTGAATCCCAGGCTCTCACACTCTCTAGTGCTGAGTTGCTGCTCTTCTTCTCCTCTCACTGAAACCGCCCCAAGCAATGGTAGCAACATCACGGCGTAGATCAGCAACCTGCACATTGTGGTGGATTTGCAAAAACACGCACTCACACAGTCCTTGCCTGGAAAGTGGAAAGCAAAAATAGAAGAACAATGTCGGGTCAACGAAGGGCATTTGCCCTATATCATTTAGCCTTCTGGGGACCACGCTGAATTATGAGGATTTTTTTTTTTAAGAATACTTTCACCGCTCCTTTTACTTTTTCTCTGTCAAAGGCAGTAAATGTAGAACTAAGGAATTCCCCGATCCAAACTCTAAAAGGCTAGCTGGCATTTGGGAAGGGAGAGGGACTTAAGAACTACAACTCACACATACTCAACCGATGTGGGATAGGGAACAGGGGAAGGACTACTAAGGGAGATCACCACTGACTTTTTCACTAACCCAAGAATTGAGCAAAGAGACTTTGTTTTTTTTCTATCAAATGTAGTAAATGTATAACCTAAGAAATTCCCAAGTCAAATCAAATCAGGGAAAATTTTTTTTTTTAAAAACTTGAAGAAACTGCAATTGAGACGTGCGGTTTCATCAAGGAAATTTTTT
The DNA here is from genome assembly GCA_013103745.1 of Gardenia jasminoides. Classification (NCBI taxonomy): domain Eukaryota; kingdom Viridiplantae; phylum Streptophyta; class Magnoliopsida; order Gentianales; family Rubiaceae; genus Gardenia; species Gardenia jasminoides. Next base: position 8,055,582 of record CM023097.1, on the reverse strand, counting down.
TTTTAAAGAAACCGCATGTCTCAATTGCGGTTTCTTGTTTATTGAGAAACCTCAATTGCGACGTGCGGTTTCTATTTAAAAAAAATCACTGACAAGTCAAAAAAAAATTCAGAATAAAAATAAATCCATGAAGAAACCGCATCTCAGAAATTCGGCGACCCCATTTTTATACATAACCCTCCCGGAACCCCACTTTCTGAACGATTTCCGTTTTTGACCCCTTTCATAGAAATTAGCCCCTTTAACTCCCAACGGTGGAATTTGGCTTTCGTGCAAATTCAATTTCTCAAGTTTAGGAACTCCTTTTTATTTTTCTGGTCTTTTGTATACTCCTGTAATTTAATTACTGTCTAAAAACTGGATCTTTTTGCCCCCAAATGTTTGGGACCTTGGGGTATTGATTATAATTATATATTCAAATTAATTTGTTATATGGTTATTAATGACAAATTCCAATAAACTCTGTCAAAAAATGCTTCTTTCTCACGTTATTCTTTGAATGTTTAATTGAATCAATCCTCCCTCTGTGCTGTATAATTTTTTCCAGTCAAGTACAATTGGGTAGCACAGCCCAATTTCGGGCTGAATTTGGCATATGATACGCACATGTTTTTGTGAGTCGAACAAATTACTCCCAAGTTCTTAATTACCAAATTGTAATTACTTGCTCTTGATGAAACATTTTCTAAAACAATCTAGTTATTCTCTATGTTGCTAAAAATTTTATTTTTGTGTAGCTTTTGGTTAATCATATTTGAAGTTTATGTTATTATACAATAGCTTATGACTACAGCTTTCGGTATCTTTGTTACAATTGCAAAATATATTAAACATAACTTGCATTTTGTAAGTTGAAAAGTTTGTACAATATCTGTAATATTTATTCATGATCCATCTTCACTTATTTTATTAGTTCAAATGTTTATTCAAAACTTTTTTTTTTGAAATTTTATATAGCATGTAAAGGGTCTTTAGCCTTGCATAGGGGTAAAAAGAAAAGAAAACCTTTATATAGCACGGGAGGGTAATTTGATCCGTTTATGAATCCATGTGTGTTGAACATGTCAAATTCACTCCAAAAGTGAGCTATTCCATCCAATTATACCTGATGGGAAAATCTATCATATATGCATTGCAGATAAGGTTTTAGATTGGTTAAATGAGAAAGCTTCTAACTTCCCATTCTATTTTTATAGAATTTTGAATTTTTTTAATTATCAAATATCCATTCATACCTTTTGAATTTCAAATGCAAGAAGTGACACCATAAATGTAGGAATTTGGATAAAATTTATTCATAGGAGGGTAAATTAAAATAAAACATCACAAGTCCCATTAAAAGTCAAAAATATAAATAACAATATTTTATTGTTTAACTCAGTAATACTAACTAAAAGGATAAACTACATAAAAAAAATAATATTCAACGATTATAGATTTAAAAAAATAAATAGTAGTAATAATCCTGAAAGCTATGAAATCACTAAATTAACTACAAAGTCCTACTGGCGCTTCAAAATGGAAATTATTATTTAAAATCTATATCTTTGATAAATAATAATAATAATAATAACAACAACAACAAAAACAACAATCCAACAAAAAATAAAAAGTAACTAACAATATCATTTAAGAGAAATATATAGTACACTTATCCGTAAACTATATCTACTCAATTAGTACATAGCTGATCTAAATTTCACTCTAATTAGGTTTAAACAAGAGTGTAAAATCCAACCACTAAGAATAATCTTTAGTATTAGTGATTATTTTATATAATTTTGTTATTTTCTTCAATGTAAATATGTTTATACTACTATGTCATTTTTAGAAAAATGACTAAATCTTTTTTTCGGGTAATTATTGAAGGTATTATAAGATATTATCAGTTTTTATTTGTATCTTGAGATGCCAATAATTACATGTATTGTGATTAATTGTTAGTTTTATATTGTTTCATATTATGGGACGTAAAATTAAATATATTCTAAATATTATGGATTATGGGTTCTTTTTTTCCTTTTGTTTCAAACAATATCTCTCAATTTGGAGGATGAATATGAAATTAACTAAAAACATTTTCAAAAGAAAAGTTGTCAATATTCAATTCAAATTTATACTATAAATAACTACACCTGATGCTTTTATTTTAAATATATAAAAATAAGTATATTTTAAAAGTTTAAAACTGTACTAAAAATTATGAAAGTTTTTTCTCTTTCTTTAAATATTAACTTCCTAATTTGAAGGTTGGAATATAAACACTTTTGAATCTAATTAAATTACATATCCAAACAAATATTTGTTGACAGGTCAATCAAAGTAAATAGGTTATCATTTACAATTATAAACAAAGTAAATAGGTTATCATTTACAATTATAAATAGTTGAAAATTATAGTAGAATAGGAGATAAATATGTTACAAAATTAGTTTAAATGGAGGACAATTGGGTGAGAATATGGTAGGATAAAGAAACTGTAGAATTTAGGAGTGGAGGAAAAGGTTGTAGAAATGTGGGAAGATTGGATCAAAGAGGTGAAAAAGAGGGAAGTTTTGAGGCAAGAGAAGTGCTTTGAAGAGTTGGTGGGATATAATATTACGTTTGGTGTGCTTTTAATATTTCTTTAAATATTTTTATAATCATTTCTTATATGTTTTAATATACTTTAAGGTTTTAGATAAGACACATAAAATAGAATATAAATTAGTTTCTAAAATAATAATCTTTTGATTTTTATATTTTATATAACTATTACAAATAATTTATTAATTATTATTTTAAATATAAACCCGTGCATAGCACGAGTGAGAATTCTAGTTGTAATAGTACATGAGGATGAATTGATGCAATTAGACATCCAAGGGGACAATATGAGAAAGAAGCATTTTTTGAGGTGGAATTAACCTTAACATTAATGTAAATCCTAATCCTACTATCAAACAATTATCTGTGATAACTATATAAAATAGATTTGAAATATTAACTATAAGTGCAAATAAAGAAGCTTAAAAATCACTTAAAACCTCTCGTGTACAAGTGCAAACACTTGTTTGCAGGAATTAGACCAAGTTGCTATGGCATATCAAGTTTAAGTGCAATAAAGAAGCTTAAGAATCACTTAAATCCCTCGTTTGATTTACCTAATCATATATATATATATATATATATATATATATATATATATATATATATATATATATAAAGTCATACTTTCACACTTGTCTCTTCACCCGCATATCTTTCCTACGTGGCTGTTTGACATAGCGAGTTTTCTATACTTGCTCTCTCATCATCTACACTTTTTAAAATTTCCTAATTTTCTCTCCCCTATTATCTTTCTCTCTATTTCTTTTTTCATCATGATAATATTTTTGATAATCTTTTTACTAATGTCTCCAAATTTCACTCAACCACTCCTCTCTCTCTTTGTCTTTATTCTTTTTTTTTTCTTGTGATAATATTTTCGATCATCTTTCCCTAATTTCCCCAAGTTTCATTTGACAATTCTTCTCTCTCTTTCTCTTCATTTTTTCCCATGTTAATATGTTTTCTTTCTCTATTTTTCAACTCTTACTACTCCTACTTCTCTTTTTCTCCTAACTTTTTCCAATTTTTTAATTTTTAAAATATAGAATTTGAAAACAATTTTTATCATCTAATCTTATATATCCATCCATATTTAGGGATCACAATAGGGACAGATGACTGCAAGCACCCACCTTGTAAGGGGAGTCATGGGGCGGGGCAGGTGTAGGGGCAGGATGAATTTTCTCCCCCTATTTTGTATGGGGATGGAGATGGGGAAATTTAAATTCAATTTTAATTTAATTGTTTGTGCTCATTGTCACCTTAAATCAAATGATCATGATCTTTAATTCAAAAATTTACATTTCTAATTCAGCATTCCTATCTAAACTTTATTCCGAATCGATTCTAAATACAGTAGATTTTTTCATTATTTTAAATATTTTTTGTTGGTAATTGGGTTCCTTATTCCTTTTTTTGAACAAGTATGTGAGTTTTCAATTAGAATCGTTGAATATTAAAATGATTCCATGCTAATGCATGGGGAACAAACTAGTTGGTTATAAAGATGACGTGGGATTGACTACCTTGATTACCTAAGAATAATGGTGCCTGAAATTTGTCACGCCCATAATACTAACATTTTTCCTAGCTATAAGAGACCCAGTTATAATAATATGTATGTGCTTTTTTCTTTTCTTTGGTAGGTAAGTAGTAGTGAGATCTAAGAAACAGGAAGGGTGAAAGAAGGATTTGAATTCGAAACTCTAATTCCTAAAGACTTAACCTTAATTACTAGACAAAAAAATATGTATGCACATTCGTATATTAATTAGTTTTATTGCTATTTCTTTCTTTCTTTTTTTAAAGTGAAAGATCTTGAATTCAAAATTTCATACTTATAATCCCTGCCATCTTGTAGCCCAACCTATTTTTCTCCCTAGCTTTATTGCTATTCAACCCTACCGGCAAAGATTTTTTGTAAGCCATAATTAACCAAGGAATTGTTTTTTTCATGTACATGGATAGAATTTATAAATAGGGTTAATGATTCCATCATTTAAAACCAACAAAAGCAAAGTTTCAGTGGGACTAGTAATTCAATCTCGTTAATCCAAGCTTGTCCTCAAACCAAGGTCTAGTGAAAAAGTGCAAACATATATAATAGTCTACCTACAAAAAATCACTATAAATCACAACAGTACTAAGTGATAAACAAAATATGGGAATCCCTAATATCAATGATGTGAGTTATTTTTTAATTTAATTTTGTCGTTTAAATCATGTGTTGTTTACTATAAAACTAGAATCCGCACCCGTGCTATGCACGGGATTACATTTAAAAAATTCTTACCAAAAAAAAAGATTACATTTAAAATAATAATAATAAAAATCAATGAATTATTTATAATAGTCATGTGAAAAAAAAAAAAAAGGTACCATTTTAGTATCTAAATTATATTGTATTTAAGTATCATATATAAAATCATATTGTATATTCAAAGGTCAAAAATATAAGAAAGGATCACAGAAATAGTCAAAGAAATACCAAAAGTAATTAGATCATTATGTTCCACTTCTATTCAAATTACTTCTCTCACTCCACAACTTCTCTCTTCTTGATACTGCTCTCATCGATACCTATTCCTCACCTCTTTAGTTCAAACTTGTCATATCTCTACAATCCTTTATCTGGTCTCCGAAGTGTAAATTCTCTTCACTCTACCTAGTCTTACTTCATTTGTCCTATATCTGACATAATTTTACGGTCCATTTATCTCTTATTCTACTGTACTTTCCACCTATTTATAACAATAAATGGTAATCAATTTATTTTGATTTACCTATCGACAAATATGGGTTTGAGTATGTAATTTAATCAAGTTAAAATTGGTGACCCAATTAAATTTATGAATTAGTGGAATCTAAATAGTAGATCTAGATCGTTCATATAAAATATGATTAAATTAAAAGTAGATTCAAACTCAATCATTAGTGGATAAGTTTAGATAATACGAATCCAATAATTTTGTTCTAATTTTTGTAAAAAAATATTTAGCATTATTTTCCTATTCTTTAATTTTAATTCCTTTATTTTTTTTGAATTTTATCATACTTCCTCCACCACTTCCAAAAAGTTTAATAAACTTCTTTAGTGTCAATTTATTTCTTGCATTAACACAAATTTATTTTTAGATTCTTGGTAGAGTTAAAAAAATCTAAAATTCACTATTATTACAATTTTTGTGAATGACTTTGTTGTTATTATTTAGTTATTATAGAATTGTGGAACTTGTATTTCAGATAGATTCCTAAAATTTTGAACATATGATTTACATAATGGTTAGTTGGTTAAATGATTTGTTTGATTGGTTAATTGTTATCGAGATAGAGATGTGATTGGTAGATCAAAGGGATAAGAATTATCTAATATATCTAAATTAAAATAAATGTAAAATCATAAGAAAAAGAGATTTGGATTTTTTCAACTTATGGAGGCTCTGATTAAAAACCTGCCCTGCAATACATATATGATAGATTTTCTCAAATATAATATGGTCAATATACACAATGTGGAAATACCACATGATGCAAACTACTAACTTCTCTCAAAAAATATAAAGTGGGTCTAGAAGGGTCCAAACAAATCAAAACTTAAATGAGTTATCCATGAGTTTCCTCGATCAAAACTCAAATTGACTGAGGTCAAACCAAAGTTGAGCAGTTCACATAGCTTCATGAATTTGAACTTGAGCCTTCTTTGTGAGGTTGAAAACTCATCAAGTTATAGATTTATTCATTTATTTATTTAGTTTTTGTGCTTTGCAAATTTATAAATATAAAATGTGTATTGTATCTCTTGTTTAAATGTATAAACTACTAATGTATATTACATAAGCTGGATTAAACTCGATTCAACTATACTTGATTGAGTCGAATAGGACTTAAGCATATCCACTCAAGCTGAACTCGAGCAATGCATTATTTGAGTTCGATTTGTTTTGTTTACAGCCCTATCCAAGTCGAGTATGTTTGGATAGAGAGAATTTGAAATAATTTTTTGAAATAAAACACTGTAGCACTTTTTTGATGTGATGTGTGTGAGATAAAAAGGTGGTTGGAAAATGTGTTGATGATGCAAGTAAGCAAATTTTGGAAGTAAATATTGTATCCAAACAATATGTATGCATTGCAGTACTACTTTCAAAAAATAAAGGTAGATACCCTATGTCATGTACTTGGTGGGATATGATTACTAATAATATGATCCGTACCACTATTAACTAGTCTATCTTTCAATGATTTAAAATAAGGGAGAAATATAATTGTGATTTTCCATGTTTCGCCTGTATGCCAAATTTGATCTCCAATGGTTCAACCAAAATAAATATGGCCTCCAAAACTTCTAATTTTGAGAAGACTTAGGACAATTGTCAAAAATCAAACCATTCCTAAGGGTCAAAATCAAATTTCCATTGCTCAACTATTTTGACTTTGCATTTTCAGTCCCCAAGATTTGGTATTCGAATAATTATAGTTCCTTAAGTTTCGAATAGTGTTTTTGAGGTTTTTAAAATAATATTAGATATCAATTGAGTTGAAATTGTGTTTATATATTGTAAAATTAATTATCAAAAAAAATGGAAAGGCTAAATAAATATTTCTTCTTTTTTCATTTCTATATTTCACTTAATCATACTACTAATTTCTAATATGTTTATTCTATTTTGCATAGTTGGTCTCAAATTTGGCAAAATATATCTACTCATATCAATAATTAATTGATAATAGTTTTTTTTTATCATTTTTCACTTATATTGATAATTAAGCACTTCATTTAGTATCCCTTCAAAATGTAATGATGAGGTATTTTATAGAGTTTTTTAAATTCTTCAATAAAATTATCAATGTAGATGAACATATTAAAATTTTATTATTGAAATATGTGATTTGGAAGGAAAGACAAGAAAAAACAACAAGAAGTCTTTTCAAAAATCCGTACAAGTACTTCATTTAGTAATCACCTTTACTTATTAATGTATCATGATTCCTAACCATAACCAATCGAAGCCTAGTGCTAGAATAAGTTAAACACTAAAATTAGGATTCTACTCGTTCCACTAATTTTTTAATTTATTATCCATATTTTATAATTCAATTGTAGTTGATTTAACAAAGAGCTACTCTTTAAGATAAAGAACAATGTTGTCCCAATATGCAGTGCTTTTAGATATTTTTATAGGAATTTGAGAATACATTTGTCATGCATTTAATTTAATTCACATTTTATTTCATTTGAAAATCCTGTATGTACCATATTGATCAAAACGTCAAACGTTAGGGAGCAAAAGTATAAAGTCAAAACTTTTGACTATCTCCAATTTAATTTTGACCATTAAATAATTGTAATTTTCTTTTAGCTACGCTAAATTTGCCTAAAATAAAAAACCTAAGAACCATATTTACTTTGATCGAAACATTAGGAAATAGTTTAGCACATAGACCAAAAATTAAAGACCAAAACAACCATTTTTCCATCATAATAATGTGCGAGATGACATTGCCTACTGCAGCAGATTTTGCACATCAATCTTAGCAAGACTTGACATGAAGTGCACTACGCCCGTGCAAGTGTCTTAACTAGGAGGCGTGGAGGTAGTAAATTCCAAATTTATTGACTAATTGGCGCTCAATAGTTTCCGATTATGTGAAGCGTATTTGACAATTTTCTGTTCAAGTGCAGAAATTTATTCTACTTATTGCTTTTATTTTGTATATTCTACTTATTGCTTTTATTTTGTATAACAAAACCAATTGACGTTGGCGTTCTCACCAAATACTAGAAAAACAATCAGCACGTATCAAAATGCTTAGCAGACGTGCCAAAAGAGGTGGAGTGACTTGGTTAAACAAGATTCTCTTTCAACAAAGATGGCAAAGAATTGCCATTCTTTTAATTAAACAAAATTCTCAATTAACATAAGGATTACAAGGATTACAACAAGACACACCACTTGTTCTCTACCAAGGAGATAGGGTGGGACAAAACATAAGATTGGCAGCCTAATGACATGTTACAGAAGATTGCAGTTGCTCACAACGTAATAACAAGTCAAGAATAAACTACAAGAGGATTAAACCCATATTGACCCACAATAACTTAAAACAGGTGCATTACTATCTGATTTCTGGTGTGACCGAGAGAGCAGTGGCAGCATTTGAGGTTGTAGCATTTGAGGTTCTTGATTTGATACATGAACGAGCGACGTCCAGCATAATGTCAACCTCTTTCTTATACTGCATATTGTGACAATAAGTATTTATTGCACTACCATTTAACTTGACATTGTAGTCACAATGTGAAATATATTGGCACTATAAACTTGACATTAACTAAAAGTAAGTACAAAAAAGAGTAAAATTTTAAAATGCACAACAGGTCCATACCTCATTGATAGCACCTGCCTTGATTTTAGACTGCATCACACACCATTTCTTAAAGTGTGCCCCTACAGAAGTGGTTGGAAAGAAAATATTGAGTAACATTCTAAACATATTTACTTAGACGGCTTGAAAAACTAGGTCGAGACTGCTTAGCTAACTAGTCCAAGAGAGTATATATGTCAATGATTGAAGGCAAAATAAATGGAAAGGTAAAAGAACATTAACAACTCAATTACGAGTATTTAACACCAGACAGAGTAATGAACACCATTCTCTCGTTGCCACATATTTCTCCATTAGGTTTTTGTTTGACTCCAAATACTTTTCAGTCTAATGATTCAGCTGAAGGAAACTTTAAGCAGCTTGAGCTACAACAGACTGCAAACTCGCTGCCCTATGTTTGGTTGCTTCTGTCAAAGCTTTTTTCCCAGGAAGCTGCCATTGCATATCAGAAAGGTAAATATGGAGTTTTGCAGCCAGGAAGCTGCTGCTGCATGTCAGAAGGGTAAATATGGAGTTTTGCAGCGCTTTTAATACGATAGCAGCAGTAAATCTATTGCTCAATATATTTCTTCAAGATTGATTCAGCCTTTCTGGGCTTTTCCTAGACCTTAGAACCTAATCCCTCAAGAACTACTGTGCTATTTTGCTGGCCTTCCCACATTTTTCTCTGAACCAGAATGGACACACTGTTATGACCAAAAATCGATGTCCAAAAACAAGAAAAAGATATCATGCATACTCTCTGGAAACAAATGATGACATAGTTAACCTGAGGGCCTAAAGGAAGAACATTAGAAGCCATAAGTGGTATAGATATTTTATATTGAGTTTGCACACTGATTAATAAGAAGAAGAAACCCCGTAGATCCAAGAAAAGCTGTGTTGAGAAACAGGATTACAAGACTATAAAAACAGCAACATGCTGAAAATATATATGATGAGGTGAGCAATATTGCCTAGTAAAACCAAGCCCCATAGCAACTACCTAGGTGACACACTGATAAAGTGTGTTGGATATTCCTTAAAAAAATAATTGATGTCAGTGTTACACTATCTCTATGATAGTAACTCAAAAAGGCAAGCATTGTCAGGAATGACTCGTCATTCCTCAATCACTCGAAGTGTACAGTACAAGGAAAATGGAAACATATCTAATGACCCATTAAGAAAATAACCCCCATACCAAACATCAGCGAATGACCGCTTCTGAACCAAGCTAACAAAGACCTGCTATTGATATTGCAAAATATCAATCTTGGCCTCCAGCAAGAGACCAAATGTCCAGGTTTGTTTGGTTCATAGGATGACACAGGATTGGATTCCTAATCCCATGTCATCCCATATTTGCTTGCATTTAATACATGGGATGATACATCCCACCTAACTAAAATAATCCCCCATATGCGGGATAAAATAATCCTAAGGGAAGTGGTGGTACGAGTCATCCCAGGATGAGTAAGAGGCAGGGTGATAACAATTTGGATTTATTTACCCTTACTAATAGAATAATGCTTTATTCTAATAACTATATAAAAATACTCTCTCATTATAATATTATCTAAATTGTGAACTAATTTGCCCTTTTAATAAGATAATAAATTTTAGAAAATTTTGCCCCAACTAATAAACAATTATGTTTTGGACTAACTTGCCTATGTATGTCTGTACGTGTGTGTGTATGTATGGATGTATACGTGTCTAATATACAAAAAAGTGTGTGTGTGTAAAAATACTAAATCCAAAATTTTAAGCCAAGTTTAGGCTTATTAAAGCCTGATTTACATCCCTAATTGTAGGTTTGCCAAAGATGGTTTTTTGGTCTATAAATAAGTAATTCCACCTCATCCTATCTCCACCCAAACACAGAATGAGGTTATTTTCTAAAACATCCCATCTAACCTAAAACTAACAAAACACTGGATAACAAGATCACTTATTCGAGGATGACTCAATCCAAGATGAATAGCTCGAAGGATAAGTAATCCCCTCTCATTTTGTCCATGAACTAAATGCATCCAAATAAGGAAGTTAAGCAAGTTATATCTCCAGTATGTTTATTATTACTTGATCTTGCGAATCCATTAATACTTCAAAGAGACTATTAGATCACGTTTACTTATGCACAGAAAAACATTTCCCAAGAGACTGCTCATCCTTTGCTATTTTTGTGGCCAAGCACATAGATGTCTTCATAGATAGTTTTTTTTTTCCCTGTCTTTTGCATTCAACTCACTTGGTACATCTGATAAGATTCATTCCAAAAAAGAAAAAAAAAATTGGAACAGATGACTTTGGAAGTTTGTTAGAAATATTCTAGAAATAATTTAGGGTTTTGAAATGGAAGCAATAAATGGATGACTTCCATCAATGTTCAAGCTGTTAAGATACCATTTCCAGGTATATGTGAGCGAGTATTTTTTTTGGGACCTCGCTTTTCTTTTTTTTTTTGGGGAACTGAGATGTGTGTAAATTTTCTTGTTTAGGCCAACCATAAACCCCCTTGTAACACCCATGACAAGCAAGTCATCAAATGTTCTTAAACAATGCCGGGCCATTTGCATCGTGATGCCAGAAAAAAGAAGACAACTCTGCAAAGTGAATAAGCAACACGCTAGCATGTTTGGACCGTGGGATGAAACTTACCCACTTTTATATCCATGATGCATGAGGAGTCAGACTTGGTATCTAAAGACCATCTACAGTGAACCTGAAACAGGAAAGTGAGTAATCAGACGTACAAGCCTCATATATTGACATCTCGATGTGAACAAAACTCTTCAGCAATGAAGACATAGATAGTAGGGAAACATGGCAACATTATTGAGTGCATAAACTTTTAAAGAATATTTATCCATGGAAATCAGCTATACAGATTGAAGCATATTTGAAACAAACTCTCACAGATGTCAAGCTACCATCTTATCATGATGTAGTCTGTGGATTTAGAAAGACTTCTATAATGCAACTGATATACCCTGTACTAGACTACTGTTACAAGTTTCAAAAACCAATTGTATTCAGTGAAGCTCTAATGTCTAAGAGTTCGATTATGTATGCAACATGACCAGAAACTCAATCTTGTAAAAGCAATTATACCATTACACAGAATAGTTATCCAAGTCTTAAAACACATTACAAAAAAATATGACAGTGAACCTCAAGTAAAATATGAAATGAGATTACAACTCATTATAGGAATAAAAGAAAATGAAGCTTACAACCAACAGAACAAAGGAATATCTCAAAAACTGATGAACCCAGTATATCACCAGAAGTGCTGACTACACAAATGAACATTAATTCTGAGCCAAAAAAAAAAAGAGAGAGAGAGTTCAAAGCAGGTATAACCAGTTTCAGGTGACTCTTTACTCCCCAGCTCCACCCCACTTACCCCTGCGCCACCCCCCAAGCGTGTGCTAAATGGAAATATGAAGTTAATTTGGAAATAGATCACTAAATGCTAACAAATATGATGACAAAAAACCAAAACTTCAAGCAGCACACACAATTGGTTACTGAATGACTAGCAGACAATACTAATATATCAATATTATCAGCAGATTAGACTCTAAGCCAGTATATGATCATGATGACTAACCTCGAAATAAGATCCAAAAGGAACATCATGTGCCTGTTGGACAGTCTCAAAAACCTAAAAATAACAAAAAGCAAATGAAAAACATTAGAATCACAGGAGGAAAAAAGGAAAGAAAAGAAAAAAAAAAAACACATAACTAGAGTAACAAAAGTATAAAACATAAGAAAACAGACCAGCCTCTTTTTATCTGCTGATAAAACTGCATGTTGCCATTCCGTCATTGCTGTATCTGGAGGGCACATTGGACTGTTGCATAGTGATCGGAATGTAATTTCCCTGACTTGACCATCATACTCATCCGCAGCATGCCATTGACCCATCTAAAGACAGCAGAAACCAATTTCACAATTTTCAACAACAGCAAACTAAATTCTAGACGTCTAGAATGTATCACAATGGCAAATCTTTATCTTCCATCAGACTACATAATACACCAAATCTATTAAAAACATAGCTCCAAGCTTTACAAGATATATATATATATATATATAGATATATATCTATATTTCACGAATTGGCAATACTGAACCATTTATTGGGGTTATTCATGATATTTATGCTTTGCCAATGGAGAAGTAATACCACTCCATGTTGCTTGGTCATCAAATCAGTTGTCATCCTCCCTTTTTGATTTCTATGTGCAAGTATGCCCAAAATTTAGTGAGGGAATGCTTAACAATCCCTGATGGCACAAAACAGGGCCAGCTGTGAGCCTGGCTCCTAGTTGCTTTAGTCAACTAGATTCTGTTGCCAGCCATTTAGCACCAGAGAAACAAGAACATTAAGCCTAACCATACTAAGAAAGGAAACTGACAAGATATAGCAACATAAGTCAGCAGATTAATATGAAGCAAATCTCTGACACTAAGTATTGGCAGAGCTTCCATGGCGCATGTAGATATGGAAGATTGTGCATATACTTCTGATTGCAGAATTATCATGTTCGATTCAGTTTTTCTCATTGTTCTTCTCCAACTGTTAGTAATGTTATGCAGATTTTATCAAAAAGGAAGCAAAGACTAAGGTCAATAGTCTGGATAAACCCATCACAGTACAGTACAGGTCTAAAAGATTAATTAATTTACACAGCCTTGCCTTCCACTTCAGCTTGAAATCACATTACTATGCATCTTTAGAATAAACAAAAATAAAGCCCGCTAAAATCCAATCCAGCTATAGCTATGTTTCAAAAGCAATTGTTCAACAAACTAGAAAAACTGAATACATCATTGGTCACTGGTCTAACTATTAGGCCAGACAATCAAATCATCAACTCATAACATCAAAATAACACCGTAGAACTATGGTCATTATCAGAAAGATGTGGATATTTACATTAGTAACAGCAATTAACATATCAGTGCAAAAAACAAAATCTAATCCACTCAGTATGTTTCGAAAGGAGGTTATTTGGAATACTACTTGGAATAATTACTGTAGCACTTTTGTGATGTGATGTATGTGAGTGAAAAGGTGGATAGAAAAATAAAAAGATGTATTGAAAAATGTGTTTGTGGTGCAAGCAAATAATTTTTGTGCAAATAACGCCTATCCAAACACACTAACTATTCCATCTATTTAGAGATTTTGGTTGTATTACAAAAGAAGTTGATCTCATGCTAAATTGTAATTTTCAATGGGACAAATGTAGATTTCCAAGTTCCAAAATTAAAGGAAAAAAAAAGGGTAAAAACTGAATGAGCAATAGAAAATCAACAATAAATGGGAACAGAAAGTTCAAGAGAGATAAGAGAATGTAAAAGGTCAAACAGTTCAAAAAGCATATGAATGAGTATAAGCTCATTAATGTGAGAGATAACACAAACTGACCAAGTGAGAGAGAATAAACTCATAAGGGCGAACAGATAAACTAAAACGATAGATTCAGGTTTTATGCTGTAAGGCCTTTGAAATATGCATGATATGTCTTTAATGCATGTGCATTCTACAAGGAGATAAATGTTTGGCAGTCTCACATACCCAAAAAAAATGCTGTCAAAAAGCATCATGAAAAGTCCAAATGACTAGACTATTTGACCCAGTCAAGTCTTCTTTTTTTTTAATTTTATTTTCCTTCTTAGCAGGAAAGCAATTAGAACCAGGGGAGGAGGAAAGGAATTGGATTTTGAACCCAAGATCTCTAATTCGTGGGCCCTCAACCTTAGCCACTTGACCAAGACCTCCTCAGCAAGATGCATAACTCCTGGGGTTTGATCCAGTCAAATTGCATAATAATATTTACATGATCCTCACTAAAAAATGATAAAACTAATAATCAAGCTTAAAATAGGAAGTCTATACGGGAGCTAATACCACTCAGCAAACATGCTGATTTAGCAGTATAGCAATGAAGCTTGTAAAGCAACAATGAAGAAGTTTACCCACCGAAAGATTGGTATCTTTTCGTACTGCTCGATACTCATTTGTGAAGGTTGACCCATCATTCAGTAGTAATTCAAAGAATTGCTCCGCCGTGCATGGGAAGTTATCCTGAGAGGATCTTTGTTAAAATTTTATTGATCATATATGACTACAAGAATTTTTAATTACAAATGCAAGCAAAGCTTAAATTAGATACATACACTGTAGATACTAGAAAGTACATCCTCCCTGATAAATGGTTGAAACTTTACAACACTTTCCTTTAGAACCTTATCTTTACTCTTGTCACTTCTTACAGAGCTACTATGGGCACGTAGTGCTGATTGTTCCTTCTCCTGTACACCACAAAAACAAAAGATATGAAGCAATAATGTTTCTAAAAGATTATGATTTCATTTTCTTTGACGTCTTTTATTTATTTTTTTACACACCTTGAGAAAGAGGGTGCTAAAGAGAAGTCTTCTTGAAAACAAATGAGCTCATAAGAAAACATTCCAGTATCGACAAAAATTCTCTCTATACATCTCCAAGCGTAAGACATGGCACAGCATGAATTATGAAAACACTGAGGCTGAAAATTACCCAGCATCATCATAGAGAACAAAATGCACGTGCACACACAACTAGAAGTATCTGATAGCTTGTCATTCTTCAATTTGGTACTGAGGTTTCATTAGATAATAAAACTAGAGCAAATTGACCCCAGCAAACACATTCACTTAGGCTATCATTGTCTTGAAATATTTTTAAAAAGTCAAACGGTTCATAGGACATCTTTCATTTCTCTTGTTGGCAGGAAATATCTAAATAAGTTTCTTTTTTTTCTTTTTCAAGTTTGGTAAAGCAAGAACTTAGACAAATATTCAGGACTACAAAGATATATTGAGGTTTTTCCAAGAATGAAATTTGGACAAAGCAGCAATTTGTTACACTTGCAGAAAACAGAAACACCAGAGAGTTTAAATAAAAAAAAGAAAGAGAGATGTAAGGCAAATATCTGGAAGGCAAGTGGACTCCATGTTAGACCAGGCAACCCCCTGAAAGTATTGGTATAGGAGGTGGCCTTTTTATTCTCCACAGAAAGAATTTTAAATTTCTTGGTCCAACAACCATTAGACAAAGTCCAACATTCCCTATGAATTCTAAATTTAACTGCACCATTAAATGGGGGCTTTTAAGGAACTAACTCACACCTCTGAACCAAACTTGAATGTCAACCTTTCCATATTCCAGACTTATCTTACTTTCCTTCACAGAACACCACAAGAACAGCTTCACTCTCCTTAATAGGATATCTTAAGTGCAAAATGCTAAAGCACCCTTACATAGTTAAAATCAAATATTACCAGCATAGCCCCATACTTTCCCTGTATTAAGAAAAATTAAAATTTATAGTTGAAACACATAGCACGACAGGGTTAACAACAGAAAGGAGATTGTATTCCAACATTTTACATTCATCTTACATAAGAAGTCCTTTATCATTCTGACCATCAATGAAGCTAAGCTGTTGAAGCAATCCATACAAGCAAAATGAATCTTATTGATGTAGATGATGTAAGAGACTAATTCGCAGACAAATGGAGAAAGAAAAGCTAGAACTCTGACCTTCTTCTCAGCTTCCAGCATTGTATGATAGTTCTTTGCCGCACGCTGTAAACCTCTCAAAGCATGGTTTCTGTTCCAAAATGATGCAAACTTATACCTAACTCTACCTGAAATTGTAGAAAGCATGGCAGTTCAGCTCATATACAGGCATCAAGGCATATAGAATTAACAGAAGTCACAAAATCACGAATATGACCTCACAGATTTCCCCATTAATCTCTGTCTCAGCAAATTTATCCATCAACCAAATCGAATAAAACACAAACAAACAGCAAAAAGATTCGAAGATTCATGGCCATAGAAGGAAAAGGAAAAAGTCAAGATTAACTAAATGCTACCTAGGTACACCAGAAGCATATAACAGAATATTTTTGGCGATTCCGCATTAAAAAAAAATGAATTAACCCAACAATAAGCTATCCACAAATCCTGCTAAACATTAACTAGAAAAGCAAACTTACAATTTTGAGCAATAAATTCAGGTATTAGTAGGATAGTAAACTACAAATCAAAAGTCAAAAGAAATTCAGCCTTAATCAACAATTGCCAAGGAAGCTACATGCTGGAAATAAATTAGTATATTACAGACCCAATCAAATTTTCAAAGGAGTATTCTAATTATTCAAGAAAATCACAAGAAGTTCACATGCCAGAAAATGTCTGATTTAAAAGCTCCAGAGAAATACAAGGTCATTGTGTTCAGGCAGCCAAAATGCTTTTACCAGTGGTTCCGCGACTATCTTCATAAAATTAAAAAAAAAGTACGGAGAGAAGAAAAATAACCACAAAGTGGTTTAAGTTGCATCATGAAAGAAAGGAAGGAAACATCTTGAAGTGACAAGTGAAAATAGAATGAAAACAAAAGTTGTGGATTAGAAAGCGTATGAATAGTCTTCTATTGGACTTCAAACGACCAATATCTTAAGTACTTATTTTCTCGGGAAGATTGATGGCTCATACTTAAAATAGATTGTCTCACTGTGAATCACCAGACAATTGTAAATCCTACTTATTCAGGACATCTGCAAAATTATTAGCATAGCCTACTTTATACAGATGTGTTGACAGTCCATTGGAGTTCCATAACAACGCTCATTCTTAAGTTTCTTTCCTTGCTATCAGTTCATAACATCTAGACCTGCAATGATTGGAGTAATCTAGCATAGTAGCTGAAATTTAGTTCAAATTAGAAACCACATACTATGGGTAATAAATCAAGCAACTTGATTATTAGCTCCAAATGATAAACATCAACAGCAGAAAGGAAATTAACGAGTACCAACCATCAGGACTTCCCAGAGGAGGCACTCCATGCCCACCAGCACCCATGCGGAGAACTATGGTAATTGCTGGATTGATGACAGCATGCTGGCTTCTCTTTATCTGAAATAACAGCAAAATGAATTCAGTCTACATAGATTTCAAAATATAGATTTTCCTTTCAAAATCCCCAGTACTAAGGAAAGGATGTGTTGACAACAAAGAATGAGTGGGTTGCTTGCCTCATCTATATCTCCGAAAGGTATAATGACCTGCCAACCAACATAAAAAGAGTTGGTAATGAGAAATGCTCAATGAATGCAATAATTGGAATCTTTTACAAGCAATAGCTCTTGAAAAGACTGACACATTAGTAAAGCAAAAATTTTGTACGAGAGATAAAACATGTATAGAAAAGTACCAGACTAGAAAACAAGAATTTTAGTCATTAGTTGAGTCTCAGTTTTCTCTATTGAGATTTTACTGATGGGTATCTCAATGTACAATCAAAAACAAATTGATGCAAATCAATATTACAATGCAATTGCACAAAATATCTTTGATCTTATCTAAACAATTACTACAACACAAGAAAAGTAAATTATCACCAGTTCACGAGGTGAATTCTTGAACTCAAGGTATTTTTAAAACCTAAGAGCATTTTACTACTTTTATAAAATTGCTATCGCTATCAGACATTGGATCTTCATCAACTGGATTGAGTCTATAACTCTATTACAGTGAAAAGAATTATTCAAGCAGTTGAGAGTATATCCATTTGTTTCTTCTACAAGTCTAATCATCTGCCACAAACCACTTTCAGAAGTCACTTCTAAACAGAAAGTAAGGAACGGGCAGAAAGTCCCTGATAATTCTAGAAAAAGAAATTCGGACCACGAATGCCTTCTGAACATGTTACGTTCTTTGTTTATTCTTTTTTTTTTTTAATGTTATGTGCTTTTTATTAAGATGCATCAACAGAGTACTGCTCAAGATAAACCAGTAGTTATCTTCTTATACAAATGATGAACCCCAACCAGAAAAAAACAAATCCACAAAAGATTTAATGCTTGACAATTGCGTAATTAAAATGTCGAAAGAAAGAGGGAATAATACATCTCCACCAAAAAGTAAATCTTGTGGCAAAATACCTAATTGAAACAATGAGCTTCCTAATTAAGTACTTTACCCAAGTGCTTTTCCAAAAAAATGCTCAGACACATTATAACGATGCACCATAATCCTTCAAATGTAGAAGCATCAAGGACATGTGAAAGACAAGCAGAGAAAAAATGGAGAAGATTTAGAAAGAAACTATGAAACAGAACTATATTCCTACATAACATGGAGAAGATTTAGAAAGAAACTATGAAACAGAAATATATTTCTACATAGAAACCAATGAAAACACAATGCTGTTTAATCCTTGCAATTACAGGTCTGAAGTCAACCTTTATTTGCTTTGAGAATACATTAGAATGGAAGCAGATGTGCCAAGCGGAGACATACATTCTGCCATGATATAGAAATGATCTCTCAAGTGCACATGAATAGCTGTGCTCAAGAACCTGGAAACATATTATTGAGTCAATGACTACTTAATTTGAAAAGAAACATTTATTCTGACAAAGGCCTGAGCTAAACATGCAGTGATGCTAAGTCGATTATAACTTTTGTTGCATAAGCTCTATCAGGACTTTACCTCATCCGGAAGAAGACCAAAAATTGTTTGCAGTGGCCCTGGTCTCTGATGAACAACTGTTGGACCCTGTTTATCCAATGTCCTCCTTCTAGCATTTCCTCCAGCAAAGCCATTCAATTCCCTAAAAGAATTATTTTAAATTAATAAAATTTTCCTGGAAGAGTTTAATCATAAAAAAGATAGATGACGACAAAAGCAACATCCAAATTGGCTACAATGAAAAAAAAATTATTGCAGTTTCATCAGAACTAGATCATTTCAAATGATCAACGCTTACAAATATTCAAGACATTAACTGAATATTAGACTGATTTCAACTAAAATTGAAGCAGTCATTCGCAACAAAACCAATTTCATCGCAATTGGTTGGTATTCAACCATTTTGGATTAACCAAAACTCAACTTTTTCCATTCATTTATTATTGGCTCATTCAAAAACCATTGCAATAAACCAAAATCGTTACAGCAATGACTGGCAGTGCAAGCCATGTCAACTAGTGCCATTCAACCAAATTAGCTAAAGTTTAACCAAAATGGTCGTAAATTATTTAAAATCTTCAAAGCCAACATTACTGGCAGAAGATTTCAATTGATACAAGGCAAACATGAAGCAATTATCCGCAACTTGCTCCGCTTAAAACTAATCGACCACCCTCATAGATAATTACATTGAACATGATTGGACTACATTAAAATAAACTTGTTGCTGTCATTACCAACTTGTGTGACTTCATTTCAATCAGTCCCAATGCATTAAAAAGCAAATCAGGCGGTTGAATTGCTTGTTATTAGCATATTCTAAATCAACTGCTCATTATTAATCAAATCTAGCAATTTCCCAAATAAACTTGTTGAAACAGTTCAAGCTCAGCTGTATTTCAGATCACTTCCTGCAATTCAGGCAAATCAGCCACTCTAGTTCAAGGAAACTTGTTGCAATCATCCACAGTTGACTGTAATCTGTAGTTTATGTATTGCTATTCATCTCAACCAGCAAGCCAACAACTAACATGGTCGTATCTTATACAAAGTTGAACCATGCTAATTAAATATTGCATCCAAATGATAATCCCTCCAGAAAGACACCTTACTCCATCATTCATAGGATACTCCAAAAGATGCTCAAAAGAAGTACTTCAATGCCACAATAAACAAAGAATTCGTAATGACCCATATTTGAATGTACATGCATTCAAGCAGAGAATCTGTTCACTCCAAACACCGAATAGTTGATGCAACAGAAAAATACTCCAAGATTATGAAGAAGGTACCTGGGAGAATTGATATGAAGCTTAATTGTTTTGATATGAAGACAAACCTGACAAGAAAGAAGAATATTTGTTTCATGAGTACAAATTACTTGAGTTGACAAAAAAGTCACAGTATAAACTCCCAAATATGAAGATAATTCAGATAATCATCTACCTGCCCTGATGTACTATCCAGTGAATACCACAAGGCACCAGTTTGGCCTTCAGTTTCAACAGGAATAGTTACAGAACCAAGAACTGCACTTTTCCAAATTATATCCCAATCATATATTGTCACATTAATCTGCCCATACAATTGGATAGAAGAATTAATGCAACAGAACCATATGAAGGCAAGGCACTCAATCAATTAGTTAGATACTTGTATCTTTAGAAAAAATATGCCACTAGAGAATTTCAGTTTTAAGAGGTTTCAACCACATAAATTCATTAGTAGTGTTCTCATGGATAACTTGCTGCTCAAGCCCGTAATTTAAACTTTGAAGACTCCTTTTGGTGTTTTGCCCCCGACAAGCAGTTTCTTTCTATAATATAAACATTGACTATTTCCACCAAAAGAAGCATATGAGTTTGGAAAAAGGGCAGTTAGAGAACCTCTTTGGAGTCTCCTAAAAAGATTTTTTTGAAACAAAAAAACACAAATTTAACAGGAAGGCAGAAATTTGTAACACACTACAAAGAAAAGATTCATAACCTAAACATTGTTTCCAACACTTAAGTATGAGGACTATTTTTAACATCTACAGTCTTGAAAAAAAGGATATTAGAAACAAGCACCTCAGCAGGAAGTTCATCAACTGGAAAGTTAAACTCCTCTCCCCACATAGGATTTCTTGATCCAGGAACCATTGAACTGCAGTAAATTCAAAAACTAAAGATTCACTAAGTTTACACTTATATTTGCCAATATGTGGCAAATAAACAAGTGGTAGACCACATATTCAATCCAAATTTTACTTCGAAAAAACACAAAGAAGTTAGTTGTTCTCCATTCTCAGGCACAAGTCTGAGCCATATGTATCAAAACTTTTGGAAACAGAACTAACTATAGAATCTGAAAATCCAAGACAGAACCAACTATAGAATCTGAAAATCCAAGTCATTTAGAAGCTCGCAATACAGTCAACTACAGATACAATCCTTACCATCATGACTTTCTGCTAAAAATAGTTCCCTGCTTATCAAATTTGCAGACCTATGACAGTCAGAAAAAAGAAACACAAAACACTAATGCAACAAGCTTCAAAACAGCAAAGACAAAGGCTAGATGAATCTAATGAGGTTTCTGGTATGTTTTCTGCAAGGGTTTGATGATCCTGATAAATAAGTCACTTTCCTGATGTTGCTGAACGACTAAGACACTTGCCCAGACCCCAAACAAAATTCAAATTTCCAGGTAACTAGCATCATATAGACACAGGATGTAACATAATGTGTTCTTGTCACAACAATTATTCTTGCACTTGTTTGCGCTCAGGGGAAGGCAGGTGATGGACCACATCTTCAGAAGACGCTAACCAAGAACTATTGAACTTTAGCCTTACCAGCCCAGGCCTCCTTCTCTTTTCGCAAAAAATAAAAAATAAAAAAAATGAACTCATTCTCCTGTGGATAACAAACTGTAAGGGTAAACAAATGAATATGTTGACCTGTACCCTGCACTGAGCCTCTATGATAGAGCAGGACAAGGGAAGGGAACAATTCTTCATAGGACAAGATAAGGGTTCAAATTTTGAATCGGTCGTCAAATAGGGTGGATTAAAGTTCAAGCCTATAGAATACAGGGCATATCCTGTGTTAGCGGCCAAAGAGTCAGATTGGTTAGTGTAAAAACCCATTCTGTACTGACCCTCAGAAATTGTAAGGTACTTTTTTCTTTTAAGTATTTAACCACTGAAAAAGTCTGGTATTCGAAGTATTGCATCTCTAGTCTCAAGATAACTAAAAATTATAGCCACTTAAATCAACGATTGCATATAATAGTTTTACTACAACTGCATGAATCATCATTACCAGATCTATACTTAATTAAGTTATTTTTTAATGTTTAACAAAATTCTAACATTTTCAAAATGAGGTTAATTTTGTGATGATTTAAAAAAATATATATTTACATTGTGCACTACAAACTGAGTTGGATTTATTTTCTGTTGTTAAATTCTTAGCTTCATTGTTGATGTCATAAGTTTGCAATTTACTACTTTTCATATCCTTTATTATCAGTTGTTAAATTCTTAGCTTCATTTTTGATATCATAAGTTTGCAATTAACTACTTTTCATATCCTTAATTGGAGGTAAAATTTAGGTTTTTACACCTAACTTTCATGTTATTTATTAATCCATTTTATAGGTTTCTCTTTTCTTTTTTTTTTTGTGTTGAATTTTTTTTCTTTATCATTTTTGCTAAGGCACAATAAGCAATTTGAAATCTCCATGACCAATGTTGTTTAGTTTTACTTTCCAATAACTTCTTCAACAATGAAATACCTGCCAAATTCTCATGATTTGCATTTATCATTTATCTATTCCAATGTATTTTCCAAATGCTGGTCTTCTAATCAACTGATTTTAAGCAACTTTTAACAGAACAAAGCTTCTCAAAGGTTTACCTGGAATACTATTAAACCTTTCTAGATAGATGAAAACACTCATTTCATCCTCAGGCTAAGATTCATTGGCAAAATCTGAATGATAACGGAGAAGGCAAAACAAACATATATCCCAAACAGAATTGGAATCAAATACACAGAACGGTCAAAAGGCTCTTCCAAACTTGTCTAACCTAATTCAAGATAAAACTGGACCATAGTCAGTGGTACTAGTTGATGCAATGTGCATCACCAAAATAACAAGATGAGACCCTAGATGTAACATATCACCAGCGAACTACTCATCAACAACAAGGACAAAAATTTCTCAATGTCCCCCATGCTGACTAAAATTGATCTCACCTTTAAAAAAACTATTAATTGGCAGTTTCCACGAGGAGATGAAAAAAAAAAAAACTTGTAGAACAAAGCCATTTTGCAATAATAGAGAAACCAAATAAGATCTAGTCACCTGAATCGTTTTTCTCTGCCACAGGTAATTATTGCATAAGGATCTGAAGTGCCATTTAAATTTGCACCGATAAGATTCTTAGCTGCAAGGAGTTCCACCTAGAATTGAGGATAAATCTATTATCAATCGGGTAAAATTTCACTATTCCACGCACTTGAAGGTAACAGACCTCTTCTTACTCTTCAATGAATATGATAACTACCAAGACCAACAAAGCACCATAAATATGGCAACTTGATAGTGACCAGAATAAAGAATCAGAATGGACATTCACATTTCAAGATATCTGAGGTACCTTAATCATGTATGCAGCATTAACTTGAGACTCTGCTTTATATTGGCTTATCTACAAAATAAGTGCACGACTGCGCATCAAACAACTGGAATATTATTCCTGAAACCAATTATGAGCAAAATGGCAACCACATCAAAATACATTGTAACCATTTTAACCTTTAAAAGAAACCACTAGCTAAAGAAGCAAAAACAACAACACAGCATCCTTCGGGAAATTATTGTGTGGTACAAAGATCATACTAAAAAGGGCTTGATAGTCCTCAGTCATACACTCAATCCATTATATACATTATCTGTCGAAAGAAAACACAAATCACCGCTCTCAAGCATAAATTCCTCAAAGATGAAATTAAATTTGAATAAATTTAAAATTACAATTCATTATTGAATCAGCAACTTTATCTTCATCAATAAATCACAAGCCAAAATCTTATTCCAGATCATAGCCCAAGCAACAGGATCCAATACTGTATGTTCTTTTCAGGTTGGGTATGTACCTAACAAAATTTTCCATCTATTCTTCAGTTAAATGTTACTATCCTCCAACTAATATTATGTAACAGGAATATTATCTGGGAACTAGACAACAATTTCAACAGCTTTTTCAAATAGGTGAAAAGAGGCTAGTTGAGCAATGAAGGGGTCAAGAAACTTAACAAGTTCCGAAGCCCCACATGCATATAGTTGCAAGAATGAGGATCAGAGGTTATATAAATGCACCACAAGTAAGCAGGGTGACACAAGGTTACTCAGGAATTCAATGGCTAAATGTATTTCAGAATTTAGCTTAATCACCTAAATAAGGGAATTGAAGAAAACGATGATTTGCATAAGTCAGGGCATCTTCGTCATTGCTGTTCAATCTTATCCATTATTGAACAACTTTCTTCAGATGCATTATTGCACATTAAGAAAAAGATAATGAACGCAATCTAAATTTAGCGCTCCAAGAAAATCCCTTAAAAAGAGAATAAAAACACAATCTTTACTACAATTTGGTCAAAAAAATAGCCAGAACACAATCTTGACTACGATTTGGTGAACAAACTTTAATAATACAACATAAACCCAAAAGTGTGATAAGCAAGCCAAGAATCATTTAGTGCCTTTGTTGATTGTGTTCATTTTCCTACTGCAACTCTGTCATTTTCACTACAAAGCAAAATATTGCTGGCTCCGTTTGGATTAGCTGTTTTTGGGGT
Organism: Gardenia jasminoides; assembly: GCA_013103745.1. Taxonomy (NCBI): domain Eukaryota; kingdom Viridiplantae; phylum Streptophyta; class Magnoliopsida; order Gentianales; family Rubiaceae; genus Gardenia; species Gardenia jasminoides. The sequence continues at coordinate 8,030,225 of CM023097.1, read as the reverse complement.
TATTTTTCAGAAAACTACTGTAGCATTTGAGATGTGAAAAACAATTACAGTACTATTTTTGAGGTGTTTATGAGAGTGTTTTTGGAAAAATTTTTGGGGGCATTTTGAAAATAAAAAATTTACTTGGGGTATTTTTGGCGCATTTTTAAAATTAAAAGTTTATTTGGTGTATTTTTGGGGCATTTTTAAAATTAAAATTTTATGTGGGGTAATTTTTTGGGGCATTTTTAAAACTGAAAATTTATTTGGGGTAATTTTTTGGGGCATTGGAACTTTTTTTTTTTTCAATTGACTTGATTTCAGAAATCTTAGGTAAAAGATAAAAACATTAAGAACAATAATCAGTAATGAAGCTAGCATATAACTAATCACAACCACCATTAAAAATAAATTAGCAATTGAATCTCATTTCCCAATAAAAATGAAAAAGGCGCAGCAAAATTGAGAATAATTATGATATAAAAGGAAAGAAATTTCAGAAGCAAAAAATAACTAACTAAACAACAAACTAGTGAAATGAGGTAAGAGAGGGAGGTCGAAATTACAGAAACGCCCTTATCTTTCTCAACAATTTCATCGCCGCCAACCATCATGCGATCATCCGTGTTTCCTTCTCCTCCACCGCCGGCGCCGCCACCCAGAGAGAAGAACCAGTAAGCCAACACCACAAACGCTGCGGCGGCCACCGTGACTTGCACCTCCCACCACGACGGAATCAGAAACTCCAGAATCGCCTCCTCCAAATTCCCCATATACTACAACAAATTTCTCAATTATTCAAAGAAAAAAGAAGAAGAACAACAAAATTTATTGAATGTGGAAATGAAAAGCCAGGATGATCGTCTATCAATTATGAATATATAGCGTAGTATTTCATTAAATGGGTTCTAGAAGGGGTTGAATTCTTCCTAAAATCCATCAATTTGAAGTTTTCTGCTGTCAAATTTGTCATACTATAATATTGCATTTGTATGGAGAGAGAGAGGGAGAGTGTGTGGGTGTGCGTTTCTGTGTGTGTCTCGTTGAAATGGCAAATGGGACGCTGGGGTTGTGGAAAAGTAAGACGTGGAAAGTTGATGAAAATTTGGTGGGTGAAATGACAGAAATGGGCTTGCTAACTGCCTAAATACCACTCTATTCAGTCTTGCAACTGTTTCTTGGGACTATTTCCATTTTGTGCCCTTTAACTATATCCAAATTTTTAATTTGGTCTCTGAAATTTAAATTGGGACACTTTAATATAAAATTTGTCTCACTATTAAGGAAGTGAGACATATTTTATACCTAAGTGGGTATACTATAAGAGCTAAACTAACGCAAATTTTATATTTTAGGGACTTAAATGAACAAGTTCTATACTTTAGGAACTAAAATATGATAAATTTTATAATATAAAGACTAAAATATTCCATTTTTGCAGTTTAGATATCAAAGTGAGAATTCAAGTGTAATTAAAATGTATAAAGTGGAATTAATATCTATTTCTTATTTTAAGTCTTTTAGATCATTTTGTTTCATATTATGGAAAAATTTTAAACAATGACTTTTTTTTCCTAAAAATAATCAATAGTGGTTCTCTATTTATTCCTTTGATGATCGAAACACATGATCTAACGGTTATAGGTAAAGTAATTGTGCTTCATTATCAAACGATAACGTATATAGGAGACTATTCAAATCAATATTTTTTTTGTTTATCAAGTCTACCCAAAGAAAAAAAAAAGTTTGTTCAAGTCATAATTGTGATAATTACATGTTGTGTTCATTAAAATTTTATTTCTTTTCAAAGATTTAGAAGGACGTGTACTTGTGGCTTTGGATGGGAAGTTCTAATAAAGAACTTGATTTATTTGTCAACTTTGACTTAACGTATATAAAACCTTTTAGAAGGAACTCTTTAATGTGTGAAATAATTCTTATCTGTAAAAAGAAAAAAATATCGATACATATTGCTCAAAAGAAAAATAAAGTAACAACAGATGGCCCAGTATATGAAGTGTAGAAGATATTTTATATGGGTCGAAAGTGTGGAATTGGGGGATTAAACCGTAAAAACCCGCGGTTGGAGACTTGGAGTTTGTGAACTGGGACAAGATGGAGGGTAGTTTAGAAAGAGAAGTTAAGGATGGAATATCCATCTTGTAATTAGGTGTATAAATCGTAACGCGTGGAAGATTAATGCAAGCATGGAATATTTATACAAGCGAAAGGGACAGGTGGGGAGTGGAATTCAAAGTCCCCGGCTGTCGCCATCATTCCCGTTTTCTAAGGAGTAGTTTGAATCGACTTCCAAGTCATTATCACCATGGGTAGCATAACATAATTAATAATAATGGATTTTGATAAAACCTGTAGTAATAATGGATTTTGATAAAACCTGTAGTATGTTTATTAATGTAAAATGAATTTTATAATTTATTATTTTTACTTTTCATGTTTCCTTTTCTCTTTTCTTTTTTTCCATTTGTTGAAACCTGTTAAAATGGTGGCATTTTGTTTTCTTACTTTTACATTTAAGGAGAATAAGATAGGTAATTAAGATGGCATTTTATTTTCTTATTTTTACATTTAATGAAAACAAGATAGATAATTAAAATAATTCTTTAATGAGAGTTGATTAATTAAAATTTTCATAAAAGAGAACTATCATTCACATTGATATATTCTCATTGGCCTCAAATAAACGTCATGTATGGGTACAATTTGGTTTGATAGTAGGGATTAAACTTATTTATCAAACACACCCTAATTCCTCCATGTGATTTTTGATTTTGTCAAATTTCATTTTTGTATGTGTGGAAGAATTCTATTTTGTTAATTTCAATTATGTTTTTTCAATTCTTCCTGCTTGTTGAATTAAGAGGATATATTGACTTCTTGTTCTGTTTTTGTTTTGGTCTTCCGAGTTGGGAGTCTACATTTCTAAGTTAGGAACGGAAGGAAATTCAAAACATTCCACCAACATACAAGAGCATTTAGGAATGGACCATATATGATATGGTTATCATCTTAGAAGCGGTTTTGTTAGAATTCCACAATTATTGTCACTATTGATATCATAGAATGGTCAATAATAATGAATTTTAGTAAAGATCCATAATGTGTTTGTTAATGTGGAATGGATTTTATTTATTAATTTTTTGATTATTTCTTTTTTAATTTTCTTTTTTTCTGTTTGTTAAAACAATAGCATTTTATTTGCTTATTTTTACATTCAATGAGAATAAAATGGTAATTAAGATGATTTAAGAAGAATAAGATGGGTAATTAAGATGATTCCCTAATAATAGGTGGTTAATTAGAAAACCTATAAAAGAGACCTATGATTCCTATTAATTTATTTCCATTAATCTAAACAAACATTATATAAGAGTATAATTGAATTTAAAATCTATTTAATGAACACCTCCTTCGTTATCAATTATTTCGGAATGGACCAATTTGGTCTTTCTTCCCAAAAGGATGAGTTACAAGTTTTGATTCCCAAAATTTAAGTACTAAACAAATATTATATATGAGTATAATTGAATTTAAATTCATTTACTAAACACCTCCTTAGTTGTCAATCATTTCGGAATGGACCAATTTGGTCTTTCTTCCAGAAAGGATGAGTTACAAGTTTTGATTCCCAAAATTTTAGCACCATATTAAAGACCCAAAGTGACTCTTGAAATTTCATCGAAAGTGAATCTAGTTTTTAATGTTTCTAAATTTTGACTAACAAATGACAATTGGCGTAATTTGACTCCTAAATTTTCAGTTTTGACGAAGAGAGCATTTAATTGACAAATGTTAGGCAATAATTAACAGTGAGAGTTATGTGATAGACAAGTATAGGTGGCAATTGATCCAAAGTAGTGAAGTACCAATGGGCTACCCATATCTAAGGGGACTTTGGATAGGATAGGCCTAAGAAATTGTGCTTAGGTTTTAAATGGGATTAGTCCCAAATATACCCAACAATAAATGGGAGTACTCGGTATTATTTGGGATCCCAGTGGGACCCATAATAATAAAAAATAACAATATTTTCATTTTTGTTGCCTTTTTTTTTTTTCAATTTTTTTGCATTACCATGATATCATCTATACTGAGAGCGTTGATCTACTTTAATTTAATGAAGAAATTGCATGCTTTAATGTACTAGTATTGTCAGCAAAATTTTTATTGTTATGAAAACGGAAATACTACTACCAGTACTAGTGTAGTGTTAGTACTATTAATGGCGGGTGGTGGACATTTTATCAAATGAAGAACAGTTCTAAGGAATTACTGGGATGAATTTATTCTTTAAATGTACAATAAAATAGATTCAGAACTAAAAAATGTTGATAAAATGCCCTATGTTGTCATTTCTTTGTAATTATAAGTAGAAGTCTTTCATGTTTTATAGAATTTATTTTTTTCCTCAACTAAAATTTAGCAACATTAGGAATTAAATATAAAACCTATATACATAGAAATAAATTAAAAGAAAAATTGAGGAAAAAAAGAATTTAGGAAAATATAAATTCACAATGAGACCAAAAGAAATTTAATAATTTAAAGACATCAAATGTTATAGAAAACTAACAAAGAAATAAAGCAAAAAAAAAAAGAAATAGATTTGGTTATTGGGCAGGATCAATCAAAACTAGCTCCAAATTGATCCCGCACAAATTAGTTTCAAAATACATATGGGTAAGATTAGACCCAAATCCATATTGTTTAGTCCCATTTCAAACTCAAACAGATCCCCCCCTCCCCTCCCCAATTTTGCCATCTTCACAGTCAAGTAGACGTTAGTCAAACATAAAATTAATATGCGCTACCCTTCATAACACCTGGTAATTCATGCATTATCTACTTTATCACATTTTTGCTATTATTTATCAATTGCAATTTGTGGATTTATTACAAAGATTGTCAGAAAGGGAAAGTTATTTGTTCACATTATCTCTTTAGGTACTTTATCTTATTGCTTATGTGAACATCCAAATGACTCGTACATTCAGCAATTAGACAAATTGTGACAATTGTTGGTTTTCAGTCCAAATTGAAGAATTAGGGAATAGAGTACCACTTTGGTCAATTTTTGGAACGTCGATCAATTGCTAGATTTGTTCTAATTGAAATTGAAACTTTGGAATCCATGTTAGAGCAATATCAAATTTTAAGGACCAAAACTATGTTCCTTCCTCTTATAAAAGTTCAATAAAAGTGAATTGACAATATTTCATGTGTACTCAACTAGATCAGGTGAATTAGAAATACGTTACATTGATAAATTCATTTGTTAATATATAAATGTTGTGCTACCAAATTGAAGAAACCAAATCTCACAAGTTGAATGTTGTCTAATTCAAACCAGCTAAGATAATTTTAATTACTCTTGGCATAAATTTGTATAATGTTAGTGTAATTGTTTACTGTTCTAAAAATGATATTCGAAATCCTTTTAATAATTATATAGTCAACCCTATATTTCAAATATCATGGCAAACTACTAACGGTAATAATATTATCTCTATTCATCCACCTCTAGAAGAAATAAAAATTCAACATAGAAGTCAAACTATCACAACTTCACCCTTTAAAGCAAATACTGAAGAAAGATTAATAACTACAAAAGAAATAAATAAAATTTTTCAACAAAATAACTATACAAATCAAACGTTAAATACAATAGCAAATCAATTAGATGAACTATCTAATATGAAGCCAATATTATCTATAACTACTCCACCAAAAGTAGAACTATCTAAACCGATATTTCAACCATTTGACTTACCTAAAAATATTCAATTAAACAAAAATACTGATTCTAGTCTTATTAAATAGATTTCAGATAAATTAGCCAAATTAAGTCTTGAAAATAAACATATTCAAGTAATTTCTCCAAATTGAAGAATTAGGGAATAGAGTACCACTTTGGTCAATTTTTGGAACGTCGATCAATTGCTAGATTTGTTCTCATTGAAATTGAAACTTTGGAATCCATGTTAGAGCAATATCAAATTTTAAGGACCAAAACTATGTTCCTTCCTTTTATAAAAGTTCAATAAAAGTGAATTGACAATATTTCATGTGTCTTCATCTAGATTAGGTAAATTAGAAATACGTTACATGGATAAATTCATTTGTTAATATATAAATGTTGTGCAACCAAATTGAAGAAACCAAATCTCACAAGTTGAATGTTGTCTAATTCAAACCAGCTAAGATAATTTTAATTACTCTTGGCATAAATTTGTATAATTTTAGTGTAATTGTTTTTATGTCAACAATCAACATTATTTGTCTGATCTGACAAATTTAGGTTTGCACCATCTGTTATAATAATTACATAACCGTTTGAACTGGACAAAAACTCCAGCTATGAGGCCGCGGATCCCCAAATTAATCAATAGACAAGAAAAAAGTCCTTTTTTTGTTTGATTAATTAACATTAAAAATAAATTTTGACGAATTAGGTACTTAAAGTTCAAGGCATCCATCTAGCAAATTTGGATCCGTCGAGCAGCTTGAGCACTTCATTGCAACTACAGGCTCTCGTCACCACTTAGATGAGACCTGAAGCAGGTTTCTCCAAGCAAATATTCATGGGCCATTTTATCGAAATTGGTTTCACAGGAATTGGAGTTGCAATCAGAAATGATAGAGGAGAGTTTGTAGATGGTTTGTCTAAATGGATTCCAGAGATTCTTGTGCCATACGCGGTGGAATCTTGTGCTGCGAAATTTGCTGCATAGTTGCTGATCGGGATGAGTTTGCAGAAAGTTATTCTTGAAGGCACAATGCACGAAAGTTTATAATTTATCAGCATGTTTCAGAACCATGAATGTATGATGGCTTAGATTGTGGTGTTTTGGTGGATGATGTTTTCAATCTCTTGCCAAACTTTGCCAGGCTAGAGTACATCTTGTGTAGCTAGAAGATTGAACAGCGTTGCTCATCTATTTGCTATACATTCTTTTGAAATTGTGGGTAGTTGTGTTTGGAGATTTTCCTGCATCTTTTGTGATGCATCTTGTTTCCAATTAATAAATGATGATCTTCGCATTCCATTTTCTTTGTAACTGTTACGAAGACCCATGAGGAAAGTAATTTGATATTAACAAAACATGGAGAGGAAATGTTAATTGTACTCCCATTTTTGCTAATCATACGTCCATTTGTTGGTAATAGTTTGCAATGAATTAGTTGAAATTCATTGTCCCGCATTGGAAGATGATAGAGTACCTATTGTCTATTTATGTCCTTGTCTTATTCTCTTAATAAATTTGATTCAAATGTTAGTTTGGAGGGAAAATTGCTGCCTTGACAAGGGCACTTAGGATTTCTAATTAGAAGATGTGCTAATTAATTATCCAAAATTTTTATTTTAATTAGGAGCAGTTAAACTTAACAGAAATTGGTTAACTACCTATATACCTCTTCTATTAGAGTTGCATTCTTTTATGGTGTCTTAAATAGGTGCATTGGTTCTTCAAATAGTGGAATTGTAATAGAATTAAGTCACTTTTCATTTTAGATAGTTCTTAAATTTTGTTGTATTCTAGAGGTAATTTGTCTAGTATAGAGGCAAATAATACCTTAAAAAAGTATATTTTCACACCTCAAAATGTCTTATTCCGATTCTTTTCTGTATTTTCTAACATCATTATCATTTTTATCATATAGTTTTTTTGATTAAGTTTATGATAAAATAAATGGCGCGAGGGTGATTCACATTTTCCAAAATAGAGTGCCAATAACATTAGCTTTAATGAAATTTATTATTATTATTTTTTAAAAGAGCTTTAATGAAATTTATTAGTTTTTGTATCAAAAAATGATTTGAAGCCCTTGCAAATCTTGGGCCTGCATCAAACTAAACCCAATCAAGATGACCCAAGCTCATTTGTCCAGCAGATTAGCTCAAACACGCCGAACCAATCCAAGCCCATCTTCTTAAATCAATTGAATCGATCAAGCTAGGCAAATTAAACCCTGTTTGAGATTTCACTGGCTTTCACCAAGGAGCTTGAAACCACAAAGAAGTTGCTCAGTTTCCGAGTCTCGAGTCAGCAAAAGGTCATATTCGTTACACCTTGAGATGTTCTGTAAAACTCATAAACACCAGTATCCTCCCTTAGAAGTTGAGGCACCAAATAGGACCATTGGTGAAAGTTGAGGAACTATTAGAGTTGTTTATTCTTTGTATACGTATAACATAAATTTCTTCTTTTGAAAACATATAATTTATAACAAAATTTTGTAATGAAGAATTACCCAGCTGCATAAAGTTGAAAAAGCAGTTTAGCTCTTTGAATTAAATTGTTATCCATTATTCTAAGGATTAACTTTTTATACACTGTCAGTGTAGTGTTTTTTTACACTAGCAGCTTTGGATGCATGCCACATGTGCATGATTTAAATTTCAAATTTAAATTTGTATTATGTGGTATAATCCAAACCTGCTAGTGTATGAAAACTTATACACTGACCGTGTATAAAAAAGTTATTCTTATTCTAATTACCGAAAAAATGTGGTCACTATGTATAGGTAAAGGATCTAAAGATACATAAGACTCTCTCTCTAAAATTAAATTCTCCACCTTCTGTCTAACTTCTCCTTCCCAAGCAAACAGAACATCTTCTCCCTGGGAGGAGGCCAATTGGTCTCTTTTAGTCTCCCTCCCTGTTATGTCTTGCATTTTACTTTTATTTTTATATTTATCATAAAAGTTTCTTCTAGGTTTTTTTTAGTGAGAATTTCTACTTTCTTAATTATTTCTAGTGAGAGTTTTTTTTTCCTCTCTTAAGATTTCCTAGGTGACAATTTCTTCTCTCTTTGGAATTTCTAGTGAATTCTTTTTTTTCTCTCCCAAGGTTTCCTTGTGAGAGTTTCTTCTCTATTAAGGAATTTTGATTAGAGTTTTCTGCTCTTCTAAGATATTCTAACTAGAGTTTTTATAGTTAGTATATTTTTTGAAATAGATCTAAATTTATTTAGATTTGGATGTCAGATCTAAGATTTTTCAAATCTACCTTGTTAGATCACACCTTAAAATTTGGGTTTGAATCAATTCATTAGCAAATCTGAGAGGAAGCAAAAGTACAATTAGAGGCATGCATAGATGATCTTGGGGTTATAAGTGTTTTAGCTTTCAATTTTTTTTTTTTTGAGTTTCAATGTAATATTCTATTGGTTTTCTAGATCCACGGTATCAACTATTTGCTCTTGAGATCTCATTTTTTCCGTGTACAGTTGATGTAGTTGATAAAATTTCTGCCTTTAGTGTAAATTTAATGAATTTCCACCATTAGTGTAAATTTAATGAAAATTGAAATTATGATGTTTTCATCTAAAAAACAAAAACAAGGGCCAAAAGATACATATATGAATGAAATACAAGAAAATTTGGATAAATGAAAGCATAAGATATATAAGAAAATTTGGACAAACAAAAGGATCTTTAACCCACACATTCTAATAAATGAATCTACCAATTAAGTTAATCATTATATCCAACTCATATCTGTATTCTGATTCTTTACTAATGTGTACCACTTCATTGCACATCGGACTAATTATAGTTACCCTCCGTAAGTTATACTACATCTTTCTATTTTTATCCTCTAACCTTACCTTTTTTTCCACTTACTTTGGCCCTTCCACCAATCTAGTTGAAGATTGAGAAGAAATTACCTCAGTATAGTATATGAAAGAGCAATCCAAGAAGCTTGTAAGCCAAATCCATCATACTTCTTCCTTGTTACAGCATATACAAGCAAAGGAAAGCGTATACCCATAAATAGGTATTCTATCTCCAAAAAAAAAAAAAAGAATGAAAGGAAGAAGACCACCCATATGCACATCGTGGACGTAGTTTGATCACTTAATTTGAATTTTCTTGCTGCAAAAAAGAAAAATATTCTTGTCCTTTGTTAGCGTTTTGAAGCTTTTGTCATTTAATGTGTCACTGGCCATGCATGTTTAGCTATTTAGCGATCAATTGTGCGTGAGAACGGATGCACATAGACATGATCTTGAGTGCTTTCTGTCGGCACAAAAAAGTGCACACGCATAAGTATAGCGGAAAGAATTTCTAACACATCTATCATATATGTATTGCAGGGCACTTTTTTTTAGGAGCCTCCACAAGTCAAGGAGATCCTAATCCTTTTTTCTAGAAATTTATATTTAATTTAATTAGTTAAATATTTTTCCCTCAACTCCTATTCACGTCTATAACTTCCACTAGGAGATTATTCATCTAGATCTACTAACCTATTATTCATGGTAACTAATTACTTAATTTTTAAAAACATTATCCATACTAACCAATAAATATCTATCTTAACAAATTCTCTTTAACATTTAAACGGAATTTCATTATTTCATTGCAATCTACCATCTCTTGCCATTCCTTACCTCTTTATTCACATTACTTCAACACTATCTATCATCTCTTTTCATTGTTTATTCCCATCAATTCAATCACAATTATTTCTAAACAAAAACTGTGTCAGTCAACTTACATCCTTTATTCGTAACTAAGACCTTACCTGAATTTTAGCATGGAACATACTCCTTTATATGCATTTCAACGACGCCTTGATTTTAAACTCACAAGAATGCGAATGATGAAACAATTGCTTACAAAATGAAGTGTCCACCACAACGACCCCACACAAGCATTCGAAAAGTTTCAACAACTTCACATTGACGAAAGACAACTTTCACATAAAATGTGATGGATAAAATCTCAATTACATCAATTGAAACATTGCACATATCAAAGCACAATTTCTGGTCCTATTTATTATTCAAATATTGCCATTCTTACTATACTTTCAAATATTATTGATATTTCAAATATAATATTATTGGTCTCTTTACTCTATAATTTGTCGGTCTGATATCATAGAGACATCCACACATTTTGTTGTTTCCTCAATTTTCATTCTTTTGTACACTCAATTTGCTATTTTATAGACCGAATACTTTTACCCCTTAATCCTGTTAGCCTCCCAAAATAAAGACAAATTGATCTTCGCATACTTTCGTGTAATTTGCCAAGCTTTTATACCATACAAACCTCCATATATTTTGATGTTCCTCTATTTTGAATCTTTTCTTCACTTAATTTGTTATTTAGTTATGTTGGTTTCAATTTAAAATAGATTTAGTTTTAAAATATGGACTATAGTTCTGACAGATATAAGAGGCAAAGGTGCCTTTTCTTTAATTGTTTCCTAATAGTTGTGTTTGTATCCTTAGTTTCTCAAGGTGAAATGTCGTCGGCGAATTGTGCTTCAACTTTATACATATTACTTAAACGCAATTGTGGAGATAGGTTTCGGATTGATATCTTTCTTTCCTTCTATAGTGTGCTGAGTCCCGCTCTCTTTCTCTTTTCCTGACTGATTTTTTGATAATGAAAATTGCATACCCTTTTTGTAATGTTTAAATAGCATAGTGTTAAACAAAATTCAATAGAGTTAAACAATCCACCAATATTGGCTTTCATATTAAAGATTGATTGGTGTGAATAATGTTCACATTTTCGTACAAGATTATCAACTCGAATGCATAATGTTTGTAAGTATTTTATTTTTCAAACCAAATAAAAAATGTTATCAAATTCATTTTCTGATATACATTTCTATTCTTATTTCAAGATCTATCTTCCACGCAAGGATATTTGATGAACGACATACAAATATTGCCATACTTTCAACTATTGCTAAACAAATTTTAGCTTTTAATTAGTTGAGTAAAAATTTATTACTTTTTTAATTCACCATCTCTTTTTATTTCTTTCAATAATGACATCACCGTGCATAGCACGGGTATTTAGACTAGTATAAAAATATGTGAGAAGAGTAGTAGAATAAGCACACAACAAATTCTTAACAATGTCACTAACTCAAAACTCAACAGTAACAATATCAAGTCGTAACCTTTCGCTCAAGACAATTCAACTCACAATTGGAGGATTTACCTCAACTCAACTTCGAAAACTCAACTCAACTCAACTCTTTAATACTCAACTTCACTCTTCAAGTAATAATTTACTAGACTAGTAGTATTTATAGATTGGAGAACTTTCTAAACAAACATAATAATAAACTAAAACTGACTTGGAAACTAACTTGATATTTCCTAATTTGATATAGAAACTAAACAAATAAGACACCGAATAAAAAACTAAAACAATTAGAAAACTAACAATTAAAATAGTTTGGTTTAAAATTATTCCAACACCCTCTTTTCGGCTACTGTTCTCTCTCTCTCTACCCCCTTCCCTTTTCCCTCTTAATATTTTCTTAAATTGTTCCTTTTTTTTATTATAGTTTCAGATTTTAGGTCGGACATTCTCATTTCTGAGTATGAAAGTTGTCGCTTTATTTCTCTAGGCAAAAAAAACTTAGCTACCAATCAACTATTTAGGTCATATACTCTCAAGCGCTCAATTTTGTTTTCTCAAAATGACCACTCAACTGACAAAATTTTTATATTAGTAATCATTCCATCCAATTTTTGATATTAATCCTAACAGATTGAGTTGCACGCACATTGCACATACTAAATTTCATGGGTAAATTTGTCCAAACACAGGAGGCAAAAATATTAAATAGCTACCAAACTATACAAAAAATAAGGTTTCGGTAGCTAAACTACTTTTGGTTACAAAAAGGTTAGTAATTCATGAAAAGGATAGACTATCGGTCCGTCAATCAAATATATTGTCATTAACTGTTTACCTTCTAGTTTCAGGTTTACTGGAATTAATTCACAAGAACCTCATTATACGATTTAAATGTATGTATGATTTAAAGATTTTGCCAAACCTTGTGAATAAGAATCTATTAAGGCAACTATTTCATACGTAACTGGGAAATTTTACTTTTGTTTACTATTAAAAAGTCTGAAACTCTAGATGTGAAAATAACTAATTTGATGAAAAAATAATATTTTAAGATCAAAATCTAGAATCAAGTGAAATAGTCAGATGAGAAATTTTACAAAGACAAAATTTGTGCCAATAATGTAAAAAAGAATATCTTGAATTGACATTAATAACCATGAAATTAAGGGAAGAAAAAGATCCAATGAGAAAACTAATGGAGTTGCCGCTAGTTTACCACTTTGCGAATTTGATTGGGCGACTTGAAATGAAAACCTGTTTAGTGACCAAAAATATACAATTTGAATAGTTCAATGTCCAATAAAAAATGAAAAGAAAATTAGTGGAAAAGCCAATAAAAATTTTGGTTAGATGAAACTGCCTTTATTTTTTGACAAGTGGGAAACACATGGAGCCCATTCTGCTAGAATTAATAGTAAAATTGGATGGAGTGACTACTAATATACTGATTTGAGAGATGAATGACCACGTTGAATTAAAAAAAAAAAAAAAGAGTATCCAAAAGTATACGATTGGAGTGGTTTAGTAGCTTGATGAAATTTTTGCCCTATTTCTTATTAGTGTCCACTCGGATTTTTGCCGTATTTCTTGCTACAAAGCTCTGCTTATTGCTCTGCATGTTTGCATTACAAATAAAATATTACTTAACTCCCCCGATGTTTTCAAAATCTGTTTACCATCCCTAAAAAGGTTGTGCATCCACATATCACTATCAGAAGAGATCAACTGCCAATAATACCCTCATTTTTTCTAACAATTATTTAGCTTCTAAAGACCAAAAATTAAAAAAAAAAGTTTGACAAATCTTATAAGCATGTAATAGCAAAATACCTAGGAAACAACTGGCACCACTCTTCTTTTTCTGTACCAACAAAGATGTGAAATTATCTGACAAGACTTCCAAAGGCGTGCAATTGTTTGTTAGAAGAAATACTCATAACAATATGACTTTTATTTGTATGTTGCAACCATCTTTTTTTCTCTCCTTTATTTCTTTTTCCTGTGAATAATATGAGAACTTGGAGTAGAGGAAGAGAAAATTGCAACTTCACTAAGATGATTCCCAAACTTTGGAGTGAAGATGTGATTTTCAACCAAAACTGCATAACAGGTAAAAATTATGAGCTCGTTCTTTAAATGATCAATAAGTAATAGGAGATGATGTAGGTTTTATAATTAAAGTAGTTACATAAAAGTAAGAGAGTGATATAATTTTTATTATTTGATTGTGAGATATTCTTTCTGATCGAACTATACAAATGGATAGTTGATGCCAAGTAATTATATACATTCCTCCCATACGTGAACTACTTTTAAGTGGTGTTTTTCTTGTTTATTTGGGAATTACAAATTAGGCAATGTCACTTTGTCTATTACTGTTATTGACATTATTATAAATTCCATGACTTGTTAATATTATATTTCTACTTTGTCATTTTTTTTTGGATAGTCTAAGTGTATTAAGGGAACTAAAATTTCCTCTCTCTTCCAACATGTATTTTTTAATACAACTTTTGCTGAGAGAGGTGACATTGTTAATAAAATGTCAATTTTAAGGGTGGTAAGAGAGATTTTAAAAACATCAGGGGAGCTAAGTGATATTTCATGGAACTTCAGGAAAGGTTTCTGAAATTATCCCTTTTTCTTTGGCTGAATTAATTTCTAGCTTTTGAGGTATATGCACTGACCAGTTGATTCTGAACTCACGCTCTTTTTCTCAGTAGATTAGCCTCGAAAAATTAAACTAATTCTTGGGCAGTTTCTTTCAGTTAATGATGTACAGTTTTGCTTCCATGAGACTTCTCCACTCAATTATTTCCTTCGCCTAAGGAACAACTTTGAAACGGAACTGTATTGCTAGCTGGTAATTTTAGTTGTCGTCCTGTGATATTTTGTAAATTGGGACTTCTGATATATTAAGCCTCCCATGTGAGAACACATTTCCCGAGTGGCTTCTGGTATTTTTTCCTTCTCCTTTGGAAGGTTTGGAATCTCCATTGAATTGAGAAACAAAGTAAAGACTAATTACATTCTCTTCTTATGGATTTACTTAGTAAGTGTTATATATTGTGTATTATTCTTAGTTATAGTTAGTATATTCGATATGAAGGTAGATAAAATTTGTTTATTGTCAAAGCATGTGAACATTATCCTTTGCTAGATCCAGATGGTTTTCTTTCCCCCACGATAGCGTCTCATCTTGTGCCTAAGATTGTGTGTAACCATTTATTTGATTTGCACATGTAGTGATGAGTACTTATTATACACTATATTTTATGGCTATTTTAAATAGTCTTTACTCATATTTTGATTAAAATCAAAAATTGAAAAGTGATATTATCAAATATTAGAATTTCTTGGGTCTATTCAACAGATCTCACCATAATATCTAAACTTAAAATTAGTTAATTAGCAAATTTGGCAATTGAGACTATGCACAGATATTCTTAGGGCTACAATTATTTTATCTTCTTTTTAAAAATATTTTTGAAACTTTAGTATATCTTTTTTATTTGTTCTTGATATTTGTAGTATCCATTTATGTAGATAGATCTATAGTATCTATTCTTCAAATCTGTTCTTTGATATCTATGATTGAAGGTATACATTCTGCCGTTAGTACAGATATTAAAGAAATTATGATGTTTTATAAAAAAAAAAATTAATATTGTTCTTAACCAAACATATAAGATAATAGGAAGGAAGTGCCCGGGTATTTCATTTCATCTGGTAATTAATTCCATCTGTTTTTGTTCCAATGCTTTTTATAATTAATACATAAAATTCTTTTTCCGAAACGATAAGGCCTTGCTTGGTTATTGGAACGTAGTGAGGAAATGGAAAGTGTTTCCTAGAAATGGTTTCCTGTGTTTAGTTGCAAGGGAAAGTAGGAAAAGAAATTACAGAAATTAGTAAGGAAATTAACAGTGTAATCTGCCTATGTAGACGCTCAGGAGCTCGGAATTCCAGGCCCCTCCCTTTTAGCTGTCGCGTAGTTTTCAATCAACTTAGGTTGAGTATAGTTGTGGCCGATGCAAAGCTTATTCTAGTTTTTCTTGCAGAAGTCATATGTATTTAGACACAGAAAAGTTGCACTATATTATGGGACAAATGTATTAGACGATGGAATGTGTGCATTAGAGCGTGAACAGTGCAGGTAATATTCCAGCAACATGCGACAAATGCAATGCAATTCTACATGTCTCAATGTACCATTTTCCAGAATCCTGAGGAGCTAACATTTGTTTAATTAAAAACTGTTACTTGGTTTTTGATTTTGCTTGATGTTTTCAGTCTCGCATCTGTGACATTCTCTCCTTCACCTTTTTTTTGGGATTCTTGTGTATTTTACGTGATGTTGAACACACAAATCCGATTAAAGGTTGGATCATGCTTCTTCCACAGCAGAAGCTGATTGTCCAGTTCCTGAGTTAACTTCCTATCCTGTCTTAATAAATCTTTTCCCTGAGATGCAAGCGTAGATGTCAATTCTTTTTATTTTTATTTTTATTTTTATTTCTAAAGGGAAGAGGCTACTCTTGGTCTGGATGTTTCAGCTTTAGATTGAATTGCCAAGACTATGCCATACCATTGTTGCTTATCTGAAAAAACTGCTCAAGAGGAAGAAAGAAAAACATTGACCCTAGAGTATAGATTCACTTCCTAAGGCTGTTAATTTCACTTTGCATTCTTAACTATACTCGAATTCATACTTTAGTCACTAAACTTCAAAATAAAACACTTTAATTCTCGAATTGAAGAGTAAATCTCTTCTACTTTACTCACTAGAATCTAAAATTTGTCCCATTTTAGTTCTTGGACTATAAAATTTACCACACCTTAGTTTTTAAAATGCAAATTTTGTCCCGCTTAACTATGAACTTTGTCTCATTTCCACTGACGATTTTATTTGAAGGGTGCAAAGTGAGATTAACCCTTGTAAAAAAGAAGATGTATTAATGGTTAATGAGACCTGTCATCTAATACCAGCATTTTTTTTTAACATTTTGCCGATGTATTTGTTAAGAGTTGCAAATTATACCAAGGGTCACAGGAGTATTCACGCTATAGTAAAAGCACAAAATTTTCTGCTGAGATGAAAGAGAAAAAGACATCAATTGTCTCTAAATATCAGTTACCTACAACAATATATCCTTTTGGTAACTCATTCATCAACCTACTGTTGTTGATTCTTGATTAGTTGTCGTATGCTTCCATTTCCACAAGTTCTTCTCTGAGCACAGCCATGGAATCCGAAATTTCAGCCTTATATACATAAAACTTGGTCATAATCAAGAAAAATATAAAATTCAAGACATTTAATACAGCAAAAAATCCGTAATAATAATCCAGATGAGAAGCATCAGGTTGTTTTGAATCTATTCATTCCCATCCCTCTTCGTGATACGAGAAACTGCAGACAAAAGAAAACTGCTGATGAAATTTCCGGCTCCAAGGCAAGTCATGGCGTATGAAGTGTTAGGTCTGGTCCCAGGAAATTGACAAAAGGGTTCTTGGCAACCCAACAAAGACAAATAACAAAGCAAAAGTAAATAAAAACAGAGACACAGGATTTACGTGGTTCGGTCAAATTGACCTACGTCCACGGGCGGAGGAGAAGCAAATTTACTATGAAGAAGAGAGTACAAAAGTCTTAGAAAAGTGTTCCTAAGCCCAAAACCACCCAATACTAAAACACAAGAAAACTCCAAAATATTTTACTACAAAAGTGGGCTTAATAATTATAAGGCCCAAATAGCCCACTAAGCTCTCTTGGTTTGGTGTGTCAATCTCACCAAAAAGCTCTCTTTATTTATAGGCAATAGAGGAAAAGATTTCCCAATACAATAACCGATGTGGGACAAAGCCACACATAACAAATCTCCACCTTGGCGTGTCCCCAACATTGACAACTAGTAAACTTGCTCCACCTTCTCCACGTAAGCCCCAATGGGCTTATTCACGCAATGAATACCAATCAAGTCCAAGCATTGCTTGAACTTGTAAACTGGAAGAGGTTTGGTAAACATGTCAGCAGGATTCTCCTTAGTATTTATCTTCTGAATAAAGACTTTTCCTTCAGCAATAATATCTCGAATGAAGTGATACGTCACGTCAATATGTTTCGTCCTCTCATGATACATCTGGTCTTTAGTCAAGTGTATGGCACTTTGACTATCACAATAAATAGTAATAACACTTCGATGTAGATTAAACTCGCCAAACAAACCCTTTAACCACAAAGCTTCTTTGATTGCCTCGGTTCCGGCCATATATTCTGCCTCCGTAGTAGATAAAGCTACAACAGATTGTAAAGTAGCTTTCCAACTGACCGCACAACTACCAATGTGTAGCCTGAAAGTGATCTTCTCCTCAAGATCCCGTATCTGAAGTCTACAAAACCAATCAAAGTGTTATTATTTCTTCCAAACTCCAAACAAGCTTTTGAAGTCCCACGCAAGTATCTAAGAATCCACTTCACAGCCTGCCAATGTGCTTTACCTGGACAAGACATATATCTACTAACAACGCTGACCGCTTGTGAAATATCTGGACGACTACAAACCATTGCATACATAACACTGCCGACTGCACTGGAGTAAGGAACCCGTGCCATATATTCTTCCTCTTCATCTGACTGTGGTGATTGAGCAGCAGATAATCGAAAATGAGTAGCAAGAGGAGTACTGACTGGTTTAGCATCTTTCATGCCAAAACGCTCCAAAACTTTTTCTAGGTAATTTTCTTGGGTCAAGAATAACTTTCCTACTCCTCGATCTCGCTTGATATCCATGCCAAGAATTTTCTTAGCTGCTCCCAAATCTTTCATGCAAAATTCACTGTTCAACTGTAGTTTCAAAGTGTGAATTTCTGACAAATTCTTGGCAGCAATGAGCATGTCATCAACATAAAGCAACAAATAAATGAATGAGCCATCATGTAACTTCCGGAAGTAAACACAACTATCATACATGCTCCTTGAATAACCATGACCCAACATAAATGAATCAAATCTCTTATACCACTGTCTTGGAGATTGCTTCAATCCATATAAGGATTTCTTCAACAAGCAAACATGGTCTTCCTTTCCTTCAATTTCAAATCCCTGAGGCTGTTTCATATAAATTTGCTCTTCAAGTTCACCATGTAGAAAAGCTGTCTTAACATCAAGTTGTTCCAATTCCAAATCATACATGGCAACTAAAGCAAGCAAAACACGAATAGAGCTATGCTTAACAACAGGTGAAAAAACATCATTGAAATCAATACCTTGTACTTGACTGTAACCCTTTGCAACCAACCGTGCTTTGTATCTTGCATTTTCAACCCCTGGAATACCTTCCTTCTTCTTAAAGACCCATTTGCATCCAACAGTTCTCTTATCTGAAGACGGTTTTACAAGAACCCAAGTTCCATTTTGATGGAGAGACTCAATTTCTTCATTCATTGCAATTAACCACTTAGCAGAATCATCACAAGAAACTGCCTCTGAATATGTAGAAGGCTCACCAACTGAATCAGTTTCTTCTGCAACAGATAAGGCATATGCAACCATATCGACATATTTTTGTGGTGGTTGAATATCTCTCCTTGGTCGATTTTTGGCTATGGAATATTGCTCATCTTCTAAATTACCCTCATTAGTACCTTCAGGTACCTCTACTGGCATTTGTTGGATAGGAGCGTCAGGTTGAGAAGGTTCAGAACTGCCAATTTCAAGCTCCACCTGCTTCTGTGTACTATTATCTGCACTACTAGAAAAACCCTTCTTGGAAGATAACATAGAGAATTCATCAAAAGTTACATCTCTGCTGATCACAAATTTTGGGGATTTGGGATCAGGGCTCCACAATCTGTACCCTTTCACCCCAGAAGTATACCCCAAGAAAATACACTTCTTAGCCCGAGACTCTAATTTTCCTTCATTCACATGCATGTATGCTGGACACCCAAAAACTTTTAAATCAGAGTAATCAGCAGGAGTACCTGACCAAACTTCCTCAGGAGTTTTGAAATCAAGAGATGCAGAAGGAGCGCGGTTGACAATATAGCAAGCCATATTAAGTGCCTCTGCCCAAAAGTCTTTTGTCAACCCAGCATTAGAGATCATACATCTTGCTCTCTCTAAAAGCGTTCTGTTCATACGTTCAGCTACACCATTTTGTTGAGGCGTCATCCTAACAGTGCGATGCCGAACAATTCCTTCATTCTTACAAAATTCATCAAATTCACCTTCACAAAATTCCATGCCATTATCCGTTCTAAACCGCTTTATTTGTTTACCTGTCTGTTTCTCAATCAAAACTTTCCATTGCTTGAAAGTTAGGTAAACATCATTTTTATGTTTCAAAAAATAAATCCAAACTTTCCTTGAAAAATCATCAATGAAAGTCAACATATACTGCACCACCCTTAGAAGGAACACGAGACGGACCCCATAAATCAGAATGAATATAATCAAGAGTACCTTTTGTCTTGTGAATTGCTGGTGAACTGAAACTGACCCTTTTCTGCTTCCCAAAGATACAATGTTCACAGAATTCCAATGACCCAGTACGTTGTCCACAAAGAAGTCTTCTTTACTTAGTATGCCTAAGCCTTTTCACATGTGCCCCAAACGCGATATGCCACAATTTGGTGATGTCAGAATCAGATAATGATGATGATGATGATGAAACCAATCAACCTGTGGAGAACCCTGCAAAATATACAAGTTTCCAGACCTGCAGGCTTTCATAACAGTAAGAGCACCCTTAGAAACCTTCATTACACCATTTTCAGCAGTGTATTTGCACCCAAGAGCCTCCAAGGTGCCCAAAGAGATGAGATTCTTTTTCAAATCAGGAACATGTCTAACATGAGTAAGCGTCCTCACAATACCGTCATGCATTTTAATTCGGATAGTACCCTTACCAATGACATCACAAACGGCATTATTGCCCATCAAAACAATTCCACCATTACAAGCTTCATAAGTGGAAAACAAATCCCTATTGGGACACATATGATAAGAACACCCCGAATCTAAAATCCATTCATTTTTAGACTTTGTCCTATCATCAGTCACACAGAAAATATTACCATCATCCTCATCAGCTGCAACACTGGCTTCAGCGGTTTCGATCCTTTTCTCAACAGGTTTCCCTTTTTGCTTTAATTTATTTTTCAATCTAAAGCAATCAGCCTTAATGTGCCCCATTTTATGACAATAATTGCACTCCAAATTCCTATGTCTGGATTTAGATTTAGTTTTAGATCTACTACTGCTAGGTTCTCTCTATCGATCGCCTAACTACTGTGCCTTCGACCCCATTAATTTTCCCGAATATCCCCGTCATCATGCTTCCTTAGATTTTAATGCGATTTAATTTCTGATCTGAAATAGTTTCTTTTCCATAAATCATAGTATCACGAAAATATTTAAAGGATTGGGGAAGTGAACACAAAAGTAACAGGGCCTGATCCTCATCATCAATTTTCGAATCTATATTCTCCAAATCCATAATAATGGAATCAAATTTATCAAGATGTGAGAGTATAGATGTACCTTCAGACATCCGAAGCATATACAGACTTTGCTTCAGATAAAGCCGATTCTCAACTGTCTTCTTCATATACAGAGTTTTAAGTTTATCCCACATGGCCTTGGCTGAAGTCTCAGTAGCTACCTCCCGCAAAACTTCGTCAGAAAGATTTAAAATAATGCTGGATCTGGCCTTCTTATCCATCTCTGCAAAATTTGTATCATCACATTCTCGGCTTTTCTCAATTCCCTCATCGCTAAATCAACTCCGTCTTGAACTAAAATTGCCTCCATCTTTAGCTGCCACATCCCGAAGTTGACATTCCTGTTGAATTTCTCGACAATTGTCTTTGTTATCGTCATTGTTGCCACAAAACCTAGAGCCTCCTAAGAAGCTCTGATACCAGTTTGTTAGGTCTGGTCCCAGGAAATTGACAAAAGGGTTCTTGGCAACCCAACAAAGACAAATAACAAAGCAAAAGTAAATAAAAACAGAGACACAGGATTTACGTGGTTCGGTCAAATTGACCTATGTCCACGGGCGGAGGAGAAGCAAATTTACTATGAAGAAGAGAGTACAAAAGTCTTAGGAAAGTGTTCCTAAACCCAAAACCACCCAATACTAAAACAAAAGAAAACTCCAAAATATTTTACTACAAAAGTGGGCTTAATAATTATAAGGCCCAAATAGCCCACTAAGCTCTCTTGGTTTGGTGTGTCAATCTCACCAAAAAGCTCTCTTTATTTATAGGCAATAGAGGAAAAGATTTCCCAATACAATAACCGATGTGGGACAAAGCCACACATAACATGAAGTTCCAAGACTTTTCATGTTTTCTGGTGCTTGATCAAAGAAGAACTCGACCTTTGCTACCTCCAGCAATGCATCAGCTACTCCCATAAGCACGAACTGTGGAAGCAAAAGGAACACAGACTTAGGTACTTGACCTGCATTTTGTACTAGGCCATGATTTTTTGCCACAGAAAGTCTGTATCTCTCATTTAGTGATGCCACCGTCATGATAACAATATGCGGAGTCATTCCGATTCCCATCCTTTGTAGTGGAGTGATTCCTCTAGGATTTTTAGTCCACTTTCTAATGATTTTCATGAAGTATCGGTCATATAGTACCACAGAGATTAGCATAGATATTGTTACAAATGCTGCTAAGCTGGCTGGGGGAATATTGAAGTTACCAATACGTCTATTGAGAGTTGTGCCTTGCTTGACAAAAAGTGTGTTGACTTGCGCAGCCATTATGCTTGGAACTAATGTAGAAATTAGGATGGGTATCCTAACCACGGTCCAGGTTTGAATCGGAATTGGACCAACAATTTATTGAACCTAAACCAAAACCAGGATTGAGAAATTGGAACCGAAACTAGAACTGTAACTAAAGGTTTAGGTTTAGTTTCACGAAAAATTTGGATCAGAACCGGAATTGGAGGTTGAAGACCCGTTCAAATCGTCTAAAACACATTTATTTCCTGAGTTATTAGGCTTTTTTGATTCAATTTAGAATTCAATTTCAATAACTAGCACCCAATATCAAACAGTCTCAATTTTAGTCCAATAGTCTATTATCTAAATTCATTGATAAATCCAAATACAATAAATAATTTAAGTCTAAATCTAATTTAATCAGAGTGTTGAAGTTAAATTAATGAAAATATTAAACTAGCATTTGATGACACTTTGAGTTTGACTAGTTATTACGACAAATTCTCAAAAAATTAAGTTGAGGTATTTAAAGCATTCAATATAAAAGTAGTAAACTAATCAAAATATTAAACTAGATTATGTATCTTTTTGTTTTATTTAAAGCATTCAATATAAGTTGAGTTATTTTTTCATAAAATTTGTATTATTTATTTTTCCTTACCACATGATAGTACAATAAAATTTATAATTTTTTCAACATTAGTTGTTACATTTACTTAAAATTGATTTTATAATACAAGTATTTATATGTAATTAGAAGAATCGAAACCGAAACCAGAAGAAATCAAAACCGTAATTGAGCCCCGGAGGTTCAAGAGCCATAATTGTAACCGTCCCTATAAGGGTCGGTTCAGATTACACCTTTCAGTAGAATCGGAACCACCAGTTTTGGAACCGTGGCCACCTCTAGGTATCATTCAAAGCATCTGTTTGGTTTCTTCGACTTGGGTAACTGAGCAAAGCATCCATGGATTTGTGGAAGTTGTTTTTACACAAGCTTTGTTTAAAAATCTGAATCAACATGTATAATGTATTGCATCAGCACCAAGAAGCAGGGAATGGGGAAGATGCAAGATACTAGATAAAACAGATACGGGGCACCGGGTAGATGGACAGCATGAATGGGACAGCATCAGCTCAGCCTTGATCTCAGCTGTTCAATATAAAATTCATCTTAAATTTCAAATGAATAGCCTAGGTTACGACTGAGCTGTTGCAGCCCCATCCAGGCTGCCAACTAACTGGTGTGGTCGTACTGGCAGCGGCACTAACACAAAATCAAAATAAAACATGCAACAGTCTCTTGCCCACTTTTGTACCACCAGTTCCAACTGCAATTATATAGAGGGCAGCAAAAAATACTGCTAATTGTAATGTATAGGCCTTCTTGCAATTGATACCCTCTGTGTTTGCACAGTGATCAGGTGGCCTTAGTCCGGGGACTGAAACTAGTATTGTCAATAGAGACATTCCCTGATATTGTGTGAAAATGAATATTGGTAAAATTAAAATCTTTTAAGGAGAATAACTCCTGTTATACTTGTGATTGTGCTATGCTAAAATTTAACTTGAAAAGTAAGTGTCTACATGCAAAAATTCGCTACTATCCTATTATTTGGTTTATCGTACATCAGTTGTAAAGGGAATAGGGTGTTTGATAGGGAGATATTTGTGCTTGTTAATTGAGGAAATTTGGACTAAAATTCTCTCTTTTATTGTACAAAGAATTGGGTTACTGCTTATATTTGAATTTTGTGGCATTTGTAGGCCTTTGGTATGAAAGTTGGTGTTTATTGGCAAAATTCCAGAAGACTTACACTTCCAGGACGTGCCTGTGCCAGAAAAGGGTAGCTGGGTTGAGTTGGCAATTGGTGAAGCTGAATTTCTAAAAACTTATGCTGATATTTTGGAGAGTTAGCGGAAGTTAGTAATTGGGAAGGAGTCAATCTTTTAGAAACGTGAGCAACGGAATTGGTGGAAAACACGTCGTGCAAATTTGGAAACTCACATGAAGCTGGGGAAGTGTCGCGCCCCATTTTTTTTTGTGGAAAAAGGAAAAATTGATTTTTTGAAAAAAAAAATGAAAATGGAAACGGGTCATGGGACTACAAAAATGCGACGGTTTGGACCGAAAACGAAAGTCTAGAAAAGGGTTTTAGAAAAGTTTGGAGTCGCCACTTGGTATGGAGTTTAGGTGTACCAAGTCACCCAAAAAATTTTAATTAATGAAAATAAACTAAGAAAACCCTTTTTAGACGACTCCAGGTCTTTGAAAACTAGAGAAAAAAGGTTCGGGGGTCACAGTTGAAAAAAGGGAAGGCAAAGATTCGATGTTACTCGTCTCTAAGGCACCCTTCTAACCTAGCCAAAGCTAGTTGCAAGATTTAGTTAAAAATTTCCTAATTCTAACTTTTAAATTTATCACATTTGGATGTTATCTATATGGATGCAAAACCTAGACCTAATGTTGGATCGAGAGGGGCAAAATGTCTTCTTGAGGTTTGATTGGAATTGATCACATTAATTGTGTCATCCAAGTTTGATCCCTCGAGGAGGTCACGAAAAAATGCAAATGATGAGACTCGAAAAAGACGGGAGAACTAGGGTTTTCAAAAAGAAATGCAATTTTATAAAATCTCAAGGGAAAAGAAGTTGGATTTTTGAAAAGATCAATTTTAAGTGCAAAGAGGAACTTGAATTTTCAAAAGATGCAATTTTTAAGAAAAACGGTTCTTTGACTTTGAATTGCTAAACATGAAAAAAGAAACTTGATTTTTTAAAGAATGATTTTGATAGAATTTAAAATAATGCACGTGCATGTCCTAAAGAGAGATAATGCAATCATAACGGGTGTGGGGAACTAAATTCGTGACTTTAAATCTTCCTTTTCATAGAAGGAAATAAAAGCGTGTTAAGGCTAAAAAGCCATACTCGCTCTCTTTTCCCTAATTCAAAGGGTAATGCCCTAAATGCACTAATCTATTTTTTGACGAAAAAGAAAACTAAATGTGATGTTTCGCATACGGGATGGGAAAATAGTAACATGCAAAAATGGAAGAAAAAACTCTAAAAGTGAAAAAGTGTGTGAAATTTGTCTATAATGCATGAATGGCATTAAGGGTCTAGCATTGGACTAGCCCTCATTTAAAAGTTCTCACTAACATTGGATTAGTGAGAAATCGAAAGGAAAGGCTACAACTAGCGTTGGACTAGTGTGGTGACGTCAATACATTTACACAATAAACATGTAGATATGATAATAAAGCAAGTAAACACATAAAACACATAAACACATAACACATAGGCATAATGTCTAGATGTAAGATCCTAGTAAAGCAAGTAAACACATAATCATGCAAGCATGCAAAATAAGCATATAAAAACCTAATTATTACATTGGGGAACCTAAATACATTCTAAGAGGAAAAATTTGGAATAATAATCTAACTATTATATTTTCTAGAATAAATACACTTTTTGTAAAATTAAACCTATCTATTACAACTTGGCATCCAAGGCCTCCAAATGATTTACCCAAAAATTAAATGACATAAATAAAGACTAGACATGAATAAGAGCAAAGGAAAAACTTAATTTAACACATGCAAGATCATGCAAAAACACATAAGAGCACATAATAGGAGAAAGAAGTTACCATCCCTTGATGTGATGCCTTAATTGAATCCTTAAATGAGGGGAATGGTTATCTAAGACTCAATGTCAACAAAAGGGATCAAGGTACCAATTTAAAGGAAAAATCAATAAAAAATTCAAAGAAAGGATATCTAAACAGATTCTGTAAGCAACATAGACAAGACTAGGAAATAGAGTAAGATTACGGAACAAAAGCGGGAAATATCAGCATGAATCTGACGAAAGGTTCGGGGTAGAACGCTGGACATAGCCGCAACTAGGTCAGCGTTACAAGCAAAATCAAAGTCAGGAGGAAGCGGACCGAACGCCTCAGCCAGCGTCTGTCAGCGTTCTTCCCATCTTCAAAACATCGGAAGATTGCTTCAGTTTTCGGAACAATAACATAAAACAAAATCTTCAGAGGCAAGGGGATCTATTTAAAGCATTAAACATCATCATTCAGATCATCAAAACAAGCTAAAACCGAAGAAGGCCAAATCTTAAGCATCGACATCATCAAATAGACAAAAAAAGGGGAAGCGAAGAAGCTCGGGCTAGAAGCGGAGGTTACGCTGGGCCTCGCGTAACATTCCCGCGTTTCTTCACGTCTTCAAACATTCAAGCAGAAACGCGGAGTGATACGCGAACCAGCCAGCGCAAGAGGTCCGCGTTTCTTCACATCTTCAAACATTCAAGAGGAAACGCGGAGCGTTACGCGGAGTATTCCGCGCAAGTGGTCCGCGTTTCTTCACATCTTCAAAACGTGAAGAACATTTTTCCAGAAATTTCTCGAAATCACAATGATTATCATCGAAGCATCAAGCGTCTGATTTTAAACGTAAAAACAAATCTAATAGCCTTACCAAGGCTATCTAAACGTAACATACTCATATAACAACAAATAAACATCATCAAATATTACAAAACATCAAAAAACATGGCCAAGACCTTGGTTCCACCAAAAGGTCTGATTTCTAGCAATTTTCGACCAAGAAAAACAATAGATAGAGTATAGAAAGGCTACTTGATTCAGAAGCTTGAGAAGAACGACAAGGAATCACCAAAATTCCCGAAAATCTTCACTAAAAAGAAACTCTAGTTCTTTCTTTTCTCTCCTTTTCTCTTTTTTCTTTGATTTTCAATCGTTTTTCTCTCCTTTTTCTCTCTCTCAGCCTCCCTCTTCTCTCTTTTCTCTCTCAGATTTCAACCCCCCTCTAGAAAACCCTAACATGGGTGATTTATAGGGATTAAAACCTACAACCAAGGGCTTGAATACTTTGAGGGTTTTCTTGGGTTAATTTTGATCATTGGATGCGTTTTATTTATGTCTTAAGGATCAAGGGTGATTTGGGCATTAACTAAAACGATTACTTGATGCCAAAGACACAAAAATACAGCTGGAAATGAGGAAGGAAAGGTTGGAAGAAGCGCCATTTTTTTTCGCGATCAAGTTCTGACGGTGGTTAAGCGGACTTATCCGCGTAACTGGTCCGCGTTTTTGACTTTTCTCTTTTTTTTTTTTTTAAGAAAAACCTACAAAAATGAGAAAAATGTGTTAGAAAATTCAAAAATAAATAACTAAACATTAATAGATAAAAACATAGGAAAACAAATGAAATAGTCAAAATTTGGTGTCTACAGGAAGTTTTCCTTGTCGCATGAGAAATCCGAGTCAATTGGAAAAGATCGCATCTGCTGACTTCCGAAGCGCAAAAGGAATTGGGAACTACATACTTATATATATGTTATTCTTGTGTCGGTGGAGGACGTGATCTTTTAGCCTATCTTTGTTAGTTATTCTCTTTAGTCTTTCTTTCGCCGCCGCTTAGCATTAGATTAAACAATACCTTCTCAAACAGTCTTTTGTCTTTGCGTGCTTTTCTGCCGTTTCCATTTTTTCGTTTCTTCCGCTATTGACTAGCTTAGGATAGATTGCTACTTGCTTTGTGCTTTTCCGTAGTGACCAATAGCTTTGGACTAGCATTCCTTGCTTTATTTTTTTCAGTATCGGATTTTCAGGCAAAAGAGTTGAAGGATATTTTAATCGCAAGCTCAAGTTATTTCTACTTCCATCCAATTCTCATGAACTCTAAGAATTGCTTTGTCAATATGATGCGTGGCTAATTTCCTTTTCTAGTTGAGGAATAATCAAGGTTCGGGGCACCATAACCGTGAGATCGTTTTGATTATTAATTTTTATTTATATGTTCATGGGTATTTAATTATTCTCTATTTTCAATTAATTATTATTTGGATTTATTGATTAATATGGCCAGTTATTCAATTGTTTAAATAGTATATAGCCAATTAGGGTGTTGGCGTGTCGCCTTTAAGCAACCTAATTAGTGGCAAACGAGACAATTTCACAGCCTCGCAAACGGTCTAATCTAGATCGTGGGGATAATTAATCTAGCCTAAATAAACCCGCATGTGTGTTTGCCATCTAAAATTGGGTTTTTCTAATTCCTAATGCTGTGACTACATTAAATCTTATGAGCGTCTCTAGGGTTGTCTAATTCACAAGAGGGTAGTCTATGAGCGTCTCTGGACTACTATAAAATTAAGGAAAGATTGATGGTTGGGCACGTCGCTTGACTACTATAACTAATTTATTCATGAACGTGTGAATATTTTTATGGACCTATGATCAGTTGTGTGCACCGGTGCCAGGATTAATTCCTTGACTAGGTTGTTTTAATTAATCGATATTTGTGTTATTTGATTCTTGCTATCTTGATTAAATTAGAATTTCGGCTTTTAGTTCTTTTTAATTATTTGCTATCTCTTCCAAAACCCCCCAAATTCTCAGAGGAAATAAATTACCCAGTCCCTATGGATACGACCCTACTCACCATTATACTTGAATTTATATTTTTAGAGTAGGTATTTTATTTTTGGCGGTTTGACACCCACCAGTGTTGGATTATGAGTATGAGGAAAAAACTCACTCTTTGATTAAACTAGTTTTTTTTTGGTGGGGTGGGGGTGGGGGTGGGGGGGGGGAGAGCCAAATTGCATTCAACATTATGTATCAAAGCTCGATTAGGAGGAAAATTAAGTCCACGAAACTTTCGGATGAAAGATTGTTAATCTGCCGTTGTGTAAGGGGGGAAATGTTAGATTTATCCCGTTTGTGGAAAAGGTTGGGTGTTAAAGCATTACCCCTTGAGCTACAATATTATTTTAAAAAAAATCCAAATAATACATACCCAAATTCTTGGGTCAGATTATTTCAGAAGATACAAAACGCTACATGAAAGAGTACAAGCATCAATCTTATTTTATGTTTCGTAAACAAATTATTATTGATTCAAAAATTCTTAATTAATTACTTTATTCTCAGGATATGTCTAATATCTTCAAAATCAAAGAATGTGACTTTTTGTTAAATCAAATGCTCAATTATCAATTTTAAAGCTAATATTAATTGAGCCTTTATCACTTCCAGCTCAAACCTTAACTTTAGAATCAACATCATTTACTTGAATCTCCGCCTGTTTCATATTAAAATGGACAAAATCCTTTCTTTAATTGCACACTCGTTTTTCTTTTTTCTTCTTTTGCTTATTTGGTGAAAGAAAAATATTTCTACGATCTTTATGGCTATCCTATTTGTAGTGAAAGAGACTGATTTTCTAAAGGGAAAGCAATTTTTTTGGTCCCTTATCTTTGGAGTGCTGTTCAATTTGGGTTTCTTATATGTTATGTTTACCAATCTAGTCCCTTATCTTCACAATATAATTTGAGTAGATATAGACTCATGTATAGCAGGTGCACTGTCGAATATTACATTTTGGTCATTTATAATTGAAGTTGTATCCAACTTAGTCCGCTATATGCAACCATCTATCATTTACACAATAATTCCAAAAATTAAAGTAAATATAAAATATTTAACATGAAATTCGAGAACCCTAATAGGTTAGTCTCATGCACAGCATGCGTACCATTGAAGCAAAAATGAGTAAATGAGAGAAAAAAAAAAAAAAAACCCTACAAACTCCAATCGTAGTTTTGTTAATCTTTTTCTTACAATTTTCTCAAATCCCTAATCATTAACCCTTCAATTCATAATTTTTTGTCTACCCATTTATTTCTACATTTACAACAATCATAATCTTGGTATTACTGATATTAGATGAAAATTTATGAATTTAAGGCTTCTAACTAGGGGTCCCAATAACTAGAACGAGAAATCGATAGAATTGTGTTAAGGCTCATGAAATTATTCTTATTATTATTTTTTCTACCATTACATATACTATGCACGGAACTAACTCCATTACAATTTTCTATTTTCCTAGTATAAGTCCTACATTAGATTTATTTTATGGGGATAAGGGCTTACATATAACAAATCAAATTGCGTACAATCCCAAAAATGAGGAGGCCGAAATGATTGTTTAATAATGTACATGCCACATGTGATTAATTGTGTTAGGCTTTTCAATTTCTTACTAAAGGTTCTATATTGCCTTTATTTTGTAAAGATGAGGGACTAAATTAGTAAGAATGATACATACAAGACCAAATTGGACAGCAGTCCGAAGATAAGGGACCAAAAAGTCAATTTACTGTTTCTTGTTCTTATTTGTATTATAAATTTCCTTTTCCAATAAAGGTCAAACTTGAAGAAGTTGAAAGTACACATCAAGAACACTAAACATGATATCGCTATAGACAACTGTGGATTATTGTAAATTGGAAATATAAAACCTCTCCTCTTCTTCAACTTTTCTCTCATCTTCTCATCTTTTGAAAATCTGTCCCTCAAGGAGGAGCTCACACTAGGGTCTCTTTCCCATGAATTTTATTTTATTTTATTTTTCTAATAAAGCCTCTCCTAAATTTTCTTAACAAAGAGTTTTCTATTTCTCTTAGAGATTTCTAGTAATAATTTTGTGATCTCATAATTATCAATGGAGTTTAAAACTATTAATTATAGACCTAGGGATTGGAATATGCATAGAAGGAAGTTGCAACAATTTATCTATTAGAAGACAATTTTGAAAATTCATGCATTTTTTCGAATTTGTTCATAATATTTCATATCTATTATATTTGTTAAGTTGCATATTTATAATCTCTAGTGCATAATTAACCTGCAATCAAGGTACTGATGTAAATCAAATCGTGCTAGATGATCTCTTAATGAAATTTACTTTTTATCAAAAAAAAAAAAGGACTATGGATTAGTGTATCAAGTCTCCATCTAGATCATGAATAGTCCTCTTACAACTCACATTTCCAGACATACTTTCGGTTTTGCAATAAGGCCAATCACACATTAGTAGCGTTATTTGGAATAATGATACAAAAGATATGATCCATTCTTTTCACTTAACATAGAAGTTTCATTTGGAATTGTGATACATAAAAAAAAAAAAAAAGAACACTTCATTTTACTTCTATGTTATTGAGAAAATGATGCGATATACATGCTACCTTGCCGAAAGATATATTGCAGATGCAATCACGAACGTCCAATAGCGCCCAAGAACAGCGTCAGCAAAATATGCACCCAAAATAGGAGTCATCCAGAGCGTCCCTACCCAGTTGGTGACGTTATTGGCTGAGGTAATTGTGCCCTGAATCCCTGATGGAGCTTTTTGGTCAAAGTACATGAAGAGATTGGAAGATATTCCCCAATACGACATGCGCTCGAACACCTCGTATACTGTACAAGGCGAAAACATCAAATCAAACAAAAATTATGGGAAATAAACAAATAGCTGCAAGAAATTACTCATGGATAATGTTTGGATTTAATAATTAATGTCAAGTTTTTTTTAATAATTAATGCATGTTGAGTTGATTAGAAGGTGGATTTGATATAAGCACATAGCATGGCAAAAATATGTACTCCTTCCGTCCCGTAAAATAAATATATGTCTCAAATTATAGGCTTACTTCCATTTTAAGAGAATAATTAGCATATTCGTTGACTATTATACCTAGAATAATTACTTCCATTTTAGATATATTTGGTGTATATATCTTTATCAACAAACATATCACTCCTCTAATTAATTATTCTAGCTAGGAGGAGCAATAAATAAACCACAAAACTAGTATTAATGGAGCAGTATATGAGGAAAGTGCCAAATAAAAGTAATTGCATTGACTACATTAACTAACCCTTCTTAATCTGGGTGACAATAAAAGTTGAAAAGTTTTTATGGAATAGAGGGAGTACGCGTTCATGTATCCTTGAACGCATGTACGCATAATTTAGTAACCACGGAGAAGTATTGCGTTCTTGGCAGTCATCATTATTTGCTACATAGACTAGTTTTATATTTGTATCATATTAATTACATAGGCTGTTTTTTTTTTATTTATTATCTTTGTATCTTATAAGATTGCACATTTCAAAAATTTAATCTAATACGGGCATAAATTTTATATTGTATATATAAGATTAGGTCAAGTTAAACAGGAGCTAAGAGGCACCAGTACATTTGCTCCTAGAGAGGACAACATTGGGAAGAGAAGAGAAAATGAAGTTGGAATATTTGCATTGCGATTTGTCAGGTTCTATTGAGAAAATGAAGTTGGAATATTTGCATTGCGATTTGCCAGGTTCTATTGACTTTGTGAAGACGAAGATAGGAATGAGACCAGACTGTAGTTTATAAAAGGGGTCTTGGCTTGATTGCTAGGAAAGAATTTGCATGCTTAAAAGGATGTGACCGTGTAAGAAAGGGGCTTTTATAACTTGTGCATTATCTAGGACTAGTTTTTTTTTTAATTTTTTTAATTTTCTTTTCTAGCAAAGAAACGATGAAACTTAAGAAGCAAAAAAAAAAAAAAAAGAAAGGAAATGAAAAAGTGAAATTAAAACCTATGAACTCTGAAATCTTAACCTTAGCTACTAAACCATATATAGTACTAGTTATTATCACTATTTTCTTGTAACTTCTTTAAACTTAGGAATGAAAAAATGTTGTTTGAAATCCTACACGAACATTTTGATTCTAAAAAAATTTGGTTGGCAAAAAGTTTACATGAAGTCTCAATCATGCAATTAGGCATTCTTTTGCGAGACCTAAACAAAAAACTATAAAGATGCACTAAAGTATAGAATCAACTCATTTGAAGAAGACAGTACAATAGCTTCTACCCTGTGCTTACCTATATACATACATACATACATAAACATTTATATTTATGTACATGTATATATACATATATTCATATATGTACGTGTATATGTATATATAATTGTAAGATTGTGTGGTCAATTTCGGTCGACAAAAATAAGCTGCATGTGGTACAAAATCATTTGACATGACAATGAAATACAGCTGCAAAATTAGGCAGTTAGGTTCGTGGGTTTGAACTTTGAAGCCAACCAACAAAATAAATGTACATCGCAGTCGTCCAAAGTAGTGTCCAAAGAGATCCACATATGATTAGATGTCGGCACTGCGAAGGCTAAAAGTATAAAACGTGTTGCACATAAAGCTACATTAATGTGATGGCTCCAGTATTTGACTTCATTCAGGTTCTCTTATGCAGTCATCTTCAGTTATACATTCAGGAAAGATAATTTGCAAATTGATTAAGAAAAAAGAGTTTTCAACAAAATTGGAATTTGGACACGAATACCAAAAGGAAAAAGAAAGAAAGCTCAATATTTCTGCTGACGAAGTCTTGATTTAGTGACTAAAATTAATGTTGATAGGAATTAAAGATCTTCGATCCAAATCCCTGCCCGCTCTCCCCGCTTCTTATATCCTAACCATCCTCTAATCATGGAAAAAAAAAAAAAAAGGTTCAACATTTCCATTTTTGCATTCTCGAGTATTGCCTTACAATCTCCCTGTGTACCAAAGGCAAAAGAAAGACAACAAGGATGAGGAAGAAATTCATGAACATATTTCCAGTTTACATATGGAGCTATGTAGCCGGCCAAGCATGGGGATACTTCAGTCTAAAATCTTAACGAGACATTGGAGTTTGGATAAATGAAGTTTTGACATTTTCAGGATGTGGTTGGACAATTAACACACACGGTCACACATCTGGGGAGGGCTCAAGGTAAAGAGGATAGAGAATTACCTACAATAAACCAACAAGTAGTCCATCCTCCTCTCTTTGATCCAAGAACAGGGTTCCCTTCGAGATCAACACTACCATCTTGAGTGTACACACAAGAGCAGCTTTCTTCTAGTTCAGGGGCCATCAAAATAATCAAGGAGTTGTTATTGTAGCAGTATTGGGGCACTACCAGCTACTAAAATTAGTTCTATACTTTTTAAGCAGTTGGCAACTCTATGTTAAAAGTATCATCCACATAGCCAGAGCCACTTGCACCCATACCTGTCCAGCCTGGTTCACATCTTACCTTTCTCTTTTACGGGTCATCTCTATCAGGTGTGAAATGATTTCCTGTGAAGGTGTATCATTTTAGGTAGGGCCAATGTCACATATTATGAATAAACTATTTAGGATTCCCTAATGAATGACTAAAAGTAAAAGATTTTGTCACTTATGTGACCAAAAATATGCTTCTTTATTAGTTAAATGGCTTTTTTGGATAAACAAAAAGTTTAGTAACCAAAATAGAAAATTTAAAATGGTCTAATGACTTTTCTGGACATGTGCTATTATAAGTAGTACTTTTACTACAATAGTATTAAATCATATTTATAGAGTAAAATGATTATAAGTATGCATCCTGAATTAAATCTTCTTGTGGGCTTTGTCCAGTTAAGTTGCTGAAATATTTTCATTAGTCAAAAGAAATGCCTTTCCTGATAGAACAAGCAAAACAAAATGCAACGGTGGAGTTGATCAACAACCATGCATTTCCTACTGACTGATTTAACGAGATTTCAAGCTTACAAAGTCTATGATCAAGCTTGATTTAATTTTAATATATATCATTGGGCCTGTTTGGCATCCAAGGTATCATCATGTTTTTAATTAGATAAGTTTTTTTTAAAACAACTTTATCTATCGTAACCTCTACAAAGACTCTCTAAGTTTTTAATATACACACATTAAAATACCTAAAAACACACAAGTTTATTTCTTTTTTTCCTTTTTCTCTTCCTTCTCCCCCATCTCGATCCACCACCACTGCCCGGCACTTTTGGATGTCCACACCTTCCTGTTTTTTTTCCTCTTCCTCCTCTCTCCTTCTCCTCTTCCTTCCCTTCCTTCTCTCTTCTCGCCTTGGCCCCTCCCTCTCTCTTGCTCCGCTCTAGTGGCACAATCCTTGCCCCCTCTAATCGCATGTCCGGTCAAGGGGGCAGTGGGAATAGAAGATGGGGGAAGAGGAGGGGGTACGTGACGAAAAGAGGAGAGGGGAAGAAGTAGGAGGGAGGGGGAGAGGAGGAGAAAAAAGAGGGATAAAGTGGTGGTGACTGTCAATGGAGGTGGTAGCTGGCAGCTAGTAGTAAGGAGAGAGAGAGGAGGAAGGAAGGAAGAAGAAGAAGAAAGGAAAAAAGAAAAAAATAGAAAAGGAAAAAGAAAATTTTTTTTCTCCAAACCCTCAAAAACATACAAGTTTTTCCCTAAGTTTTATAGTAAGTTACAGTAAAATTTTATTTAAACACTTAAAAAATTTACCATCAGATGGACCCATTGATTTTCAAAATAACCACCTACTTTTAACAAAATTTTTCAAGATTATTACGGATTCAGAGATTGAACTTGATTTAATTTGACATATACTTTGGATCTTAAAGACAACCATGTACTTGATAGTAAAATGTTGAAGACCTCTAGAGATTCAAGGATTGAGCTTGATTTAATTTGACATAGATTGTGGATCATTAAGATGCGCAATCTAAAAATTAAGTACTATATTCATTTTTTAAGAAGCACGAAAATGTGGCTGTTAAACAAATCTAAGTTAAAACTTTTAGCTAAAATCTAAGCAAACTTTTAGCTAATAATTGAATATGCATTAAAAGATTTAGAATCAACAATGTAATATTTCTTTATCCCACATAAATTGCAAGACTGCTTAGGAATAATCATAGCTGACATGGATTGGAACTAAAACTCTTGAAAAATTTATTATTGAAATTAGCACATTTAAGAACTGTGGTTAAATTGCTAATTACTTATTCATGAAGCTCAATACATTTTGAAAGCATTTCTAAGTTCTAACAAGGATAGCCGATAAAGGACAGAAAGAATTGAGAGAAGGAAACTTAGCAATGAACCCCTACTTGCCATTTTTCAAAAATGGAGGTAACCAAGAATGAACCCAGATATGTTTTTTGAAAATGGTTTAAGGAATATAAAGTCTAAACTTGATTATATAATATTACAAGTTCATTTAAGAACTATGGTTAATTGCTAATTAATTACTTACGGATCTCAATAGGTTTTTCACAAGCACAACAAAAGGAGAAGCGCTTTGGCCGTTCAATCAAGTCACCACCCCAGGTTTTCTAACGTAGTAGTTAGTACTCGACGAGATTTGCTATCTGCAAAAGCTTTGGCATTTTCATCAAAAATTTTGAATCAAATTCTAGTGAAATATATAAAATCTTTCGTATTATTCTGGTTCTTGTGAACAAGGTTCTTTCTTTGGCAATCGAAAACCTAAATCAGCGAATCAACATCGTGAATATGAAACCAACAACTTCACTAACGAGTTCAAATGTATAGTCACGGAGAGTATGCAACATATCTTCTTGGCCGAGTGGAAAATATGACAACTCATTTCCTATGCAGTAAATATGAAGAGGAAATAATTTTCATGCATTTGATCTAAAACCTTAGCATGTTGTTTCTTCAATTGTTAAAACTCGATGATTGCTGATGTATAATTAATATAAAGAAACTTGCAAAATTTTTATAATTTGCACGCCATACTATTAAATAATATCTTCAATAGAAGGGCGTAGAAATTGTCATTTAGTTATTAGGACAATGATTATTAGTCTATTCTTGTGTACTTTTATATTGATAACTTGTTTCCACAAGTTTAAGCACAGAATCGAGTGACAAGGAAATGAAGCTTCAGTCAAACTACCATTTCTCAAGGGGGTATGTCAGTAGTTTGGCCAAATCTCAGGGATGGCAATGTAATCAGCCCTAAAATTATTCCTACATTAAACTTTTGAAAGGAAATGACCATTATTCAAATTTCAAAGAATAAAAATTTATGCATGCCAGTAGTTCATCATACGCATCAAAATTCCGCTCTTTTTCTCCCATATAATTTGTACAACCTGCTGCAACAAGTACACACAAAATTAAGATATACAACAAGTCAAGAACGGTATGTGTACCAGCAAAGACTTTTAATAAAACTTTTTTTTTAATCCTCCTAAACTGGTTTGTCAACAAAGTTTATGGTGAAGATGTATGATAGAGTATAGAAATCTTAACCTTTTTTTTTTCGTTCTGCATACAAAATAGAAAACACTTAACAATGCTAAGAGAAATTTGATATACAGCTTGTTTCCACTTTTTTTTTTTTTTTTGTTAAATCTCGATTTGATCTTCCTTTATGGATTTAATCTTTTCTTTTTCTTTTTTTTTTTTGGGATTAATCTTGATTTGGTTCAAATGGAAGTTTATACCAGGATGATCGAAGAATAAGAAACAAAGTTTCAAAAACCACATTCCATGGGATGTCATTTTCCTCAATCTTATAGTATTAAAATAACCGTCCCTTCGCAACGTCTGCTATATCCCATGGAATGTGGTTTTTGAAAAATCTCCTAAAATGACATCCCATGGAAACAGAAAATCTCCTAAAATTTATTAACTAGTACTATGTACTACAAAAATTTGACACTCTTGTGGATAGCTTGTTTTAGAAATTTTGTTATATTCTTCTAAACTGAACTACTTTTTGAGTATATAAAAAAAATGAGAAGCACGCTGTGTAATACAGGCAAAAAAATCAGCAGCCGGCATATAATGGCATGAAAAAGTAACGATCAACCTTAGCAAGTTAAATTTCATAGTAAAGGAAAAAGTTAGGCTTTATGTACTATTTTAATTATGTTGGCACAAAAAATTACGCATAGTGGAAGTAATTTTATCATATATAAAAATATGTAAAAAGAGGATGTGAATAAAAACATAACAACTAACTTAATAATTTTATTAACTCAAAACTCGATTATAATAAAATCTTACGACAATTCACCAATCTTAATTTAGAAGTTTTCCCTCAAACTCATTTTTCAAAACTCAATTTAATTCTTCAAGTACGACATACAAGACTACTAGTATTTGTAGACTAATCAACTGTCTCAGATACCGAAACTAACTTGGACTTGAACTTGAACTTGACCGTTGTACTTGAACAACATAAGTATAAGAAAAGAAAATTGACTGAAGGACCAAATACAACACGGGCTTAACTGACTAATAATATTTCACCAAAAAAAAACTGACTAATAATATAAATTGGACTTGACTTCAACGCATTAGAATTTAAGAGAACTAAATTTTAGTAGGACTAGACACCAACGCGGAAAACAAACACAATTAGAAAATAAATTAACTTGGTTTAATTTCCATCAAATTTTAATATTATTGGGCTTCATTTAGCTGGAGCAAAGTCATACCATAGTAGATGATTGCTTGCCGTACGCCAGCATCTGGTATCATACCTTAACCTTGGAATGACTAAACTTTCTCTAATCCTTTTTTTTTCTTTTAAACAGAATAAAAGAATTAAGTCAGATCAGAATCAATCAAGCAAAAGCATCAGCAGCAATCAAAATATTGTTTGGATATATGATTCGTTTAATTCTTTACAATAAAAAATTTCCTTGTGGTCTTTTAGTCAATTTCTTTTTCTTTTTTCATAGTTGATAAGATCTTGCTCTTATCATTGATGACTGCAGTTCTATACTCAACTTTGACCTGGATTTTTCCATCTTCGAGATTCATGTGGTGCAGTTATTATCTGAGTAAATCAAAATTAATAAGAAAATGAGAAAATTCACATACATACATAACTTTCTGTCTCACACACATAAAAATAAATACAGCAGGTAGTCTTTGAATAATTGATGATTCAGCCTAGAACAACAAATTGTTATGAGGGACGATTAAAAAAGCAAAATTCCAAATTTTTTCATTAAAAAACTGTAACGGTCAAGAAAGGGAAAAAAAGAATAAATTCCTTCAGTTGATGATCTAGAATCTCACCAAAAATATTATGCAACAAGGAATTCATTCTACATGCAATTTGTACAGTGCAAACTAACTTCACTTTCCCTATTGTTAATTTATGAACACAGAAGCTTTCATATCTGTTAGATGGTTTTAGATTATTTATAGTGTGGATTAGATAAATGAGTTGACACTACTAGAAAAAGTTCTTTTTGTGACTTGTTAATGATAGTCATAAAAGAGTTTAGACAGTCATAAAAACTTTTTGTGACCATATTGTGACATGCATATGAGTGTCACCGATTTAATAGTCACAAACTTGTTGTGACTTGTATATGAAAGTCACATTATCAATTGTGACTTGCAATAATACCTTTTATGACTTGTATTTTAAATGTAATAAAAAGTCAAAAAAATAGAATTTATTTGTGACATGCAAATAATAGCCATAAAAGATTTTTTTGTGTCATGTTTTGTTGGTCACAAGTTCCCTAGGGACCCACTAATTAATCATTAAAAATGAGACCAAAAGCCCTTGTGACTACTGGGATTGCACGTCACAAAAACATCTTGCTTTGTTTTTCCCCCTTTTTTTCAACCCGTTTTTAATTTTAATTTTTATTTTTTTTGGGAAAGCCCAAAACTAGAAAGAAATTCTCACGTTTTCCCCCTCCCCCTTTTTTCAACCTGTTTTTATTTTTTATTTTTTATTTTTTTATTTTTTTGGAAAGCCCAAAACCAAAAAGAAATTCTCACGTGATGGACAAATAAGAAAAAGATAAAAATTTGCTTGAACGATAGGATCAATACAATGCCACAATGCTAACAACAGTGGCAACTTTCCAAGCTTAATAATACAAGCAATTGTGAGCAGAAGATTCTTTATATAGCAACCTAAACAACTCTTAATCACAGCACTTGAATTTTTTGCATCAAGTTATTAATAATAGTGCCTATTATAGCTTTCAATTTCGTTTGCCAAGATAATCCAGATAATTTGCCATAGTATATCATAACTGGATGTTCCTCTTGCTTTCAATTTCTACGTTTCAAGCGCTTTTTGAGGTGCCATTGAAAATGGGTCTGCACAATAGAAAAGAAGATAGATGAAGTTACTATACTTATTAGTGCTATACAAAAGGAAAAATTGAATATAGCATCTCCAATAGGAGCCACTATATCTCTCCGATGTAATTCCACAAATTGACAATCCAGCTCAATATATTAACCTAATATAATTTCAAGGGTGGACAAAAATATATGCAAGCACTGGATGGACACAAAATACCAGTTTGAGTGAATCATCTTACATATTTTTCTTCATCACTCAAATCCTAACCCTGAACAAAAAGAAAACAGAGGGAACAAAGGAAAATGAAAATAAGACAAAGCCTTTTATTTGCATGAATGGGATCAACAAAAAAAATGCTAGATACATGTATGTCCATAGTGGAATTGCATCCCTAGAGGAATTCTTGTTAAATAATAGATTGGAAATAAGAAAAAAAATTTACAAGATTTCAGAGATCTCATGAATGTAGTCTTAAAGCTAGAAGAACGTATAAAATATGGAAGATAAATGGAAAACAGAAATCAGGGAAAAGAGTCATATGAATCTTCAGTTCATTGCACCATTCACAACAAAACTGGTAGAAGATGTGTAAAGAATCACAAATTTGAGCGGCAGAAACACCTTCAAACAGGATAATACAAGACATTGCATGCCAGTAATGAAGATTCCAATATGCAAGAGAAAAGAGACAAGCTTCATTCTGATATTGGTTCAAATTGTCACATAGCTGTCATTTTGGATATTGCTGTTAATAAAAAATCATGACATGTATGAAAATAAATATCAAGCCATTGCAATTAAACACAGAAATACTGACCTTTTTTGAAGAAATACAATTCTCCAAGAACAGGCATTAAAGTATGCATTCATAGACATACAAACATCACATGAAACTCACTGAATTAATAATTATCTACAGGAAAAGCATGTTTTACTGAGAACTTCTCATAAGATTTTTCAATAGTATAAGAAATCAACAAGTGAAAACTCAACATCATGAGATATGTTTAAAAATAAAGTAAATGAGAAGTACGAAAGACATTGAGTATACCAATCCAGCACTCCATCCGGGCACAAGGAGATATCTTTATTACATCAGGTGGATCAACGCTAATGTTTAAACATAAAACAAGGGCAACACATCCCGTCTTCATCTGCAATGAATGTTATAAACAATAATGGACAAAGTACGTCAATAACAGAAAAGGAAAAAGAGAGCGAGCAAGCAAGAGAGAGAGAGAGAGAGGGAGAGATATGATAATGAAGAAAAGTCTAAACAGACATGAACTAAATGAAGATACAGTACCAGCTCGGAAAAGAACCATGAGGCAAATAAACAGAACAGTCGGCCAAACACACATCTTTAGACCATATATCAGAATATAGCAGAACCTCATTTCTGAAAACATGTTCGAGGACTTACCAAGTTTCAACCAATTATTATCCTAAAGAAAAAGTTTGAACCATTTTCTCTACCACTCATATGCAAGATGCATCCGACCGTATCATACTCATCAATATCTTGCTTTAATTAAAAGAAATAGCAGATAATATTTTCTTTCACTCTTGATTAGTTAATCCTTATTAGTGTACTCGATATTATCTGTCATTTCAAGAATAATAACCAACAATAAACGTCAAGCATCTATACACATCCAACCTCAATAATGAACAATCACCCAATATATTTTATAGCAAAAACAAGAAATACTTACCAAATCTAATCACAAGCTTAATCCTTCTTGGTTAGTAGACTCAGCTGGACTCTTAGACATTTAAGCACATAGAAGACAAAAATGCAATCAGCCAAATACACAATTAGGCAACTAAATACTTTGCAAAATAAGTAAAATAGATTAGTGATAACAAAAAGCATCATAGACTTAAAATTCAACTAGCCTTGGGAATTTACTATCCTAA
This sequence comes from Gardenia jasminoides, assembly GCA_013103745.1. Lineage (NCBI taxonomy): Eukaryota > Viridiplantae > Streptophyta > Magnoliopsida > Gentianales > Rubiaceae > Gardenia > Gardenia jasminoides. The sequence goes on along the minus strand of CM023097.1, from coordinate 7,987,851 downwards.
AATCTGGTTAATTGACATAGAGAATTTTGTATGTGAGAAAAATCTGGTTAGTTGACATAAAATTCATCTAGACTTAAAATGAAGACTAGATGAATTTTGTAAACAAAGGAGATGCAGGGTATCGATCCCTATACCTCTCGTATGCTAAGCGAGCGCTCTATCATCTGAGCTACATCCCCCCATGTATTTATTCAATTTGCTATCCATATGACATTGGTCTTAAAACTATAAATCAGTTTGGAAAATGAGAATAAAGAAAGAAAAAAGGAAAATAAAAAGGATCCCCATTTTTATAACATTGTTGAGAATGACAAAAACTCTCCATTGTTGAGAATTTTTGGATCTATAGCACCACACAGAAGGATGGCTTGTTTCTACTAACCAGATAAACAAAACATGAACATGGCAAACAAACTAACCTTGACTGCAGGTTCAACAAGATTAGCAAGCTCAATAGGCAATTTGATCCAAACACCCTTCTTACCCTGCAGAGATGATAACCTGTTATCTGCTGTAGGAGAACCACAAATGTACAGTAGAATGAGAAATTGTGGAAAAATTATAGAAGTTGCTTAAAAGCAGAGAAAATAACTAGTTCACAGGTTTTCTTAGTGTGCCAACTGCCAAGTAAGCTCATAGTGTTGATTGTGTCTCAATTGTTAAGTGGACTTAATCATAAGAATCAAATTAGCAATGAGGTGATGCATAGGTCCAAACACAAAGAAGCAAGAAGTATAGAAGATCAATGAACTACAATGCATATTACAAAACTAATAGCAGAACTTCCTCCATTACTATCTAGTTACACTTTGAGCAGTGACATGTGGATTAATAAAATTGAATTGAGAATATATTCTTTTTAGGATGATTATATTGTTTGAGTATTAACAAGTCAAATCAGAAAATATCCTTTTCAGGGTTATGCCATAAGTCCTTAAACTATTTTCCACATCCTTTTTCGAGCATCAATTGATTAACAACTGGCACTTCCTAGATTTTAGGACATCTTAGATAAAGTAGCTTTTGGAAGCGATTTTTTAATCAAGCGGATTGTCTACTTCTCAATATGGTACATTAACATGTACGATTATCATTCATTATGTAAATTCTTTCACTAAAAGGAAAATAATTTGACAGGGAAACTTAGTTTAATTAAACAAACTAAAGTTGATGCTAAATTTAACAGAACTTGTTATGCAAAGATTAAGTCTAGTTTCTACGAGATGGTAATCTTACTAGAGCATAATTTTAATGCTTTTTTTATAGCTAATATATATAAAAATGTTTCAAATCTCAAGAAGAGGGACAACAACTTCAGATGATCCATGCCAAAGTATTTCATGAGACAACAAAGTGTTTTATAGAAAATACCAGTTCCATGCAATGTCAAATCATACTTACAAGAAAAGAAAATGCCACATGTGCTGGAATCGAGGTCAAAAATGGAGAAGTTGGTGATTTACCTAGAATCCACCATTGTAGAGAAAAGCATAATGAAACAGCAAATCACTAAGTAACAGCTTTGATAAAATTGTTTGCTTTTAATAAGCGTTTGAATTCCATATAACGGGCAATATCAAACTTGGATGCTCTAATTTAGTAAAACGACCGTAAGAACTTTTGTTGTCTGTTTACAGTTGGTTAAGGATCAAATTGAAGAGTACAAGGTACTAAATAAAATCTCACTGCAAAGCTTCCTAATCCATAAAGTTTTCTTTGTTCAAGAAAAGGACTCAATCCGTAATAACCTTCACCCCCAGTTTTCTAGCTGTAATGTTTGGGGAAAATGCAAAGATCTGCTGCATTTTCAGGTCTCCAACTCATGTATGTGAACTGTATAAAATCTTGACACTTGCAACGGAAAATGGAAGTATCTAATTAGCTAAGAGAGAAGCCTTGTGATTAATGGAAGTATCTCATGATATCGTCCTAGAATGCAAATGAAGTCCTTTATGTAATTTTACAAGCATAAAATTAGAATCACAAATGGGGTGTCAAAGATTGGCTGATAAAGCTCTTTCCTCGGGAGAAATGGGTCAATAAAGAAAAAGAAGCAAATATCATATTCTTAACTTTGTTGAATGAACTACGTAGGCATCCATAGGGATAAATTAAGATTAGCATTTAATGCCTTTTTCTACGCATTGTCATGGAAAGTGTCAAAACTTCAGCCTATTTTATCTCTCAAACTTAAAAAGAGTTAAACATGATAACATCCACAATTTACATCACTAATTTCCACCTTTGCCTCAATGAAACTGGGATCTCCAATCCAAATTCCGCAATTTAATGGTGAAGGTGAATTTACTATATAACACATTACATCTTACTGCAGACATGAGACCATCTACTAACAAAAGGGAAAGCATTAACTACAAGCTCAATGTAGATAAGGCATTTAAAGAGCAAATTTACTGAGATATAAGTCAACTGCGAATTCACCTACTTAAGATTGATGCAAGTCAAGGTGTCCACCAATCAACAAAACAACAAAATTATACTTCCTGGTTAACAATGCAACTTCCAATTGGCACAAAAGGAAAAAAAGGAGATCAAATCATTAAGGTTCTGTAAGTTAGTACACCTTTTCTTTACTTCTTATGATAACCTACACATTGTATCTTGTCAGAGGCTCAAGTTTAAGAAATTCTTATAATAACCTACACATTGTAAGTATTTCATCAATTTATTCTTCCCTTGCATCTAATCTGCCACACTACACTAAGAACCTTTGGCTTCCAAAATATACTTACACTAAGAACCGTTGAACCACTACTTCGAGCAAATCATAGGCGTTTGGTCCCCCGAACTCGGATGGAGTAGGCTCGGTACTGGTACCTAGCCACCGGCTTCCGGTCACGGATAAACAGAATTAATAGCAATAGTGAGCACAAATTGAATGAGCTGGTCGGAAGAGCGGCATAGTAATTAAATTAGTACCAATAAATTTACTGAAGAGAGACTAAACACACAATCAAACAAGATGAATTTCCCAAATAGAAAACAAATTATGTAGGCAAAACTCACTGAAATCCCTACCGCTTGCAAATTACAAAGGATACAAAATCTAACAGAGAGCTATAACGGGAGAAAAAAATTTAAAAAAATAAAGAAGAAGATCGACATAAATAATTATCAAAACATGAGCTGAATTACCTTAGGAACCTTGATTCTTTTGAAATCAGTCTGAACCCTAAGAGCAAGAAAAATGTAGATGAAAAGAGAGATTTGGCGAGAAACAGAGTTTTGAAATGGAAGGAGACAGGAACAGAGGAAATGCCGTGGAAACTAGAAAGAAGAGGCGGACGGGAGGAGGAAGTTCAAACGGAGTCTTTGATTTCCTTTGGTCTGCGGGAATGAGAAATTAAAAGGGGATACAAAGCAGACCCACTAATTACGTCCGCCGGTGAAGGTGAAGAGATGTAAATAAAGCAATGCATATTTATTTGGCGTCATATAGGTGATCTAGAATCTGGACTGTCCATTGGAGATTAGGATTTTTTGGCTCATATATTATTTTCTATTCATTATGATTTTTGTAAAAATTTTGATATACCTTATGTTTAGTTTTCCTTTTGGTCTTGGAAAAACTAAAACCCTTTTTTTTTTTGGGTTAAAAAGTACTTGAAAATACCGTGGCATAAAAGCCACAATAAGAAGCTAAGCGAAAGTTTTGACGATTAAAAATTAAGAGTATGTTTAAAAATACCAATTGAGAATATGCCTTTCTATGAAATGAATCAGAAGTTCATTACTTTTTGGACTCGGATTTAAATGGTACGTAAGTGCACGCAAGCCTGTTGACGGGCATTCAACTTAAAAGAGGAAGCATTATTCTGGCGTTTATGACTCGTCCATGCCTTTTACTTTTCTATTTTCAACTGATTTTGGCAGATAATAAATTAAATAAACAACTACAATGAGGAGATTATATTTTGACCAATGAGGAATTATTAGGATATCTGTTCTCACTATTGGCACCCTAACATTAATCATATGCCATTTTAATCAATACATGCTATACTTGCTTCTGGAATCTATTATTTACTTCACTAAATTTATCAAACTTTTCAAAAATTCCATTATTTTGGATTAGTTTAAAACAAATATTTGGGAATGTACTTTTTAAAAAAAAAAGTCTATAGCTAAATCTTTTCAAACATTCAAAATTTGGATTATTCCTTTGAATTAATCCAGCATCCCTTATCCAGGTTGCAAAACATAAGTTCTATTAGTTTTATGTGACATGTAATTTTTAGTAATAAAAGAACTCATATTTATGACCTTCAACATTTTACAGGTCACAAAAAGTAAGCAAAACTACGTCGTTTTATTACTTTTATGTGACATGTTAGTGCTAGTCATAAAAGGTTTATATTTGTGACTCACAAAATATTACAAGTCACAAAAGCCTGTGTTTTCTTGTAGTGTGATCAGTTGAGGAAATCCATCATCTCATAATGTAGTTCGCTAGTTTCATTCTAGGATTCGGACAAACAAACGAAAGTTACAGACCAATCGTCTAGTTCTAGTCTTATAATCCAGATCAACGTTTTGATATTGGATTAAAGACATTGACTTTATTTTAGCCAAATTTAAGATGCAAGTGTTTGGGTTAAAATATTTAAAAAAATTTTCTGCAAATGATCCAAATAGTCTTTCAACTATTTAACTAAACTAATTTCGGTCTCCAAATTTAATTACACAATTTTGTGCCTAGACTTATATAAATATAGATTGGGGAAGGGATGCTTACAACAAAAGAATAGCCCATCACAAGTTGTTTTTTTTTGGGGTCAAACTACGCTTTTTATATGCTGATATTATATTATCCTACAATAGGGACCAAATAGATCTTGAGAATTTGTAGCACTTGAGTTAGGAGACCTTTTCATCGTAATTTTTTTTCCCTTTCTTCGATTTGCATTTTCATAATTTTTTTGTTATTTTTTGTCTACAGTAAATAGTATGTGCTGGTTCTAGACTAAAATAATCATATAAGTAACAACAAGTTTCTCTAATTAAATTCAACAAAGAAATTGGCAAAAATCTCTTACCTCAATATTGCATAGTTAGTCCAAGCAATTTGTACCATAAAAATTAGTTTGGCATGTTGAAGCGCTGACGAGATCTGATACGATCCTCACCCTATTTCAGACGAAACCCGTAACACAACAAGTTCCCAAGATCTAGAAGATTGAAATCGGGTTTAGCAGCGGGTTTACCACAATCAACGTGATCTTGATTGATAAAGTCTTTTGAACACTTAGAATTCCATCTAAGGCACTCAAAGGTTGTTCTCGCAAGAACCAAGAGGAAAACTCTCAATATTTCTGAAATAATTCAACTTCATTAACTTCATAAAAAAACGTGACTTAAGTAGCCTATTTATAGGCTTACAAACAAAACCTACTACTACTAGGACACATAAGAAACGACTAGACAAAGAAACCCTATCCAAAAAAGAAAAAGACTGCTCCACGATTGTTGATCAAGACTTCAGCTAGTAAGGCGTGCCCGACTTCGGCACAAGTTGATCAAGACTCACGTTGACAAGCGTGCCACTATGCAAGTCTTCTGGTCAAGTTTTATTAGGTAACGAACACTACCCTTGGTTCTTCTAATGTGCAACATGCACTTTAACCAATTAATCCCACTAATCAAAAGCTAAACTAAATGTACCCTATTGGCCAACATTAGACATTAATCTAGCACAAGCTGAACATGAAGAAAATAACAAGGAAATAACTTGGAACTCTAATTTGCATCATTCCCCTCCTCTTGAGAGGATTTGTCCTCAAATCGAAAAAGCAAAGCAATTGCCACAGCTCTTAACAAATCTTCAAGACCATGTACCGGGTAACATGGCGTTTGCATCCAAGATCCATATTGCGACTTTATGCATGGATGCACAAATCAGAGTCCGAAAAATTGTTGGAACCATAGATGGGAAAGAGATGCAGCTGATGCAATTCATCTAATGAACCAGACAATCCAGCCCACGGATGCAACTCTCGGGAATAGAATGAAGAGTAGTAGACCGGTTCCTCAAAATCCAGCAAGAAGGATGAGGAATCTTCAACAAAATTTGGGCTGAAGTCTCGTGGGAGATCGCAAAAGAGGAGGAGAGAGCAAGTTAAGATGAAGGCTATCATGCCATGAGAAACCTGCACAAGGGAGAAAACACTAAACACAGCAAATGTTAGGGAAATAAGGCTCAAATTAGCCCATGAATTCCCACTTGGCGTCTAATAAGTAGGACGGGTTGAGATCCCACTTGACCAGCGAGCTTAGCTATCTTTTTCCTTTCACAAATTAGCTCATGCTCCTTCAAGAGCTGCTCTTGGTCCTCGGCAACTTGTTGAGTTAATGGTGCCAACGTGATCTTTTTATCACCATGATAGAAGGAATATCGATTGGCACGACCACTGAAAGAAACATCCTTGTCAAATTGCCACGGCCGCCCTAGGATGATATGAGTAGCTTGCATGGGCACAACGTCACATATGATTGTATCGGCGTATGCCCCAAGACATAAAGGCAAACTTGCTTGTCGATACACTCGGACGTCACCATCCTTTGTCAACCATTGGAGACGATACGGTTTTGGATGCTTCATGGTTGGTAATGCCAAACTCTCCACTAAGATGAGACTTACAACATTAGTACAGCTCCCACCATCCACTATCACACTACAAACCTTATCTTGAACATGGCAGCGAGTATGGAAGATGTTCTCTCTTTGTGATGTGTCCTCATCACGTGCAATGGCTGTTAAAGTTTTGCGGGTCACTAGGCACCCCACATGTCCATCAACCGGTGCAATCTCTTCCTCGAGTCGCCATCTTCAACCAAAGGTGGCATCCCCTCATAGGCACCCCTGCGTCTCCGTGACAACCTCACCACTATCCAACGTAAGCATGATACGTTGATTTGGGCATTGCGATTGTATATGGCCATATCCTTGGCACTTAAAGCACCTGCGATCACGGTTGCGTGCCTTAGAAGGATCTTGGACCATTGGGATAGCTTTGGACTCAATCTTAGGCGTCAACTTTGGAGTAGCTTCTCGTGCCTTGAAAGATGAAGAAAAGTCAGTCACCACTTCCTCTCTCTTTGGTTGAGGGTTACGCCAATTTTCAGCTTGAGAGATGGAAGTTTGATGCACACTACCCCTCCTCTTGAGCCTCCGCTCCACTTTGATAGCTTTGTCCATCAACTCCTCTATGTCAAAGTAGTGTTGAAGCTCCACGACCTCAGCAATTTCAGGTCTCAATCCCCTTAGAAAACGTGCCATTGCCGCCTCAGCATCTTCATGAATATCAGCACGCATCATGGCCATTTCCATCTCCTTGAAGTAGTCTTCCACCAACATACCTCCTTGAGTGAGCATTTGCACCTTGTAGTGCAAGTCTCAGATGATATCTGGGATGAACGCCCTCATAATCCTCTTGAGATCGTCCCAAGTATGGGTGAGTGGCTCTTGATTCCTCCTTTGCTTGAGTCAGTTGGTCCCACCAAATGGCTGCATACTGAATTCCATTACCGCCTAACTTCACTTTTTTGGGCCTCGGTGTAGGAATGACAATCGAAGACCTTTTCCATTTTTCGCTCCCAATCCAAGTAGGATTCGGGGTCGGATTTTCCTTGAAATGGTGGAATAGTCAATTTAATCCCCTTGATGGACTCATCTTCACATGCCCCTAGGTCTTCTATCTCTTGTCCTTTGAACGACCTCATCTTGTTCAGTGTCCTCATTTGAATCACTAGATTCATCCAATCTAGTTTTCCCCTTAGACTTCTTAGAGGCACTTTTGGAAACTTCTAGTTTATCATCATACGCTTGGACCTCCTCAATTGTTTGTTGAATTTTCTATTGGAATCAGCAAACATAGCTTGCATTTGGAATGCAAGTTGAGCGATTGTCATCTCATTTTCTTGAGTTGATTCTCCTTGGGTGGACATTTTTCCTTAACCTTCAACTAGCTCTGATACCAACTGATACGATCCTCGCCCTATTTCAGACGAAACCCGTAACACAACAAGTTCCCAAGATCTAGAAGATTGAAATCGGGTTTAGCAGCGGAAATATCAACTTGATCAAGGGCAACACGAGACCAAGATTGACGGTAGAAGACACCACAATCAACGTGAGCTTGATTGATAAAGTCTTTTGAACACTTAGAATTCCATCTAAGGCACTCAAAGGTTGTTCTCGCAAGAACCAAGAGGAAAACTCTCAATATTTCTGAAATAATTCAACTTCATTAACTTCATAAAAAAACGTGACTTAAGTAGCCTATTTATAGGCTTACAAACAAAACCTACTACTACTAGGACACATAAGAAACGACTAGACAAAGAAACCCTATCCAAAAAAAAAAAAGACTGCTCCACGATTGTTGATCAGAAGACTTCAGCTAGTAAGACGTGCCCACGGCTTACTGGCACAAGTTGGATCAGAAGACTCTGGCTGACAAGGCGTGCCCACGGCTAACAGGCGCAAGTCTTCTGGTCAAGTTTTATTAGGTAACGAACACTACCCTTGGTTCTTCTAATGTGCAACATGCACTTTAACCAATTAATCCCACTAATCAAAAGCTAAACTAAATGTACCCTATTGGCCAACATTAGACATTAATCTAGCACAAGCTGAACATGAAGAAAATAACAAGGAAATAACTTGGAACTCTAATTTGCATCAAGATCGCTCTCTTTAATTCTATCACGCCCTACAGAATATAATTTGGTATAGTAGGTATCAACATGTCACTTTCAGGATACAACAACCCAACCATTTGTCATTGTGATCTACTCCAAATGACACTATTGGAGTAAGATAAAAACCTCACTCAACATTGTTCTTTGCCCCATATGAAAATACTTTACTAATAACACATCTTTCTAATATTTTGTGTATTAGTAGTAGTAGAAAGATAGTAAAGAATCCCTTCATATGGTATATAGTTAGAATCTCATATAGTTAGAACTTCTTTTTGTAGGTTTGAAAGATAGGAGTAGAGTAGTCATAATGAAATTTCCGTTACAATACACAATAGTCTAAATTAATTGTATAACAGTCAAATCATAATTTATATAGCGGTTATATCATTATGGCCATTTGCCTATTATAGTTGTTACATAATAATGTATAGAATTTGTAATCGAAAATATTAACAGATAATTATGGAGTATTTGTAATTTTTTTAAAAATACCCCAACAGCATGATGATGATTATGCCTTCTTTAAAGTTAAATTTGACAACTAGAAACAAATAAATATGAGTAAAGACTAAGGGATCCTCCAATACTAGCAAACTAATGGGTTCAGGAACCCTTAAGTGTCACATTCTGCAATTCAGTTTCTTGTAGCCCAGTTCCAATTTAATACAATAGAACTACTTTAGAAAGCAACTTTTAGCTAGGAAAAATTGCAGTAACCTATTACAAGCAATCAAGTTGCTTAGGCATAACCTAGTACAAGCAAGTAAGTTACTTAGTAGGAAGTTTTGTAATAACCTATTAAAAGCAAACAAAAACAAGCATTAGGTTCCAAAAGTCCCCTCCCCCCCACCTTTCCCGATTCAACGGATATTCTGACTCTTATAGTAGTAGTGAAGAAGGGTAAAACTGAGACCCTAAACTAAATTCTCATGGTATTTAGCTGATGTTTCTATGTATTGAGTTTGATTTTATTTTTACGCCCCAAATTAAAGGTCTGTTTGCTTTTTGGGGTAACTAAAGGTCATTTTCTTTCTCTTTCTAAGCTCTATAACACAATATTGTTAAATTTGGACTGGGTAAAGACTTGCTTAAGTTACTGGGTCAGAAATCAACTAGTTGGATCGTTCTAAAAAACTTGTTGATGTCTGCATAATGTTATAATTATTTTATATTTTTATAAGTTTTCAAAAATATCAAAATTAAGTTCTTGATTAATTTTTGGCAAGCTATACAAAATGTTTCAAAACTATTAAGCTTGTAATCAAGTGTGCACCTAAAAATTATATATAAAAATCAGAATTTATGTCTAAAATATATCCATTCTTCAAAACTACTTGAAAAACTAAATTAAAACAAAGTATATCCAATTTGAGATCATTTTGTTTGGAATATAACTTTCTAATGTAATTTGGAATCATTGATAATTGATAAGATGATAGGGATGAAAATTTCTTAATTTAGAAATCATTTAGGGATGTGAGTAATTTTAGTGTTTACACTAAATGGGTGGCATTTTCTTATTCCTTTAAATAAATGAAAATTTTACAGTTTAGATAATTTAAATCATGTTATCAAAAATAAGAAAGAAAAGTTCAAAAACTGGGTCATAGGCTTGACTGATTTTTGATGATTTTAACTGGTTTTTAACTAAAGGGGTTTTGTACTACTAACCAACTTGAAAAAAAGGCCGGTTTACACTTGAGCTAGTCCAATCTAGGTCTAACAACACCACTAAAACCAAACACTCATAATCCAATGTGTTATGGTGATCATTTGACAAACCAAATCGTTCACTGGTTCATTTGCGTGACAGGCAAAGTCGCCATTGTAACTGAACAACCCAAATGTGAACAAGCACCCCCTCCAACATAGGAGTCTAATCTCCCTCTTCGATTCAGCCATTGTAGCCCCAGCCCCACTCAATCCTACTTTCCTACAAATCACTCTCCTATCTTCGCGGTGAAGTCAGTGGGATAGCTCATAAGTTCTCAATGACTATAAATTACATTCAGATCTTCTATTTTTCCGTTGCATATTCCCTATCTTTCGGATGTTCGATGAAAATGTGGTAGGAATTCATTTGACATATTGAAACGCAAGAATGGAAATTGAAGTGTTTGTTTGGTGGGAGGTCCCCCGGGGGTTTTTTTGGGGGAGGGGGGGTGTGTTTGAAGCGACTTTAATTTCAGCATCTGAGAAATGTCCATAGCCTGATTTTCATAAATACCCGATGAATAAAGATGCAATTGTTTGGGGAAGGGCCTTCGTGTGGGTTTTTTCTTTTTCTTTTTTTTTTTTTGTTGGTTTGGGGGGGGGGGGGGGGGGAGGGGGCGGGGACAACTTGAATTTCAGCATAGGAGCAACAGTCCATGGTCTGATTCTACAATTGCAATCTACCAAATGACCTTATAGGGGATAAATAGATCATGAGCAGCCTAAGCTTGGAATAGTGCTTTACCTGTGATTTTTTTTTCTTTGGGTCAAAAGTCGTAGTCTCACACACACACACACCACTTTACAAAAGACTGGAAACTGCCACATAATCTTTGTATGCAGCATTCTTGATCCACACTGGGAAGGAACCGTTTCACCTAGTTTCCTGGATGAGCCCAAGAGCCAATTTGGCTAGATCATGACTACACAAGTTTAATGCCCTTTTTATGAAGGAAAATGAGCATTGCGAAAAGGAGTGACTAAGTGATCAGATATCACTAATTACAGTGTCAAGGAGGGGCGAAAAATTTAGCCAAGTGTCACTACTCACTAAGGTGACTAATCCATCATTAAAAAAAAGTCAAAAGTCAGGAAAATGCTACAATGCCACGAGCCATGTACAAAGAGAAAAGAAATTGACACAAAACGTTCCGCGAAATGATTCAGTACAATTGGAGTCTTGTATAGTTCGGTCCTGTTATTGTATACTTTACATTAATTGGTGTACAATTATGGGTCCGTTTGGATTAACTGTTTTTGGAGTTGTTTTTCAAAAATAGTACTGCAGCATTACTATAGCAAAAAACAATTATTGTAACTGTATTTGAATGGTTTTTTTTTTGTATTTTCTTTTTTCTTCTCCTTTTCTTTTTCCTTTTTTCTTTTCCATTTCTTTTTTCTTTTTCCATTTTCTTCTTTTCCCATGCCCCATTTTTTTTCTTCTTCTTTCTTCTCTTCCTCCCTCCCTCTCCCCTCCCCATCCCTCCCTCCCCTTCCTCCCCATCCCACTGACCCTAGATCTAGTCGCGTGGGGGTGGGGGGAGGGGAGGGAGGTGGGGGAGGGAGGGGGGAGGGAGGGGAGGAGGGGAGGAGAGAGAGGAAAGAAGAAGAAAAGGAAAAAAACTTTGTTTGTCTCATGTCAGGTGGGGAAGGGGGAAAAGAAGAAAAAGGAAAAAGAAAAAAGAAATGGAAAAAGAAAAAGGAAAAAGAAAAGAAAACATATAATATTGTGAAAAACAAATGTGTTGTTTTGGAGTTATTTTTGGAATTGTTTTTATTGTATCATTTGGGGTGTAAAAAATAATTTTTCAAAAATAGGACCGAAAAACAAGAATCCAAATGAACCCTATATTATATTACTGCATTTAAAGTAAAAATAGTGTATATAAATAAAATATTTGATATATATTCAATATAATACTATGATATATTTGTATACCAAAATTTTGAACATACACAACTACAGGATGAAACCACACAAATGCCAATTATAACAGGTCCTTATCCAAACGCTCGCGAGTCCAACAAACTTCTGAGGCCCAATGTATTTGATTCATCTCGAGAACTCTTTTGAAGGCCCAAATATAATTTGGTACGTTCATTTCATGCAACTGTCAATTAACCGTCCCTTAAGGCGGCGGATGTTCTTTGTTGATCTGCGGATATAAATTTCCCTCTAAAAACAGAGTTCAAAAATCCCCATTCCATTTTGCTCTCTTCGATTCATCATCCTTCTTGTCCCCATCATCTGTGTTCTGCATTCATCTTCTTCTTTCATATTTCATTCCAGAATAGCTCAGAAGAAGCTGTAGTTAAGAATTAATCATCCCAACCCCAGATTGCATAACCATTTCTTGATCCACCCCTCTTCTTCACCTGGTCATTTCTTGATCATCGCTCTCCATTAAAAATCAATCGTTCCACTTTCTTCATCCCTTCAGTCCATCAAATACTATTCAGATTTTCCTTCAGGCAAGAAATTACTACTGCTTCTCTTGTTGATTTCTAAGTGCAACATAAACCCAGATTATAACAACACTCTCTGATTCCTAAAAACAGAGGAAGAAAATCCTGTTCTCCTCCTGTCAATTTCTCCATCATATCTGTCCAAGAACCAATCTTGTTTGCATTCTTCATTGCATTCACCTGATCAGAAGCTGCTATACTCATCTTCAATCAAGAACTACTACTATTTTTCTGGTTAATCAAATTCTTGGTTCACAATTCCAACTTCCAAGATGAAACGAATTAAGTCATCCGGGTAATTTTTTTTTCCCTGCTTGTGTCTTCTCAATTTCACCGGCAGTTGGGTGCTTTCAGAATTCTTGTAATTGACGACTCCATTGTTCAATTGGTTGGACGTTTCTGCAGACGAAAAGGTTCCAAGTCAACAACACAAGGCGCTGAAAGTGATGATCAGAATCTGCCCGTTCAACCGTCGGCAGGTCAGCAACCAGAGGGACTTGCCCATCCGCTGGAGGAACAACACGACGAAGCAGATCGATCAACCGCAAATGTTGGCCAGGTGCGTTCCCCTTCAAAATTACCTCCCAAGAAACGACCCAAGAGGAGCCCTGCAAAGGAAGGAAAAGGGAAATCCTCTGGACCTGTTGTTAAGATTGGGAACGAGGGAGGAGTTGGTGTTCGCACAAGGAGAAATACTGTTCTAAAGAATGTGAAAAGAGGCCAAGAAGGCAAGGAGAAAAGTTCTTTGAATGTTACAGATTCAGAAAGTTCAGAAGATGATGAATCTGAAGAAGATCCTTCACACCGTCAGTCGATATGTAAGCCTCCAGGATCATCAAAGAAATACAAACGCTATGAGGATGATGATGATTATGAAGGTCCTGCTCGAAGCAGCGGCAGACTAAATTACCCTCGACGCAGCACTAGACTTCAAGCTCAATCAGCCAATGTGGGATGAAGGTTGGTGAATTAGCAGCCAAAAACATGCATGATTACTACTGAATGAATCAGTTCTTGGATAGATCGAAGCAATATATCAGAGATTTTGAAGAAGTCGTAATAACTCCAGAGAGTAGTTTTACAACAAGTTAGATTTCAGTTCTTGTTTCCATCAGAGAATTATATTCTGTAATATTAGTAGGAAGTTGCTGTCAATTTTTTTTCTCTCTTTTTTTCATTCCTTGGAGGATCTGAATATTCATAATATTTGTCGAAGTTGATTGGTCGGTAGTTTTCTTGTACTGGTAGTGGGGCATAGCTTTACTAGGGCCAAATGAAAATCACTGTGCTAGCTAGTAGTATTGATCAAGTGTGTTATGATGCAATTATGGTATGAGAGTTCAGTTTAGAGAAATACTCTTGAGTTTTCATGTTCAATTACTTTTTATTTTTTCAAGCTTGTATTGGCTGATGTTCATTTTTATGTAATATTGGCTGCCTTTTTTTTTGCACTGTTGATCTTATGGCACAGAGATGGTTGTGATCAAGTGGAAAATTTCATTTATTTGATCTGATATTGGTTGCCAATTAGATTAACCAGAAATTTATACGAACTATTCTTATATAAAATAGGTGGAGGTTGATGAATTGGTAGAAACTAGAAACGCTTCCACATTGTGGTATAGGCAGGTGATCACAGACTGGTACATATTTAGAACAGTTTTACTTGAGCGAAATATGCTACATTTAGGGTCTAGCATTCACAGTAATTTCAGCGTAGGAGCAAAAGTCCATGGCCCAATTCTATAATTGCAACATACCAAATGACTTTATAAGGGATAATGAACAGCCTAAGATGGGAATAGTGCTGGTTATCTGTGCTTTTTAGCTTGACAAATTTTGATATCTTTATTCTGCAGCACTATTAGAACTTTCAATGCTGTTACTTGCAAGGTGCTGCTTTCAAGAAGGATACGGCACAAAAGCTATCTGGCTGTGCTTTTGTACAAATTTAGACTATTCAAGGCACTAAAATCGCGACATTATACTCCTAAAATGATATTATTATTAATATTATGAGACCTAAAATTGCCTCCCACTATATTTTTTGAGACCTGAAATGATATTATTATTATTATTATTATTATTATTATTATTATTATGAAAAGAGAAAGTTGTCTTATAATTGTGAATTAATTTTGACATTTTTTGGTTTAAAATTTTGAAGTTTTTTCTTGTCCAAGTAGTATTCAGTTTGTGTTTAAATAACTAAAAAATAATTGCACCATACGAAAGATATGTAAAAGAGACTACCTGCCTGGGGTACAAAATGAGAGAAGATGGGATTTTTTAAAAAAGTATGGGGGGCAATTTCAAGGGACAATAGTAATTTTCAAAATCGAGGGGGTGCAATTGTGAGAAATACTTTACATTCTGTAGAACTTTCATGCTTATTCTTTAATATTTGAAAAATTGCCCACCCTCACCCAAACGTAGCTCCGCCTCATGATTTCCATTTTCCTTTCAAAGTTCATGTCGGGCTACAAAATGTTGATCTATTTCTTCCAGATTTGCTGTTTTGTCTGTCGTTTCATATTCTCCTAGTATATTAAGAATTTTTTTTTTTTTTTAGTTTTTGGAAACATTAGAGATATTAAGCAAGTTCTGTCTTCCTTTATTTCCCTTTTCCTGGCCAAAATGCGTGCCTTGTATTTGCTCAATGCTTCTGATTTTCCCCAGTGGAACTAAATAGAAAATTATTCTCATCAAACTGCCTACTCACTTTTTCTAATCCTTCCTTCTATTTTACCTCAACATTCCACCTCTTGGTTATACACCTTCTCCGCTTGCTCTTAGAACAAAACATGATCGAATGAAATGCATCATGAGCAAAAAGTGGAGACATTAGCGATTATTAGGCTTCAGTATCCGATTCAGTAAGTCGGCAGTATCTAACTAGCTGTTCGTTTACTTCTTGCGGGGCAGAAACCTCAGCACATGATGTCAAGGTCGAGGTTGCTAGGAAATTAGGCAAATAATTGCTGCAGTCTAGATTCATATTTCATGTCCTGGAACAAATGTACTGCATTAAGTATTCTGTTGTTATAGCGGTATGCCCTTGAAAAATGGCGGTTAAACGACTATTCTCTAAAAAATCTTAACCTATTCAGATGCATTTGATAACAAAAAATAAACATTTTACTTAATCAAATAGTACTGAATTTTTTAGACAAAACTTGCTCTAAAAAAATAAGTGATAAGTTATTCACTTATCAGTTAATGTAATATACAATTAAATGTATCAAATTTAATACTTAAAAGATTTAGAATTTATAATTCGAATTTTAAAGTTCAATTTTTAGACTTCAGTTTTATCAAACATATCCTAAACTTGTTTGTCCAATCAAATGTTGCCATGTATCCAATAATATTTAATAGATATTTGCACAAATACATGAATTATTCTGTAGCTTAATGTCCACGAGCTTGTCATGACTTATTTGGTGAAAAAAGGATTGTTCATACTTCAGAAAAAATAAAAAAAATTGACCGATCTAATATAGATCTGATTTCAGATTTCGGTAAAATAAAATTTGGAAAATTTGAAATATAATTTTCGGTAAAATGGTTCAAGAACGGATATTAAAAATATATTATCAAATTAGAAATACATACATACATATATAAGAGTAAATCTTAATCCTCATATCCAACTATATAATACTAGCTATTAATTCTAATTAACTAAACTATAACTATATTTAAAAGTCAAATTCTGATGGAAGTTGCCATGTCGGAGTTTAGCTTGACAATTAAATTTGGAGTTCTTATTTATTTATATTATTTAAGAATTGAAACTATGAGTTAGGACTTAGAAATATGAACTTTTTTTTTGGGACATATCATGTTTGTTTGAATTAAGTAGATCGAATTTTGTTGGAAAAAATATGGGTATTATTTTGTTACAGCAATTTCTAGAAAAAAATAAAAATATTTTAACCTACGATTGATGTTTCGGATTTTGGATATTACTAAAATACTTGTTCTTTCATCTAATTTACCAAACTAAAGTTTAGACAGTAATTAGACATTGACATTAAAAAACCAATTCCTGAATCACTAAACATTTATTTTACTGAATTCCCAATTACTAGCCAATGAACGCCCCTAGGTAAAAAAGCTCGTTATATATTCCCTATAATAGCTAAATGGCTAAATTAGTTTATTCATTGTACACTCGTATAACATTCTACTACTTTTAACTCTATATTATTCTCTCTCTAAGTTTGGGTACCAGATTAAGCGTCGGAGGCTTCCCCTTTCCCATGGGATAAAGCTTCACCACTTTTTAAACGTTAGCAGGTAGTTGGACGCTTTAAGGTGTGGAAATAACTTCAAACTCAATATCGATTTTAAGGAGATATTTCAACTACATCTATTTATTCATTTCGATCTGCAATCTACTTCAACAACGAGGGTATTTTGTACTTATTGGGACTTGAACGTTGTTTAGCATCAACAGTTTTGAACGTGGAATGGAATTGGTCTGCCACGATATTTTGTTACAACTTAATTCCCCGAACAGTTGTAGGGAAGGTATCATAAAACATTTTATTGAGGACGAGTTCTTGCAAAAATCAATCTGAAGAATTACTTCTCGAAACTAGTTTTGTACTGGTAACTATAGATGAGACATGCTGACCATTGAACAAAAGCAAAGGAACTTGGCCTCGTGGATTTGGTAAATAATAGAGCCTAATATTTTTGTACTGTCTTTTATAACTAAAAACATCTTATTGCTAATTAATAGTTATTATGTAGTAAACTTTCATTATAAATTTATTATATTTTATTTACTGTAATGTTTGTGTTGTTTACGTTTGCTATTCGCCTCCCTAAACTAATATCAACGTCGGAACCAGGATTTTAAATTGGGGCAAAAAATCAAAGGTATAAATATTGTAAATCCTTCTCCTATACCTCCTATTGTCATGGCCTTTCTTTTGTAGTAGCAACTTAAGAAAATAATAGTATGCCATCACATTTAAAAGCAAACAAAACAATCACAATCACTTATGACCAACTATCATAGAAACAAACTAATAGCCAAATTCATCATATACGTTAAAATTCTATAAAAACTTTAGAATAAGATTAACGTTTAAATAATTAATAACAAGCATTTAAAATATAAAAATTGTAAAGCAAAAACAAAAAAGTGGGAGATTCAATTTGGAGAAGAGTCTTGGAATGCATTCAATAGATTTGGGGAAGGGTTGATATTTGGCATTGGTTCAACAAAATTGGGGAATAGTTGAAAGATGAAAAGTTGTTACTTTTTTGTTTTTTGTAACTCAAGTTAATCTACATAAATGTAGTTGTATTAGTTGATGAATTTTCTTTTTAGTTGTCCTTGTTTCATACTTATATATTGTTTCCTTAATCGGTATTTGCTGGCATAAAATTATAGTTTTTTTATAAAAGAAAATTTCATTAATAGATTGTTGGAAATTGTCTAGCACAATTTGATTTACATCACAACGCTAATGCTAGGTTAAACATGCACTAGAAATTACATATGTGCAATTTAACAGATAATATATCTGAAAAATTGTCAACAAATTTGAAAAATATAAAAAATTTCTCAGTTGTCTTCTACTAGATTAAATCATTGCAACTTCCTTCTATGCATGTTATAATCATCAGATCTACTAATCAACGGTTTGAAACTCCACTAATGATGATGAGATCTATTGAAAAAGATTTAAAATCCAAAAAATTTTAGATTTGACAATCAAATCTAAAATAAATTTAGATCTAAAAATTAAATAAGAAAATAAGCAAAAAAAAAAAAAACACAAACCATCTATAAAAATCTCTAGGAGAATAGAAAATTCTTAGTAGGGATCCATGCAGAAATAAAAGACTCTCACTAAGAAAACTTAGGAGAGGTTTTATTCCAAAAATAGGATAAAATGAAGGGAGACCATGGTGTGATCTCCTCCTTACGGGAAGGCCTTTGGAAACAAAGAAGAAATAAAGAGAAATTGGAGAAGAGAAGAGATAAAGAGAAAGATAAAATAAAAAAAAAAAAAAGAAAGAGAGAGAATAGAGTTTATTTAGTGGGATTCTAAAGTTACAGTTGGTTTGTTACAGGAGACTTGAAGAGTTCATTAGTACTTAGCAGAGCCATTGACTCCTTTAACAAAAAGTTAGTCTCGCGAATCCCTCAAACTCTCTAACCGAAATCTATAGTTTTTTTTTTTTTTTTTGGGTGTGAAAACCACGTTTTTGGATCTCATGCAAAACTTCCTTCCTTATTTTATTTTGATCTTTCTATCAAAGTTTCAGCTTTATACCTTTTCATCGCCAGTCAAAAGCGTGGTTCACAACGATGGTGCAATCCAAGTAAGAGGATACACATCATTGTAAAAGATATGATTTCTTTAGAGGTCATACATGTTTAGCCACTAATAAGAAAGATAAACTTAACCTTTCCTTTTACTCGAGCTTTAAAAGGAAGGAAATAAATGTTACTGAAGGAAAAAAAAAGAAAAAGAAAAAAGGAAGGCAATAAATGTTTGTAACAAACTAAGAGGACAACATCCCTAATTTCACACAGCTAGAGATACATATCTCCCACTATAAATAATGCTCAATACAGTCAAATTGAAAACCACCCCTAAGTACCAACGCATAGACCGGACGTATCAAGAATGGCTTTTATGCATTCCCATCTCCTCCTCCTCGCCACCCTGGCAGCTACCTCTCTTTTCTCCGACATCTCTTCCACCGCTTTGGTTGGTGGTCCCGAAGGTGCCCCTGCCCCAAGAGGCCGCTGGCGAAAGTTGTGCGATTGGCAAAAGTTAGACCCCAAGGACCCAGTGGTGTTAGCGCTAGGAATATATGCCATAAATGGACATAACAAGGAGGCCAAAACCAAGTTGCAGCTTGAAGCCGTGGTGAAGGCACAGATGAAATCTCATGGCGCTTCCTGGGGGTATAAGCTTTGTATTAAGGCATTGGATGGCATTACTTCTAATGAGTACGAGGCCACAGTTTGGGCCTCCCCATTCGGCAGGAAACTTACTTCATTCAAGAAACTTCCCCAATCTGATTAAGAGGATGTAATCATCATTATGTACTATCGATTAGTTGCTTATAACTATGGCATAATAGATTTTTGAAATGTAATATAAGAGCTCCTCTACCTATGCAATAATTAAAGCACTTGCTTTGATATTTGATCGTGCATCATCTTATTTGTTCCATCCATAATTTGCCGCGTTCTTTTGGAACTTGCATGTATCTTTGATCTAATTTAGGGTCTGCTCTGATTGTGGGATTTTTGCTCTATTTTAGTCGGACAGATTTTTCTTTTTCTTTCACTACAATAAAAAGGGCCCTTCCTGACATGCCTATAACGACACTAGTTGGGTTGTGTCACCCTAGCATGTCTGTGCTGACACTTGTAACAGTACCTAATATACTATAACAAGAAGGGCATTTACTGGCACTTAGAGGTGTCAGTATAGACAATTTAAGCTGACACTTTTACTTGGAAAACACCTGGGATGAGTAATGTGCTCTTAGACTACTTTTGATGACACTTGTGAGTGTGTGAGAAATCGAAAAAAAACAAAACAAAACGACGTCGTTTTAATTTGGGACCGAAACGACGTCATTTTACATTGGCGGACTCTAAACAGTGGTTGAAATATCAAAATCCCTTTTGCCTGCTAAAACTCTCTATTTCAACACTTAGTGAAAATTGCTTTCAACACTTAGTGAAAATTGCTCTCTCTTTGCCGGCTAAAATGATGCTCTCTGAAATGGCTGAGAGATGTTCTCACACACTTGCAAGCTAAATCCTTGTCCCCTCTTCTCATCCGTCTCACATCTCTGAAATCAATTGCTCTCAAATCGTATCCTCTTCTCATCTCTCTCGCTTGCTTTCTCCAGTTGATTTCTATTCGGCAATGTGAGGTTAAATCCTCAAATCTTTGGTTTCTCCGAATCAAGGGTTAAATTGAGCAGTCAATTTGTGCTTTTGTCTGCGTCCCAATTGTTGGCGGCTCTTCAGGTATCGTAATCCCCCTTTTTGTGCGTTTATCTGGTTTCTAGGGCTTTCTCCCCTCCCTCTTTTTGTATATGAAAATTTTCTTCTCTTTTGGTTGGGCTCTGAGGAAAATGAAAGGAAAATTGCAACTTTTTTCCTGAGGGCGAGCAGTAAGCTCATAAACTTCATTGTTTAGAGACTTAACTAACTAAAGTCTGTTTTGATTTTTTCAAATATAGGCTGTGAATTTTTTTTAATTTTTCAGTTTTACTTGGTTGAAATCTTTTAGCTTGCTGTCATGGAGTTGATAACCGATTTTGTTGCATGAGGAGTATGTCCTCATGTGGGGCTGAAATTCTAGAGTTTGTTTTTTTCGACATAGCTTTGGTGATCATGGCTGAATATTACGTGAAAATGAACTGTAACATTCTCTTTTGATAGCTAGATATTGTAATAGCTGAGAAAAGAGTCTAATGTGGCAAGGTAGACTTTTGGCTGGATACACTTCTTGCTGTTAATGGATTGACTTAAGTATCTGTTGGACAGGGAGGTTTTTGCAAATTCCCCCTTTTTTATTACAGGGATCAGTGCATTAGAAGTGAGGTTTGTGCCGTTGTTCTATTGCGTATTCAAGGTTGTTTTTTGATATATGAGCTGGGTTTTCATCATGTCCTTATTATAGAATTTTAATTGTTTAAAAAAAATGCAGGAATAACGATGACTTCAAGGAAATAAACATACCCTCTGCAAAACTCATGAGGTTTGTGTTTTGCATTATCATGAATTTAATTCCTGATTTTGGAGAGTGATGTTAGTTAAAGATTAATTGCCTTGTTTTGGTGTGCATGCATGTCATTGTTATCTCATTGTAATCATCATTGAAGAGTCCCAAGCATTTCACTTGTTGATACCATAGCTATATTAGGACTTAGCATACAGAGTGCACCATATATGAAATTGGTTTACTATAGCTGTACTAGGACTTGCATACCTAGTGGTTCACTACATAATTTTGTCATAACTATTCCCCTAGGTTTTGATTTTTGACATGGTTGTGTCATTAGCTGGTAAAGATCCTGCTATGAATTTTTAACCACATTAGCTTTGACATAATGTTCTTTACAGTGCTGACATCACCCACTTTATCAGCTTCTCCGTCCTTACAATATTCTTCCAACTGATTTTTGAACATTGACAGGGACTAAATTTTCCTAATAATAGCATGCCTTTCGAAAAGACTTGCACTATTTGGAATTGGAAATCTTATTCATACCAAATTCAACTCGCTAGTTATCCGAAATTCTAAATGAATTGGACTAATGGTGCTCGATCTCGAAGAAATCTAAAATTATGGCAAATCTTGTCCAAGTCTTTTAGAGAAGCTTTGCTGTTATTTCTTACTCTAGATGACCATGATGCAGCACTATTAATATACCATAATGCACAAAGCTACATATCATTTTATTAGGAAAGACAAATGACACAAAATCCACTGCTTTCATCAACTGAGATATGTTATCTGATGAAGGTCCTTGTATACATTTAGAGCTTCGGTATTTGCTATAACTAAATCACTAGTTATAATGCTTTGAAGTGAAGAAAAGAAAGAAGATGGTTTTAAAATTACAAAACAAGACTGAGTAAAGCTGGAATATATCATTAAGTTGAAAGGAAAAGGAAAAAAAAGTATCTGATTGGGAACAAAGTCTCCCTCCCTGTTCTTCTCTCTCCTTTACTCTTTTCTTCTCAGAATTCTGGTATTTGCATGCAACAGTATGCCATCCCTAGGGGAGGGGGGTTGTTTAGTGGTGTTTGTGGCGGCGGCTATGAGTTGATTAAGGTTATAGCAATAAAGAAGGCTGTAGAATGTTTTGTGAGGGATAGGGGTGAGTGGAGAGTGGAAGAACAGTGGCTCTGCTGGGTAGGGAAGGAAGAAAAGAGGGCAAAGTTGGTGGGACAGTGGTGGAGAAGGGAGAGGAGGATACTCTGCAAGAGAAGGGGAGTAATGGAGGTCAGTGTTTGATTGGGAAGGGAAGTCCTTTCTCCTTTTATTTGCTTTTTTATACATGATGTTTTTTAATTATTTCTAATCTTGATACATTGTTGGATATGTTGATCACTTGGGACCATATATAATGTCGTCTGGATGTTGCTTGTAGTAGTTGGTCATAACTTAAGAAGGTTTGGAGGTAGTGAACCCATGAAACATATATGAGGTTTACATTTGCACCATAATTTGCTAACTCTATCTTACTTAACTATGCTTGAGGCTAATACATAGAACTAATCTTTTAAGCATTGTAATTTTTTTTTTCAGTTTTTAGTACTTGTCAGTTGGATATCAAGAACAGAGCAGTTTTAAAAGTCTTGTTGTGTTTGACATTTCCTTTTCTTTTCTTTTTTAGGTTTCACTGTGGTGGATTCTATAAATTGCATACATTGCTTGGGACTTCTCATTGGTTCAAGGTCGAATGAATATGGTATTAATCTGGTATCTTGTCATGGATGTGTTTCTTGATAAATTTGTTCTAGTCCTTTTGTGTATTCAGACAATATGTATTTCTACAAGCTCATTGGTTGATCTGATACAAGTTTTCTTATTCCAGCGACCATCTATGCTACAGCGATAGCAGGGGGTTTGGTGTTGGTCTTTTATGTCATTTTCGATTCATTATTACTCTCTTTAAATTTGTTCTACAAGATTATCAAGGATTTACAAGCTCTACTTACAATAACTTCGACCCTTTTTTCTTTTCTCCTTATTTTTTTCTTTTTTAAGTTTTCCACTGACAGAGAGTATGCATTTCCCACTAGTATTAATTGTGCACATCAGCAGGTGTTTCATCTTGATCCAATCTCCTATGATTGTCCTTTGTCTAAGGAATCTGCCATGAGATACTTGATGTTCAACAAGAGAAAAATGACATGTTATTAGTGAGAAATACTTTTAGTTTTATTTTTCCGCAACTGCCCTTTTGGACTACTTGGACAAATTTATTGTCAAGAATTGGGGTAATGGGGAAAACATAAAAATCTGTACCAGTTGTGCTATATTGACTTGGAGCATGTTTGTTTGAGCTTTTAATGCATTGCTATTGGTGTAGTTTGGACATGCTACAATTATCAACGGAAAGAGAATTTATCTTGACTGCCTGTAGAGAACACTTCTGGTGTTTAGAAATGACATTGGGGTCTTAGAGGAGGAGTTAGTAGAGCATAATTTATATTTCTAAACATGAAATGATCACATCAGCCTTGGCCCTTATTACTCAATGAGCTTGATCTATTTTGTTACAGGACATTGGGTTTAGTGTCGAATACACAGAGCTCGTAAACTTCATTGTTTAGAGACTTAACTAACTAAAAGTCTGTTTTGATTTTTTCAACTATAGGCTGTGAATTTTTTTTAATTTTTCAGTTTTGTCCTAACTAGTTCTCTTACTAACTCCACAACTAAAAATGTGCACAGGTGATGCCAACTACAGATTGACGACGTTTGATTCTTGGTTTTGATCTGTTATTTTAATGTGGTGATTCCAGTGATCAAGTTTGAGGACAGGGATGATATCATCCATGCTAATGTAGCTTAATTAGTTTGATTCCTTCCCTGGATCACTTTCTCCAGACTTTCTGTGCTGAATTGATGCTATTTTTCTTCTTTTTTCTATTTCCTTCGTCTTATGGGCTTGTGGTGTTGGTAGTTTTTCATCCCTTTTGCTAGCTGAATCCATTATTCCTTGGCTGGAGTCTGGGTTTAGTACTTTCTCTTTCTTTTTCTCTTTTATCAATGGATGGTAGAATTTTGTACGAGTACTGTTATGACTTGAGCAATGAATTGGCTAGTATTACTAAGTGCATTATGTTTTATTGGGGTCACTTCTTTCAAATGTTTATCCGAACTGTTATGTAAATGGGACCGTGGAAATGTAGCAGGGATCTCCATTGCTTCGTTATTTTATTTACAAAAAAAAAAAAAAAAAAACTAGAGGTTGAAAGTGTCAGCAAAGCAACACTGCAAACCAATGTATAGTGACAATGTAAGTGTCATCAAAAGCAATTTTTTATGACACCTATAAGCGTCATTAGATGGCCTATATTACGACATTGAAAGTGTTAGCAAAGCCAAACTTCAAACAAGTCTCTAACGATGCATGAAAGTGTCGTCCAATGAAGTTTTTTATGACATTTATAAGCGTCATTACATGGTCTATATTACGACAAACCAAAATGTCTTTCTAGATTTCGAAAGTACTATAGCTATAGTGACACATGCGATTGTCAATACAGGGTATTTGTGTTGGCAGTAAAGGTGTCATAATAGATATGTTTGCCTGACACATTTGCATGCTATTAGGCTATCCCCACATTGGAAGGCACGACACACGTCCAAGGTGTCGGGAAAGGAAAAGTGTCAGTTTAAACTGTATGTATATACTGACACTTGTAAGTGCCAGGAAAGGCCCTTTTTGTTGTAGTGTTTCTAAAAGTTCATCTAAAATAACTTTCTAAAACACCTGAAAGTTTTTTTTTTCTTTTAAAAACAAATGCACTAAAGAAAACATCCGCCCCCCTACCACTTCCACCACCACAGCCACCTACCATCACCAGCTCCCACCCCACCACTACTAGCGCTTCCTCCTCCCTCCCTCCTCCTATTCTTGCCCAACTTTCTTCTTCTTACCTATCCTCCTCTTTCCCCCAGATACCGCATCACTCATTAGTGGCAGAGTCAGGAACCATAACTAGGGTTTACAACAGAAAAATGCTTTTTTGTTAGAGAAGAAAATTTACTGTCAATACGAATTACAGTATATATTGCCTTAGATCTCAATTATTTTGATGACTACATTGTTTAAGTTAAAAAAGTTGAATCTTTTTTTTCCCCTTCCAAGAACTGAAGTCTATGTTTGATGTAAACAAAACCAATACTTTTGCAAAAATTGTTTAGTACAAAAAATTTTTTACGAAGAAAACAATTCCATGTAATTTAAAAAGGAAATATACACAAAGGAATAAACATTTTAATATTTACAAGGATGCAATATAGCAACGGAAAGAAATTCAATAAGACTGATGGGGGGCAAATAACGGGTAAAATAAAAAATACTGTTTGATATCAAGCTTGTTATGTAATTTCTCAAAATTTGATGTGGTGCAATTATCTACCCTCAAGTATGAATAGCTCCGCCCCTGCCACCCAACTCGTCTCTCTCGTCCTTGATTTTGTCGCCTCTTTCCCCTATGCTTATCATATCATATTTGGCAACTTTCCCACCTACCCTCCTCTTCCTTCAGTCGCTTCCTCTCCTTCCCCTTCTAGATCCGGTCTTGTGAATTGAAATATATATGTGTGTATGCGCGTGCGTGCATGTATAAAAGAATCTGCTGACCTAGTGGACAGTTTAAGTACTAATGGAGCATTGGTTGCTTAGTGAAAAACAAATTAACTTAATCCAAAACATACCCAATCAAGCTAATCAAATTAACATATTCCCAAAAAATACCCAATCAAGCTAATCATACACACTCAAAACTCTCCTCCCCTCTGCATAACCTCTAACTTAAAAATAAAAAATAAAAAACACTTTAATAACCTGATTTCAAACCTTTATGGATTCAACCCTAAAATTGTTTAAAACATTTTTGTGAATTTTTGTTTCACATGAAAAGCTTGAAACAACAATTTGAAGAACTTTCAATTAGACATAAATGTTAGATCTATTTATAATTTCATTGTCCAGAACGTGACAACATGTTCATTTTTTAGTAGGAATTTGAAAAAATCCACCAAGGGTATCAAATATGCTTAAATATTATAAAATTGGTACGAAATTTGCTTTCATCTAAAATGTGGATATACAATTGCTCAAGGGTTAAAGTTTGAGTACCAAAATTGCATTTTCCTTTAAAAAAGAAAGAACCCAAGTGGTTGCAATAACCAAATTCATATTGCAGCACTTGGATTTAAAAGCAAATTGTTTTAGCATGTCTGGAAAAGGGAAAGCTATACATTCAATGGAGCAACAGTATCCTAATACATCCAGTTAGTAAAAATAATCAACGTGTCACTACATTCCTGATTCAAGACATGCAGAAACGTAAATTTCCATCCCAAAATTTATTACATGTACTATTGTGGTAGAAACAGTTTCTTGATCCATTGACTTATAAGCACGTAAAAATATGTGATTTTTGTAGAGATGAATTTTGCTGCATGACCTAATGTGTTATAGTTGGTTAATGAAGTTTTTTCCGGGGAAGTGATATTTGCACTCTTCAATTAGTTTCTAACATTTGGAGTGCCAAAGGTTAAATGAGAATGCAAATATCAACTCCTTTTTTTTCTGTAGTATCTTTTATTAAGAGATGATAAGTCACCCGGTGGAAAGAAATTCAATAGAAGAAGTCCTAAATGTTCAGCCAAAAAAAAAAAAAAAAAAAAAACAACAATAGCAGCAGCAGCAACAACAACAAAATGCATATGTTGGTATTGGTCACCTAGAAGCACTTGTGAACTGCTTGAGAAATAACTTACTCATCCACTATTAGCGATATTCCATATATTGAATACTAGAATTTTTTGCAGTGCAAAATGTGTCATGTTTCCTAGTGTTTGATATAAATGAAAATGCTAAAAATATTCTGATGAATCTCTTTTTTTTTTTTTTTTTACTCCAATCAAAGAGGCCCGGGGTACAGAATTAGTTTTTTCTTTTTCCCTTCTGGCTTTTGGTGATCAAAAAAATTACTAACTCGCCATCAAGTTTCTCTATTCAGGGATAGAATCATAATATTTTCCTTTGGTGGTTGGTTGGAGGGACACTAAATACATGACAAGCCTACCCTTTTTGTCGTTGGTTAAGCCAGTCTCTTCTCTCCAGCCAGAGTTATAACCCTAAGCTTACCCTATTTTAAGTCAAATTTTTATTAGCTTTGTTAGGTATACAAGTATTAAAAGAGAAAAATATTATACAATGATGTAATACTCATGGTTTGACTTTTAAACTCTTCCTTTGCAAGGTTTGGATTCTCCTCGTGATCATTCGAGTTTCTTTAATTTCTTCTGAATGAGAAGATTAATAGTAGCCAACTTTGTCTTTAAACAAATACTATCAGAGACTGTAGAATAAATGAAAAATAATGATCAGTTGAAAATGTTCCAGGAGAAAAAAGAGACTTTAGGTCAAAAGTTAAATTCTAAACGATGTAATATTAAAGTGAAATTTGTTCTTTCGCCCACTCACATCTCCCACCTTATTTGATTTTTCGATTTCTTATACATTTTTCTAATATTAATATTTTGGTTTTGCTAAGCGTCATTTTTTTTTAGGAAAGTGTAGTTAATTCAAAATATATCCAAGACATGTACGCTGGAAAAATTCTTAATACTTTTAAAAGATGGGTCTATCTAACGGATGCCCTATGGCCATTCATTAAGATATATTTTAGGTGTCATATTTTAAAAAATATAAGATTAATTGGGGAAAGTAAATAAATATAAGGAAATAAGTAAGATTAAATAGGGAACGTATATAAATACAAGAGAATGTAATAATTGTTAGTATGTGTATATATATATGATAGATTAGGTGAATTTTAGATGTTTTAATGAGTGGCCTATGAGCACCTTAGAAGAATCCTTAAAAGATCTACCTGATCTATTATCTATATTCTTTGTTCCATATAATTGTATACAAGTTCTAGCTTCCTTATTCACCTCATTACCTAATTTATCTCATACAATACTCAATTAAAAAATTGTCATTGTAGAGAAAGGGGGATAAAAGATAAACATAAAAAAATTTTGAGGGGGCAAGATTTATGATATTATATATTTTTTATTAATATGTAAGATACATAATAAAGATTGTAAAAAATTTTGTTCCCCAGGATTTTTTTTGGGGTGGTGTGGGGGAGGGGGTGGCTGCTCCTTCCCACCCCTCTGAATCTGATCTTGTCTCTATTGGTTTTTCCTGATGCACACTCACGGTAATTAAACCTGATTTACATCCAATTTATAATCTGAATGCAAAAATCTTTATTTATTTCCCATTACTCCTTTCATATTAATACACTTTGTTAACTCTTTCTTTCTTAAAAAAATAGCATATTAGCCCTGTACGGTCCCGTTTAGACATAACCCTTCTTCGTATTTGCTTCAAAAATTTGGTAGATCCATAATCAGCTTTTTCTTATTTGGAGTAGGTTACCATATTTAATTTCCATGATGATGAACCCAATTCTATTAACGATGATACTGCTACTAATGTTGTAGACAACTCTTGCTGCTTTCCTTTCATTAGTAAGGGTCATTGATCATGCTAGTTTGCTTTAGA
Source organism: Gardenia jasminoides (assembly GCA_013103745.1). Lineage (NCBI taxonomy): Eukaryota > Viridiplantae > Streptophyta > Magnoliopsida > Gentianales > Rubiaceae > Gardenia > Gardenia jasminoides. The sequence goes on along the minus strand of CM023097.1, from coordinate 7,958,613 downwards.
AGACCCAAAGCCAATCTATAGTAGATGGACTTTCCAGTGTGAGAATTAATTAATTTCATTAGACGCAAATGACTGACAAGTATTGAATTCCTTCAAGTTGTAGTATTCTCATAAAAGAATTCACTAACATCTTCTTTTGTTAATTTCCAGCAAGGGAATACTGAATTTTTACTCTAAGTTTTTGTTACTTTTCAAACTCTAAATTCTTTAAAAAGCTTCACAAGAAACGAACTATATGGATATGGTCATGTTTTGTGTAAAATGCAAGAACCTCTTTTTTCCATTTTCCACCTTTTCATTTTTAGAAAAAGAAAAAAGTTTTCCTCTTCGCTACATTACATTTAGTGGTTCCTGTTGATTGTTAATATTCATTTCCTAAAACCAATAATAGTGTCGCGCCCCATTTTTTGAAAGGAAAGAAAAACTCGTCGTTTCGGATTTTTAGTTGAAAAAAGTTTTTTAGTTAAAAATTGATTTTTTGATTTTTTTGAAAAATAAAAGAACTGGGTCATGGGACTAAAAAAAAATGCGACGATTTGGACCCAAAAACAAAAGTCTAGAAAAGGGTTTTTAGAAAATTTTGGAGTCGCCACTTGGTATGGAGTTTAGGTGTCCCAAGTCACCCAAAAAAAATTAATTAATGAAAATAAAATAAGAAAACCCTTTTTAGACGACTCTAGGTCTTTGAAAAACTAGAGAAAAAGGTTCGGGAGTCACGGTTGAAAGAAGAGAAGGCAAAGATTCGATGTTACTCATCTCTAAGGCACCCTTCTAACTTAACCAAAGCTAGTTGTGTGATTTAGTTAAAAATTTCCGAATTCTAACTTTAAAATTTATCACATTTGGATGTTTTCTATATGGATGCAAAACTTAAACCTAATGTTGGATCGAAAGAGGCAAAATGTCTCCTTGAGGTTTGATTGGAATTGATCACATTAGTTGTGTCATCCAAATTTGATCCCTCGAGGAGGTCACGAGAAATGCAAATGATGAGACTCGAAAAAAATGGGAAACTAGAGTTTTCAAAAGAAATGCAATTTTATAAAATCTCAAGGGAAAAGAAATTAAATTTTTGAAAAGATGAATTTTTAAGTGTAAAAAGGAACTTGATCTTCAAAAGATGAAATTTTTAAGAAAAATGGATTTTTGACTTTGAATTACTAAACAAGAAGAAGAAACTTGATTTTTAAAGAGTGATTTTGATAGAATTTAAAATAATACACATGTATGTCCTAAAAAGGGATAATGCAACATGATGGGTGCGAGGAACTAAGTTCGTGACTTTAATTTTCCTTTTCATAGAAGGGATTTAAAAAAAGCGTGCTAAGGCTTAGAGAGCCATACTCGCTCTTTTCCCTTATTCAAAGGGTAATGCCCTAAAAAAGAGCTAATCTATTTTTAACGAAAAAGAAAATTAAATGAGATGTTTCGCATACGGGATGGGAGAAAAAATAACATGCAAAAATGGAAAAGAAACCTTAAAAGTGAAAAGTGTGTGAAACTTGTATCTAATGCATGAACGGCCTTAAGGGTCTAGCATTGGACTAGCCCTCGTCTAAAGGTTCTCACTAACATTGGATTAGTGAGAAATCGAAAGGAAAGGCCACAACTAGCGTTGGACTAGTGTGACAACGTTGGAGGGAATGAACCACAACTAGCATTGGACTAGTGTGGTGGCGTCAATACATTTATATAATAAAATATGTAGACATGATAATAAAGCAAGTAAACATATAAAAACACATAAACACATAACACATAAGCATTATGTCTAGATGCAAAAACCTAGGGAAACGGTAAACACATATGCATGCAAACACACAAATAAAGCATATAAAACCTAATTATTACATTGGGGAAACCTATATACAATTCTGAAGGGGAAGATCAAAATAAAAACCTATCTATTACAACTTGGCATTCAAGTGCCTTCCAAATAATTATTGAAAATTAAATAAAGCGATTAAAGACTAAATTAAATAAAACTAAGGAAAATAAATTTAAACATGCAAATTCATGCAATAAAAAAACACATAAGGCACATAAAGAGAAAATTCTAAAGGTTTTAGATATACCTCCCCCGCAACTCAAATGGGAACTTCGGGTCACTTACTCAAAACGAATACACACGTTAAAATATCACAATAAATAAATGCCAATCAAAAATAAATAACTCAAATCAAAATGTTAAAGGGAAACAATGCACATGAGAAGCTTATACTTAACAATTAAAGAAAAGAAACATTTATAATTGTAAAGTCAACATTCTATTATGAGTGTAATTGAAAATATCTGAAAACCTTTTGGTCTGAACAAATTTTTCAAAAATTTAGGGGCCAAAATTATATGAAAATAAAGTTTAGGGGTCAAAATGAAATTAAAATAGGGACCTATGTGAAAGAAAGTAAAAGTTTTATGGCCGAAGTGAAACTGATTGAGAAATTAGGGGTCAATGTCTAAATTATTTTAATTGGACCGAAGGATGGGTTGGTAATTTTTTAAGAATTTGGGCTGCCATCATCTCTGCCCAAACGAAAATGCAGGCTTTTAATTCAGAAATAATTACAAAACCAAAATCTGAACCCACACAAAATAAATAAAACCCAATATAAACCCAAAACAAAATTAAATGAAAAAGTCCAGCCAAAACCCAAACAAAATTAAACACAATCTGATGCTAAGCCCAAGCAAAGCCGAACCGAAAAATAACAAAAACCCAACTAAAGGTCCAACAAAAATAAACAAAGTCCAATCAATAAAACCCAAACCAAATAAGAAAATAACCCAAACAAAAAATCTAACAATTTTATTAAAAATTTTTTTTTGTTTTTTTTTTTGCGAGCTCCGGCGACTGTCGTCGGATTCTGAAAAAACCCGGCCAAGTCGTGGATTCTGGAAATTATTCCGGCCAAGCCGTCGGAATCAAAATTTTTCAGCTTTTTGAACTGAAATCTTACACAAAACAATTCTAAACACATTTTTAACATAAAAGGACCTAAACTAAACCAAAAAACGAAGCAAAAATCAAGAAATCAAACACATCTTCATCATTCTTTTCTTTTCATTTCTGTCCGTTTTTTCTTTTTCTTTGTTTCTTTTCTTCTACTGCCAATGAGTCCAAAGACTCCAAACTAGCAAGGCATGGATTCAACAAAACAAATCAGTCTATTTGGATAAAAAAACCTTTGGGGAATTTCATCAAACAGGTTGTGGGTAACAAACAAAGTTAGACATATTCCAACTATTTAGAACTAATCCTACCCAAAAATTTCAGCAAAACAATTCTAAACTAAGCATCATCACCGGCATTCAATGTATTAAACAAAGAAACAAAGAAATTAAACAAAACCATCAAAACACATACTATGACATTTCCTTTTCTTTATTCTATCAACTAAATGAACAACCGAAAATAAAGGATTGAGAATCTTACAATGAAGTTTGCAGTGGAGGTGATGATCGTTGTTCCAGAATCTCTTTCCCCCTTTTTTTTTTCTTTTTTCCGTTATTCCTACTTTGTCTCTCTCTTTTTTTTTTTTTTTTTTTTGTTTTCTTGTGTGTGTGTTAAGTGAGGGCGAGAGGTTTATTTGAGCTTTGTGTGTGTGCTGTGAATCATGTGCTTGTGTCTTGCATCTGTGAGGGTGAAGGAAAAACGAGAGATAAATAGTCGAGAGAGGGATAGTTTTTGTCTGAAAGTTTTTCTTGTGTGTTGTGTGGAAGGGAGAGAACCGAGAGATAGTGAGAGTTGGGGGGAAAGTGGTTCTTTTTGTCTGATAGTTTTTCTTGTGTGCTGTGTGAGAGGGAGAGAACCGAGAGATAGGGAAAGATTTGGGGGGGAAAGTAAGCTCTTTTCTGAGAGGTTTTTTGTGAATTGTGTGCTGAAGTGAAAGTCAAGAGAGATAGGGGGAGTGAGTTCTTTTGTCTAAGAGTTTTTCTGTATCTTGTTTCTTGTGTGAATCGAGAGAAAAAAGGGAGAGTTGGAGGGAGTGGGTGAAAGAACAAAAATGGTGATGTGATTTTTGCACCTTTCTTTTTTTTTTAAACAAAGAAAATAAAGTAGATTAAAGCAAATAAATCACAAATAAAAAAATGAAAATAATAACAAAAATAAAAATGAAAAAATACTAATATTTTAAGGCTCCAAATTATTTTTCACACATTATTTTGATTGGTTTTCTTTTTTTGATTTTTTTTAAACTTGTAAATAAAAAAATTCACATTAAATGCAGAAAAATAAATGATCAATTAAATCAACAAAACTCTAGGAAAACATGAAAAACTAGTAAAAATTTGGTGTCTACAAATAGACTGGGGCTTCTTTATCTACTGTAACCATTTATATTTGACTAAGTGGCACTTTACCTTGTCGGTTGTCTTAGTTATTTCAATTTTTAGATAAGGTCCCCCAATTGAATTTAAACCTAGACAAAATAATAATAATAATAATAAGTGTTATGACAATGAGATTCATTTAATGGGTATATTCTTAAACATCTATATCCAAAGTATTAATTATATGGGGCATTATTATTATGAATAGAACTAGCACATACTATATTTCTTCTTGTTGACGAAATTTGTACAACTTATTTATAGACATCAAAACTAATTTATGTGGATGTTTGAATAGATTGATCCATACAAAAATTTCTAAATGTATAACTATTTGATTCCTTATGTAATTTTTCTCCAAGTGTTGTGGGTGTAAGTAGTCCTTGCTACTTGAGATTTTCTTATAATATCTGGAGTATGAATTGTTATAATTTGGCTCTCTTAATTATTGATTGTAAAAATGTATTATTAGAGATTGAATATAGCATAAAGAAACAATAGCGTTAAATTCACCACCTTTAACAAGGATTATTTTTGTCAAATAATTCCTTTTTTTTTTTTGTCTCTCTTGTTTTCTCCTGTCCCATGCTTCACAGCTAAGTGTAACCTAAACCGGAGATGGCACATCTTCTTGGACTAATGAGGAAATATGTAAACCTAGTGATGATTCGGTTAAGAATAACCAGATCAATTTGTTAGAGCACTGTCGTGTCAAGGCAGAAACTGGAGGTTCGAACTCCCTACTCCTAACAGATCCAATAAATACAACAATCAATCAATCTCCCCTTTTCTATGAGCTATGGAAGGGGGCATAAGTTCATTCCCAAATCAAGAGGGCTTTTTAATTGTTAGATTAATTAGCCTAAACATATTCAAGTCAATTATTTTATTTCAAAATTTACATTGAAAAAGTGCACCCAAAAGGATAAACAACCTAAAATCAAATTTGGCCAAGATTGAGGTTCTAAGTTCTACTCCCCTTATCTCCTCCTGCTTTTTAAATTCTATCCCTCTCTTGTTAGAAAAAATTTTCTTTTAGAAAAAGCATCGAACTCATTAGAAGCATTCTCACATCCTTGTGGACTGTGTTGATATTTTCGCAAGGCAAAATGAAAATTGTAGTCGATGCTTGCTAATGATCAAATGTTCTTGGCACCAAAAAGAAAAATAATAAAAAGATTAAGCAAATTTTTTTATGTGCCAGAAAGTGTTCTTGGTTGCAAACATGAATTATTTTAGAACTATGTCATCATATTTGTATGTCAAGTTTCAGATACACTAAGCACAAGAAAATCATCTCCACTAATTAAAAGAGCAGTTATCATACGTACAGTTTCTGTGTATACAAATTTTAGTGGTTGAATCCTCGGAACAAAAGAAAGTACTTTCTAATAAGTTAAAAGCACAAATTTTAGTGGTTGAATCCTCGGAACAAAAGAAAGTACTTTCTAATAAGTTAAAAGACTTGGGGTTATTCACCATCCATGTGGATAGAGTGTGAATTAATCAAGATGCCATGTATTTATGGAAATAAATTGATGACCCTCAACATAAATTAAAGTAAAAGATAGCAGAGAAGAAGCATCTTCGCATAACACTTAAAAAAAAAAATCTTTGCATAACAAAATCATCCATCGTTCTTACTTCTTATAAACAAAATGAAGGAAAAAACAATAACAAAAACAAAAGAAATATTCATCATTGATTGAAGACCAGAATGCATCCAATGGACAGGTCATATATATTTAAGTTGTATGCAATTGCAAATAAAGATTAAAGAATGTATTTATTTTTACCCACTTTTAAGGAAAAATTAAATTAAATTAACCTTTCCTTTTGCTTGAGTTTTGAATGAAGAAAATAAATGCTATCAAAGGGGCAAAAAAAAAAAGAAGCAATAAATGTTCGTAACAAACCAAGAGGACATTATCCATGATTTCACACAGACTAGAGATACATATCTCCCACTATAAATAATGTCCACTACACATATCTCCCACTATAAATAATGTCCACTACAGTCAAATTGAAAACCACCCCTCAGTACCAACGCATACGCATTGTTGAAAATGGCTTTTAAGTGTCCCCATCTCCTCCTTCTCACCATCCTGGCAGCCATTTGTCTTTTCTTTGATATCTCTTCCGCCACTTTAGTTGGTGGCTCCGAAGTTGCCCCTACCCCAGAGGGTGGTTGGGTAGAGTTAGACCCAAACGACCCACGGGTGGTAGAGCAAGGAGTATATGCCGTAAATGAGCATAACAAGGAGGCCAAAACCATGTTGCAGTTTGGAACTGTGAAGGAGGCACGGGTGAAATCCGGTATTGGCTTTTCCAGTATACTTAAGCTTGTAATTAAGGCATTGGATGGCACCGCTTCTAATTTGTACGAGGCCACAATTTGGCTTTCCCAGTTCAAGAAGGAACTTGCTTTCTTCAAGAAACTTCGCTAATCAGATCAAGAGGATGTAATAATCATGATGTACTATTGATTTAGTTGCTTAAGACTGGCGTGAAAGATGTTTGAAATGTATTATAAGAGCTTTTCTACATATATATGCAACATTAGAGCACCTGTTTAGTTTTTTGATAGTCATCATTTTATTTGCTCCATCCATAGATTTTGAATTTTTTTTTTTCCACTACCATCTATCTTTGAACTAATTTAGGGTGTGTTTGGTAGTGGCTTCTTTGCGCTGTTCCACAGAAACAAACTTTTTCTAAAACATCCATGAGATGAGTTTTTTTAACTTTTTTTTAAACACACACACACGCACCCACAAAAATGCACAAACACACGAACACACAAACAAAAAGCACTTAAAAAAAACCACCCTCTATGACCATTTCACCACCGCCCTCCCACCACCGCCACCTCTTCCTCCTCTTTTTCCTTAACCTTCTCCTTCTTCTCTCTCCCCGTCTTTCACCGAACCATCATGCCACCCACCTTTTCCCCCCTTCCCATTCTATCTATAGCTTCCCTCCTCCTCCCTTATCAGATCAGATTTGGTTCCTTTCTCCCTTTCCTCACTCTCTTTTCTCCTCCTCCCCTTCCCCTTCCAATCTGGTCTTGCAACGGAACAGATGAGATTGGGTCGCATGAGCAGATCGTGAAGGGGAGGGAAGGGGGGAGAGAGAGAGAAGCGGGAGGGTGAAGAGGGAACAGATTGTGGTAGTAGGAAAGAGAGGAAAAGATGGTGACAAGTTGTGATGAGTAGGTCGAGGGTGTCATGCACGTTGAGCAAGTGAAGGTTCCATTGGACCCTATGACACGTGCTCGAGCCAAACGGATGCAACGGGCATTGCAAACGTTGGTACGTGCTGTTCGAGATTCACTTGGAGAACCAAAGAACATTGAAGGCCTTGATTCCAATGCAAGCTTGGTCAACGTGTTACATGTTCAAGTTGAAGATATTTAAAACCTCAGCAAGCTACAAGTCTCTATGGCTGATTGATACTGTGGTCGTGGCTTGTCTAGGGTGTAGTTAAATTAGTTAGGTTAAGTCCAATAAAGATTCAGCCAAGGCATTGTGTGGACTGACCCTAGTAGGATAAAGATTAGTTGGTTAGTAGTAGTCCTAGTCTAGTTAGAAGTCAGTTTACAAGACTTTAGCCTATTTAAAAGGCTAGGTCCGCATGTCACATTACCTGGATTCTTTTGAGATACAACAAAAAAAAATTGAGAGTTCTCTTAAATGCTTCTTGAAGCTTTCTAGAATATCTTAGATATTTCTTTGATATTCGTTTGACTTATCAATCTAGGAAACACGCTAGATTGTGGCGTCTTCTACCAATACCGAGGTTCGTTGACCACGTGTTCAACGGGTTTAGGTCTATTCCGCTGCGTTGTGTCTCAAGCGTCGATACTTCTTCTAGATTCTAGTCGCGTCTTGTACGGGTTTCGTCACATGGTTGGGGACGTTCGTATCAGTTGGTATCAGAGCTAGTTGAAGGTATCATGTTATATCTTTTATTTGTCGTTCTTGTCATAGTCGTTCTTGTCCAATTTCTGTTTGTCGTACATGCTGTCCGTGTTCTCTTGTTGAGTCGAGTGATTAATTCCAGACCTTGTCTTGCTTTGCATCGTGTGTTTTTGTGTTTTGTTTTTGGTTGTTGTCCGAATTTTTTTTTCTTCTTGGTCTTGCCAAGTCTTATCGTTTCCAATTTGCCTTGTTTCGTTTCTGGTCTCGTTGTTTAAAGTTTCTGTTCATACCTTGTCTCCTTGTTGAATCGTGTTCTTTTTGAGGTTAAGTTCCAGTATTTCGTGTCGTGTGTTGTGGTGTTGCTAATTTCCAAAAAAAAAAAAAAATCTCTGCTGCCCGTAACTTGTCAAAACTGCTGCTGTCGTGTTAGTTCTTATTTGTCATTGCTGTCCAGATTACTTTGCTTGGTTCTTTGGACTGTTTGTGCATCGTTTTTCTTGTTTTTGAAATCCCCAGATCAGATTCTAGAAAAATCTTGACATCTTGGTTGAATAAAACTGCAATCTTGAAGTCTCGATACCTTAGAAATTGGTTTGGAAACCCTTGAAATTTCTTGGGCTGCTGTGTTATCTTCGATTTTAAAATTGGACAGCCTCTTGAAATTGGAAACTGCATCAACTTCATCTTGAATTTCAAACTAATACCAGTTGCATCTTGACATCAAAACTTTGGGGTAGAACAGCCTTGGGAAAGCTTCAGGAGACCTGAAACCGTTTATGAAACTCCAGCCCTCACGACTTGCTGATTTCTGTTAAAAAAAAAAAAGGGCACAGCAAGTTAACTTTGCTCATAATAGCCTTGGGTAATTGGTGTTAGAGTGGGAAAAGCATAAACAAGAAATGGCAGCCGGCTTGAGGAACCAGAAACAGCCACTTGTCTTGTGTGTTTGCCCAATCCCATTTGTAGTCGAAAATCTGTTACTCCAAAACTAAATCGGCCTTGCTTCCTTAAAAAAAAAAAAAAACCTTGTGGGCAGTTGATTGTGAGGACACCTGTGAGACATACCTCATTGAGTTAGGAAAAGGGGAGTTGCCAAATCAGCAGCCAAAATTAATAAACCAGCTCCTAAAAGAGAAAAAAAAAATCACCAAGTGAATCCTAATCTTGAGGGAAACTAACATTCGAACCTGTCCAGCAGTTACAGCAGCTTTTCTCCCAATTTTGGTTTTCTTGTGTTTTGCATTCAATTGCTGCCCAGGTCATTTCGAGTTCAACTGAGATCATTACTAGTATTTTATTTGACCAATTCATCCATACTTTCCATCAAATTCCAATCGGTAGAAATTCCAGCAAAGTAAAGCTCTTTTGTTACCAATTTTCGTGTCTAAGTGTGCAGTTTTCCTCACTTCAATTGTTTAATCTTATCATATTCCTTCTGTCGTGCTTATTTCAGTTTATTAGAACCGTTAGGGTGTCTTTTGTAATTGTTCAAATTTTCTAGCTTCTTAGTTTCCAAGTTAGGGTCTTTTTTTTTTCATTAAGTCATCTTTTCGTGTCTTTTATTCCATCTTTTGTTTTTCTCTGAGTCTTGTCACCTCGGAATACACTTGGAGGAATTGATCACAATCTCGTGGGCCAAAGTTGGTAAGTGATCGTTTACTTGAAGGGATTCTAATTCCTTCAAGGTAAGCCATCAAGAGCTTTGAGAGATTTGGGAGATTATTAAAGTGTTAATTTGAGTGTAAAAAAAGGGTGTTGAGTGTAAACACTTAAGGGAGTGAGTGAGGAAATATATTTTTGTTTCTTTGCTAACTTTTTGCAGGTTTACCTAAGCATGTCAGAGGAAGCAACTACCTCTCAATCAAATAATGAAGCACTAATTGGGGCATTCCAAAAAATGTTAAAACAATCCATGGACGCCCTAGAGCAAAGGATGGCACGACTTGAGCTTTCACAAGCTAAATCGAGTACTGGACAAAACCAAACTCCACATCAGGAGGAGTTTGCATCCAATAGTGAAGAAAAAGATTTCATTCGCCGTCCTAAGAAGGAAAATAAGAAGAATGATGAAGGACTCAAAGGCGTCAAAATCAAGATTCCCTCGTTCCAAGGAAAGTCAGATCCTAAAGCCTACCTAGAATGGGAGCAACGCATAGAGATGGTATTCGAGTGTCACAACTACACCGACGAGCAAAAGATCAAATTGGCAACACTCGAGTTCATCGACTATGCCATAGTTTGGTGGGAGCAGGAACGTACAAGTAGGAGGCGCAACCGGGAGAGAGCTATTAGCACATGGGAGGAACTATGAACTGTTATGAGGAGGAGGTTCGTCCCTAGCCACTACTACCGGGAGTTGCATCAACGGCTTCAAACCCTCATTCAAGGAAACCGTAGCGTGGAGGATTACTACAAAGAAATGGAGATCACCATGTTACGTGCTGACATCGTGGAGGACCGCGAGGCAACAATGGCAAGGTTCCTCAATGGTTTGAGGCCCGACATAGCTGAATTAGTCGAGCTACAAACCTACGTGGACATGCCCGAGTTGGTGGACTAGGCATCCAAGATTGAGAGAAGGCTTAAGAGGAGGGGTAACCCTCGACCCACTAGCACCTCCTCTACACCTTCTTGGAGAAGTAATCCTACATTTGAACGGGAAAGACCGAAGTCCGAGCCACCTAAACAAGCGACCAAATCGACTCCAAGGACCTCATTTGAAACTCCAAAACCTAAGAGCCGTGAAAGGTGCTTTAAGTGCCAAGGATTTGGGCACATAGCTTTCCAGTGTCCCAATAGGCGCACAATGATTGTCTTACCCAGTGGAGACGTCATCTCAGATGATGAAGAAGAATATGCTGACATGCCACCATTGACGGAGGAAGGTGACGAATCTGCGGAAGAAGTAGCTGTAATTGATGAACGAGTGGGTGTTGCATTGGTGACACAACGAGCCCTTGCAACACAAGTCAAGAAAGTAGATGAGGCCCAACGTGACAATATCTTTTACACTCGGTGTCACATCAAAGGGAAAGTGTGCAGCCTCATCATTGATGCCGGAAGCTGTACTAATGTGGCAAGTACTCTCATGGTAGATCACCTATCCTTGCCAACATTACGTCATCCTAATCCATACCGCTTGCAATGGCTCAATGAAAGTGGAGACGTCAAGGTTACCAAGCAAGTGGTAGTACTTTTTCGGATTGGGAAGTATGAGGATGAAGTACTTTGTGACGTCGTCCCTATGCAAGCTTCTCACATCCTGTTGGGAAGGCTATGGCAATATGACAAGAAGACCAACCATTGTGGCTTCACCAACAAATACTCGTTCATGCATAATTCTACGAAGATCACCCTTGTACCCTTAACACCACAGCAAGTGCACGAGGATCAACTAAGATTGCAACAAGAACATGAACAAGAAGCGGCCAAGAAGAAGAGAGACTCTAAAGCCTTGGTCCGAGTAGAACCTGGGAAGAATTTGGCCAAGCAAGAATCAGCCAAAAGCATCAAGAAGCCTAGCTTACTTGCTAAAAACAGGAAAGTTCGAAAATTACTCCTATCTAAGCAAGTGGTCTAATGAACCCTTAAGTGAATTACCTACTAATATTGCTTCTTTGTTGCAGGAATATGAGGATGTATTCCCAGATTAGATCCCTAGTGGGCTTCCACCAATTAAAGGGATCGAACACCAGATAGATTTCATCCTTGGTGCATCGTTGCCAAACAAACCGGCCTACAAGATGGGCCCTGAGGAGACAAAGGAGATCCAACGGCAAGTGGATGAACTGATAGAAAAAGGGTGGGCTCGTGAGAGCATGAGTCCCTGTGCAGTCCCAGTCATCCTAGTACCAAAGAAGGAAGGCACCTGGAGGATGTGCGTGGATTGCCAAGCTGTCAATGCTATAACAGTTAAGTACCGTCATCCTATACCTCGTTTAGATGATATGCTAGATGAATTGCATGGTGCTGTTATCTTCACAAAAATAGATCTTAAGAGTGGCTATCATCCAATTCGCATGAAAGAGGGTGATGAGTCGAAGACAGCTTTTAAAACTAAATATGATCTGTATGAGTGGCTGGTTATGCCTTTTGGCTTAACTAATACCCTTAGTACTTTTATGCGTCTTATGAACCATGTGCTTAGACCATTTTTAGGAAAATTTGTTGTGGTATATTTTGATGACATCTTAATTTACAGCAAGAGTCATGATGAGCATGTGAAACATTTGCAAGCTGTGTTAGATGTCTTGAGAAGGGAACGGTTATTTGCCAATCTTAAGAAATGTACTTTCGGCACTAATGAGCTTGTTTTCTTAGGATATAAAGTTAGTGCATAGGGTATTAAAGTTGATGAAAGCAAGGTCCAAGCAATCAATGATTGGCCTGTTCCAAGGAACATGAGTGAAGTCAGGAGTTTTCACGGACTTGCAAGTTTCTACCGCCGGTTCGTTAAGGACTTCAGTACCATTGCCGCCCCTCTAATGGCCATTATCAAGAAAGATGTGAAGTTTGAGTGGGGCGAAACTCAAGATAAGGCGTTCCAACTTCTTAAACACAAGCTCACACACGCACCATTATTGTCCTTACCAAGTTTTGACAAAACTTTTGAAGTTGAGTGTGACGCTTCTGGTGTAGGAATTGGCGTAGTTTGATCCAAGAAGGGAAGCCGATTGCGTACTTTAGTGAAAAGTTGAACTGTGCTGCCTTGAATTACTCCACCTATGACAAGGAGCTATAAGCTTTGGTTAGTACCTTGGAGACATGGCAACACTACCTGCGGCCAAAAGAATTTGTCATCCACACTGACCACGAGGCACTAAAGCATCTCAAAACTCAACACAAGTTGAGTAAGAGGCACGTGAGGTGGGTCACTTTCGTGGAGACATTTCCCTACGTCATCAAGTACAAAGCAGGCAAGACAAATGTGGTTGCGGATGCACTATCCAGAAGGTATGCCTTACTGTCTTTACTTGATGCTAAGCTCCGTGGATTTGATCTCATTAAAGGGCTTTATGAGACTGACCTTGATTTTGCTGAAATTTATAAATCCTGTAGTAAATCGGGTCAAGGGAAGTTTTTTGTGCATAATGGTTTTTTGTATTACAATGACAAATTATGCATTCCCTCCTGTTCTATTAGAGAGTTACTCACCCGTGAAGCTCACGGAGGGGGTTTGATGGGACACTTTGATGTCACCAAAACTTTGAGCATATTGCAGGAGCATTTCTATTGGCCACGTATGCAGCGAGAAGTTGAGAGGATTGTCTCACGTTGCGTCACTTGTCACCGTGCCAAGTCCAAACTACAACCCTTCGGTTTGTATACCCCGTTACCTATTCCATCTGAACCCTGGGTTGACATTTCCATGGATTTTGTGCTTGGTTTACCTAGGAGTAAATGTGGTCATGATAGTATTTTTGTGATTGTTGATCGTTTCTCAAAAATGGCTCATTTTATTGCATGTCATACAACGGATGATGCCACTCATGTCGCTGATCTTTTCTTTAAAGAAGTTATCCATTTGCATGGTGTTCCTAGGTCAATTGTGTCTGATAGAGATGTGAAATTTTTAAGTTATTTTTGGAAAACATTGTGGGGGAAGTTAGGTACTAAGCTTTTATTTTCTACATCCAGTCATCCCCAGACTGATTGTCAAACTGAGATGGTTAACCATACCTTGTCTACTTTGTTAAGGGTTATCATTAAAAAGAATCTTAAATCTTAGGAGGAGTGCTTACCGCACATTGAATTTGCATATAACCGTACAGTCCATAATGCTACTCAATTTTCTCCTTTTGAGATTGTTTACGGTTTTAATCCTTTAACTCCCTTAGATTTAATGCCTTTGCCTATGTCTGAACATACTAACCTCGATGGTAAGAAAAAGGCAGATTTTGTGAAATCCTTGCACCAGCAAGTGCGCGCCAAGATTGAAGCACGTACCCAACAATATCTCAAGCACGTTAACAAGGGTAGGCGTCGCATGGTTTTTGAACCTAGAGATTGGGTGTGGTTACACTTGCACAAGGAGCGTTTTCCAGTCTAGCGCTGCAACAAGCTCTTACCTCGTGGAGATGGTCCATTTCAAGTTGTTGAGTGCATCAATGACAATGCATATAAGCTCGACCTTCCAGGTGAGTACAATGTTAGTACTACGTTTAACGTTGCTGATCTTAGTCCCTATCTTACAGATGATGAGGTCGATTTGAGGACAAATCTATCGCAAGAGGGGGAATGATGAGCAGGTGGAGGGTGTCATGCACGTTGAGCAAGTGAAGGTTCCATTGGGCCCTATGACACTTGCTCGAGCCAAACGGATGCAACGGGCATTGCAAACGTTGGTACGTGCTGTTCGAGATTCACTTGGAGAACCAAATAACATTGAAGGCCTTGATTCCAATGCAAGCTTGGTCAACGTGTTACATGTTCAAGTTGAAGATATTTAAAACCTCAGCAAGCTACAAGTCTCTATGGCTAATTGATACTGTGGCCGTGGCTTGTCTAGGGTGTAGTTAAATTAGTTAGGTTAAGTCCAATAAAGATTCGGCCAAGGCATTGTGTGGACTGACCCTAGTAGGATAAAGATTAGTTGGTTAGTAGTAGTCCTAGTCTAGTTAGAAGTCAGTTTACAAGACTTTAGCCTATTTAAAAGGCTAGGTCCGCATGTCACATTACCTGGATTCTTTTGAGATACAACAAAAAAAAAAAAAATTGAGAGTTCTCTCAAACGCTTCTTGAAACTTTCTTGAATATCTTAGATATTTCTTTGATATTCGTTTGACTTATCAATCTAGGAAACATGCTAGATTGTGGCGTCTTCTACCAATACCGAGGTTCGTTGACCACGTGTTCAACGGGTTTAGGTCTATTCCACTGCGTCGTGTTTCAAGCGTCAATACGTCTTCTAGATCCTAGTCGCGTCTTGTACGGGTTTCGTCACACGGTTGGCGACGTTTATATCAAGTTGGCTGGTTGGGGAAAGTTGATGGAGGTATGGGAGGTGAAGGAGGGGGTGATAAGCAGTAGTGGAGAGAGAGGAGGCTGGGAGATCGCAGGTAGTATGATAAAATGTTTGTTTCAATACGCCAACTTTTATTTTAAAATAATTATAGTAAAAAACCAAAACAATTACAGTAAGTTTTAATAAAATTTTAAATACTTACAAGACCACACTATCTAAATAGACCTTTATATTTCACCTAAAGCAAATTCTTTTTTGTTGTTCGAATAGTGAAATGGGGATGATAGGAATGAATGGAAAAAATTGAGTTAATACATTGTTAATTTGTTGTTGATGGTTTTCGATTATGGAAATAAATTGATGACCCCAACGTAAGTAAAAGAAAAGGGAGAAGAGATGGCTAACATTTCTACATATGGTTCAAAAATTTAAATAACAAATAATCCATCATCCTTATTTCTTACCAATAAAATGAGGGAAAAAGAAATAAAAGAACCATCCATCAATAAGATGTTGTGAAATGGAATAACCAAAATTCAAAAACCGTCAAACATTTTTTAAAGGTGAAATTGAAATCAACCCTTGCAATGTGTAATTTGAACTTAATTTATATTGATGAGAGCATAGGCCTTATACATAAAAATGAGGAAAAGGGGGACAACAATGTCCTAACTATTTGCATTACGATTCTCACTTAGCAAAAAAGAAAAAGAGAAAGAAAAGCCTTTGAGGAATTTCACATCTGTCCTCCTTATTTGTTTTGATATTAATCCATCAATTCTTTACTTTGCCAGTTTTGTCAATAACACATTGACTTATTGAGCTAGGGAAACCAAGAGAAAATCCAAAACCAAGATCATAAGAAAACTGTATGAAGTTAACACCGTATTATCCTTGTGTCGATTTCGTCAGAGAATCATTTGATATGAAATTAGGAAAGCTGATGATTACAGGAAACAGTCATAGTAACCTAGATATTTAAAAGTGTTGGGCTTGATGGTCCACCCATTTGGTGCATGAATTAAAACCCAAAGGCCCTCATTGATTATTATACCTAGTCTAACATATGACTAGATGACAAGTGAGCCAAGTCCTTTAACTTGATGAAATTGATTAGCCACGAGAAGGAAAGCTTAAGCTGTCATTTTCCCAAGTGAGGAGAAACTAGATTGGGGAAAAAAAGGCTAGAAAGAGAAGGAAGTTTGGAAACTTCAAGACATTGATCAAATGGTGCCCTGTGGATCTGATTTCTTTCCTTCTTTATTTCTTTCTTCCAGCGAGATCCAAGGACCTAAGCCATAGGATCCAAGGTCAGATCCTCCTACTTGGATTAGTGCTCTGATATCGGATATTTATTCGAGGATTGGATCCATGCCTACTTCAAGGATCCAAGGTCAGATCCAACTCACTTGTTTCTAGCATTTTTAATTTCACTTTTACCGTGCACAACTTCAATATTTCACTTCTTTTTTTCCACATCCTCCTCACATCAACTTACAAGAAGTGAATTGTATCTCATGCGATTCGAGTTAATGTTTAATGAGTCAAAACCTACAAAACACAAAGGATTATGCATTTAGCAGCTTAATAACATATTTTGACAATATGATGACACTTGAAGGAAAATTACCAAAAAGGAGCGAAAAATTCATTGTAAATCCTATAAACGCACCAAAATTAATCAATTAGGCATACTAAAAATATACACAATGAACCCTTATCACTTTGATCCATGTCTAGAATTCGTTCATGCCACGTTTCTCGTTTGAAGAGTGCTCATGAAACCTTTTCTGTTTCTATGTTTCCATTATCACACTAAGTGGTAAGAGAGCAAGTTTTTCCTATGACGAGCCTTGATGCATCTCATATTAGCCTAGAATGCCTTAGTGCAACCCTAGATCGTTTTCTCCAAGATCTAGACTGAAGACCAAATGCAATAGGCTATTTCAAGAGATCTACACGCCAAAGATACACAAGTAGGAGATTCACTCCTGACAACTTTGATGTTCGTGTAGTCTCTCCGAATTGTCACAGTTATTAGGTATATGAGGGTCGTCAATGTGAGGGCCCCAAAATTTATTTTAAATATTGTTAATATCTATTATTTTAAATAAAGATATTATTGTTATTAATTCGTTCAATTATTTTAAAATTACATTTAAACAAATTTTTAGAAAATTTAAATGAAAATTCAATTTATTTATTTATTTATTTGATTAATTTATTTCATTTTGAGAAAAACTTAATTTAGCTCTATATTAATTTTTCAGGTAGATTTTCAACATTCCATTCATCTTATTTTAAAATTTGCTCTTTTTGTATCAATTAAACAGAAAATGAGAAAAACACGTTTTTCGAGGTAGGAATTTGGGCAATGACTTAAGTAGTGCTAGAATGTAAGGATGATCACCGTAGGTTAGAAATGTTATCCAGTGACTAGAGGTGAGATTAAGTGGGGTTTTGGAACCTTAAGACCTAGTTGGACAAATTTCCCGAAAGTTAGGATTTTAACCTGCGATTGTTTATCCATTTAATTTCCTTTAATTCACTTTAACTTTTCCTCTTCCTTTCTCTCTCCTAACCGAAATTATCCCCTTTAATCTTCTAGTTAAATTTTTCATTCCATTTCCCCCCCAAATTAAGTTGCAAGACTAGAAATTAAAAAGGGAACAAATCTCCTTAAATCAAGGCTTTGTGTCTTGTCAAAATTTTGTATTAAGACAATAAAGTTTTCCCTTCTTCCTTCTCCAATTTCAGCCAATCACTTTCCCCTCTTCTTCCTTAGCAAAAACAACCTCTCATTTCCTCTCCAAACTCTCCATTTTCAGCCGGCCAAGTTGCTCCATCTTCCTCTCAAAGAAAACCCTCAACTTACCTTGTAAAACCCTTGCTTAGAAGGCTTGAAGTTTTAGAGTGGTGAAGGGAGGTTGTTGGCCGAACTTTGCAGGAGAAAAAGGGAGCTCTTGGTGATGGATTTTTGGGTCATCTTAATATTGCTCAAACAACTAGAAGAAGAGGTAATCTTTCTACACTAAAGATAAAAGTTTTGAGTTTGATTCTTGGAGTTGTAGTTGTTAGAGTTGCAATGGGTTGTATTTGTTGGCTATGTTTGATGTGTGGGCTCTTGGACTCCCACAAAGATGTGTAAATGTCTACTAGCTTGATAAATGATGAGATGTGTGTGATTATATTGGAAGTTGTTGGCTTGATTTCAAAGAAAAACCTCCAAGGGAAAAACCGAGAGCAAGAGAGGAAAAACAAGGTTAAGAATGGCTGTTTGCTTTTAAAATTTCGTGGCTGCACTTATTTAAGCTTAGAGGCTGGTTTTAATGCTTAATTGATGAGCTCTAAGTTCGTAATTTTTCCCCACAAAAGTCTTCAAGAGTTATAGGAAGAATGACTTGAGGAAAATTCTGTTTTGGGGCGTGAGGGATGGCTGAATACCTTGCTGTTTTTCCCCTGAATTGTAGCTGAGTTTTTGGCATGCTTGAAGGCTAAAGGTGAGGCTTAAATGTTGGGTGTTAAGTTGTTAAATTTTCCCCACAAAAGCTCTTTAAAAGTCATAGCAAGAATGAGTGTTGAGTTGAAGCTAAAAACTGGAAAATTTGGGGCATTATGCTGCCCGAATATTTATGGGATTATTTCGTGATAATTTTGCTAAAAGTTGCGGCCATTTTTTATCATCGTTAGGTTAAGGAAGACTAATACCAGCTTAGGGTCGAAATTTAGGTCAAATGGTTTTAGTATATGTTGATTATGAAAGAATAGAAGAAGAGGAATTCAACTTCACTGGTTTGAGAAGTTTCGATGAGCGAACTTTGGGCACATAGAAAACTGCCTTCCCATTCGAATTTTTGGTTGAAGTTTGGTATGAACTTAGCCTATATATGGAAGTATTAGTGTACCAAATTTGGTAATTTTAGACATGAAATCGTCACTCAAACAGGGCTTTAAACTCTGTCCTGTAAGTTCGAAACCCAGAAATTTCAGAAATTTGAACCCCCTCTGTTTGAACTGTTATAATTTCATGCTTGGGTGTCAGAATTGAGTTCTGTCAGTGGCTGTTGAACTCCTTATATAGTACTATATTGTGTATCAATTTCAGAGGCTAACTAATTTTCTGTAATTTATGGAGAATTTTCAAAGTAGCCTGGATGGCCAGCCTGATATGCCCTGTCTCTGTACTGTAGCTGTCTGTTGAACAAAAATCTGGGCTAATCCCGTCCAGAATTTTAATTGGATGTCTTCTACAAAGTTTTAGAAATTTCAAAGAGGTTTCCAACGGTACCAAATGTACAAAATTCTGACTTGTATAACTTGAGTTATGATTTTTCAAAGTTTTCAGCTCGAATTAGGAAATTGTCGAACTTTCTACGTTTTGAAATAAATTTGGTCAGTGAATTAGGAAAACTTATTTTCATTCTCTTTTAATTATTTTAGGGCAAAGTGCTGATTTTGCAACTGATCAAAACTTGGACTCCGACCCCTACTTTGTCGGTGAGTTTCCAATGCATGTTTATTGCTTTAATTTACGAATTTAGTGCGTGAATGTGCTATGTGACTTGTTATGTGCTTATGTTGAAACTTGAAACTGTTGAACCACTCACCTAAAGGAGAGTATACTTTATTGCTCCCTTTTTGTAGAGTCGGTAATTTATTTGTTTGCATGTATTGAATTTGGGAAACGGAAATGTGTTATACAGTCTCTCTTGGCCGAGTGCCTTGAGTGATTTACTGTTTACTGTTCACTGTTTGAATATTTGGCGTGCGGGCCCGGTAGGGGGAGTTTGGTGGTTGGAGTTTGGCGTGAAGAGTCGTCTACTTGGATTGAAAGTCGACGGAGTGTCGACTACTATAAATGCTCGGGAAATGCGGAATTTGGCTCCTGAGAGCCCCCGTATCCTCATTGTGTGTGAATTTGATTTGTTTATGTATTTTATTTATTTACTTTTAATTTTACCGTTTTAAGTGCATGTGCATGAATTTTGGAAACTCACGAGCTTTTTAGCTCACCCCCGTTCCTCTTTGTTTTTCCTTAACAGGTGACGAGAATCCAGAAGTCTAGATAGGGCTAGTTCTTGTCCTTTTGACTTTTATCTCAAATTTGGAGAAATGTTTTGTATATTCTTTTGGTGATGTATATTTTAGAATTATGGATATGTACTAAAATCTGGCTCGAGGATTTTAAGTATTTTGAGTGGGAAACTGTAATTCTAAGATTTGACAGTATTGTACAATTTTAATATTAATGTTGCTATGATTGGCGGTTTTACTCGTTTAAGTTAGTTTCTTTTCATGCGTGAGTCCTGGCGAGAGTTGGCCAGGCAACCCGCTAACCCCTCTGGTTAGCCTTAGGGGGAGGTGAGGCTGTTACAGTCAATATGGATCATTCAACGTTAACATCTAATCCTTGAAACTATAACATCAGTGGTTGTAAAATGAATTTGAACTAGTAATCCGGCAAGTCATGTTTGAGGAGTAGGAATTAACTTGCAATCCTCAGGTTGACGAGATGGAATATGTTTATGACTAATGAAAAGCATGCAGAAGTCGAATTTCCTCCATGCTTAGTTGAATTTCTTCAATGCTTTTCTACAGTAGAATTTGAAGTTGATTTAAATTCTCTAACCATAGATCCAAAGGGTTGGAGAAATTGTAGGATCTAGAAGAAAAAATTTTCAAAAATGATTCACCAACACCTCCGACCCTAATAGATTTGTTGTCCAACAATTCAAAGGATGCAAGGATTTTGCTGGACAAGTAAAATATCCCTCCCAATAAGCGAATTTTTTTAACAAATCCTTATTGATTGGGGAAAAATAATTAAGTTTCTTTTGACGATAGAAGATGGGGAAATTGTTGGGTTCAAGATTTCCTTTGGATTGTATGCAATTTCTTTTGACTGTGAGTTGGTGCTAGAGTTCATATTGTTGCTTGGCCCTTACAAGATTCAAGGAAGAATTGTGGTAGCATCTTCTCATGAGTCTTGTGTCAGATATCTTTGTGGAACTCGGGGACGAGTTCTTTTTAAATGGGGGAGTTTGATTCAGAATGAAGTTTGGCGAGTTCTTTTTAAATGGGGGAGTTTGATACAGATTGAAGTTTGGCGCCAAACTTTGAGTCAGATTTTGCTTAGTCTTCCTGACAGTTAGATGCATCTTTATTTTGTTTAGGATTTTAATTGTGTTTTTGTTTTGTTTTTAGGATAGTGCTTTTGTAACTCACAAATAGGAATATCTAGGGCTTTATTATTCAAACTTTTCTCCTAATTTATCAAATATATTTTTGGTCTCTACTCTCTACCAATTATATGAGTTTTCTCATGGTTTCTGTGAATCCTTGATTCATGTCTAGGAGTCATTCATGTAACACTTCATATTTGAAGGGTGTTTGTGAAACCTCTACTGTTTCTATGCTTTCACTACTGCATCAAAAACACACTCTCCAAACAAGCCTTATATTTCAGTTAAACCAAATACTTGCCTAAAGATAACCAAAAGGATATTTGCCTAATAATAATTTTTCTCATTTGAATAGTGGAATGGGGATGATAGGAATGAGTGGAAAAGATTGAGTTAATATATTGTTCATTTTTTTCAATCGTTTTAGATTATGAAAATAAATTGAGGACCTGACATAAGTGAAAGAAAAAAGGAGAAAAAAGAAAAAGAAAAAGAAAAAGAAGAAAAAAAAAAGCCTTTGAGGAATTTCACATCTATCCTCCTTATTTGTTTTGATATTAGTTTGTCAATTCTTTACGTTGTCAGTTTTGTCAATAACGCATTGACATATTGAACTAAAGAAACCAAGAGAAAATCCAAAACCAAGATCATGAGAAAAATATTTAAAGTCAACATCATATAATCCTTAAGTCAATTCGGTCAGAGAATCATTTGATGTGAAACTAGGAAAGATAACTTTTCCAGAAACCTTTGCAACAGTCATAGTAACCTAGCTATTTAAAAGGGTTTGATGAACAAATCATATTATCCAAATTTATTATGAGAGCTTTTTGGAATTACTTGTGTGTGGGGAAAATCATTTTTACAAGGTAAATAATCCAGAGGACACTCTCATGAAAGGGTAATTAATTTTGTTGAAAAGTTTATTAAGTGGTTAATCAAATCGAGATAAAATTTTTCAGTAATTGATTAATTAATTGGCTAATTGAAATGGTGTTTTCTTAATTTAGTCCTACCAACTAACCAACTGAATCAAAATCATATTTGAGTTCATTGAAATTCAATTTGAAGTATAGTTAATCAATTTTGGAAACTTTGAAAGTAAAAATGAATAACCTAAAATTGGTTTGTGATTAGTTGCAATTAAATTGGACATCTAATATTGATAATCAATAAGTATTTAATATATATAAGAAAATATGATGCACATAATGATATTCATACACATATAATGGAAATGGAATTGTATATAGATATGAAATATATATATATATATATTTGTGTGCATGTGTGTGTATATATACTTGAACTTGATTTTATATGTATGTAAAATTACTCTGAGGAACAAAAGGACCTGGTGATTGTTCATGGTCATGGAGGAAAATTTTGAAGATGAGAAGTGATTGTCAAACATATATTAGAACTATGATAGGAGACTGGCAGAAGAAAAATTTTTGGTATGATAATTAGCATGTAGTGGGACCCTTGTATAAAAAATACACTGAAAATATATTATATAATCTTGGGTTATCTAAGACATCTACTATTGCACAATATACAAGGAATAACTTGAAAATGGCTACAGGGGAGAAGAATGACTAAGGAACTTAGAAATCTAAAATTTGCTACACCTAAAAAATTTGTACCACATATTGAGGAGGAAGATGAGATCTATTGGACTACTGATTCCTCGAGGCAGTACACTGTGAAGGTAAGTGTGAAGGTGTTGAGTCCTACTGGTGGATCAGTAAGTTGGTATGAGTTGGTTTGGAGCAAAGGAGCCACAGTATGCATTCCTTGTCTGGATGTTATGTTTTAGAAAGCTGAATGCCAAGGATAGACTTAAGAATTGGGTGTAAAAATGGACAGTGAGTTATGTGAGTTGTGTCAAGGTCAACTGGAAACTGTGGAGCATCTGTTCTTTGGATGCCATATTTCAAGAAAAATATGGAATAAATTACTAAACATGTGCTTAGCTGCTAGAGAGATTTTACCACAGTCGAATAAATTGTAATGGTTATGTACTCATTGGAAGACCAATTCCTTCAAAACCAAGTAAGAAGGTTGGTTTTTGCTGGAGTGGTATACCATATTTGGAAGGCTCGTAATCAAGCTCTATTTATACATATGCCTTAGCAGAAGTAAAAATCATTGAAGAAATTTTAGATACAGCATGTGATATAGTTGTTGGTTAGGGAAAGTTTCCATTGACCAAAGCAACTTGGGATTTACCCATAGAACTTGGACTTTCTCTTACATGTTTTCACTGATTTCAGTTTTATTTAGATCATAGAACTATTTGATGTAGTAGGATCCTTTGTTATCCTTCGCACAAGATCACCGTTCCTATTAATAAAAAGAATCAATTTTGCTCAACAAAAATTACTTTAATTCACTATCAGAATCAAAATTGAATAGTTGAAATTTTACCAAACTGAATTATTGAATTACGAGTTCAACTTCACTAAAAACAGTTTCAATACTTATTCACTATTTTTAAGTTATCATATGCATTTTAATTCATCCAAGGCTTAATGCACTTTTAGTCCTCAAAATTTGCAGGTTAGACCAAATTGGTTATCAATATTTTAGCCAAAATAAATGTATTTTCTAAACAATTGAATTTGAGGAATTAGTCCCTAATGTCTTGTTATAAACAAATGTAGTCCATAAAGTATATTAATTATCCAAATTGATTCCTAATATTTTACAAAATCTAATAAAATTTTTATTATAATATGAAGATACGCAAAAATATAGTATAATATCTTGGGCTTACCCTTGAACATAATACAAAAAGAATTCATTAAATGAGAACTTTTATACTTAGACTTATTTTTTAGAGTTTTAAAAATACATATACATATACATACATACATATATACATAGATATACATATATATATATATAATAAAAAAATTACAAAAGATTTAAAAAAAACTTTAAAAATTAAGCATAGGTAATCTAAAAGTTCTAGTTCAACTAGAATAAAGCATGTTTTTTGCATGGGATCTTTGTATTTATATTTTTAAAAGAATAGATTAAGAATTATAATTTGTATGTGCAATTTTGTATACTTTTATGTACAAACTGTGTAATTGTGAAATCTAGTAATTGGTTGAAAATAATTACCTAGCACTTATTTTACAATTTTTAGAGTTTTGAAGATTGAGTGGTTTTTCTATAATTTTCATAGAATTATGTATATCTTTTATATGAATACTAATAAACTTTCTTAGATTTTGTGAAGAGAGAAATGTAGTCTTAATCTTCAATATTTAACTTATGTATTAAATTTCTCTTTAATGTTTTGATCAAAACAAATCTGGTCCCTAATTTTGTAAAAGTACATTTAGGATAATTAGCAAAAATGGAATGATGACGAATAGTTGAAAGCGTATGTCTATCAATTAACAACTCTAGCTTTGTATGTTTTGTCCCAAACATCTGGAGCTAGAATCACCATGGTCTTTTAAGTTTTAAATAGTAATGTTGAGGGTTTAGGATGAAATCAGGTGAAAATTAGATCAAAATTGTTTTTAGATGTGTATTAGGAATTCTAATAATAGAAAAACATGAAAACTAATTAAATTTCTTGTTCTTTTTTTTTCAAACTTTTTTCATTCATTTACTCATGCCATTAGTTTTGTATATGCTTAGTCTCTTTTACATAGTTGATCTCATATTTGGCATAATATACGTAATTATTCTTTTACCCTATGAATAATTTAATTAATAATAAGTTTTATCATTTTTTACATACATTGATTATTAGCCACTCATTTAAATATCCAATTTAAAACATAAAATATATATTGTCTATAATTCATTTGTTTTATCCTTCTTTCTTTCTTTTGCCTTTTCTTTTTTACATTTCAATACATTACAAATTTAGTTTAGAATGAAGTAGGTATTTTGTAAAATTATTTACAGTATTCGATAAATTATCAAAATAGAGAATAACATCAAAATAAATACTTTTAATGCTCTGCTATTCAAATGTTCGATTTTATTAGGAAGGAAAGACAATAAAAAAAATAAAAGAAAGTTTTGCTCAAAAATTCCTAAAAGCACTTCATTTTAGTATTTCACTTCTCTAGCTTTTATAATTACATTGCAGAATTACAATCATTTAAAGCTTGTGTCCACAAATCATGCCAAAATTGGTATTATGGTATTTAGATTATAGTTACATATTCAAACTAGAAATATCTTTTTCTTACACTAAATTTTGTTTTAGACATTTTTTATTTTAAACATTATCCGTGCACTATACTACTACTATCTGATTATAACTAATTTAACAAAGAAATGCTCTTTGGCCTAAACGATAATTTTATAACAATATGGAGTATTTTTTTGGGATTTTCATAGGAATTGAGAACATATATGTGTCATATATTTAAATCATTTTTACATCCAATATCATCTTAAAAAGCTAATTGTATTTATATTAATCAAAACTTCAAACATTTAGAGCACAAAATGCAAAGTTAAAACTTTTAACCATTATCAATTTTATTTTAACCGTGAGTTATTTTAATTTTCCATTGGATCGAAAAGTGAAATATTGAATCGAAATTGTATTTCTTGCTTTTGTGAAATATCAGGGACCAATCTAGTCAATTAACATACTTAAAGGACTACATCTGTATAAGATCAAAACATTTTGGACGAATTCAGTTGAAATTTGATATTTATCAAAACTACATCCATTTTGACCGTAATATTAAAGACTTATTTAGTCCAACCTCCAAAACTTTGACAATTAAAGGTACATTTTTTAAATTTAAACAGATGCTAGCCCTTAGCAAAACTTGCTAGCATAGATGCCATAGACTATTCCAGCAGACCCTGTACCAACTAAAAGCGGGAACCATACCAGAGGAAAAAAATTAAATAACCAAAAGAATATTAGATTAAGAAAACAGAACTCATGAGAGGTTAATTAGCACTTGTATTAGTTATTGTTAAATTATTATTAACAGCATAGACTTAGGTTATGCTCATACTTTCCTAGGTCCTAACGTTAACTGTCTCCGTACCCTCTCATTTCACACACTTGTGTCGCCGCCCCTGCCTGCTTAACTACAGCTCTGCTACTTTCAGTCCCACCCCAGGTACCCATTTCCTTTTCTGCATGCATTTTCCTCCTTGTAGCTCAAAATTTGAGACCTTTTAGCTTTTATTTCAGTTAGCCTTCCTCTGTATGTTTAAATGTGGTGCAAATGCTGCTGTGCGATTTTTTTTCATTTTTGGCTTCTATTGTTGTTTCTGATTTTGAGCAGTTTTCCTTTCTTGAATTTGAATTGTTTCTTTGTTCTTTTGCATGCAAGAAATTGCTTATTAAAGTGTTGCTTTGGGGCTTTGTTAATTTCTTGAACGATTATTTAGTTGGTTGTGCATGCTTAGCTAGTTAGCTGGTTAATGATTTATTCTATGTGTTTGATTTTATGAATTTGCATGAGTTTTTGACTGCTTATTCTTTACTTCATTTTTGGGTGATTGTGGGTTTTGGTTGAATTTTGCTTATTTTGACAGAATGCTATAAAATTGTACAATCATGGTGTATAAATCCCGTTTTAATTCTCTAAGTAGTTAAGCAACTTAAATTTTCTTAATTTGTGCTGTGCTTTACTTAATTCTGAGTCAAATTTCCAGACATTTGGCTGGGACATTGACAATTTTGTTGTCAAGCACTAAACTCGTTAAATTATTTGTTCTTTTCCCTCTGTTTTGCATAGATTATTGACATTTTTATTGCACTGTAAGGCTGAAAAACTTGGTAGTCTTATGTATAGTTTATTGATGGAAAAACAATCTACTGGCTCCACCAGTTTGTAATGTGCTTCTCTAGCATTTTTGATTGAAAGCTATCTCATTGAATCAAGCGAATATGTTTGTAGTTCAAATTTTTATGAGTATGTCAAGCTTCACCTACCGGTGGGTGCATTCCTCATGCTCATGTAGAAGCAATTTAGTTGTTAATATTGTTTGGATGATGTTTATAGCTTTTAAGTTTGTAGCACTAACATGGGCCTCGTTGAATGTGGACACAGGCTATTTATTGCTAATTTCTTTTGGTAAATTAGCTGAGAGAATGAGCTGGAATTGATGAATGCCTGTGATCATGTCCCCTGCTCAACTACCTCTGGAGTCTGATTCAAAGGGTATAGCAGGTTTCACAGCAACTAACGCACCAAGTAGAAAGGTTGGTAAAACTTTTGCAAGCACTGATGGAAAAGGCTTAAGTGAACAAATTAGACTTCCAAAGGTCACTGAGGATGTGGCTGTTGATGTTACTGGGTCTAAACAGAATGCTGACAGTAGATTGACTGCAAAAGAAGATCCCGATGCTACTGAATGCTCAAGCTCATTTGCCGACACTACATCTGGAGAAGAGAATTCTTCTGGGTTCAGTGATGCTGAAGTTGAGTCACAACTATACGACCATGGTGGTCTGGGATCTCCATTTGATGGATTGAGCAGTTTCTTTCCAATGAGGTATAGTTTTGCTTCTACAAGATGTTTCTCTCTGCTAATTTTTGCTCTGCACAAGGGGCAATTTCAGCTTTGAACAATATCCTTTACCTGCTATTCATAATTGTTGTGATCACTGATATTCATCAGTTGGAATTCCTGACAGTTCTAATGGTATTTCCCCTGTTGCACTTTTTGCTAGCAGTGATAGTTAGAGATCTTACTTTCTTTACCTTTGAGATCTAGGAAATTGTGCAGAGGACATCCGTGTAGATCAGCTTGACTAATGAATCTCTGTGTAACTTAGGGGAAGTCCTCCATTGCTGTTAGACTGGCTTGAAATTGATATGTTGGAAAATGGTAGTCATTTGTTACCTAAAAGCCAAATGTGCTGCTATCTGAGCCTCCAACACATACATAAGGGTTGGAGAAATCTTCTTAACTAAAATTTTTTAATGTACCTCTGTCTGTTGGAAACCCTAAAAGCAGCATTGTAAAGCTCTGCTTGAGACTCTTGAGTTTGTACCATAGCCTTTATAGGTTAATTCTAAACATGGAGAAAAGGACTTTTGAGAATGAGCATGAACTGGAACAGATGTGACCGGACCAATATTTTTGGACTCAACAGATGCCACTAAAATTTTTTTTGTTATTTTCTTGTGTCCCCAAAGTTTTTTTCTTCTGTTCCTTCTAAGCAGTCTGCTCTCTTCTTCCTCTCAATTCATCACATGATGTCCTTAAGGTCAGTTTCTTGTTCCTGGGCTAGCTTCCTCAATTTGAATTAAGAAAAGAGAAGGTCAATCTGGAAAACAGGACTGAACAATCTGTTATTTCTGGGTTTATTTTCTTCCACCAACTTTGATCTGGTGCGTCATTGGTTAATTTTGTTGAGAAAGGGCTTAATCATTGGTTAAAGCATTAATTTGAAGGTTGAGAATACTTTATGCTTGAAACAGGCGATGTAAAGGCAATAACAATGATTGCTTAGCATGATTCTGACTGCTATTGCAGATACCTCTGTCATTATTTTCTTAGTCAAGACCCAGTTTGCCACCAAAGATAATTATCTGAAAGGGTGTGGAATTTATATTTTTATTCTTCTAGAAATTGGCTCATACATCCTGTTACAGTGATTCTTGATTTGAATTGGATCCCATATCCTTGTCAACATTGCAGTGTGACCATTTGTAGATGTAACAATTGCCTTTGTGATTCAATTAGGACTTTTTAATCCTAGAGGGACCATTGTTTGCAACTAGAGGTGGCAAAAATACCCAAGATCCATTGGGATTCCATACCCAAATTTAATTTGGACGAGATGGGTATCTAAAATATGGGTTTGGGCCTTATTGGGTATATACCCAATAATACCCATTTAAAATATGGGATTGTATGGGATTTATTTGGGATCCCATGGGTATTTATTAAAACAATAACAAAATAATAAATAATTTTTTTTCATTTCCTTCTCCAAACCTGGCAAGCTGAAGAAAGTGTTGGAGACGCGTACCGACAGCATATTTTTACAAATGCATATTTTTCGAAGATAGTTTTGTATTAAATTCAAACTTTATCTGTCCTTTTGGCGTTAAAAAGTGAAACTTTGATGATTGTTTATTGACTGGAAGATAACATTTGGGAGTTAGGATTTGTTTTTCGAGAACACTTGCTACTATGAATTTTTCCAAGCATCCACCAAAAAAAAAAAAAAAAAAAGCTAGTGGAAGCTTTGGTTTTTATCTATTCAACACGAACTCCCAAAAATAATAATCCAGTTATATGAAGTTGGTTTTTTATAAATTTTTGTATCTAGAAAAATTTATTTAGTTTGAAAAATTATCGCATAATTTATAAAGAAGTGTGTAGAACTTTTACAAAATTAAATAAACAAACTAAATAATATAAAAAGAAAAGACAATATTGAGATATTTGATTGAGAAAAAAAGAGTTTTTCTTAAAAAATAAATAAAATGGGATTAATTTGGGTATTTGGGCGGGATCAAATGGGTGTAGCCCATTTTAGTCCTGCCCAAATTAGTCCCACGTCTAATATGGGACTGTTTGGGTATAGCCCATATTTTTCAATCCCAAATAAGTCTCGCCCAAGTCCCGCCCATCCCGCCTATTTGCTATCTCTATTTGCAACACAACATTTTTATTGTGAACTCTGCATCATTATTTTAATTTTCTTTGGTGTATTCATTCCTTTTGCTTTTCTGACATAATAAATGCAGTGCTATTTGAATTCATCCTCTCCTTTTCATTCTCCCTAGATCCTTCTTTTTGGTTTTGTTTGTAGCTCCTTAGAAGGCTTATTCATGTTTATGAGGGGAAAATAGTTGACAATTTGCTTCATATATGAACATTTTTGTAGTTTAGCAACGACAGTAGTGAAGTTGGTATATCTAATTCTATAAATGACCTATTAATTCTCTACACTTCAACTTTTTGCAGGAAGAAAAAGCTGACTAGTCACTGGAGAAACTTTATACGCCTCTGATGTGGAGGTGCAAATGGACTGAACTGAAAATAAAGGAAATTGAGTCACAAGCCTCAAAGTATGGAAGACACATTGCTGCATATGATCAGAATAAACTTATATCATTTGATGAATTACAAGTAGAAGAATTTGGCTCTAAGTCTCTTCCATATACATCACAAAGCCAAAGGAAAAAGCCCTTGAAAAGGAGGAAAAGAAAGAGAGTTGAATGTACAACTGATATGACAACATATATGGCACATCATAATCTTTTCTCTTATCGTGGTATGGCTTTTGCCTTTTTCTGTGCTTGGCATGTAATTTTCTGTATTTCTTCGATATGGTTCTAATTTCAGGTCTGGCCTTTGACATGTAGCAGAAAGTAAGAGATCTGATCAGGATGGAAATTCTGCTGGTGATGATTTTGGTAATCCAGGTATCTAAGTCAGAATACAAAAATAAAACACCAATCTGATGTTTCACATTAAGTTTGGATCACAAGTTTCATAGGCTTCATATGGTTATTGATCATTTCATTTCCTTTTTTTTTTTTTTCATTTCTAAATATGTCTGTTAGCATTTTCCAAGTACTGAAGAAACCACAATAAAGCTATTTACCTTGTTGAGATAAATTTTATCAACATTACAAGCAGATTATTTGGGTTTTTGGCTTGAAAAATTTCTCAGCTAGCTACTAAAAATTAAACTTAATATCTGAAATTTCTAGCAATTGAACAGAATCACGTCAGACATACATTATGTTGTCTACCCTCTTTTTCTACTACTGAAATGATTTTTTGTACACAAGTCTATTATCTGGCTCTGCACAAAAAGTAATCTAACGGATCCTGCAATTGAATTCGAAAAGATGTTGCGTGTTGATATACCATATTGATGCAAGCAGGGAACTAGCTTGATGAGATTAAAGACTAAAGTTTCTTTTCTTTCATGGCTAAATATTCAAATAAATACTTGGATCACATAAAAATTACGAAGAACCATCAGACATCTTCTTGGTCAAACTTGTTTAACTGTACAGCCAATAGGAAGCCAATTAGAGTCGTAGTTAAGCAGGTGGATGTGTTAGATTAGTTGCATATTTTAGTTTACAGTAGTGGAAAGGAAACACCTTGAATGCTAACCTGTGTTGCTAGATGAGTTAATTAAATTTTAAATTCTGTATTAATCACGATGAAGACAACTTGCAATGGAAAATGAAGGAGAGAAAAACATAAATATGTCTGTAAATCAATGCATGTATGCTGTGCATATTTGAATCTCTATATTTCTTCACTGATGAATCTTAAGGATGCATTAGTATGATGGTTAAGGTTACCTATGCCAACAAAAGAGTAGTTGCAGGAAAGAGAAATGAATTTATGCATGAATACGTGTGTTTGTTTGATCTGTAAAATGGTTCCTTGTATCTCCCAAGCAAGGTTGTGGATTTTTGGAAATAGTCGTTCCTTGGAGCTATTTTCTTATTATATGTGTTGCAAATCCTACCTCCTTTTTTTTTCATATACTGCTAAACGCTGTTAAACATGAAGTTGCTCCGTTCTGTTGCCAACTTTGCTGCTTCTTATTTAACATTTTTCCATGGCAGTGTTTCCCGGAGAGAATCCTGCTGGCAGCGATGAGTTTGGCTTTAATAATGAATGGTTAGTTAAAAAAGTAGATACTGAATTCCAAGAGCACATCCTTCAGAACATTGATATGATACATACTCGAGTTCACAAGCTGAAGGCCACACTCGATTCAATAATGACCAAGTATGCTGGAAAATTTTCTTCCTCTGAAAGTTTAAACCATCTTGCGCCCTATGATCTACCAAACAGTTCTGTTCGTAGCCCCACATTCTCCGCCTGCAATGGAGATACAGTCTCAGTAGGAGGTTTATATTCATCAATTCAACATATGTCAGAGTATGATCTGGGAGATTTTGTTTTGCCTGATACTGCAGTTTCAAATTATGGTGAGGGTATTCTCATTCCTGATATAATTGAGAGCACAGTAGGACTTCTATCATCAGCTGATGTGACCCATCATCAGGCACAAGTTGCTGATTCATGTGAAAAAGTAAGGCTGACTACATGTATATGCTTATAAATCTCACTTCTTTCACAAGACTTGCTGGTATGGTTTGTACATATATGTGTAGTGTGTACACTCACAGACACAGCCCAGAGAGGCACACACTTATATAACTGAGTGTCTTTTCTGGTAATTGTGCTGATGTGGCATTGAACAGCAGTGGGACATTAAACTTCTCTTAGAAGATTTTCCAACAATCATTGTTCTCAAGTTTAAGAACATAAAGTGTTTTTCACTGGGCCAAGTTCTTTGTAGAATGCTATGTTACCCGGACTCGGCTACCAAGTCCTGCTGGCAAGGCTATTCTAGTGCAAAATGAAGTGTCGGACAGGGGTATGGCAGGGCAAGTGAAGAGTCCGAGTAACATAGGTAGAATGTTTAACTGGCTATGCAACCGAATTTTTTCTTAACTGTAGGAAATATAGCCATTTCAGGCATAAAAAAATTAACTTGGTTGTCCTTAGATGTACTTAGAGTATTTCCTATTCTTCAGAGTTGGTTTGCTGGAGATAGTGAGAAGTATCTTTCCCACTACACAAATGAATGGAAAAGATGCTTTGAAACTTCAAGTTCTAATTTCAAATAATTCAAACTGTAGTGGACCTATTCGGGCTTGCACAATCCAGTCAGAGTCTGTGTTTTGGATTCCTATGAGTTTGTCTAATTGCTTGTTTTTTCAGAAGAAATTTGAAGAATTTTTGCAAAAGAGTTATCATTTGTGTAATGGGGAAGTTGTAAATGTGTTTGTTAGTCTTAAGGTCTTATTAATGTGTGGTTTTGAGCTCTTTCATTTCTCTGCTCATTATGATGGTGAGCGAATGGAAAACAAGTTATTCAATAATTTTGCTCGTTTAAAGTTGTCCGGTGTTTTCTACTCTGAACACTATGTGTATGATATTGTTGCATGGATTCATTGGACATAAACTTTCTCATCCTTTTGAGTAGCATGGTTGAAACTTAGAATTCAATTATTCTGTATTACCTACTAGATCTTTTCCCATCTATTGTACTGAACCAGTTTCTTCTCTTGTGGACAAGCCTAAAACACTTCAACTTCTCTAAAATGCTCATGAGTCATGGAACTGATAATCTGCCTGCAGATGGTTTAAAAGACTGTTATGCATCCTATTTATCGTTTGAAGTAAACAACTTCAAAACCACTTTCTGCCACTTTTACATGGTACACACATCAAAATTAAGCTTAATCATCAAAAAGGTTTCTTGAGAAAAATGGAGGAAATCTATCACAATGGTGATGATCAGATCTTCTGATCATCCCATTGGAAATCTTACTTGGTATTCTGAAGTTTTGAGATGGTCATCTATTGAGTTGTCATTCTTTATGACTTCACTGAACTAAAATAACCATGTAGCTCCATTCTTTGTCTTCATCTTTGATACGTTGTGTGATTTTGTTTGCTGCAATAATGGATTTGTATCATTTTGCTCAGATGCAGCTGTATATGGTATCTATTTTCTAACACTGATATTTCAGATTGTGGATAATATTCTGATACATAATGAATCTACTGGAATGGAGACACAAACGTCCAAACAGACTCATATTGCCTCAGTAGATAAGCATCAAGATGCTGAGATTAGTGGAGAAGAGGAAAGTACTAATCCAACCCTTCCTGCAATGGAAGATCTTGATAAAGAGATAGAACCTGCCGTTTCTCAGGACCAATCAACGCTAAAATCATGCTTAGCCACGGAGATTCATTTTCCAAAGAATAAAAGAAAGCGGGGTGAACGCAAAGCTGGTTCTTGTGGCTGGAGTCGCCAACTTCCTGGTGAACCTGATAGCCAGTGAGTGAGTTCAAAAACAACTTATAAAGGTGCAGACAAGTTACCTTCTTATAAATGGTGGAACATACAAGGTTCTGAACTCGAGGACAACGTTGTCATGATTCATGCTCTCCTCAGAATAAGCAGCCCACCTATCATTCTGATAGGAATTAGATAATATCTTTGTACCAGGAAGGCTAAGCTTTTAGTTATAATGGAGTTTTTCTGAGATGTACAATAGCATGAGCAGCCTGACTGCCAGCAGATGTAGCGCACTTATAGATTTGAACGTAGCATTTAGAACCAATGCATGGAGTTTTGAACTTGTATTGATGCAAGTGTAACAGCATGATTTATAAGCCTTGCTAGGCTAGTTTTTTTTCTTTTCTGTCTGTTAAATATGCTTGACGGTTTGTGACTGATCGTTTGGCTTGGCAAAGAGTTGCTTCTAGAAAGTGTTTCTTTTCATTTCCTTTTAACTACTTTGATTTTGTTATGGAATAGAGATGTGTTGAGGTTCACATGCAGCTGTTTAACGTTTCTGAATGTTATATTAATCCCCAAACTCACGTAATTTTATTAAAAAGTTATGATTACAAAATTTATGAGGAAAACCTATGTGAGGTTATCCTAAGCAGTGATGTTGTGGTTAATTTTCGGCATTATCCTTGCATAACCTGTTAATTTAATTGTGCTAATGCCTAGAATTCGTTACCTCCAAGTCAGATGTCACAATTCAACTAAAACGAAGTGTAGGAAACCCTGTATCATCAGGGCAACCCTTGAAGGTGTGCCAACTCAGACAAATCCGGAAAGCTGCCCTCTTGTTTAATTCCTGCTATTACAAAGTTATGTCACATAAGAGCAATAAGAAGTACTAGCCTTGGAGTTATGCAAATGTTCGTGATTTGCATGTAAAATCATCTTGTGCCGACAAATTGATGCATATGTCAACAGGAATTGATTTCCTTCAGTGCTAAATTTTGTTTTCTGACAGCTATAAATTTGGCGGACTTGGGGAATCGTTCTAAACTGTGTAATTTTTTTGAATTATTTGCAACTCTGCATCAACTATTATAAAATTTCAAAACAGATATATATTATATGGGATCCACATGAAAGATAACAGAATATTACATCTCTATTTTAAGAATTTACAAGCACTTGAGGCACATGAAAGATAACAGAATATTACATCTCTATTTTAAGAATATACAAGCATTTGAGGAGCTATAATTTGTACAAACAGAGTTACATTATTCAAGAATGATTGATCTGACAACTGTCTCTATCTCTATACTTCCAAATTTGGTAGTCTCTCAAGACCACCCCGACTCCCAAACCACCAAAAGGAAGAGGATTTCTCTACTGTTGTTTCTCAATGAAATGAAAATTTACAGCAAACAAATTATCCATAGGGTGTTCCACATTTGCATGTGCCTCTCAAATAAAGACTAATTTTATCACAAACTAGTTCTTTCTTCTAACCTAATAATTTCACGATAG
Organism: Gardenia jasminoides; assembly: GCA_013103745.1. NCBI lineage: Eukaryota > Viridiplantae > Streptophyta > Magnoliopsida > Gentianales > Rubiaceae > Gardenia > Gardenia jasminoides. Next base: position 7,922,865 of record CM023097.1, on the reverse strand, counting down.
AAACAAAAGATTACAACGTTTTGTCATTTACTTTCATGATTCATGTATTGGGCTTCGAAGTTAACAGTGAGCCGACCAAATTGTTCCATATATGTTCTATTGTCCGTCTGCACTTTCCAAAAAATCAAAGTAGATGGTGACACATTTCAGATAAAGTTGGTTTTGTGTATCATGATAGATTAGGAAAGTTTGCTAATCACCTTTTGAATATTTAGTGTACGATATAGGTGGATAGATAAATAATTTTCTTCCTTTTTTTTCTTTTTTTTTTTAAAATAAAAGAAAAGGCAGGTGATGTGAAGAAGATTTGCATCAATGTGCATTCAAAGTAAGCTAACAACATTATCTCAAATCTGCGCACGACTTTACCATACACTTTAGTAAAGGATCAAGATAGTCTAATCAATGCTAGAAGGCTAGAAGCCTGGACCTAAAACATGCATTCGAGAAAGAAACCTAGAAAATATAATCAACTAACTCCACTCTGCACTTTTGAATGTGTAATCCTTTCTCATTTTGTATTCTAAATTTCAATTTCAAACACTTTGCATTCTAATGTCTGATATTTATCCCGCTTAAATTCAACTGATTACAGCATTAATAAAACTAATGAAATAGAGAGTGGTGTAAATTAATGACAATATAATAAAAACAGTCAAGAAGAGCAAAGAGATTGCAGTTGGAAAAAAAACAATACGTTGTTATTCATTCATATGGTCTTCTATTCTACTAATTTTGCTAATGATATTATGAATTGAACTTAAGTGGGACAAATTTGATGTTAGGGTGTAATATATCTAAAATTCAATTTTAGAGTATACAAGTGAGAATGGGTACAAGTCTGGGAGTGTAAGAGTGAAATTAGTCCAAATATAATTTATTTCAAGTGTGGAAATGACATGTAAGGAGCACTACTTATTCTTACTCTTTATAGTGCTTATTTAACTTTCAAAAATTGAGAAATAGCTAGTACCATGGTACCATAGTTTCGAGAATGAGTCCTAGTACAATATTTCAAGAATGGGTAAATATAGAAAAGTTAGATTAGTACTACAAAGAGCAAGAATTAATACTGTTGGACACATGCTGCTAAAGCATTAAGAATTTCCCCAAACAAGACTTCATCCTCCATGATTGTTGTAAGCCACACTTAAGCTAGGAAAAGAAAGATAATTGGCAGGCTTTTAGTACACAAAATCAGTGTCCCAACTGATCTTATATGCTCACAATGATAACGTAATAGTAGGAAGTGAACATGATGATTACAAAAGCACTATTACTTCTTGCTTAGCTAGTTGCCAATTGCCATACATACTTAGAATTCAGAAAGAAGTGCATCATATCATGCTATAGCTTTATAGTAAAGTGAATAGGGGAGTCCTTGGTAATTTGACTAAAAAAGCACCAATTGCACTTTTGCCTTCGCAAATTTGAATATCTAAGTGTGCGAGTGCGAGTGCGAGTGTGAGAGAGAGAGTGTGTGTGACAATATCAATAGGAATCATGTCTGCTAAAGCAAAAGGAGTAGTACAGAATAAAGAATTAAAGGGAAAGGCTTAAAAAAATGAAAAGGAACCCATATTGCCAACACATCTTTCAATCGCATAATCTGAACCAAAACTGCAAAAGAGCTGATCATTTTAACTCAGTTCTACCCAGATGAGCTGCCGTGCTGCTGCTCTCTTTCTGCAGCTATCCCATACTCATTATCTGGTTTGTTCATGCAAGATCCGAAGAACACATCACAAGCAAGGTACCTCAGATTTAGTCCATGCATTACAGTTTACATTTTCCTGCTCTATATTATTTAGAATATGTAGTATTAAAACATGTTGATTTTTTTCCCTTGGCTCCTGAATTCTGCAGTTCCTTAGTTGCTAGAGTCTTTCTTGAGTTCTGTCCTTAACTGATATCTCTTGCCTGCAAAGAAATGGCTACTACTTTCCAGCAGAGAGACTTGAAGTAAAAAGGAGTATGTATGAAATCGCGAGAGAGAGTTCCTTTTCTTTGTTTTTTTTTTTTTTTTAATTGTTCTATTCTATTGTTGGTTGAGTAGAAAAAATGAATTTCACCTCATAAATGGGAAGATATGAAAGGCTAATATCACAATTTCAAATTTTCATTTTTTTTGAAATAAGAAAGTGCTCCTATTTCTTAATTTTATTTTTATTTTTTTTATCTGGCTCATAGGGCCCTAATCTATTTGAAATTTGCAAATTTGCATTTAACTAGTTTTTTAGGATTATTCCTAGTGAATGTTGTTATATTTTTCATTTTTATTTTTTCCTTTGAATTACTCAGTTCACTCCACTGGAATGGAAATATTTTCTTTTCAGACAATTATAGTTACTTTTCAACTAGATAAACATCAAATGCTATCTATGTGCGTGTGTGTGCGTAGCTCTTGAATTTATCATTTATATAGAGTTACTTTACTTATTAACTTATAAAATTCTTCTCTTTCAAACATAATATATGTATATATATATATATATATATATATTGCTCACCCTGTTCCCAACTCTTTATTCATGAGAATGATCAAATTTTAGTGAAAACAAAAGCATGAAATTGTTCACTACATTCTCCTCCTTTAAGTCCGTTACGACCTGGCCCATTAATTTATCTTCCTTACTAGTGGGTTACTCTTTACCATATTATTCAACTTTAGGCGCCTGTACAAAGCCTATAAGTCCAGTAGATTGTAAGTTGGCAACGGCCACTTAATCTTGAATCTCATGCCTGTGTGTTAGTTTATGGGCTATTACTCGACGTGGGCTTCCACTTTTTTGGTCTCAAATGCTTTTCTTTCCTTCTTTTTCCTTTTCTTTTGAGTAGTCTTTTTTCTTTTTTTTGGCAGTTTTGAGTAGTCTTTTTCACTCTAGCCAGAGACCAATTTAATGAATTTTCTTTTATATATATATATATAATGATTTGGTCATAAATTTTGACCAGAGTCTTTGGTCCTTTGCTTATTTCTGCCGGCATGGCTAGGAAGTCATTTCATTTTCATACTGATGACTTGACCAATTCTAGAATACTTAGGAGAACCCTTCATTCTACATTTGCGTTAGACTTGTAGAATAATTTCATTTTCTTTTTTAGCATGACGGTAGTTTCCATCTTCACTTTTTTTCTTCAGAAAAGAAAGATTTGGTGTTAGTTGGTTGTCTGGCTCTTTATCTCCGTAAGCATAATAATTACAAGTGTACCTAGAAAAGTATAAAGCATGGAACGTGTTGAATGACTTGATTTGAGCTAGAATATGAAAAGCTAACAATTTCTTGGACTGATGATGTTAAAAGCACCACAAAAAAGTTTGCAGTGTGGTGATCTGGAATTTTTTTTTTGCACCCTTTAACTATACTAAATTTTCACTTTGATTCCTAAATTTTAAAACGGAACACTTTATTTCTTAAACTATAAAACTTGTTTCACGTAATTAACATCATTCAGGAAGTGGAACAGATTTTATATCTAAGTGTGTATATGTTAGGGACTAAATTGGTGCAAATTTTATATGTTAGGGACTAAAACAGATAAGTACTATCTATACTTTTGGAACTAAAGAATGACAAAAAAAAAAAAAAACTACAAATTTTTTATTGTAGGGACTAAAGTATCCTATTTGAAAGTTTAAGGACCACAGTAGAAATTTGGATATAGTTAAAGTGTACAAAGTGAAATTAACCCTTCTTTTTTCTTTACTTTCTATTTGTGTTTTTGTGTCTAGATTGTTGAATTAAATAAAATGTTTCCGTTAGGTCTTGGTGGAAAATGTTGTAAGACTGATTTGTCAAAGACAATCCAAGAATCCAAGGCTAGAACATTTTAACTATTGCACTTGAGGATCCAAAGCAGAATCACCAGCATTAGATTACACATAGACATAAGCAAATCCTATATAGGGTTAGATGAAGAGAGAATGTGAACAAGAAAGTGTCTTTGCAATATTTTTTATGTCACAAATTACACAGACACACAGTAATCATTCAATACTTAAGTATAGATTATGTGCCTAATTATTTCCGAGCACATGCTTAAATAATTTCAAACGCTTTTTGCATAGCTTGATTTGTATTTCGCTTATTATCACCTCCAATTAGGTCTTTTAAAAATTTGTCACATTTTTATAGCATTAGTAAAAAAAAAAAAGAAAAAGAAAAGGGAACTTAAACCTAAATTAAAGTAATGATCATGCTACATTGCAGGAAGCCCTGGTACCAAAGAGCAATGCAGATGGCTACAGTTTGGAAGGGTAGTGTAGCAAAACCAACTGAAATTCCAACACCAAATACCAGTATATGGAAAACTATTTCGAGATCAACAGAAATTCCAGGTACAAATTCCAACAGGCACAAGCTAAGGAAATGCACCTCTTTGAAGGTTGCTTCATCGTTTACTCGAGTTTGTTTATGTGCACCAATCTCCTCCTATACTGAAGTTTTTCAAGCTGATGTTCCACCTAGAAGAAGTAATAGTTATCCAAGATCAAAACCAGTTCCCGTACAGCAAGAAATTAGAACTCCTAGTGGGAGAATTAGCGTGGAAGGGAGGAAAATTTTTCGCGGAAAATCGTTGACAGATGATGTGTTAATGAGGAGATTTGTGATTGAAGAAGAAGCAATGACGCAACTTAGGAGAAGGAATGAAATGGAAATTATTAGAAGAAGAAGTGCCATGAGAAGGAAAAAACTTGGTCCGAGTCCTCTTAGTAGAATGGCTTTGGCGGAGGAAGAATGACCTTAATTTTTATTCCAAAACTCGCTATATCTTTATTCTTTCTTTGTTCTACTTTTTGGCTTTGCAATTGTGGTATATTGCTTGTGCTTTTGGATGGAAAATATTTTTCCATGTTATTCTCTTTGAGATTAAACATCTACCCGAGATTTATAGCTTTAACTTTTTGAGCATTATTTATGTGCGAAATGTAGGCACATTTAAACAGAGAACAAACAATTGAAAAACTCACAACACCAATAAAACTAATTAACGGAATTTCTAAAGTAGCGATATTGACAATTTAGTTTCCATTCTTTTAATTGACAGTAGTGTTCTTAGTTGACTTGTCATGGGATGAGCAAGAACTGTAACAATGCCGAAAAAACAAGTTGCTGATAGTGGCACAGCTACATACAATTTGATCATGGTCCCATGTTCTTATACATATTCTTTCCCGTTGAACTTGGGCTCTTGTTGCTTCATGGACATTAGGCTAACAACCCTCTCTAGGTCACCCAAGATTAACTAACAAACCTAAAGATCGTAGACAGAGTGCACTTCCATTTTTAGAATGAATATTTTGCTTAAAAGGCACTCTAGAGTATATTAATGTGCAATGAACTTGCAAAACAAGGATAGTTGTTATGTTATCGAAATCAGTGGTATTAGGAAAATTGTTGGGGTTGCTCTCTAACTACTAATGTTAGATCAACCCTCCTCATTGCCAACTACACCAACCCTTTAGTTTCAATATTCATACTTAATTTTTTTTCGTTTTTCTTTTTGTCGTTCATTCCCATAATTGGGCTTCTGCTTAATTTCTATTGTTTATTATTTTTAACACTAGATTTTTATATTCTTTATTAGACAAAAGGAGACGATATCATTTTTAAAAGGTTTTGTTCAATTCAATAAAATATAAGTTCATTTTGTTCAAAACGTGAATTACTTTTAATACGATGTAAGCATGGAATAGAATTTTTTGGTCCCTGCACATGACGTTACAAGCGATATATATGATGTATTGGCCAATATTAACCTTTTAATCTTTCAGGGACCCTAGAAGGTATTTGAACTAAGTTAAATAGCATTTAGGGTACAAAATGTATATTGTTGAATTGACAATACAAAGAAAGTATCCAAAGAAAGAAAAAGAAGAAACTGGGGCTAATAGGAAGACTAAATATGTGCTGGATTGCCATTTCTTTTACTCAAGAAATCTTCAAAAAGGTTACTCAAAAAATAAAAGTTGAAGGTATTCAAAACCAATGGCAGAGTAGATCTGTGTCCTGGGAACACTTTCTTATACTGTTTACGGGACGACGTGTCTCTATATTAATGAAAGAGAAATAGCGGGAAAGGGAAAAGGAAGAAAAGCTTGGTGGTGTTGTTATTGTTTTTTGTCTCGATACAACCATAAAGAAAAAAAAATGTAAGTTCCACTGTTTTTGGTTGTGGAGATACTACCATAAATTGATGCGCTACATTTGAACCCTACAATGCTTAAATCCTACTTGGATTGCTATTTTTTAATTTTTTTTAGAAAAAATACTGTAACGATTTAATATATGTAAGTTAAAAAAATAATTAAAAAATATGTTCATAGAAAAGATGAAATTTTTTATTATAAAAAACTAAACACCACCTAAGATTTTTTTTTTTTTTATCGGAATCAGAAGTTGGAAGTCATGCAGTTGAAGCATTTATTCAATGGTAAGACAATTGTGTTAATGTTTTGCATTTTAAGTGCTAATCTATCTACCAGCTCTAATATGTAAGTGATGTTTGTCTTGAAAGGTAACTATTGCTTTGAACAGCAAGAATTGTTAGCAGCGCTTTTCAGTATTCTCATCTCCTCTCACTTCCCCATTCAAGAGACAAAAAAGAATCAAATGTGAACACATCAACCTTGAATTTCATTTTGCTCTCTTTATTTTTATCATGAATGTCAAGCTTGATTTTCATTAAACAATGTTAACTAAGACTGAAGTTATAGAAAGTTTTAATAAGAATTGTATTTGGTCCAAAGCGTATAGGTTTTCATAAAGATATTCTATCCTACTTTCTGTTACATTTCTCATTTCAATATCTATTAAATTGCTATATATCCCATCATCTTTGAATTCTTTTTCTTCCCTAAAGGGAGAAGAAAATTTTGTAGACTAGGCAAAGAGAATGAACAATTTTTTTTTTTGGAATTTGTTAAAAAATTCTTCCCTTAATTTTTTCCTGACAATCTTTCATCTGCATCGACTCTCATTAAAGAATTAAAATTTTAATAATTATCACTAATATAAAAGGTCTCCTCCTTGATGTTTAAACCTGTTAATCGTTATACTTTTCTACTCGTACGAATTCAATAATGAATACCACTCGGACAAAAGAGTCTGTAATGACTTCAAAGTCAGATAGCAAAGAATGTAAACATTATCTTAACTAAGCAAAATTTAAACTCAAGGGGTAGATAATTGCACATCAAGCTTGGTTCTGCCACGTGCCAAATTTTTTCCTAGGTAAACAATGTCGGAAAGTGGTCCTAAGTTTCAAGTATTTCTTAATCAACATCCTCATTTTTAATTTTCCAATTTGATGATGTTTCATTTCTTACCTCTTGGGGTTTCAAGCAGTTGATGTTTGAAACGCAATGTTTCAAGTCTAACCAAATTTTGCCAAATGGAGGTCATATATTAATTGAAGATTTGTATTGAAAGTCTTAAAGGATCTTGAAAGCTTGAAGGAAAAATATGTATTCGGATTGTGACAGAAAGGGAAGTTTCAGATGAATGTAGCAAGCCTTAGTATTTCAACATCCCTTCAGTGGTCAACGTTGATATAATTAATATTTCTTCCTCAAATAAGAAGTTGACATTGCCATTTTCCCACACAGGAATATAATGGATTATATATATATATTGTGTTTCCTACAGATCTTTTACTTCTTGTTAATTACAGAACATATTAATGTTCAAGTTAAACAAATCCTTTTGTAAGATCAGTTACACGAATACTTATTCATGTTGCAAATACAATTAGTGTTTGTTGTTCTAGCAAAGTTTATATCACATGAGAATATTATATTAGAGTGACTGTATACATATGCAAAAAACTTTTGGAATACTTGCTATTGTATTTTTTGCGATGTGATGTATATGGTGAGATAAAATTGTGATTGGAAAGATAAAAAAAAATGCATTGAAAAATGTATTTGTAATACAAGCAAATAATTTTTTGACAAATAATAGCTATCTAAATACACCACATGTTTTGTTAGGCTTGCTCAATTTAATCAATTTTGTATGAATTCTCTCTACGGACGTCACCATCTGGACATTTACTAAACAATTTTCTCATCTGTTGTTGATTGTATCCTTTCTTGCTATTTAATATGATACCAAACAAAATCATTCATTTTCCTCAAAAAAAAAAAAAGGACATAGAAAATCTAAAACACCACTACTTATTTTCGTCTTTGGTCGTCATACATGGACATCTTCATGTGGTGCTTGGAAAAACAGATTTGCTAACCACTTGAACATTTATTTTTTTTCCATTTTTTATGGCTTTGGATATTTTATTAGTCAAAAGCAAAACTCTAAACAATTATGAGAGATGTTTATTAAAAAAACACATTAAATACAGTGGTAGAGTGAGATAATAGATAAAATATAAGCTCTTTTGATGCAAGAAAGGCTAGAAATTCCTAGGAATATGCACATTGTCGGAATAAACCATTTCAATTGGCCTTTTAGATGAACAACTACCAAGATTTCTATTTTGTAAACCTTTTATATTAGATGGAAAACTTACCACTGTATATACGTATAGGACTAAGAAATCAATTCTGGTTCCCCAAAAAAATTTTTTTTCTCTGACCTTTATATATAAATAGATTTTCCGTTTGGATAGTAAACAATTCTTTTTTTTTTTTTTGTAAGCGATTGAGGACCTAATTAATATATATGATAATCTGTAAATTAGAATCCTTGATTTTATTGTTATCTAGTTTTTGCTTACTTAACTTTCAGCGCTCCATGCATGGTAGAGCTAGCCACATCTGAGTCCAAAATCAGGCATTTAAATATTCACTGGTCGGTAGTTGCTAATCTATGTACTATTATAAATAAAATGCAGTAAGCTAGCTAACATTTAATGTAGCAAACACAAGTTGATTCGCCTTACAAGACGATAATTCCCTTATAAAAGATCGTGTATTTGAATCAACCACTGATATGAAAGTTATGTTAGTGAATGATCTATAAAAACCCTTATAATTGATCTATAGTCATACAGTATGCCTAATCTGTTGTGACGATTAGAGTCAAATTCATTCAAACTTTTCTTTTACGCAAAAAAAAAAAGGAAAGGGAATTTAATATCAATTAAATGCCACAACGCTTTTATTCTTCAGAGGTATTAATTAATTTTTGAGTGTACTCGTAGAATTTTTGTTCTATATTAAATGTAAGGGTTTTGTTTTGAGCTACGCTCCCCAATAAAAGAAATGTCATGGTTCTGTTTCATGCAATAATAGTTTGACAACCAAGTCACTACAACTTGAAGACAGTCAACCATATTTGACACAAGGGGCCGAAATTTCTAAATCTACATTCTTTATGCAGAACTGTGTCTCGAACAAGACGACAGGTGTGGCCTGTGGTATTGCTAGGGAAAAAAAAAAAAAAAGGAACCCCATACCATCACCCCTTCTCCCCTCCCCTTCTCCCCTTCCACTGCACCAAAAATGGATAGAGAGTATTTGAAATAATCTTAAAAAAAAAAAAACACTGTAGTACTTTTTTAATGTAATGTGTATGAGATAAAAAGATGGTTGGAAAATGTGTTGATGATGTAAGCAAGTAAATTTTAGGAGATAATCTCCTATCCAAACAAATGACTCTTGTTTTTCTTCTTCTTTGTTTTGTTTTGTTTTGTTTTTTGTTTCTTTGTTTTTGATAGAAAAAGAGTGACAAGAGTTTGACACGAGGACTTTGGGAGTTTACCGAGTCATAATCATGAACTTGAAACAGATTTAAGTCAATTTCTTTTGTTATATATGTGCGACATTTTATGCTTTCTATTATTTGACACAAAAATCATATTTCTCATTTATGTATACTACAAAAATATAAATAGATCTAGCCTTGCATGTAATTTGAGACAGATATTCAACTCTAGCCTTGCATGTTAATTTTTCTAGTAAGTTGCAATTATTGATTCAGTATTGGCTAATACTTAAATGAACTGTCAGTTACGACTTGACAATTAATTGTTTAATACACATTCATCTTCTCAGTTAAGCTAATGCAGAAATATATAATCATCTTCTTGGTTTCATTCACATTCATGCATGTTTTCCTGATTGATATCAAAGAAACTCCATATGGTTGCAATAATGATTTGAATATGCAAATGATGTTCAAAGTATAGAGATGAACACTAATTAATATGCCTAATTTAGATTCAATATGATACCTAAGTATATAAGATCGAATGTTAGTAATGCTCTCTTCATGTAACTTTTCAAATTAGATCTTACTCTTTCATAAAATTAAATCCTTGTTTGGAATGTAATTTTTCTTTGAAAAAATTTTAAATTTTCTTAAATACATTTTTCAATCACCTTTTTTACCTTATATACATCAAATTACTATAAATATTTTTTTACAAAAATTCTAGAAAATAGCAAATACAAATAGGCAACTGTCCCTCTTTACCTGTGCAGTGCTCATCATGCAGTCATCCGACACCTGTAACAAAATTGCTTTAAGATTTTACTAATGTTTTCCATAGTAATGTTTCCACATTTTTTGCCCTTTAAATTTCCAAAAACAACAAAACAAAAAAAGGCTTTAAATGTTTGTAGGTCTAAGATTGCAACGGTCATGTGCATAGACTGTGTGACATGATGGTGAAGCAATGAAAGCATTCAACAATTTGGCAAATAAAATATTCAGCACAATCATCATGTTTCGAATCCAGTACTAACTTTCCAGAGAGCAACTTTTCGTGGGATCCAATGGCTGGAATTACAAGGCTCTATAGCTCCATTTGTGAGTGCCAATCATGACCCACATTCCTCATCAAAATGTATGACCGGCTTTATCCCCTTTTTACTTCTATCTCTGTGTGTCTCTGTGTGTGTGTGTCACTGTGTGTCTGTGTGAAAGAGTTGTGTCACTGTGCGTGAAAAAGTATGTGCCTGTGACTTTGTGTATGTGTGTTTCTAATCTATTCCAAAGTTGTAGTCCGGCTGGGGCTAGGAGCTTTCCTTTTTTTTTTTTTTTTTGTCAGTCGTGGGTGTCGAGACTTGCGCCCCTAGTCCCCCAACCCCTAGCAGAGCGTGACCCTCCGATGCCAAGGAAGTTGCGGGGAAGAGGTTCGATCATTGGGCAACACGTATACTACCGCATACATTGCCAGTGAAACCAACCCCCGAGGTTAGAGCTTTCTTCTTGGCCTCCTTGGATGACTAAGGACGTCCAATTCAGCAGCCATGGCAAGTCCAAAAGCAAGTTTCTTATGCTAGATACAAGGGTTAATAATGATAATGAAGTAGAATTATATATATTTGCAGTTTGAGGGGCTCAAGCAATAAAGATACTTTCCTCTTGAGCAACATGTTAAGAATGACTCTTATTTTTTCTGTTGTAGTATACCATTTCCCCTTCTGTAGATAGCGATGGAACGTACACGAAAAAGATTATGGTAAATTTGCATTTGTCACGAGTAGCATCTTACAAACTTGGTGTGTTATAGTTTTGATCCAAATGAAAACCAGATGTTAAAAGTCCAGCTGAAATTACAAAATGTTTTGTTGATCTCTGAACATTAATGAGAGACCATTATATTATCTTAGATAAAAGGCATCGCATACTACAACCATGTCACTAATGTGTTGCTTAAGTACAAAATTTGTGATTCAGAATCAAATATTCAATTGTCAAAATAGGTCAAAGTAGCATGACCTAGTAGTTTAGGCAGTACATTCTCACAACAAAAGTTAAGATGCTAGCTATTATTGCCTGATATGATCTTTGCCTTGCTTCCATATTCATTGAGTAGTAACTTGTGAATTTCACAGCATACGCCACCGTAACTGGATCTATTATGAGGAACATTATAGACCACCCTAATTGGATCTATTATGAGGAGCATTGATCTGCCGTCCAATTATATTGAGATATTTAGATGCAATGTTACAATCAAAAATAGCTTTATGGATGTGCAATTCATATCACTTAGACATATGACAGCATGGCGCTTTATGCATTAATGAAGTGATTAACAATCACATATCAAAAGTTGTTGAGTTCAAATGATATATAACTTGCTCTATTTTGAGAAAGGTGAACTATTTCCATTGCCACTAAAAAGAAGATTTAGATTCTTTACTAATTTTCAAAGGAAAAAAGGGCGTTGAATTCACCTACACAAAAATGACTGAAAATCACGATATATCTAAACGATACATATAAATATAAGAATTCTAAAAATCAAGGAAGTTGACCATCAATTTAGTTAGTGTTTGTCATATAACTCACATCTCAGTTAGAATAGAATTTTCCAAAACTATCTTTCTTTTACTAAAAATGGTGAAAATTATTAATACGAAACCCTGTGTATCACCAATAATCGAAAGATAGATATTTTACTTACTAGACGTGCTCTTACATTATGTAATAGGTGTATCAGTTAAATTAAAGTTTAAATATGTACAAATTAGACAAAACATAATATATTTGAATATTTTTAAGAAACAAAAATAATGGAGTTTTTCTGGAAAAGAAGAAGATGTCATGGGGGACACAAAATTACAAACTTAAATTTTGCTTACAACACAAAATTCTTCCTTGGTGGAAAACAACACAGAGCCAAACCATGCCCCGTTTCTTTGGGTTGTCCAAGGAATCTCCACCGGGCATGTGGGAAGAACTGGGATGCCAAATATCAAGAGAGCCTATATCCCTCCCAACATGTGGGGACCGACTGGGATTTTAAGTCTCTGCAGTCCCTCTTCATTTCTTTATGCTTTACACATAAAACTATTTAGGGGAAAAAAAAAATATAAATGGAGGGGAGCGTCCTTCCACGCGCCAAAATTGTAGAAGGATTTCCGTGTCCGTCCCCCCTTTTTGGTTTGAAAAAAATTTATTACGTTGTTAATTTCTAGGTTCAATAGATCATTTCATTACAATGCTTTTTAATGCATCCAACAATCGGGGGAGGGTTAGATTCCAAGCGATAATAAGTAGGAAGCTCTTTAAAAAAAAAAAAAAAGAAAAATGTTTGCCTTACTCTAGTCGAGATGAATCTCTCTATCTTAATACAAAATATACCTTTCGACAAAATACTAAGATATTTCAAATCAGATAAATGATAGTCTTGTTGTATTTGATTTGATGTGACATTAAAATTTTAGCAGCCGGAATATTATCAATTATCACATAGTTATTAAATTTAAGATTTGAACCCTTTTACTGCATACAAGCAGGGCCTTGCTGTGTGAATTTGGTGTGTGAGTGTGTGTGAGTCCCTGCTCTTTTTTCATATTGTAGTATAGGAGCATGTTTTTATGGTCCCCTTTATTTAAAAAAAAAAAAGGTTTTTGAAATATAAAAAGTTCATTCCAAATTAATCACTCAAGAATGATAGCAATAAATTAAAGAAAGAAGATAGATGGAGTAAAGAAGGTACCTAACAGTTGATTAAATAATTTAAGTGGTGGATTGCCATCCTATCTATCTGTTGTTGTGTGCTGAAAATAGTCTTCCCATCCAAGTAAAGTTAGTTGAAAGGTGGCCAAAGCCATTGAGTGAGAAACTGGCCAACCTCCCTCACCCATCATCCACATTCCACCCACCCCTTACAAAACAACAGCCCCTACCCCAAAACCAAAACCCCAGTCCTCTTCACACTTCATATGCTGCCAATTCTAAATGAACCCTTCCATCATCAATGATCAAGCAATCCAAAAGTAAAATTATAAAACCACAAAAGTTGGAACAAAAGTAAAGTCCCTCCAAGCAAGAACCAGATTCTTCAAACACAGAAAAACCAAAAAAAATTAAAGAAAGAAAAGGAGAAGAGTCCTAGTCCTTCCTTCTTCTGCTTATATAATTCCTTCTAGTTAGTCCATTATTTTCTCTTTTCTTGAACCCAAAAAAGGTATGAGGAAAAGAAGCATGGTATTATGCAGCAGTAACGCTGAGGTTGGCTGAAATCTTCAAGAATTCTTCTTTCAAAAAAATTTTAGAGTACTTTGTTGGTTTTGCAGCTTTTTTTCTTCTGAAAGTGTGGAAGGTTGGAGAGAATTTTAAGGTAAAACTAGCAATAAAAATCTATCCCTGCTTGTAATTGTACTTAATTCTGCATGATCTCTCTTGGGATTGTATCAATTTGGTCAGTATGGTGCAAAAAAGTGAGCTTTTTTTAATTGATCTTTGGAAATGGTGGCAGAGCTGACTGTTTTCTTGTTTTCTGGGCAAGATGATTTGTTTATTATGTCACAATTGTTGATTTTGTTGACACTTTTGCCTGAAATATGGGCTTCAGTCCGTTGAAGTTGGTGAAATTTGCATGTTTAGTTCTGTTATACCTTGGTTTTTCGCCCCTTCTTGAACTCTTCAGTTATATTAATTTGGAAAATGAGAGTAGATAATTTTCCTGTATATATGGGGATGGTTTTACTATGTTTGTGTTGTATGTCTTTTATGGTTGTGTTTCCCTCTTTGTTTACCTAAGCAAGCTCAAAAACAGACAAAATATTTTTATGTCATTTCTCTCTTGTATGTATTCGCTTGGACAGAATTTGGCCTACCCGTGTGTTCTCTTGTGTTTTTTCTTTCTTAAATCCAATTTTGGCTTCTATTGAGAGATAGAAAGAACCATGAAAATGGATTTTTAAGCTATTATTTAAGAGATGAAACTGATCTGGCTGCAAAGACGTGTGTATATGAAAAATCTCCGTTTTCTCCAACCAATATTCTGCTCCAGAATAGCCCTCTGCCTCTCTGCCTTTGTTGGGGCCCTTTTCTGGTTAATTGCCTTAGATCAAGCTGAAGTCTCTTGGTTGCTCTTGTGATGGACAATTGCGTGTGCTCTAGCATGTAAAATGTGATGTTTCGGTCAGAAGAGACTTGGTCAGCTTGACGTTGTCAATGTTTTTGACTTATATTTCTTGATTGTGTATCCTATTACTTGCTTTATTTATTACATCGTTGGCGACAAAGGCTGATATCTTCAGCTGCAAATGGAAATGTTAGTGAAAAGAGAAGAAGGACATAGACACCTACCATGTTTATATTGCTGCATAGGTAAACTGCAGTATATGCATGACAGGGAATTGGATGCTTTCTTTTCCAGCTTCATCATGGAGATGGTTTTTAAGCATTTGTATAAGATGATGACATGGTCTTAATGCATCTGAAATTAGTGATGATCTAGAAATTTATTTATGCAATAAGACTGCAAGCAGGCAGCACTAAACAATTCTCTGTGTTTCAACTTATCCAGGAATAAACACTGATGCTGGAAATATGGGAAAGAAAGGGGGTTGGTTTTCGGCCATCAAGAAGGTCTTTTCATCCAGCTCCAAGGACAAGCTAAGTGATGTAAGTGGGCCTTTTCTCAAGAATAGCATATTCCTCTTTTCTAGTATTTCCTGTCAGAAAGTGAAAAAGCAGGATACGCATAATTGTTCTGAAGTATGATGGAGAACATGCTATTGTTTCACATTAGGACTAATACAGTTGCTAGCAGCATAAGTGATACCTTATGATGGATATGACTTTTATGTTCGATTTCATTTAGGCTTTGAATTGATGATATAGACAAAATGCAAAAGTTTATCAGGAGCTATTCTCTTGTTATATCTGGAAAAGCTAATTGGATTATGAATTATCATTCTCACCAATAAAATGAAAATACACAGTTATGTTCCATTTTTCAGTGCTTTATTTACCAAACTGAATGCTAAAAGAAATAGGAGATCCTGTGGTAGCTCAGAGCTGGCTTTAGTTTGATAAGAGCAACATTAGCTTAGGTATAAGACATATTTAAGCTTCATAACTTGACCACTCAAATGGCTTGAAAGAATCATGGCAAGAGCCTTTGTTTTCCAAGCAGTTTATAAGCTGTCTTTGACTGTTGCAGGGATCGGATAAGAGAAGTTCCAAGGAAAAGAAGAAGGGGCGAGGTAAAGTAAAGCATGGAGAGAACAGATCATTTATTCCCCTCTTCAGGGAACCAAGCAGCATCGAGAAAATCCTTGGTGAAGCAGATGAACTATTTATCAGGCCTACTACATCTTCAGAAATACCAAGGACACCACCAGCATTACCTGTGAGGCCATCCTCCCCACGAGTCAATTCACCTAAAGCTACTTCTCCAAGGGTTACTTCTCCTAGGGCTGCTTCCCCAAAGTTTGCTTCTCCTAGGGCTGCATCCCAAAGAGTGGCTTCCCCTAGGCCAGCTCCTCCTCGCGTTGTTTCGCCCAGGGCTGCTTCTCCTGTGGTTCCCCAAACCCGTAGGGAAGCTAACTATGTTCACAGGCCTGAACCTACATTGAAAAACCTTCACCTTGCAGCCACCAAGATCCAGGCGGCTTATAGAGGTTACATGGTAATTTTTCACCTTAATTGGGGTGTAAACTATTTGTTCCCCTGCAATGAGAATCTAACTATTTGTCTGTGTCCCAAAAGTGAAATAATTTAATTGCATTGGGTCATCAACATTCATGGCAGCTTCAAGAATCCAAATAGATATTGGAAGAAATCCATTTTTTTTTTTATTTATAAAACTTAATATGACAAAAATCTTCATTGCTCATGCTTTTCTAATTCAATTGTTGTACTAGTCTATGGTGAGTAAAGGACATTGAGTTCTGCCTACAGTAAAATTTGCAAAGCCAAGATCTCAAGAAGCATGGCTTGTGTATGAATGGTTTTGCCTTAAACTCTTCATACCCATAGGAATAGTTTTGCCTTAAACCCAAGGGGAACCTTTTTCCGGCTTTATTACAGAAGATAAACCATCAATTCAAACTCATAACATGATGAGAAATTATGAAGAACAATTTGAAGTTTTGCTGTGCTTTCAGGCCTCTCCTTGACAAGTTTGCCATTTGCCAATATAAATGTACAATGCAGTACTTTCTTTTCTATCCAATTTTTGGGTCTCCTGAAAGTTGTTTTTGGTTGTGCAGCTAAATTTGTCTGTTGAGCTTTTTTTACTTTATAACATCCCTAATAGGAATGAGATAACAAAACATTTCTGTTATATAGGCCAGGAGAAGTTTCAGAGCTTTGAGGGGGTTAGTAAGGCTTCAAGGTGTGGTGAGAGGCCAGAATGTAAAGCGACAAACCATGAATGCCATGAAACAAATGCAGCTTTTGGTTAGAGTTCAAACTCAAATTCAGTCGCGCAGAATTCAAATGTTGGAAAACCAGGCAATGCAGCACCAATCTTTCAGAAATGACAAGGAAGCAGAGAGCACACTGAGCAAGTGGACCTTGAACCAGGTATTAAAAATAACATATCTTTGCAGAGTCTTCATTTTCTCTTTATTTAGATGGCAGCTCATTACACATTATCATACATAGATGTTTTGAATCAGTCAATTATTCCTTTAACAACACCAGTATATGTTCCACTGTGCTTTGGTCCATTTTGATGTATCTGCTTGAAAGAACTTGTACGAAGCAAAAGAATGATGTTTTCTTGTTCTCCTATAATGTATTATCAATGCATGAATGGTGTCAGAAAGAGCTGGCTAAATTTCCCAATGTGCAGTGTCTTTTATCCTGTGTCACTACACTTGTGTTGAATGATATTTTTTAAGAAAGGGATATGTGGCTCCACAGATAAACTCTCATTTATGTATACTTCTTGGTCTGACTTGGTTTAATCATTTAACATATGTGCTTGGTCTAGCCCGAGGCAGGTGATAATGATGATTGGGATGATAGCTTACTTACTAAAGAGGAGGTTGAAGCAAGGCTCCGGAAGAAAGTAGAGGCAGTCATCAAGAGAGAAAGGGCTATGGCCTATGCATACTCTCACCAGGTGCAGTTGACTTTCATAGTTACAGCATAACATTTTCTTTTTCTGTTACGAGCTGTAGTTAATTATGTATAGTATGGCTTTTTTTGGAAAGGGGGAGGGGGGGAGGCCAATATTTTAACACATTTAGGAGATTTTATGACTATGATTGAAATTGGTTTCCATCACTCCAAAATCCATTTCTATAGTTCTTAGAAATTGCAATGCACTAGAGCTTTCTCTTGAATCTTTCTATTTGCTGTTTCAAATCTTTTCTGGAAGTATTCTAATTTGTATGTTTTTTTTGGCCTATTCTGGTGAATGCATCTACTTATTTTCCACCTTTTGCTGTATTGTTGCTAGTATGAAGCGTCAAGTTATTATTTGGAATTAGATTGTAGAATACTGGATTCCAAAAAATAGAGACTGGACAAGAGGTTTTAGAATAAATGTTATCTAGTTAAATACATGGACACTATGGCATGAAACTTGCATGCTTAAGCAAGGATGAAGATATGCAGCTTTTATATATCATTGAGGATTAATTTGCTTAGTGGGTCAACTACTTTCAGACTGCAATGCACACAAGAAGCTAGTTAGAATCGAGGTATTGAAATTTTAAGGTGCTTAATCCTCATTTCCTCCTTCCTTTGTGCATCAGTTGTGGAAAGCAAATCCCAGGTCATCTCAAGCAGCTCTTGACATCAGATCCAATGGGTTCCCATGGTGGTGGAACTGGTTAGAACGTCAGCTTCCTCCATCAAATCCTTCAGAGAACCAATCTGCTGTCAAGAATGTTCATCTAACACCTCCAAGGCCAATTTCAGAGTACAAGCGTAGTCCACGACCTCAAGCAAGCAACTATAGGCATCATAATTATGCTTTTGACAATCATGAATCAGCGACACCAAAGTCATCAAAATCAGCGGTTCCAGTTAGAGGCAAGCAGTTTCACACTCCGAGTAGAACACCACCACCAAACAGCTCGGGTCTTATGAAATATACAAGACCGAGAGCCAGTGCAGCTGAATCTGCTTTTGATCTTCCAATGAATGATACGGATAGTCTTACTAGCTGTCCACCTTTCTCTGTTCCAAATTACATGGTACCTACTGTCTCAGCCAAAGCCAAAGTGAGAGCAAGTAGCAATCCAAAGGAAAGAGTTCCAGGTACTCCAGGAAATGACTCAAAGAGACGATTTTCATTTCCTTTGACGCCAAATATAGGTTCTTTCAAGTGGAATAAAGGATCTAGCAAAGAAGCTACTTCTCAGAAGGTACTGGAGAAACATGAATCTATGAGGTCTATTGGAGACGTGAGTGTGGAATCAACAGTTTCTATGCCAGCTATAGTTGGGAGGAAGCCTTTTAACAGATTTGTGTGATTGGTTTTCTTGTAAGTTCTTTGTTTGTTAACATTCATATTAACTTCTCTTTCTTGAGGCTGTTTTCCTTTCATTTTATTCATACGAGTGTACGGGGTGATGATATCTTCATTATAGAATACTAATGTACAACAATAAAGAGACTATAGAAAATGATGGTTTGAATGTAGATGATTTATCTCGTGAAGGTTACGTCATCTTCTGTCTTCCTCCATGACGGCCACCAAAATACCCTTACCAACCACGTACCTTCCCCTCTAAGTCAAAGGTAGAGATTAAGATTGAACTGGTACAGTTGGACCAATTTGTAATGTTTAAGTGTGCCATCTATATTCGGATGGATCAAATAAGAATCTTGGTCACATTTCTGACTGAGATGACCGAATAGATCAACCAGCTTTAAATATCATTTGTGACGGACAACCTTTGTGTGCCATTCACAAGTAACGAGATCCTACCTAGGATATGTCTTATCACATGAGCAAAAGTCATTCAATTTTAGATCCCATAAGAAAATCAATATGTCTTCTTGGCAGCAAAAGAAAATGCAACATGTATGAATCAATTTGATGAACAACAGGTACACTTCGATAATGCTAATTCATATTGTGATATAAGCTATCTGAATTATTCAACTGTAATGTACTTTAGATCTCAAAATGAGCTAGGATCTTATGAAGTCGATCAGTCAGAAAAGCATCTTCTTGGCTTTGCTAAGCAAATGCTGCAATTTAGGCTCAATTCTATTGTAAAACAAGTACAATTTGATCACTGTAGCTGGTGTTACAGTATAAGCCTTCTGCACTATACACCATACATATTGTGGTGCTTTAGATCTCAGAGAATAACCAGGATCCAACCTGAAATTTGTTCTGTTTCTTATGAGCTAACTTGTATTTACTAAGCAAATGCTACTTGGAAGTAATTTGATTTGGTAAGAAGTACAATTAACTTGTTGCAGCTAGTCTTAATGTGCAATCATTCTGCAGCAGATCTCATATGAAAACTAGGATCCCTTGGATTGTCATATAAAGTAAGTAGTTTAGTCCGCATGGTATCTTCTTGGCTTGGCGATGCTAATGCTACCACATCCAGACCCATTTGATTCAAGAACTAGAACGACTTGATCACCCAAACAGGTTTCAAAATTAAAACCTACAATCAAAAAAGGTGACG
This sequence comes from Gardenia jasminoides, assembly GCA_013103745.1. NCBI lineage: Eukaryota > Viridiplantae > Streptophyta > Magnoliopsida > Gentianales > Rubiaceae > Gardenia > Gardenia jasminoides. The sequence goes on along the minus strand of CM023097.1, from coordinate 7,902,545 downwards.
CTTATGTTCTTGGTATTTTGGAACCGAAGTAGGACTCTGCTTTTACAAGAATTCTTCCAACAAGAAAAACTAGAAAAACTGAAGAGCAGGGAAACTCTAGTTTGTTGAAGTCAGGAATTGGTAAAACCTCTGCGTTTTATCATCAAATCTACTGAGCAACAATTTCCCGTTATGGGCATAATGAATATCAGTGTACTAATTAAATGACTAGTTTAGTGCAAAGCAACTCTCTATACAACAAGGTGGGATGTCTCATGCAAATTAATAAACAACTCTAGAAAAGTTACCTCTTGAAAAGATGACTGTCGTTGTGCTTCTTAGTTCTTAACGGTTGGAATAGGTTATCATTTATGCAAGAGTTTCTGTTGGGAACATACTTGACTTGGATGAAACATTGTCAAATTGAAGAAATCTCATTATGATGGTTGGAAAACTCTAGATCCTCTCAAGCTATAGAAATTTGCTAAATTCTAAAAACTTTGCAACATTGTAAAAGTAGAAAAATTATACCTTTTATGGTCAAGGTTTCTTATTAAAAGTCAGAGGCACATACAGAAGTTTAGGCCTTATTCGACTGATACGAACATGGCTAGCAGTACACAGGGTTCTCTGTTTAGGCCTTATTCAACTGATTCTAACATGGTTCTCACACACTTTAGACACTCCTCTTCAGAGCAGAACTATATCCAGTCTGTTTATCATAATATCGATTCCAAAGCATAATGCCACCGTATTTTGGTAACCCTTTGGCAAATGGCAGAACCTCTGATGTTAGTACTTGCTTTGGGACATAACCATTTCCAGCGGCTGCCTTTGCCATTGAAGCTGGAAGACCAATGAAAAACTCTCTTGCCTGTACTGAAGACGTCCATTGCTTCCATGAGTTTTTAAAGCTTTCTGGATTACCAGAGTTGTACTCACAAGATGGATTGTTGTAAAACTGGATCCATACATAGTCAGAGTCCAGTACTAAGAGCTTTGCCTAGCTTCTGATCAGAGAAAATACGTTGTGGTACTGCGGTTAAGTACACTTTTTTACCTTGTTGGCTGTAACTAGACAATCGTCGAGCCATAGCAGCATAATGAATTTCGCCTTGTTCGATATCAAGTCTATACCATCTAAAACAGCATCACCCAGTGGTCTGAAATTTGCTTGACCACCTAGAAAATGATGCCACAAGTAATCAGCCAATTGATAGCCTGACCTTAATTCCTCGATTTTGACACAGGCGAATGCTATTGCTCAATTTTTGGCAGCCACCAGATGATGGCGTACAATGACCAGCCAAGTTGAGTTCAGGAGTTTGGCCACTGCCAAATTTTGAGAGGAAGGCTATGTTTACAATCTCATACAGTCCAGATTCACAAGTCTCCCTCAGGGTCCCTTCCCTCGAGTCTTGACTCTTGGCCCCAATAGACCACAATCCTTCCAGATTGTGATTTCAGAATGAGGGAAGTGATTACAAAGACAAACAGAAAGGGTGAAAAGTGTTTGAAGTTCATCTTTGCTTGAAACAGCTTTCTTTGTAGGCTGCAATGTTACCTGACTAAAAAACTGTGCATCTGTTTTATAGATGGAAAAACGCTGGACAAGAAGCTGTAAAAACCAAAATGTTGGCACTTGCAAAGATGCTTAGCTAGAAAATTGGAAAACCAAAAAGTTTGCACTTGGACTTGCGGTTGATTACTTGCAGTTGACTGTAACTAAGATGCAGTTATGGTTTCACATGATCAGCTCAAGTACTGGTGTGCCCCCTCCTCCTTCTCTTGCAGCTTCATCACGCCAACAGGTCTGCTTGTTGGTCCACTGATTTTATTATGATTTCGACCAACCATGACACATTGTACATGATCTATTTATTATAGCTGGTGATCCATTTATTATAGCTAGAAAGACTGTTACTTCTTTCTCCCTTTTTTCATTTACCAAGATGGATCTCTATGTGCAGTGAAATTACCAAAATAAATTATCCTTTGAAACAGTAACTTGTCACAACTGGTTTACCTTGTATCTGTTATTGGTCCCTTAAATGCTAATTGTATGTCCTTAATACTGTTTAAGGCGGGACGAACAAGTCCCTGATAAGTAAGATGGTGCTTTGTGATTTAGTTTGTTTCAGTTTTCCATTTAGCTTTGTTCATAGAAAGGTTTATGGTACATTACCCACATTAGTAGATCGGATATCTATGATGCCGGGTTCAGTTCGTTGATCTCCAAAAATCGCAGAGACAGTTATTATTCGTTTCCATCCTGTTTTGATGCAGCAATCACGCATCCTTCGAATTCATGCATGTCACCTCTCTAGTCTTCTTCTTTTAGGAACCTACCCTGTTATAATTCATTATATATTTCCATAGCATGATTTCCAACAAGTTGCTATTAACCCTAAAAAGCTTATCAAATAAACCTCCTACAATCTCATAAAATAAATAAATAAATAAATAAATAAAGTGTTAAGATTACCTCTATTGTGGAGCGACTACAACAAATTCTTTCTTTCCTTTCCCTCTCCTTAGTCTGGCATGAGTTTGCTCTCCCACTTTTTCTTTTGATCGACTAAGGAATAGAACAAGTCTATAAAGTTTATTCTCTTATTTAACTAAACTCAAAGTACACTTAATTATATCTATATGCCTATGTATTCAATTAATTACAGAATGAATTAACAACTATTGTAGGTGAGGGACAAAAATACAATTAAATTTAACAGAGGCAAGTATTTCATTCTACTCTCTTTACAAAAAGTTTAGAAACTTAACCGAGATAATCCTGCAAGTTCGACAAAATTTTCGACATATGGATATTTACCTATCAGCACCACCAGGCATTACTCTTACGGTACCCGTACTAGATTTCTTTGTAGGCTGTATTATCCGACAATGAAACTGAACATCAGTATTATAGGTGTGAATACATATTCAGTAGGCTTGACTAGAAAGTTTGAAAGACCAAAAAATAGGCACTTGACTTGCAAAGTAGCTGTACTAGAAATCTGGAGAAATCAAAAAGTACCTGGCACTTGATGTGACTTCCATATCTACATGGTTATGCATGATCAGCAAAGGTCGTATGCCTTTTTCTTTTCTTGCAGCTGCATTACGCCGAGAATTTTGCTTATGTCCACTAATGGTGAGACCTTACATGATTTACTTTTATAGCTAGAAAGACTGCTAGTATACATTCCATTTCCTTCTTCTGTAAGCAAGTCAGATCTCAGCATGCAGTGCACATTTTTTTTTATAGGGTAGGATCTTCCATTCACAGACTCCGTGGAAATCTTCATGATTAAAATCTAATTTACATTGCATTGGTACATGTATGGTTGAATTTAGAAAGCTTGAAGTAGCACTAAGCAACTTCAATCACTTTGGAAGATACATAAGCAAAGCACTGTGCTATGAGCTACGCAGAATGCTAGTTGAGAGGATAGTTGCTAATACTGAAACACGACTTTGTACAGAAACCAATCCAAGAATGCAAGTTGTGTGGAGCGGGTTGAGAGGATAAGAATTCAGTACAATTGTGTTTTGTGCAATTCCATTCAATTATTGTATATGTTTAAATTTTTTATATACAAATGCATAATAATGTTGTAGTGGATGTATGTTAAATATTTTATTCATGTACACCACTTTTGCTCTGTATACAATAATATAAAATATACAATAATTGAACTGAAACGAGACCCCAACCGCACTGATCTTCTCATGGGTTGAAATGTCCATAGAAAATTATGACAAAAGCAGGTTTAGCCACAAATTGTTGCACCTACAAAACATGAAAATGAATGAGAAAAGATTCAAAGATATGTGGTTTTAGTGTGTAAGCATTATAAATTACATGTATGGGGACAATATTTCTGCAATTTTACATAATAAGTTCATTTCAATTCTCACCTGAAACACAATTGAGCTCTTTCTACAGATGTCTCATATTGAATTATTTAATATAAATCAGTAATACTTCAACTAGTTTATTTTATCCTAATTTATCATCAACAAATTACAATACCCGCGTTTTTACTTTTTATGAAGTTCCATTCTACCTTCCTTACAAAAACTTTCGAAACTTAACTGATCAGATAATCCAGCAAGTTTGACAAAATTTTCGGTGGACAAATAATTACATATAACCACAAGACAAAATTACGACATCGATGTATACTAGCTTCCTCTGTAGGTTGTGTTACCTGACTTAGAAACAGAACATCAGTATTTTATGTGCGAAGGCGTTCGCTTGAAAAGAAAGTTGGAAAAACCAAAAAGCTGGCACTTGACTTGCACAGTAGCCACACTAGGAATCTGGAAAAACCAAAAGCTACTTGGCACTTGAGGTGACTTCCTTGACTACATGGTTTCACACGATCAGCTAAGGTAATGTCCTTTTATTTTTCTTCCAGCTGTATTACGCTGAGAATTTTGCTTATTTCTCCAGTATTCATTTAGTTTTTGGTCAGATTTCAGCCGCCAATTGTAATATCTTACATGGTCTACTTAGTGTGGCTAGAAAGACTAATAATACATATTCCATTTCCTTTTTCTGTGGCCAAGAGGGATCTCAGAATGGCGATGCACATCCGTCAAGACTAATTAATCACAAATGATTAACAAAATTTATTCATTTGCGCTCCGAAATTGCAATCAGAACCCGAATGATAGGGGAATGATATATGATGAATGATGACCATATTTTTCCCGTGAGATGTTATATATTTACAGGGGAATGATAGGTAGGATCTTCCAGGCAACTTTAACAAACTAATTGGAAATCTGCATGATTGAAATCTGAATTACAGGATATTGATACGTGTATGGTTGAATTTAGAAAGCTGACATAGGACTAAGCAACTTTAATCAACTTGGAAGATACAAGGTGTTTATGTGGATGTTTCTAAACAATTAGAGAGCGATGTGTTTTTCACCCACATTATAGGAGATTCCATGTATTTTACCCTAAAATATATTTTTATACACTTGTAGTAGATGCAGAACACATCACCACTAGTCAAATTTAATTAAATTCTCTTTTTGTATATATTGACATGTATTTTGTTTCACTATTATATTAAAAGAAATAAATTTCGAGCGTGTAAAAAGGTGTAACGAAATTTAATTTGAGAAATTAACTTTAAATAGGCCCACGAGACAGGGGTAGGCAAGAGACATGTAAGAAGTTAGGTTGGCATGACTTGAAGCAGTTCAATTCAAATCAGATCTAGTTAGGCTTCCATCATATTAAACTATTAATTACAATAGATGGGACTTGCTGTTGCCTTTTGATTTGAGGAAAAACTGCATGACATTGAACTACAGAGTAGGCTGATCAAGTTCCTAGTCCATTTACAACCCATATAAATGGATCGGACATGAATAAGTTGACATTGAATCAATCCGTCGACATTGGTCTTCTCCCGCCAGTATAAAAATGAAATTAAATTGAAATTGGAAATCGATTATATAAATCAGGTCATCATTCTGTTTGTTTTCATATTTGGTACAAAAATGTCAAAATAAATTTGTGGTTAGCTCAAAAAACAAAATGGGGTTTTGGTAATTGATTTTCTCTATGTTGATTAGTTAAATTAATATTTAACATTTATATCATGTGATTTATTAAGTTATTTCATATGAACACAACGTAATTACTCATAAACTCTAACGGCGTACCATTATATGAATACTATGATATGTATCCATATATATATATATATATTATATGGTATGAACTAAGCACACAAACATACGTCGTAATAAGTAATAAAGTATAGAACGTTATTACTACTCTATCTATATTACTTTGACTTATTATTATTTTTTTGGAGAAAGGTAGTAATGTAGATATTAATAATAGATGACATAGTGTGTAATCGATAATCAGTTTGTATATGTATAGATATATTTAATAATAAGTTTTAACATAGGCATATAAATCATTAGGCATAAGAATAAACAACACCAATAGTATGTATGCGCAAAAAAAAAAAAAATTGGTTTTTGTTTTAAATAAAAAAGTTGACACCAAATTTGGAATTGGATTTTGAACAAACTGAATCGGATCAAATTTACTGAAATCGATTGACCAAATTCAATTTAATTGGGCAGGAAATTCTGTTAACCTTATTGCTGCTCACGCTTATCCAGACGTTAATAAGCTTTAGTTCTTTCTTGACATGCTCAAACAAAAATACTACATTGTATAAGTAGAAGGACAAATATTGGTGTATCATTGATAATAAGGGTTTTTAGTGATTAGACAAATGACATGCTCACAGCAGAAGTAGTAAAAACATAGTGGCTTCATTATTAGGCCACATTATTCTTCTGTTTTTTATTTAGCAATAACATGGTGGCTTAGATATTGAACTTAAACACTGCTCTTCACCGCAGAACTATAGCCGTTCTGTTCATCATTATATCTATCGTAAAGCATGATCCCACCATATTTTGATGACCCTTTCACAAATGGCAGGACCTCTGATATTCGAACTTGTTTTGGAACATAACCATTTCCAGCAGCCGCCTTTGAAGCTGGCAGTCCAACAAAAAATTGATTTGCTTTTATGGAGGATGTCCATTTGTTCCATGAGTTTTTGAAGTTGTTGGGACTGCTAGAAGTGTACTCACAAGGAGGATTATTGTAAAACTGGATCCGTACGTAATCGAAGAGTCCAGTACTAAGTGCAGTATTGAGCTTCTGATCAGGAAATGGACATTGTGGTGCTGCAGTTAAGTACACTTTTTTGCCTTGTTTGCTGTAATCAGACAATGCTTGAGCCAAAGTAGCATAGCAAGATTGGCCTTGGCCAAGTTCAATATCGAAGTCAATACCATCCAAAACAGCATCACCTAGTGGTCTTGAATTTGATTTGCCCCCTAAAAAGTTGTTCCACAAATAATCAGCCACTTGCTTGGCATCATTGGCTGATGACAAAGAATAGTTCCCAGCACCGCCGCCAACCGACAGCATAACCTTAATTCCTTGGCACTGATGAATGCTGTTGCTTAATTTTTGACAGCCCCCACATGAAGGGTCACAATGACCGGCCAAGTTTAGCTTAGGAGTTTGCCCATTGCCAAAAGTCGGGATGAAGGCTATGTTAACAATCTTGTATAATCCAGAGGAACATGTAGCTTGCAAGCTGCCTTCCCTTGCATCCTGGCCCCAGTAGACCGCAATGATCCCACATTCTGAAATCAAGGCGAGGGAAAAAATTATAGAGACTATTAAAGCAATTGAACAATCTTTGAGACTCATCATTTGGTGGAATATGGTTTGTGAAGGTTGCAATGAACCAAGGGACTAAGGCTTAGCTTCTTATAGAATGGGTTTTGAAGGACTCTTGGGCTGGTTTGACGAATTTGGATCCTCAGTCAAATTTTTAAGGTCAAACTCTATATTACACTATATTTTGAGGGTTTGTTAAATATCTAGAGCAAGTTCACCACCATACATGGCGTAATCAGGAGTGTAATACCAAAAATGTGCTGGAAGAGATAGTATTTTAACGGCTTTCGATTGACAATTCTTGTTCAAAAATTGTGACTGTAGAGTGCAATTATATAGTATTTTGATGGCTTTTCGACTGCCAATTCTTGTTAAAAATTTGTGACTGTAGAGTGCAATTAACAGCGGCAAAAGGTTTAATTTGAAATTGGATGCATGTATTGATTTTGGAAATACTTTTTAATGACTTTTTTTAATAAAAAAGTATATTTCATTAACAAATTGTTGAAAATCGTCGAGCACCATTTGATGTACATATCTGTTCTAATGGACATATCTGTCCTAATGACAGATTGAATATGCATTTGAAATAACAGATCTGCAATTTAACAATTGAACAGATCTGAAAAATACAAACAATTTTCAAATTGCTTACTTTTTAATGACTTGATTAGTGTTAATATGTGATTGTAATATCTGCATATATAGCATTGATGTATACATTACCTATACAATTATGATCGATAATTGTCGAGACTCTTGACTAATTGTCGTAGGGTCACTTATGGTATGTCATTTTTGCAACAAGGTACAACGTCAGCAAAATGTAATGTTTTAACTTCATACTTATAATAGACAGTGGTGGTAAGAACTGGACAGGAATTGCTTGGAATTAATATGAAAGTGCAAATTCGGGTTTATGTCAAATATACCCGTATTTAATGTCGAACTTACTTGAGCGAGACAAATATGTGATGAGCCTAGACTGATCCTGCATATTACCCACATTACCCATTGTAACATTTCTACTAATTTTGTTCAATACATCTCTCACAAGCTTAATAAACATTTTTAAAAATTTCTTATTTATTTTGTCTTGTCTTGGGCTTAATAATGCAGATTTATCTTTCACTCATTCTTGTTTTTCTTTATTTGTTATACGTACACCTTACTTTGGTCCTAGAAGTTGTAGACATTATCTCCAATTTGTCGAACTGGCTAGAACTTTTTTTTTTCAGTGTTTATATTTATTTATTTGTTTATGTATTTATTTCTTTTTGGACTTGCGGATATGCTGAACTTTTCTCATAAAAAACAGGCAAACTTCTTTAGCCAAATCTAAACCTTCCTAAGTTTTGTTGTGGAAGAACAAGAAGCAGTTTAACATGACACTTTTTCAGCAGCGTGCTTGAGAAAGATCATAGAAATGCAAGAAAACTTGACCTTTTATTTCCATCAAGTAATGACTCAGATTGACCAGCTAAGTAGATTCTAGGAGTTTGGCCGTTGCCAAAAGTTGAAAGGAATTCTATGTTTACGAATTGCAGTCTCATGTAAGTCCGGATGCACATGTATTCCCAAGGTTCCTTCCCCCTAGTCCCTTTCTCCCCCCTTAGTCTTGGCCCAAATAGACCACAATTCTTCCAGATTATGATTTCAGAATCAGGGGAAATGATTATAGAGACAAGGAGAAATGGTTAAAAGCGTTTGTAGCTCATCTTTGCTTGAAACGGACGCTTGATTAGAGTGTTTTTGTTTGTTGGGGGGGGGGGGGGGGGGGGGAGGGGTGGAGAAAGTTGCACTCCACCTAACCAAGTTGTTGTCATGGTTCTCATGATTAGATTGACAATTCTGCTTTTTGGTGCACTAAGTTTTTCGAGATTTTGCCCGGCGATGTAACACAACACATGATCAGTTTAGTAGCTAGAAAGACTACTATTTTTTTTGTTTCCTTTTTTCTTTATCCGGAGTCTGCTAAGGAAAAAATGTGAGCATTGATGGCGGGATAATGTCCGTGGTTTATAATAAGGATGTGATCATGACATATGAGTGTCATTAATGTTGCTGCACACTGCTAAGAACTGAAGAAGATTAAGATTTAAGAGTAATTAGTCCTGATATTTATTTGAACATTTTGCTGATGATTTCTTGATTTTAGGGCTGCAGCTGCACTGCATAATGTGCTTTCTGCAACGTTGACAGAGCCCCTGCCCAAAGTTGGAAGGCTATGTTAACAACCCTACATAATCCAGAGGAACATGTACCACGAAGGTGCTTTCCCTTTCATCTTGGCCTCAGTAAACCACAACGATTCAACATTCTGAAATCAAAGCAATGGAAAAGATTAGATTGTAGAAAGGGAAAATTACACTTTGCCCCCCTGGGTTTCGCAGTCGACCACATAACCCCCTTATATTTTCAATATGACCACATAACCCCCCCCTGTGCTTACATGGAATGTGGAAAACGGACGGAAACATCTGTCCGTCACGTTGAGAGTCGGACACCCGAAGAGAAAAGTATTATAACTGAATAAAATATTTAATAGAGCTGCAAAATTCCCTTTTTTAGTCAGAAATACCCCCACCCTCACTACAATAAGTATAAGAGGAAGCAAGCTCTCAGCTTCACCCTTTTGCAGCCGTTCACTTTGTCTAAATTTTCCCATCTCAGCAAATTTACTTTGTCTGCTACATTTTCTAACACATTAATCGAAAGCCCAAGAACAAATGGCTTCATCAAGCCCCGGCAATGGAGGCAACAGAGAGCTACGGTACCAATATAGAAGGTGTGATTGTGGCAATAGGGCTTTGTTGAAAATTGTTGATTCGGAAAAAGCCTTTAGAGGCTTGTTGTATTTTGTTTGTGAAAGCAATAGATGTGGATTCTTTGCATGGTGCCATCCGATAAATACAGAAAGGGAAAGAATGCAGCAAAGTAGCAGAAGTTATTCCACTAGTAGACAAACATTGAGCAGAGATAGTTCCATGAACAGTCCAAATATGGAAAGGCAAAACCAGGAAGATGGTTATTATTTGGCCCAGATGCACGGCTTGGAAGAAAATCTGAATTTGTTGAAGATGCTTATGGTTATATCTATTGTTATTGCAATGGTTTCATTGCTAATCTCAATTATGAAATAGGCTACAGTGTTATGGGTTGAAAGGTGCTGTTGTTTTGGCCTTGAGTATTCGGCTGGCAGTAGACTAAATTAGATTCAGCTTTTGCACATGGAAACTATTATATGTTTTAGCCTACTATTAATGCAATGCAATTTATGTTTTATTCAGATTTTGCCAGCGGAAGTTATTGTATGTTTTTGCCTATTGTTAATGCAATTTAAGTTAAGTTATTCGGCATATATGTTTCTTCCTGAATCATCTTGGAATGGACCAAAATCCGGTAATTGCATTTCATAGCTAGAAAACAAAACACAGTAGTTACTGCCAATGGAACACTTCTAACAACATCCATAACAGGTAACAAAAGAGTTTGAGACCATTCAAAGGTCCAAAATAGACAATCTAATAGCTGCCAATACAATACTTGAAGTTTAATCATGACTACCACACTTATAACAGAATACATACAAAGGACATCTGTAACAAAAGACAAGCCAAAAACCAAAAGGCAGCCAAAATTACTAGAGAAATCCAAAAAGAAAACACAATCCAAATTCACACTTTTTTTACCCTCTTAGCATTGTTGGCTCGTATCTTTACCAAAACAGATGACACAGTTGGGGTAGGCTTTGGTATCCTTGATGTCCTCCTAGGCTCAAAACATGCTGCACCAAGTGTTGTATTAGTTTCAAGACTGGTTTCATTAACTTCACTTCTAGCAGGCTACACCAAAAAAAAAAAAAAAGTCAAATAAGCATTAGGTTGGTGAACTTTTCTGATTTCCAATGTAATACAAAAATTCACCAAAAAAGTACCTGTGAGATGGACCGAGGCACATCCATATTTCTATCATAGCTCTGTTGATGAAGTGGTTGGGATGATGGTCCAACATGTGGAGCTTTCCTTTTTCTGTTAGTGATATCAATTACAGTAGTAGTATTTGTAGTCGGTATAGCAGTCGAAGCTTCGGTTCGCATGTCAGATCCTCCTTCAACTTCATGTCCAGTATTGGTAGATTCGTGGTGAACACCATCTGACGGTATAGCATGCCCTACTGGGGCCTACATATACACAAAAAATTAGCAAGTAAATGTAAACATATTATCAGAAATTATTAAAGAATGACTGCTTACTCTATAGAACTTGCTGTTTGGGTGAATCGGGTGCTTGCAACTCCTAGAATTATGTCCAGCCCTCAAACACCTCTTCTAGATGTGGCCGAGCTGCTGGTTTCATCAGCCTGTCTTTCCTCATTTTTTTTGGCCTTCTAGCTTGCTTTCTCACAAATGGCGGGAGAATTTGCTCAGTATCTGGATAATCATCCCAGTAATGCATTGATGTCATAGGAGAAATATGATAATTATAAACAGCCAAGTATGTGCTCTTCTTGTAGCAGCTATCAACAAATTTTTCAGGTTGTAATTTTGCTGCTTGAATAGCTGCAACTCCATGGGGACACGGAATTCCTGTTAATTGGAAAAATCCACACGTGCAGGATCCCATCTTCAAGTCCACCACAAATACCCTATCAATACCACAATCCACTTCATGTTGGCCTGGATGGGAATACTGAGCAAAACATCCCCTACTTAGAACCTTGTTTTTCTCAAGCCTTTCTTGAATATTTGGGCAAATATCACCTCCAAAACTCTCCATGCCAGTTTTCTTAATTTGAATTCTCTTCATTAGCTTCCTTCGTATCCACTCAAACATGTTAATAATAGCAAGTGACCTTGCTGGAAGGATGTAATTATTAAAAGACTCATTTAAATTGTTTACCAAAATGTCACATTTACATGAATCCGTGAAGTATGCCCTTGACCACAGGTGAGAAGGCACCCTTTTCAACCATTCTGCTGCATTAACTGCATCTCCTACTTTTGGATCAGCCCTCTCCAATGCAGCCATTGCTCTCTTGAAGTCATGTACATTGCTTGCAGCAGCTGTTGCCCAGAAATGATCTCTTAACTCCATTCCCTTGAATCTCAGTTTAAAATTATGATACAGATGTCTAAGACAATATCTGTGGGCAGAATCTAGAAAAATGTTATCAAGGGCAGCAACCAACCCCTTTTGTCTATCAGAAATAAAAGTCCAAGGACATTCACGACCTAAACCAATCACTGTCCTTAACTCAAGCAAGAACCACTGCCAACTGTCAAACCTCTCGGATTCAACCACTGCCAATGCAATTGGATACATGTTGTCATTGCCGTCTCTCCCCATTGCTGTTAAAAGATGACCACCAAAAGGGCTCTTTAGAAAACACCCATCTAGCCCTATGATTGGCTTGTAGCCTGCAAGAAAGCCATTCTTCATGGCACTCAAGCACCAAAAAAGCCTATGGAATGTGGGAAGTGCATTCTCATCCTTTCTTTCAACTTGGATTATGACATGACTGTCAGGTATTGTTTTCAACAACGCATCTGCATACATCCTCAATTTATGGAATTGGACAATGTCAATTCCTTGGATGTCTTCTTTTGTATTTTTCTTTAGTCTATAAGCCTGCCTGTGGCTTATGTCGACCATGATTTCTCTCCTCACCATGTTGACCAGGCCTTCTAGACCACAATCCGGATCATCTCTGATTTTGTGTTGAAATTTCTTACTTAAGTACCGTGAATTTGCATGCTTGTTGCTGTAGTCCCTGCCACATGAATGACACCCCTTTAATGTCTTGATTTGAAAGGTGCCTGTCTTCTGAATTGTGCTAGCATGAAGCCTCCATGAGCAACCCTTTTTGCACTTCACAGTAACCCTATCATTGTCATTTTTTATATACTCAAATGTGTACCCTTCTCTAACATTCCATTCAATGAGAACTGCCCTATATGTTTGTAGATTTCTAAATCTGTCACCAACCCTTAGCTCAAAATTAGGTTTCAAGAACTCAATTTCAGGGTCAAAATCTCTACCAAATGGTTCATTTCCGCTTTCTGTATCATCAACTAATCTTCTATCCAACAATTCAATTTCAGTTGGCTCAGTTTCATTCCACTCTTCTAGTGTCACTGGTTGTTATTCATCATGTTGCTCAGCATATTGTTCTTCAACTTAGGCTTATTTTCCTCCAGAACTTTCTTGATCTTCACCATCTTTTCCAGCATGAGTTGACTCCTCAGGTTGACTATTCCGATAAGCAGCAAAACAGTCTTCATGTTCTGGCAATTCAAAACCTTCTAGCAACCAATCTGGTTCTTCGGAATCATCAGATCTATCATCATCTCCCTTATCAGAATTTTTCCCAGCCTTCTTAGAGGTATTTTTTCCACCATTCTTGCCCTTTTGCTTCACAGTGCTTTCTCCAACATCCCCTACTTTTATTGGTTCTACCAAGTGCTGTTGAAAATGATGTGCTGGCTGCACTTTAGTAAATGATTGGACAAACTTCCTAACTGTAGCTTTCACTCTCTTCTTTGGTGATTTCCCCTTCTTCTGCCCCTTTGAATTTTTAGGTTGTCTTTCTTGTAGTTGTTGTGCAACTTCGTCTTGCCCTTCTTCTATTGTTGTCTTTGAATTGCCTACTATTTATTCTTTTGAGTTCTGATGAGACAATTCTGGTGGGACATCACTTTCTTTGGACTTCTCAACAATAATCTCCACTTCAGACTCATCATCACATCTTTCAACAGACAAGGTAATGTATTTCAGCCCTTCATAAAGCTCTAGCAGTGAGTCAATGTCCTTATCATTGCTAATTTTGAGTACCCCCACATCTAAAGTAGTAAAAGGAATTTGATACCAAACCTCAATTTGCTTTGTGTCACTATCTACTCTAGAATACAAGTGACATAAGTAGTCTCTAATTAACTTCTTTTTAAGACTATATCCCTTAAACTTTGCTATCTTGTTTCCACTGTATGAAATTTCAGGTTCCCATACAAACTTTCCACCTATATGCATGTGGATATCCACTCTTCCAGGGGTGGTAGTCAACATATTGTCCATTGTACCAAAACCTGTAGACGACAAAAAGTCTACATAAGTTATTGTCTTCTTCCAATTAGCCAAAATACATAAATTACATTCACGTTTCAAGGACCAGCCAATAATATTAACTTACTGTCTCCAGTGGACCACTAAATGTTAGACATCAACATGGGGGGACCACAATGTTACCCAAAAATTAGACAACAAGAATTACTTTATTCCCACTACACCAAATTTTTTGGCAGAATTTGTTTAAATAAATGCATGCATGCGCAACATCAGTACCTAATCAATAGCACAACTTTTTTTCACAGAATTTGTTTAAGTAGAAGCATGCATACACAACATCATAGTACCCAATGAATACCACAAAATCTGGTATCTTGCGGACAAATTTCAAACACAAACAATAATATCCACTTTGCTTCACCACAAAATCTGGTATCTTGCGGACAAATTTCAAACACAAACAATAATATCCACTAAATCATTTGGTATGAAAGGTTTTAATCATTCGGATTTCAAACTTTGAAATTCAGATCTTGAAATACCTAAAACCCTAAAATCACTAAATCTGATTACAATAGAGTTGTATTGTATTGACTAACCAAATCACGTGCTCCGCAATGTTTTTCCTATTGCATCAAACTATCGATTAGCTTCAACTTCGATCCCTATGCGATGAATTTTGCCACTGATTTTGCCCCTTCTGTGTTCCTTTTCACAGTCTCTATCGATTCTCTCTCTCTCTAAGAACAATATCAGAAGAAAAAGTGTTGAAGGCTGGCTTTGGGATCATTTTCTTTGCTATATATGTAGAGATATTTTTGACATTTCATGTTTAGACGTGACGGACAGATGTTTCCGTCCATTTTCCACATTCCATGTAAGCACAGGGGGGTTATGTGGTCATATTAAAAATATAAGGGAGTTATGTGGTCGACTGCGAAACCACAGGGGGGCAAAGTGTAATTTACCCTTGTAGAATCTATTAAACGGTGGAACAAACTTTCATACCCATCATTTGGTGAAATATGACTTGTGATGGCTGCAAGAACCGTTGGGGTGATCTGACGAATTTGGGTCTTTTTGTTATACTTTCGACATTACGCTCCTTCTTACACATCCATCCATCCATCCATCCATACATCCATCTATCTATCTATCTATAATTATCATTATCATTATTACTGTATAAAAGTACCTTTGCATTTTGAGTGTAAGCAGTGTTATTGTTTTAATATTTCTTATCTCTATTTGCATTTAGTAATTGATGATTGAAATTTCATATTATGCTCTTTTTACTTGATGATCATTAAAGTCAATATATCATATATATTGATTTAAAACTGTTAATGAGAAGACAAAAAGCTAAATTGACAATTAAATTCACTATATCATATATTAGGAAAACCAAGAAAGTTGGCACTTAACCCGCGAAGACGGTTGGCTAGAATGTTGGAAAAATCAAAATGTTGGCACTGCAAAGACGCTTGACTAGAATGTTGGAAAAATCAAAAGTTGGCACTTGGACTAACCAAGATGTTGTCATGGTTTCTCATCATTAGCTGAAGCAATATGCCTTTTTCGGTTTTCCTTCTCGTGCAGCGGCATTAGCTCGATAATTCTAATAGTCTGTCCACTAATTTTATTAAGATTTTGGCCTCTAATGGCAACATAGCACAAGATCTTTTTGGTGTAGCAAAATCTACTACTTTTTTATTTTCCTTTTTCTTTCTCCAAAGTCTGCCGGGAGTAAATGTGAGCGTTGATGGCTGGATAGTGTGTTAGGTTTGTTGATTTTATACTGCAACTGCACTACATAAATATGCTTTGGCATATTTACAGAGCCCTTGACAATTTTCAGAATGAAAATCTAACTAAGAGGGTATTAATCCATGTAGGAAGCTGAAGCAAGATTATGTAATTTTAGGAAAATTCTATGGTTCCTTTAAGAAACTATTACCTCAATTTCTACCATTGTGTAATGATAGAGGTTCATATTTTAAATGGTTGAATCAGTTACCATCTAAGGCTCCAAAACACTTGAAGTCACCATCCAATAATAAATTTAACTTAAGGACTGTGCAACAATAATGCAAGTTATGGTAACGCTTAACGAGGTAACCTGTAATAGTAGGTTTTTACCGTCTTTAACGACAAATTAGATCTTTTAGTGACTTTTCTAATATTATAATGGTAAGTTTGCTAAGAAATTTAGTAAGTATATCTCCTAAAGCAGTAAGTTATAATCATCAATGAAAATTTACATTTTTAGTAAACAAACCTACTTACTTTTTAATAAAATTTACCTTTTTTTGAATTTAATTTACTAGTAAGTTTACTAGGAAATTTAGTAAGTATATCTCTTAAAACAGCAAGTTATAGTCATTAATGAAAATTTACATTTTCAATAAACAAACTTACTTACTTTTTAATAAAATTTACATTTTGTTGAATTCAATTTACTAGTAAGTTTACTAAGAAATTTAGTAAGTATATCTCCTAAAACATTAAGTTATTTAGATAATTGGATTCCTCATCTCTAAAATTTTAAACCATTTCAAATTTTAACAAAAAATTCTATAACAACAAAAGCACTTTATAATTCAAAAAATAGGTTTATCTAATCATTATTATCATCATTATTATTATTTATAATTTTTTGTTAAAAGCACCAAACATCCTACTATTGGGTGTCATTTGCACTTTTCTTACTATTTTTTTTTTTGTAATTTCCTCTTTTAATTGATAATGAACACTAGTGTTTTAATACAATTACATTAATGACCTCATAAGTACAAGATAGGGTTGAAGTACTTTAAAAGAAAATCTAACATTTTTTTTCAAGAGAATGGCTAAAAATGAAACAAATCACGTGAGCACATATAATCTATTGTATAATTTTAATTAAATTTATTTCATGTACAAAACAATTCTAAAATAATTAGCACGCTATAGAAACATGTTATTTTAACAATAGAAAAAAATTCCTATCTGAATTCTCAAATATCCGTGACATATGTATGAAATATATTTTACCATATTATATCCCACATCTAGTCATTGATGTTAATTTGAGGAGTAATAGTTTTGCTAATAAAATCATTTTGTTTTTAATTAACAAGTTGATTTTTTTACAAAATAAAAGTGAACTTTTTTGGGAATTTATATTGTGATTTTCCTAAAAAAAAAAGCTATATTTTAGCAATTGTTGTCATTGACACTTCATTGTATTCACCAAGTTTTACCAATATGATATTAATGTCATTACTAATAATTGAAGTTCAATTAGCATTACACTATCCAAATTAAAATAATTAACCAAAATAACAAAATAAATGATTGCTAAAGCAGAAGTAATAAATGATTAGCATTACACTATGCTCAATTTGATGTGTTCATACAACAAATTCTGTTAATGGATAATTAGTGTATGTTAATTTATATTTCCATCTATCCGAAATTTATATACATTGTATATCGACCAATGATTAAATTACTGATTACTTAAACAAAACCTACCAAAATGCATTATATGGTGTGTACTATATTTGCATATCTTTATACTCATGTCATTATCACTTATTCCTATTTTTTTAAAAATGCAAAATTCTTTGAATTATATTGCTGGCAAAAAGCATAAAATCTTTTACAAATGATTGAAATTGAATTACAAAATGCTACAACTTTTAAGAGAAACTATGTATTATAAAAATGGTTTAATAATTTTTGAATAAATATAGCTACTACATCAAAATGGAAAAAAAGGATTTCATTCTATATGGGTAAACTTACTATAATTTTTAAAAATTATGCTACATTAATATGACTTTAACTTTTATACTTATGACCTTGATGATAAATTTATTGTATTCATTTGGATTAACTTGTAGAAATTTTGATGAATAGACAACTAGTATTATATATATATAACTCGACTTGGATGATTTGTTATTTTTGTAAACCAAACTTTTAATCTTTTCAAAAATTAAAAAATAATTCAAAATTTATAATATGACAAATTTTTATTATGTATTTTATAAAGTCATGTGAATTGTAAAAATAATTTTTATAGTATTTTTAAAATGCATGAAATACATAAGATTTATAAATGATATGTACAATCATGTATCATACATATATATATTACGAGTACATTTTACTGAATATAATGTTAAATTTCAATCATTAATAAAAATTTTTGCATTATTTCAACTAAACTTTCTAATACTAGTTTCATATAAGTTTTTTAAGTAAAGTAGTAAGTTCTGATCAATAATCAAATTTACTATGTTATTAGAAAATTTACTACTATTCTATAATAGTTTATTGTTAGTTGAATTAAGCCTATTCTCTAAAAAGTAACTTTGGGATATAAAGTACTAATTCATTCATTCAAAACAAAAAGTAACTTTCATATTTAATCTGATTTAATACTCTAGACATAAAAGTTACTAATTTATTAAGTTAAATTTCAATCATTAATAAAAAAAATTTTAGCATTATTTCAAGTAAACTTCCTAATAGTAGTTTAGTAAAAGTTCTTAAAGTAAAATGGTAAATTTTTACCACAAACTAGTAAGTTTTGATCATTAATCAAATTTACTATATTATCATAAAATTTACTACTATTCTATAAAAATTTACTATTAGTTGAACTAAACTTATTTTTTAAAAGTAAGTTTGAGATATAAAATAGTTATTTATTTTTAAAAAAATGTAAGTTTCATACTATTTTCGATTTACCTTTTGAGACATAAAAATTACTAATTACTTAGGTAAATTTACTATTTTCAATGCAAAACTTACTTCTCTTTAAAAGTAAGTTTGAGATATAAAATAGTAATTTATTCAAAAAACGGTAAGTTTCGTATTATTTCTGATTTACATTTTGAGATATAAAAGTTACTAATTTATTAAGTTAACTTATTGTTTTAGATGCAAAACTTACTTCTCTTTAAAAGTAAGTTTGAGATATAAAATAGTAATTTATTTTTAAAAAGGTAAGTTTCATATTATTTCTAATTTACATTTTGAAACATAAAATTTACTAATTTATTAAGTTAACTTACTGTTTTAGATGCAAAACTTACTCCTCTTTAAAAGTGTTAATTGTGATCCCGAATTTTGATAATTACAAAACAATTGAAGAAAATTGGTCTAATGTTTTCTAGTGAGATTCTTGAATGAGCAGGTATCCAGAAAACCGCATTGGAAGAATCATAGCCGTTGTCGGACGATACCTTGTATCGGACGTCCAAAACTCAAAACCTTCCCTATCTGGACGCTCAACTCACGAGATCCGATAGACAGGGATCTATCGGACACTTTTCTTTGGACGATAACATCTACATCGGACGTCCAAGATATCCAAGAAATTTGATGAAACTTAAGGGCGCTTTTGGACATAGAGCCTTGAGACGCAGACATGTATCGGCGTCCATCGATTCCATGAAAATTTTCTCTCGAAAGCCTACTGGCACCTTGACGCAAAGTTATCGGACGCAGAATATTCATCGTCCCCGTCCGATAAGACTTCAGAACTTGCCTATCGGGACGTTTAGCATCGGACGAACAATGAGTGTCGGACGTCAGATAGCTCCAACAACTAGTTGACATTTCAACTTGTACTATCCGTTGACCTCGTTTTCTAGGCACTTTTGGTCTCCTATAAATACAAGAACTGTCCAAATATCAAACACAACTGTACACTTGGATAACAAGTTCTTAAGAGTGATTTAGCTAGAAAATACTCATTTTGAGTAAGAATTGTTAGTCTTGTAGTGATAGTTCAAGTTGAGAAGTTTTTCAATTGTGAAATTCATCAATTGTGTAGGCATGTGTGAGGGTTTTCTGTAAAGAGTGTAAAACTTCCTAGCTTGACTAAGTGGAGCTTGGGGCAAGGAGGAAGTGATCCTTCTATTGTACACAAGTGTGATTGAATCTCACCAAATTGAAGAAGGCATTTTGAGGAATTCTCTTCAAGCTCAAGTGGAGACTTGAAGAAGTTTGGTTTGCTATCTTTCATTACTTGTTTTTTATCTTACAGTATCGCATTCATTGTTTGAAATTTCATCCATATTTATTAATCTTGACTTGTCTATCTTCTTCATAAATCATTGTTCAGAACTTGTGATTAAAATCAGAAAAGAGGTAATACTTGGCTGATTTTTAATCAACCTAATTCACCCCCCCCCCCCCCTTTCCCCTCTTAGGTTGTACTTGGAGCCTTACAATTGGTATGAGCCAGGTCTCTAAAATCAAGCTTATGCACAGCTTAGAGTAAAGATGAATAACCAACAATGCCATGTTTGCTGTGAAGGTCAATCAATCACTAGACCACCAATGTTTAATGGATCAAACTATGTTTGGAAAGAGCACGTATGGTTATTTTCTTGCAATCTATTGACATTGATTTATGGTTTATTGTTAGTGAAGGTCCTTACACTTGCCATTATAAATGATCCCATCACTCATGTTCCTAGATTAAAAAACTAGAGATGAGTTGAATCGAGAGGATAGAGCTAATCTCATCAAATGCAAAAGCCATGAATGTTCTTTATAGTGCACTAGATTCGAATGAATCCATTAGAGTAAAAGGGTGTAAATCTGCCAAAGAAATTTGGGATAAACTAAGAGAAATTCATGAAGGTAGTGAGGATGTAAGAGAGCAAAAGAAATCCATTCTTGTTACTAAATATGAATCATTCAAAATGGAACCTCATGAAAACATTGATAAGATGTAAAATGTAGATTCAATGACCTTATTAAAGACCTAGAAGTTTTGGAAAAAGGAATACACTCTTGGTGAAAAGAATAGGAAAGTTTTGAATGCTTTACCTAAAGAATGGGAGAACAAAGTAACTGCAATTGAGAAGCCAAGGACTTAAACTCTATGTCTATTGAGTCTCTCATTAACTCTAACATCTTATGAATTAAAGCTCAAAAGCAAAGTACAAGATGAAGAGGAAGCAAGTTAAAACAAGCATTGCTCTAAGAGGCTGCTCAAGATGAGGATGACTTGGCTTCACAAGATGAAGAAGATGGTGATTGTGATGATAGTGATCTTGCACTCATCACAAAAAGCTTCAAAAGAATACTCAACAAAGAAGATTCAGAAAGGGAGGACCAAAAGCAATCAAAACAACAATCAACTCAATACAAAATACAAAGCAAGATATAAAACAAGAAACAAGGGAGATAAGTGCTTGAATGTGGGCAGCTCGCATTATCGGTGGACTGTCCAATGAAGAAGAAGAAAGATATGAAGAATGAAAGAAAACCGAAGTTTAACAACTTTCAAATTACTTGGAATGAATGCAACTCGGAAGGAGAGATTGAAGAAGAAGAAGAAACAGCTCAAATTGCCTTTTATGGCAATTGGTGATAATAAGGTAACTCTCATCCACAATACAATAGTGATGATGATGATGATGATTTAGAGTCATTTGTTGCAAAACTGCATGAAAGCAGAAAGAGTCCTATTCTAGAAACAAGGAACTAAAACAAAAAATTACTTTTCTTTTGCAAGATAATGCAAACTTGTTTCAGATAATAAGAAGTTGAAATATGACAATGATTGCTTACTAAAAACTGAAATGGAATTGCAGTATGAACTTGATAGAAAAACAAGCCTTTGTGAAATGCTCAAAGAAAGACAAAATGACTTGAAAAGGAGAATGGATAATCTTGACGTGATGCTTCAAAACAAGAAACAAAGTAGTTTCACAAGGAAGGTGTTTAACCCTATGAAAAGAAAATTATATTTAATGCAAATGAATTTACAATTCATAGAAAAGTGGAGTTAGATTCATTAAATCTGTTCCAAAGCGATTCTACCATTATGTGTGATTTTGCTGCCAAGTAGGTCATTTGAAACATGAGTGCTATGTGAAAAGAAACATGAGAAAAGGGAATGAGATGTATGTGGTTAGTCAAAACATGACTCTAACCATCAAGGACCCAAAAATTAAAAGGGGTACCAAACTTTCTGTTTCTTGTAGGTAAAAATTGAAAAGGATATGAAGAAATCAAAATGGTTCATTGATAGTGGATGCTCAAGACACATGACCGGTGATTCTTCACAATTCATCAAGCTCAAATCAAAATCAAGTGGAAAAGTGACTTTTGGAGCTTGACATGAAAGCTAAAACAATTGGAGTAGGTGATGTGGGTAAGAATGGTGAAACATTTGTGCATAATGTTCTTTTAGTGGATAATCTAAGTTATAATTTGCTTAGCGTCAGTCAACTTTGTGATAGAGATCTATTTGTTTTATTCAAAAAACATGAATGTTTGGTTCTTGACTCAAAATTTAACATTGTTTTCAAAGGAGCTAGATACAATGACATCTATGTTGTGATTCTTGAAAAAATTGACTCTTCTAGTTTTAAATGCCTTAAAATCTCAAATGAAGATCCTTGGTTGTGGCATAGAAGACTTTGTCATTTTAACATGGATGTGATAAATGAAATCTCAAAAAGGGAGCTTGTTAGAGGACTTCCTAAAATTAAGTTTGAAAAGGATAAGATTTGTGATGCATGTCAATTTGGAAAACAAACCAAAACATCTTTTAAACCTAAGAAAATCATTTCTACATCTAAGCCATTGGAACTCTTACATCTTGATCTATTGGTTCCACCTATTGCTAGTCTAGGTGGTAGAAGATTTTGTTTAGTTATTGTTGATGATTACTCTAGATATACATGGACTATTTTTCTTACTCATAAAGATGATGCCTTTAAAAGTTTTGTCTCTCTCTTTGCAAAAGTGCAAAATTTACTTGGATTGCATATTATCAAAATTAGAAGTGATAATGGTTGAATTTAAATATTGTGGATTTTCCAGATTTTTGTGATCATAATGGAATAACTCATGAATTTTCTATTGTAAAACCCCTCAACAAAATGGTGTTGTTGAAAGAAAAAATAGAACACTTGTAGAAGCATACAAGAACCATGTTAAGTGAGAATGATTTACCAAAATATTTTTTTAGGAAGCAAATAAATACTGCTATGTAATGAATAGAGTATTACTAAGACCTTTTTTGAACAAAACTTCATGAGTTGATGTTTGATAAAAGCCAATTGTTGGCTATTTTAAAGTTTTTGGATGCAAGTGTTTTATTTTGAATATCAAAGAACACCTTGGAAAGTTTGATAAGAAAACCGATGAAGGTATTTTCTTGGGATATTGTGATAATAAAAGGGGATATAGAGTTTATAATAGAAGAACTCTTGTGATTGAAGAAGCTATACATGTTTCATTTGATGAATCTAATGACAACTCTTCAAATAGCACTTGTGTAGATGATGATGTAGGTGTTCAAAAGAATCTTGAGAAGCTCACACTTCAAGAGGAGAACAATTGTGATATGGAAGAAAATTCAAAAGATGGTGATTCTCAAGAAATTCGAAGACTAGATGAAGAAGACAAGATTGATGAATCACTAAAGGATTTTCCTAAGGCATGGAAGTTCATTCAAAATCATCCAAAGGATTTGATCATTGGTGATCCATCCGAGAGGGTAAGAACTCGTTCTTCATCAAAGACATTATTTGATAATTTCGCATTTGTATCTCATATTGAGCCTAAAAACATCAATGATGCCTTAAAAGATGATTATTGGATTATGGCCATGCAAGAGGAGTTAAATCAATTTGAAAGAAATAATGTTTGGACTTTAATTGAAAGACCTCAAAATTATCCCTATCGCCGGCACTAAATGGGTGTTTAGAAATAAATTAAATGATAAAGGTGAAATTGTAAGAAACAAGGCTAGATTAGTAGCTAAAGGGTATGCTCAAGAAGAAGGTATTGATTATGATGAAACGTTTGCTCCCGTTGCTAGATTAGAGTCTATTAGGATGTTTCTTGCATTTGCATGTTTCAAGGGTTTTAAGTTGTATCAAATGGATGTTAAAAGTGCCTTTCTAAATGGTTTCATTGATCAAGAAGTATATGTGGATCAACCACCGGCTTTGAAAATGAAAAGTTTCCTAATCATGTGTTTAAACTCTCAAAAGCATTATATGGTCAAAACAAGCCCCTAGGGCTTGGTATGAACGCTTAAGTGGATTCTTAGTTGAAAATGGTTTTAAAGAGGCATAGTAGACACAACTCTTTACAAAACAAAAATCAAATGATCTTCTTATTGTACAAATCTACGCTTGATGATATTATATTTGGTGCTACTAATGAGGATTTGTGCAAGGATTTTTCCACCATTATGCAAAATGAGTTTGAGATGAGCTTAATGGGAGAATTGAACTTTTTTCTGGGACTCAAGTCATTCAAACACGCATGAAGGAACCTTCATCAACCAAATAAAATACACCAAAGAACTCCTCAAAGGTTCGGCATGGAAGACTCAAAGCATGTGGGAACACCAATGTGCACATCCACCAAGCTTGAAAAGGATGAAGAAGGTACAAATGTAGATGAGAAAAGTATAGAGGTATGATGGAAGCCTTCTTTATTTAACCGCAAGTAGACCGGATATTATGTTTGCTGTATGCTTATGTGCTCGTTTCAATCTTGCCCAAAAGAATCTCATTTGAATGCGTTAAAAGAATTTTTTCGTTATTTGAAAGGAACCATGAATTTTGGTATTTGGTATTCTAAATGTAATGAATTCACCTTGTGTGGTTATAATGGACGCTGATTTTGGCGGATGCTGAAATTGATAGAAAAAGTACTAGTGGATCTTGTCATTTTCTTGGAAAGTGTTTAGTCTCTTGGTTTAGTAAGAAACAAAATGCCATTTCCTTATCAACAACCAAGCGAATATGTTGCTTTGCTAGTGCATGTTGTGCACAATTAATTTGGATGAAACATACATTGAATGATTTTGGTTTGACATATGATAACATGCCCATTTTTTGTGATAACACTAGTGCAATTAATTTGACAAAAAATCCTATTCAACATTCTAGAACAAAACATATAGACATTAAGCATCATTTCATTCGGATCTTGTTCAAAAGGTGAAATTTGTGTAAACTATATGTTCCGCATTGATGATCAAATTGCTGATATTTTCACAAAAACACTACCCCTAGAACAATTTAGATATCTTCGTTGAAATTGGGTATTTTAGAAAAGATGCCTTAAGCCTTTCGTAAAACTTATCGGACGTCGATCGATGAACGGACGTCCGTTCTTGGTCATTTTCCGAAAATGCTATCGGACGCATGGGTCGGACGCCAGATCGTTTCGGACGTCCGACACATGAAAAGTCGCGACTTGGTCATTTCACTTCATTTCCATCAGTCAACTACATTTAATTGGACGCATCTTCCCAACCACCTCAATTCAAAACTCCAAATTCCAAACTAAAACTCCACCATTTCTCAAAATTGAAAGTTCGATTTCACCTCTCACCTATTGGTCCAATCTTCATCAAGTGTCCGCATCTATAAATCACTCCTCTTCTATTCCCAAATCTCACGAAACCCTAAGTTCTCCTTTCTCCTCTTTCTGGCTCGAAATTGATATATCCTTCACTGAATTTAAAAGTGTGTCACTCTGCATTACGATGTAACACTTCCTCATCACTGAAATCACACAACATAAGCACAATGGTACGCACTCGTGGAGCTCTATGTCATCTACCGGACGCAAGAAGTTGCCAAGAGATGAAGATACTTTCTCCACAGGGCAAACGCACCTCCAAAAGAACAAGACGTGGCTCTGCTACAAAACAACCACCTCGTACTACTCCTTCTGATTCTCAGGTTATAATAGAACCTGCTTCCCTTACCTAAATTCATAGATTCTGAGGCTGAGTCTAAGTTTGACTTATTCTCTCAAAAGTTTCATTATTCAGCGATCCATTATTCCTTCTGAGTTTAAGAAAATCGATCTAGAGTCTGTCCTTAAGTTGTTTGAGTTTCAGAAATGGTCTCACATCATTGTTATGCCTAATGTCTATTACCCTGACATGATGTATCAGTTTTTTGCCAATCTTAGGAAGGGTAATTCCCGTGATGAGCTTAAATCCCGTGTGAATGGTATTGATTTGGTTTTTGACTCTGATGTTGTGAATGAAATTCTAAAAACCACCATTGAGTTTGGGTGCAAAAGTAAAATTGCAAACTTCTTTTCCTATGAGGAAACTCCAACAAGTTTAAATCATTTCAATGCTGAGAAATTAATGGCCTATTTTCAATCTCCTTTTCAAACTCCTGTTGATGCCAAGTTGGAAGATTTAAGTCCTAAAAACCTGATCATCTTTTCAATCATCTCAAATTTGCTTGTTCCAACTGATGGTCATCGGACAGATGCAAACAAAATGGAGTTATATCTGTTTTACTGCTTTGTTGAAAGAATTCGAATAGATTTTGGCTTTGTCATGTGTAAGTTTCTGATGAAACTCTCCACTGATACAAGAAGAAAACTCTCTTATGGAAAGTTTTTAACTCCCATCTTGAACACTTCAAAATTCCTATAAGTGGTGTGTCCTAGGACTTAACCACTGTTTTCAAAACAAGATTTTGAAAGGAAGAATTTAAAATTCTTTGATGGAAATTGGTGCACCAAGGAACTGTCTCTCTCGCCAAATAAAGGACATGATGTTCCTCTCTCTCCTAGTCTTGCTAGAACTCTTAGATTTACTCTGTGTCCATCAATTCATCCCAGGGAAGTCAGCCTCTAGGATTTCCTCTCAATCGATGTCTTGGACTTGTTGAACGAGCTCAAAAGTCATGTTCTTCTACTTGAACATGGTCTCATGTTAACCATGACATCTGACCAAAAATCCAACTTTCTTGACAAAAGAAACCTGTTGTTCCCTCCTCCCGAGGATGAAAACACCTCTCAAGCAAAAGAGCCACCTGATCCTTCATTGGATGACCGGAGATGGCTGAAGTCACAAACTCTACAGCGTGATCCCACATCATCTACCAAGGGAAAGAACCGGTGGTTGTGGAAGATGAAGAAGCGAAGATGATGGGGATGAAACCGCGAAGAAGATGATTCAACGTATAGGCTTGTCGGAAGGCACACGGAACTCGATCAACATTCACTCTTTAGGCACTCTAGGATGCACTTACACTTCACATTAGAATGCACAAGTCTGTTTTGTTCCCTTGTCGATGTGAAAGTGTATTAATCTATTTTACCGCTTTCATCTAAGAACTTTGTAGAACCAGCTCTTCGCACTTTTAACATTTTCAGTTAATGATGATGGCCATAATTGGCCTTTCCATGATTTTGCACTATGCTTTGGATGATGTTATCTGAAATCTGATATTAGAGTTATCGATGAAATCTAACTTTGGAGATTTCAACGCTTGTTTACATTACTACACTATGCTGATTCTGCTTTTGTTTACATTTGGGATGAATGTTTTTGTGATGACAAAAAGGGGGAGTAAAAAGAAAAAGAAATTTGAGTTATTCGAAAAGGGGAGTTATTCAAGTAAAAAGAAAAAAGAAATTTGAGTTATTCGGTAAAAGGGGAGTTATTCAAGTAAAGGGAATTCTTTTGTTAAAAACTCAATTTTGGTCAATACATTCAATTGTTTTGTCATCATCAAAAGGGGAGAATGTTAATTGTGATCCCAATTTTGATAATTACAAAACAATTGAAGAAAATTGGTCTAATGTTTTCTAGTGAGATTCTTGACGAACAGATATCGAACCGCAGAAGAAATCGGCTGACTGTTTGACGGACGATACCTTGTATGGACGTCATGAAAACAAACTTCCTATCGGACGCCAACTCGACGATCGGACGTCCGATAGACGGGATCTATCGGACACCTCTTTGGACGCGATAACATCTACATCGGACGTCCGAAGATATCCAAGAAATTTGATGAGCTTACTCGGGCCTTTGGACGCAAACGCGAAAGACATGTATCGCCGTCCATCGATTCCATGAAAATTTTCGAGTCACCGCCCGGGACGCAAAGCTATCGGACGCAGTATTCATCGTCCGTCCGATAAGACTTCGAAACTTGCCTATCGACGCTAGCATCGGACGAACAATGAGTGTCGGACGTCCGATAGCTCAACGGCTAGTTGACATTTCAACTTGTACCATCCGTTGACCTCGTTTTCTGTGCACTTTTGGTCTCCTATAAATACAAGAACTGTCCAAATATCAAACACAACTGTACACTTGGATAACAAGTTCTTAAGAGTGATTTTAGCTAGAAAATACTCATTTTGAGTAAGAATTGTTAGTCTTGTAGTGATAGTTCATTGAGAAGCTTTTCAATTGTGAGTGAATTCATCAATTGTGTAGTCAGGTGAGGGTTTTCTGTAAGAGTGTAAAACTTCCTAGCTTGACTAAGTGGAGCTTGGGGCAAGGAGGAAGTGATCCTTCTATTGTACACAAGTGTGATTGAATCTCACCAAATTGAAGAAGGCTGTTTTGAAGAATTCTCTTCAAGCTCAAGTGGAGACTTGAAGAAGTTTGGTTTGCTATCTTTCATTACTTGTTTTTATCTTACGTATCATATTCACTGTTTGAAATTTCATCCATATTTATTAATCTTGATTTGTCTATCTTCTTCATAAATCATCTGTTCAAGAACTTGTAATTAAAATCAGAAAAAGAGGTAATACTTGGCTGATTTTTAATCAACCTAATTCACCCCCCCCTCTTAGGTTGTACTTGGGCCTTACAAAAAGAAGTTTGAGATATAAAATAGTAATTTATTTTCAAAAAAAGGTACGCTTCATATTATTTCCGATTACTTTTTCAGACATAAAAGTTGCTAATTTATTAAGTTAACTTACTGTTTTAGATGCAAAACTTATTTCCAAATTTTTAAACTAATTTTTCGGCATTATCTATCTAGATGATTGGCCTAACAAGTAACCAAATGACCACTAAAAGTGTTTTTACCTGTAATATTAGGTAAAATTTATTTTGTTACCATAACTATCATTCCTGTAGTATTTTCCTTAACTTAACAAGTGTGATATATTTATTTCAATCAATTCTAAAACTAGTTTAATTGTAGAGTTTTTTTTTTTAACTAGAGAGGATCGCTGCTATAGAACATGCGTTGCCTGGTTTAGATTGAAATGTTGATAGCAAAGATGGCAAAAATGGTTATAACTACAAACTGTCTCCATTCTCCCTTGGAGGGAGGGGGGAGATGGGCTAAGTGGAGCAGGGGAGGGTGTATAAATGAGAAGTCTAAGGCTTAAAATCCTCTACTACACTTCAAAAAGATCTCCATTCTCCACTTGCAATTGAATAAAAATTTAACCATATGCATAAGAGAGAGAAGATAAATAAAAGATTCCATCAAAGTTTAGAACCAACTGAAGATTAAAGTTCACAAATATGTCCTATTTTTATTCTTCATAAGATTCTCCTACTGAATAGAGTTAAAGCCATGTAGGAAATTTTACTACTTTGCATTAAGATTAATAAAGATTCAGAAACTGTGCTAATTCGAAGATTATGATATTGTACCACCTTGCACTTTAGACAAGATTTGAGTCTTTCAGGTTTTGGATGACAATAAGCTGTCTTAAAGTAGTTTAGAGCAGGCTTTACATTCCTTGCCGAATTAAAGAATAAAAGAAGAAAAAAAAGAGTAATTGAATTGGCAGTATATTCAGTTTTAAAAATAATAAATTTGATAATCACATTTAAATCCAAGGTACGCTCAATACTTACACTTACCTCCCTTGATAAGTGAAAATGGCAGTTGTTAGCTTCATAAATTTGTTAAACAAAAATGTTGCTACAAAAATTCTCTACTACATTGCCATTTTTTTTAACCTTTCTCATGCTTGTTCAAAGCTTCCTTTGCCCTCACTTGTAACCCCGTATCCAGAACAAATAAGAAGTGCTAGTGTAAATGTAAAAACGACATTGCAACTAATTATAATTTTCATAAATTATAGTTAAGGGATACGAAGTGGAAATGTATTACAAACTAGGAATGAAAATTGAATTTTGTCCTACTGATTAACATATAGGCTTGTCAATAGGGTTGGCCTAGCTCGAGCTCAACCCTTCAACTGTGACGACCCCACCTCCCCTTAAGGCGAACCAGAGGGTTCAGCGGATCGCCTGCCCAACTCTTGTTGGGACTCACTGTAAGGGCCCCAAAATTTATTTTAAATATTGTTAATATCTATTATTTTAAAAAAAGATATTATTGTTATTAATTCATTCAATTATTTTAAAATTACATTTAAACAAATTTTTAGAAAATTTAAATGAAAATTCAATTTATTTATTTATTTATTTGTTTAATTTATTTCATTTTGAGAAAAACTTAATTTAGCTCTATATTAATTTTTCAGGTAGATTTTCAACATTCCATTCATCTTATTTTAAAATTTGCTCTTTTTGTATCAATTATACAGAAAATGAGAAAAACACGTTTTTCGAGGTAGGAATTTGGGCAATGACTTAAGTAGTGTTGGAATGTAAGGATGATCACTCGTAGGTTAAGAATGCAATCAAGGGACTAGAAGTGAATCATTAAAAGTGAGATTAAGTGTGGTTTTGAGACCCTAAGTCTAGATAAACAATTTTCCCTAAAACTAGGGTTTTCATCTTGCTATTATTCCAACCATTTAATTTCTTCTAATTCACTCTAGTTACTCTTATTCCTCTCCTTGTTGGCTGAATTTTCCCTTTCATTTTCTAGCCAAATTAATCACTTCATTTCCCTTCAAATTAAGCTTTAAGACAAGAAATTTCAAATGAGAGAACAACCCCTAAATTGGGGCTTTAGTCTTGTCATTGCTTTATGTCATTTAAACCCAAAGTTTTTCCTTTCTTTTTCTTCCAATTACAGCCGGCTCTTTCCTCCCTCTTTCCTTAGCAAAAAATTGCTTTTTATTACCTTCTCAAGCTCTCCATTTTCAGCCGATCCTCCCTCTCATCTCCTTAGCCAAAAAATTGCTCTTCATCTCCTCTCCAAATCCCCCCAAGACAGCCGGCCACCATTCCCCCTTCTCCTCTCCAAGAAAACCCTCCATTCCCTTGCAAAACACTTGTTTAGAAGACTTGAAGCTTGGGAGCTCTTGAAGGAGAGGGCTGATCGAATCTTGAGGTGGAAAGAGGAGCTCTTGGTGATGGATTTTTGGGTCATCTTAATCTTGCTCAAACAACTAGAAGAATAGGTAATTTTTCTACACTAAAGATAAAAGTTTTGAGTTTGATTCTTGGAGTTGTAGTTGTTAGAGTTGCAATGGGTTGTATTTGTTGGCTATGTTTGATGTGTGGGCTCTTGGATTCCCACAAAGATGTGTAAATGTCTACTAGCTTGATAAATGATGTATTGTGTGTGATTATATGGAAATTGAGTAGTTGAGAATTGGTGGAAAACCTCAAGGAAGAACTGGCTTGAGGAAAAATTTTGGGGGTGAATTTTCTGATTTTTGGTTTAATTTTGTGGCTGTATTTTTGGCTAGTTTAAGGGCTGAATTTGATGTTTAAATGTGGATTGTTAAGCTGTTATTTTTCCCCCACAAAAGCCCTTCAAGAGTTGTTGCAATTAGGGTTGCCAAGTTGGAAGTAGAATCTGGAAAATTGGGGCATATGCTGCCCGAATCTTTATGGGATTATTTCGTGACAATTTTGTTAAAAGTTGTGACCATTTTTGATCATCATTAGGTTAAGGAAGACTAATACCAGCTTAGGGTCGAATTTTAGGTCAAATGGTACTAGTGTATGTTGATTATGAGAGTAGAAGAAGAGGAATTACACTTCACTGGTTTGAGAAGTTTCAATGAGCGAACTTTGGGCAAGTAGAAAACTGCCTTTCCATTCGAATTTTTGGTTGAAATTTGGTATGAACTTAGACTATATATGGAAGTATTAGTGTGCCAAATTTGGTAATTTTTAGACATGAAATCGTCACTCAAACAGGGCTTTAAACTCTGTCCTGTAAGTTCGAAACCCAAAAATTTCAGAAATTTGAACCCCCTCTGTTTGAACTATTATAATTTCATGCTCGGGTGTCGGAATTGAGTTCCATCAGTGGTTGTTGAAACTAATTATGTAGTACTATATTGTGTATGAATTTCAGAGCCTAACTAATTTTCTGTAATTTCTGGCGAATTTTCAAAGTAGCCCGGATGGCCAGCCTGATATGCCCTGTCTCTGTACTGTAGCTGTCTGTTGAACGAAAATCTGGGCTAATTCTGTCCAGAATTTTAATTGGATGTCTTCTACAAAGTTTTAGAGCTTTCAAAGAGGTTTCCAACGGTACCAAATGTACAAAATTTTGACATGTATAACTTGAGTTATGATTTTTCAAAGTTTTCAGCTCGAATTAGGAAATTGTCGAACTTTCTACTTTTTGAAATAAATTTGGCCAGTGAACTAGGAAAACTTATTTTCGTTCTCTTTTAATTATTTTAGGGAAAAGTGTTGATTTTGCAACTGATCAAAACTTGGACTCCGACCCCTACTTTGTCGGTGAGTTTCCAATGCATGTTTATTGCTTTAATTTATGAACTTAGTGCGTGAATGTGCTATGTGACTTGTTACGTGCTTATGTTGAAACTTGAAACTATTGAACCACTCACCTAAAGGAGAGTATAATTTATTGCTCCCTTTTTGTAGAGTCGGTAATTTATTTGTTTGCATGTACTGAATTTGGGAAACGAAAACGTGTTATACAATCACTCTTGGCCGAGTGCCTTGAGTGATTTACTGTTTACTGTTCACTGTTTAAATATTTGGCGTGCGGGCCCGATAGGGGGAGTTTGGTGGTTGGAGTTTGGCGTGAAGAGTCGTCTACTTGGATTGAAAGTCGACGGAGTGTCGACTACTATAAATGCTCGGGAATTGTGGAAAATGGCTCCTGAGAGCCCCCGTATCCTCAATGTGTGTGAACTTGATTTGTCTATGTGTTTTATTTATTTACTTTTACTTTTATCGTTTTAAGTGCATGTGCATGAATTTTGGAAACTCACGAGCTTTTTAGCTCACACCCGTTCCCATTTGTTTTTCCTTAACAGGTGACGAGAATCCAGAAGCCTAAATAGGGCTAGTTCTTGTCCTTTTGACTTTTTTCTCGAATTTGGAGAAATGTTTTGTATATTCTTTTGGTGATGTATATTTTAGAATTATGGAAATGTATTAAAATCTGGCTCGAGGATTTTAAGTAATATTGAGTGGGAAACTGTAATTCTAAGATTTGACAGTACTGTACAATTTTAATATTAATGTTGCTAATATTGGAGGTTTTACTCATTTAAGTTAGTATCTTTTCATGCGTGAGTCCTGGCGAGAGTTGGGCAGGCAGCCCGCTAACCCCTCTGGTTAGCTTTAGGGGGAGGTGGGGCTGTTACACTCACTCGCTCAAAAAGCAAAATAAAAGAATTAACCAATTAAGAGAAACCTCAATAGACAAGAATCAACCGATTCATATCGAAGACTACAAACCTTACATTTTCTACAACCCAAGTGCAATTCAAGTACTTCCAAAAATATATTTCACATTCACACTTACACTTGTCAAAATTTACAAGAAAACAAAAGCTTATACAATTGAGATAATTCTACTCTTCCAAGGACACTTCACTCCATCATCCTGTTAAGGAATAACAAATATAATGAGGTGAGGGAACGCTCAGTGAGGCCAAGTAAAAAAAAAAAAAAGCATGCAAGATCAAAAATATACACTTTTATTAAGCAAGATAAGTAACCAAAATTTTCAAGTAAGAACACAAATAAGGAAATTAATTACACAATCAATAAAGGATACAGGAGCTCTCAGGAGCTAGTCCACCGCTTGATCAGGATTTTTAGTTGAGTTGACACTCCGTCAACATAACAAGAACAAGTCCATAGAACCACACTTATCAACCATCTCCTTCCACCGTTTCAACCCCCCAACCAGGCCCGCTCGCCAAAATAGGTAATTTGGTAATACTCGAGTATACCCAAGCAAGTAGTTAGCGAACGCATTCCAACCGATGAAACAGGTCAAGACCCATGGCTTACCAATCTCTCGGCCGAGCCCTTGCCGGCCCGAAGTGAAAGGTTTACCGATGAGTTTTTGGGCGTCCCTAATAGGTTTAAGTAGCAAGTAGGATGATGAGACAACGCTCAATCATCAATCAAGTACAAGTACAGATTTAGGCAAGTCATCACAAGTACAAGCAGGTACAAGCAAGCATGTTCATGTCAAGTAAGAGAGGTCGGACGAGATAATGTACACGTCCGCCTTGACAAGTTTAATAACATTTTTAATTCAAGCATGTAACAAGTTCAAGCAAGTCAACAAATCATGCACTTGACACTCACCAATAGTCAATAGGAAGTGAGAGCAATTCAGGAGATCAAAGAAACTTCTCGGTGTCCACGTGATCACCTGAGAGATGTATAATCAAAATTGCCTAAGTATGCATTCGAGGTCAACTTTCAAACACTTAAGGTTTTCGATTCCAAATTAAGAGGAATTTCATGTACTTGTTGAAATCCATTTTCCAAGTATGGAATGGTGTACAAATACTCAAAAGTTTATGCCTGAAAATCAGGACATGTTTCCAAGGCATTTCTAAGCTTTCATCTTCCTTAGAAGAATTTTCAGTTTTGTACAGTATTCTTTGAAAAATCATAACTTGAGTTCTATAAGTCCAAAAATTACGAATCTTATACCGTTGGAAAATAGACTTGATGAACTAAAACTTTTCAGAAGACACTTGTGCAAGATTCAGATCAGAACCTAGTCGAATTTCAGTTTAAATCTACTACTACAGTAAAAATAGGGCATAACAGTCTTGATTTTCAGTCAATTTTGAAAATTAACCAAAATTCACAGGAATCGAACTAGCCCTTGAAATTTATACCATAGAAGAACTTGAATTCTAGTTTTAAAGGCCACAAATGACACTTGATTTTGACTCCCGAGAAAGAAAATATAGTCATTTGAACATGAAGCATAAAGATGTCCTGACACTGAGATTTTCCAGGTTTGAAGAGCAACTTTGAGACATCATTTGAGCAATGAAATGGTATTGGAAAAATACCAAATTTTTTACACGTAAACCTCTGTATGTGAGCTACATTTTTACCAAAAATTAGCTAAAAAATCGCATGGGAAGGCAGTAATCAAAATGACCAAAGTTGACTGAAATTCTTGTACTCATTTCTGCCTCACAGCAATCTTTTTCTTTTGCAACATTTAACTCATCCAAAACAGCCCCATTCCATTCCATTTTCAAAACAAAGACTTTAGCAACATTTCTTGGGCAAATGATGGTAAGACTCAGACCAAACAACCCCCAAAAACAGGGCAGAAAATAGCAAAAAGAAACCAGCAGCATTTCCCCTCTTCTTTTGATTTTGCTTCTTCCTTTCTTCCTAACTTTCTAACATCAAAAGTCAACTAAAATCACCACCATATCATCTCATCAATATCAAAACAGCCACACATTCAAGTCTTGTGAGAATCCAAGAGCCCACTTCAACAACCCAAATCCAACAAGAATAACATCAAGAAGCTACAAAGCTTAAAGCTACAAAATGAAACCAAAGGAAAAGATTTTGAAGAAACTAGAATACCTCTTCTTATCAAATGAAACCCTAGGATGATGTGGTCTAGAAATGCTCCAAAGCCCCCTTCTTTTAACCTCTCCTAAGCTTGGCTCTCTCTGTCTCCTTGTTGATCCTCAAGCTCCAAGGTAAGTTAGCAAGATTTGTTCAAGTTTCTTGGTGGATTTAATGGAGGATGGAGTTGATTATGAAGACAAAATGAAAGGGGAAGAGGGGGGAGGAGAGTCTGGCTGAAACAAGAAAGGGGAGAGAGAATTTTGAGAGCTTTTGGAAGATGAAAAATAGTGAAAGATAGAAAAGACATAAAGCTACTCTTTAATATGCAAAAAGTCAACTTTGAATTAGTGGCCAATAATGTTCCATTTGGAGTTTAATTTCAAGCACTCACTTCTAATCTCTCAATTAGCTTGTCTTAATCTACTATTGATCATTCTTATTCTCCAAGATTACGTTCCTCTCAGTCCAAATGTTTGCCTTGAAAAACGTGTTTTTCTCATTTTTCACAATTGAGCAATAGAAAATTAAATTGAAGGTTAAATAAGGTTTTTAAAATAAAATGAGGTAATGTATGGCGCAATTGCAATGAAAATGATTTAAATCAATTATTCAGAGAAAATAAATAAATAATTAATTAATTAGGTCAGATAAAATAAATTTTCGAGTCCTCACATCAACTCTAAAATTATTGGGTTGAGCCTTATGCAATGTGAGTTAAGCTGAATTTGGGCTAAACATTTTATTTGATTTAAATGTAAGCTGAGTTTGAGTAGCACCAAGCTCAATCCATTATATACTCTTCTCAAATAATATAATATACTACAGCACATATATACATACACACACATTTAAATACCCGCTACTAAAATATTAGTCCGGTTAACATATAGTATTTTGTATGGCTAATTTATAATAAATTATTATGTTTTAATCTCTAATTCATAAGTTTATGAATGTTATGGTAAATGATACCATCCGTGGCTATGAAGTTCAAACTTTTATTGAAATTACAACCTTATTTAAAGGGTAAAATGCACTAAATATCTGCGAACTTTACCCTTAGTTGAGGTCTATCCCCATGAACTCATTAAATAAGCATTTTGCTTGCCTATTTGATATTTTAAGACAAAAGTGCTCATTTTCTTTTGTTTTTGGTTTTTCATTCCATTATTTTTGCTTTTCCACTACTTTCTTTTAAATTTTTATTTTTTCTTCTTTTACTATTTTCTTTTTTTTCACTTCTTTTATATCACTATTTTGTTTCACTTTCCTATTAGTATTATCAACTATATGCTTATTGTCACATTCTAACTATCTTTTAATTATAATTTTGTTCTTGTTTTATTTATTTACACTAGTATAGAATTCATGACAAACTATATAACATAAAAAAAGATATACTTGTCATAGTCACAAAGTGTATATTACCAGTAATTTGACTATTTAAAAAGATATTAGCAAGCTAGAACATTAAATTACTTAATATTTACAAGTATATCCTAAAAAAGTAAAGTAACTAGTATTTTTATTTACTTCTTTTATGTATAGTTTATTAACCATTATGATTGGAATTTGTTATTGCTATTATTAAAATTTATTCTAAATTCTAGATGTATTGATTCAAAATAACATATAAAAGAGTCTATGCGCACAGATAAATTTTTTTTAGATCATATACTTTGTTATATCATAGATTTTATGATAATTATTACTTCTAAAAACAAAAAGTAAAAAAGATAGAAATATATAAAGAGTAAGTTAAAAAGATTAAAATTAATATATAGATAATTATAGCAAAGAAAAAAAAAAGTAGTTGATCACACGAAAGAAGATAGAAAAATTGAAGAAAAAAAAAGAACAAGTAGAAAAAAGGGCAAAAAATGAGGAAAAAGAAATAAAATGATAATTATTATAGAAGGGGCACTTTTCTCCAAAAATATAAAATACAAGAGCAAAGTGTGACTGAGGGTAGAGTTCAGGAGAGATTAATGCTTTTAACCCTTATTTAAATGTTATAAACTGTCTATAGATGGGCCAATTGTTTCATTTAATTAGATTTTTGTTGGTACCCTATTTGTGAGGAATGATTTTGGAGCCTATTAGGGCAATTGGTCCAGTTTGGGACTGAAAAAGGTTGCAATCGAACCGTGGTTTTGGTATGGACTGCGAGTATGGTCCATGCTACAGCAAATCATCCTATAACTATAAGCTAGTATACCACCAAGTCTAACCAAATCAAGGTTGCATAAAGTATTAAACCACAATTTTGAAAAATTAGACTAGATATACTACACACATGATATTTTAGATATTAATCAATTCACAAAACACTTTAGCACTTTTACCGGTCATGTGCTCCATCCTAGTTTTATGACCATTTACAAAGCATAAAACTTTGCTAGAAGCGGCACTGCTCCTATGGTCATTTAGGTGAAATCACTCTTAAGTTTTATATAATAAAACGCCAAGAGAATTTACAATTTCATTAAGAATGTACTTCAATGAATTGCCTATATATATAAGTAGAAACCATTTCCACTCGAGTAGGATGCTCCATCTCATGAGCAAGTGCTTTGAGCTCCTGCAACATTCAAAGAAATTGATCTGAATATGGAGGAAGATACTGAAATTGAGAAATTTGCTAAGAGATAAAATTTGCTCAAAGCATCAGATAAAATTCCATATAGTTGCTTTGGGTGTGAAGGAAGATACTGAAATTGGGAATTACTGCCCAACAATATATTGCAGTATCCATTGGTAATGGGAATAATACATCCTTTTGGTTTGATTCTTAGCATCCATCGGGTCCTCTGAATCAGAAATATTCCATTTCTCTTTAAAAAGTTTGGGGTTGTCCACCAGTTCTAGAGTAGTAGATTTTATTAAAGATAATAGTTGGAACTGGCCACATGATAGAAGATTTAACTCTCAAGTGAGAAAGTTTAAGAAAGCCATACCTCCAGCTCTCTTAAAACCCTTGCACAGAGATGACAAAGTAATCTAGACTGGATCCTTCACAGGTGAATTTTCTATGAAATCCGCAATGAAATTTGTGTTTTACTCTAATACAAAATTGATTTGGCATAGACTTGTGTGGGGCAGAGGATATATTCCCAAATTTGCTTTCAATTTATGGTTGGCAATTCAAGAGAAACTGATGACTAGTGATAGACTGCACAGATAGGGAGTTCAGATGTGACTATTCTCATTCTGATGTGGCATATATGGCAAGAGAGGAATCTGCGGGTGTTTCAACAGAAGAGTAGATCAAGCATTCAGCTCGTTGATATGATAACAAAAGTAGTACAGATGACAGTTTGTTCTTGGCCTAAAGCACCTAGAACCAAGGAAAATTTGGAGCTGTTATTGGAATGGGGTATTGACTTCAATTGTTGATTAGCTAATGATGTATTAGTACTGTAGTTGTAGATAGCAGTGAAGTAGGGGAGTTGCTTGTAATAGTGTAGGGCCATGATGTAAAGGTAGTTCAGAATTAATAAAATGGTCCTTTCATTAAAAAAAAATGAGAGGAATACGATTCAGATATTGTTTTCTGTCTAGGAAAGGAAGTTTGTGATGTTTCAAGTTAGGAGGGGTTGAAGATGATGGTTTGATAATATTTCTTGCTATAATCTCAACTTAGGTAGCCATCTTCGTGAATATGCTATTAGCCTTCAATTTCTTAGCAAATTTATAGAGCTCCCTAGAACCAAGAGGATACTAAGGCCCTACTCATGGAATTTCTGGAGCAAAATTATCATTTTGACCCCATATTCTTAGGGTTTTTTTCTACGTGGTGATTCATCATTTTTTGTTATCATGTACCACTGTTATACTGGATATATATCTTCACATAATACAACAAGGGCAGGAGTAATACAATAAGGGCAAGAGTTTTGGTGGCATGAGCTAACGGAAGGCCCCGGTGAATCTCACAAGGATTTTAAAACAAAACTAATGATGCCCAAGAAATAAGTTTTATTAGGATCCTTCAGCTCTGAGGTGATATCAAATAAATTGTTGGGCTAAATATTATCATACGTAATGAGCAGGATTAATTTCAGAATATATTGATGTGTTGTATCATCCAAGACTTCGTAGAAAGCTCTCAAATTATTAAGGGATATAGAGAAAAGAAAAATTACTGGAAACTAATCCAAGATTAAATTATTATCACATTTTTCTTTGTGTATATATCAGCCATAACTCTCGTGATCCTATCATTCAAAATCTGTCAAAATCTGCTATGGAACAATGAGGAACTCAAAAAAAAAAGTACTTATGGAATAATAGAAACGGAGCAGTTTTTGATAGTGCATATGAGGACCCTTTCAGCATCGTATCCTTCTCCATTTCTTACCTTCAATAATTATATGATGCTCACTCTTCAACCTCGAGGCCATCCCCCATCACAAGTAAATCTCTCTCACCTCAATCGATGGATTAAACCACCCAATGGTTTTTATAAAGCAAATTTTGACGAAGCTATCTTCTCCAGCAATGTGTCACCTGGAACTAGAGTGGTAATCAGGGATGGCAATGGGCATTTTATTGCAGGTTTCTCATGAAAAATCTCGGGGCTTATGGATCCACCAGTGGTTGAATCTTTTGTTGCAAAGTTGTAGTCAAGCTTCTTCATCAATAAAACTTGCAACAAGTTGTCTTTGAAGAAGAATCGTAAAGTGTCATCAAGATGATTGAGAGTTCTAGACTATATGATGCTCACTTTTGCATTCTTATTGAAAATGTCATCTTTCATTTGCATAATTTCTTAGCTTGGGAGATTTCTTAGACTCCTATAAATAATAATAAGATTGCTCAACTTTTAGCTAAGCACATATTAACAATTTCAAATTCTTGTGTGGAATGATTCTCCACCTTACTTTTTATTTCTACTTTTGAAGTAGATTTAGTATGTTATTAATCAAATTTGCCTCTGTTTTCTATAAAAAGGGTAAAAAAAGGCATTAATAACTAAAAGTTTAGAAAATGAATGAATATGTCATAGACCAAAGTTTTCATCTTTTCTTTCCCGTTCTTGTATGCTCTTTAAATTAAATTTTCTTCTCTTTGTTCCTCAACTACCACACAAAGTACTAATTGCCATTATGGAGGAGATGCCCTTCCCTCCATGGGAGGACTTCGATTTTGTACCTCCTAACTTGTACTCAATTCTGACTTTGCACTGTCAATTTTAATTTTTTAAAATTTTTGATATAAATCAAGTGTTCACATCCATTTTACGATCTATGACTAATCCTTTTCAAATCGTGTTGGGTACTTTATGGGGGAAAGCTCTTCCAATGTTTGTTACTTGTTTCTTTGCTTAACAGACAGCTGATTCCACATTCTCAAATAAAAATGAGGGGAAAAATCACACAAATCAAGCTATTAAAACTGATGAACAAACTCTGGTACTCATGATTTGGTCAAAATATCATTTTAAGAGGCAAACTAAGAGTGGCAGTCAATTACAAAAAGTTAAATGATAATACCATATTTGATTGATATTTCTTGCAGCATAAAGAGAGTCTAATTATTAGCATTAGAGGAAAGAAAATATTCTCTAAATGTGAATGTACAAGTGGATTTTGATAGATAAGAGTACATAAAAATATTATTCAATATACAACATTTTTTCCCCTTAGGACAATACGAGTGGCGTGTCATGCCTTTTGGATTAAAAAATGTACCACAAATATTTTAAATAAAATGGATAACATTTTCAAGAGATATCCCTTTATACATGTTTGTGTTGATGATATCTTAATTTCTAGTGATAATATAGCCTAGCATATTATTCATCTTAACATTTTAACGAGTTTATATGTATAGCATGGATTAGTCATTTCTGAAAAGAAGACAAAAATTGGAGTAAAAGAAATAGATTTTCTTGGAATGGAAATAGATGGAAAGGGGCAAAACTCCAACCCCATATAGTCCAAAAGATTAATTAGTTTCCTAATAAATTAGTAGATAAAAAGCAAATATGGAGATTTTTTTTGAAATTTTAAACTATGCTTCAAATTTATATAGAACTTGGTAGAAATAAGAAAGTCTTTTTGAAAGCTTTTAAAGAAAAATCAAAAATTTGTTCTGTCTATATTTAGAAGATCAAGTGAAAAAGATTACAACATGTTGTAAAGATTTACCAAAATTATCTTCACCAAATGATAAAAACGATTTAATACTCGAAACTAACGCCTCAGACCAACTCTGAAGTGGAGTATTAGAAAAGGTTGAATATGATAAAGATATTCATAAGATTGGAGAAATTCTTTGTATATATACTTCATGTAGTTTTTCTAAAATTTAGCAGCAATATCATATAAATAAAAAAGAATTGGTGGTAGTTGTGAAAAGCTGTCAAAAATTTTATTACTTCCTTTTAGCCAAGAAATTTTTATTGCAAATGAATATTACTCGAGTAAAAGCATTTATTCTCGGATTTATTAAATAGGAAACATTATTATCCAAAGATACTTTTGATATTGAAATTATTAGATTTGACAAAAAGTGCTTGTAGATTTCCTAGCACGAGATGGCAGGACAAGATTTGAAATAGCAGATTCATAAGTTCCTTGCTCAAATGTCTAAAAAAATAGATAGCTTCCAAGACTAGGTGTATGGTATCATCTAAATTGCCAACTTTAAGTCAATATCGAAAGCAGTTTCTAATTTACTTATATTATACTACAAGGATATTCAAATAAAAGTTAACGATTATGAAACAATTGAAGATAATCTTTTTATCCTATTCCAACAGGTAAAGATAATGGGAAATATAACTCCAAATGAAGACACGTCATCCTCACAGATAAAGAAAACAGATGATCAACTGCCTAAGCATGTTGAGATAAAAACTATTTATGATATTATTTCTTTTAGACTGGATATTACCTGAAATGTGGTCACTAAGAGAAATCATATGATAGATAATTTGCTAGATAGTCATGCGGTTATTATAGTGCAAGCCCAGATAATGAAAGAATTATATTCCCTCGATAATACAGGTACTTGCTACATCGATTTTATAAGGATCTGTCTACGGTTCAACTTTGTCCAAGGAGCTGATGCTAAAGACACTAAAGATTAGCATAATTTTGGAATCATAAACTCTATTTATTTAACGAATCCAAGTTTTCTCGAGATCTCCCAATTACCCAGATGAATTCAGGAAAGAGTTAAAGATTGTTATACTAACAATCCAATGATTACTCGAAGAGATATTTTATTATTAAATTTCTGTCAATTGTACCTGTGATGACCCCACTTCTCCTTAGGGTGAACTCTAAGGTATCGGCGGGCCCCCTGCCCAACTCTCGCCAAGACTCACTACAAAATCCAAATAATAATACAAGCATTTATTCCTAAAACCCTAATTGAGGTCCAACAAAAATTAATAGCTAACCTACAAGAGCACAATCTCAAAAATTTTATCAAAATTATAATAACATTAACTTCAAGTACAATAAACCATCAACTTCACAGTTAACATCAATCCTATACAAAAGGTGTGGAAATCATACAAAAGAACCAATTTCCTCAATTCTCGAACTCCATTTCAAGACCTTTTAAGGAAAACAAATATATTGGGGTAAGCTAACGCTCAGTGAGGCCAAGAAAACATGCACGCAAGCAAGTTAAAGCGATACTTTAACAATTAAAACTATTAAGAAAGTAAAACCAACAATGTTCCATGTAGAGTAAGTAGACAACATAATATAAAAGGATACAGGTGGACACGGAAGGTAGAGGTGACTACCGTCCTCAGGGGCATAGCATGCACACCCGATCCAAATTTCTGCATTTGCCACAATTATAACTGGTCCACTTCACGAACTCTAACCTCCAATCAAAATGTTGACACTCCATCAACCACACTCTCACAACCTGTAGACACCACTTGAAACCCTCACTCGTCTACCTACACCCCCTGTACTGGGCCCGCTCGTCAAATAATAGATAGTTGGTAATACTCGAGTATACCTTGGTCGGCGAGCGCACTCCAACCGACATAAACAATATTAAGATCCATGGTTCACCAATTTCTCGACCAAGCCCCTATTGTCAAGTCGAAGTGAAAGGTTCCTGGATGGGGTTTGGGTGTCCCCACAATTTCAATAACAATAACAATCATTCAAGTAACCATCGTTCAAGTGGTCAAACAGTTGACAATTCAAGCAGTAGAACTCATTTAGAGGCAAATCAAATAAGGTGAGCGCGGTAAAGTACACGCTCACCGAGGCGCACAAGCATGCTTCTCAAATCATTAACATTAAATAAAGTCTTAAATAACATGTACTTGAACACTCACCTATACAATCAGTCAAGCACGTAAGCAAGATGATAAAGTTTCGGCAGTCGGGTCAACTTCACCAATCTCTTGGTCACTTGAGCCAAAACAGAACTATCACACTCAATCCAAGCGGCTAAAACTCAAAATTTAACCTAACTATCCAAATTCACCAAAGTCACTCA
Organism: Gardenia jasminoides; assembly: GCA_013103745.1. NCBI lineage: Eukaryota > Viridiplantae > Streptophyta > Magnoliopsida > Gentianales > Rubiaceae > Gardenia > Gardenia jasminoides. The sequence goes on along the minus strand of CM023097.1, from coordinate 7,858,291 downwards.
ACCACAGTCTCTTTCTCAGGTCATAACTCACCCAATATACGTCGGAATTGGACAAGGCTTAAAGCTATGGAAACTAGATTCAACATACTAAAAATCACTAGAAGACTTTGCTTGAAGATTCATTGGGCAAGATGGCCTAAAGTAAGCTGGAAAATCCAGCAGAGGACAAAAACGGGAAATCAGGCTGTGAAATCAGCCATTTTTGCGACTTTTCTGGTGTTGATAGGAGAAGAACTAGTGCACGAGTCTTATACTGTTAGAAAGCTGGTGAAGTCTAGTTTCAAATGCCACTAACGGCGCTCAATTTTGACTCCCGAGCAAGGAATTACAGCCAATAGAAGTTCAGAGGTCGCAATGACTGACGGCCAGATTTTCCAGATTTGAAAAGCTAGATTTGGAACAACATTTGGGCATTGAAATGCCACTGAAAAATTTCCAAATTCTGCACACTCAAACCTCACTAGGTGAAATAAGTGTGTACAAAAATTGAGCCAAAAACTCGCATGGGAAGGTAACTTTTTAGATGGCTAAAGTTTGCGAAAAATCTTGGAACTAAACTGCAAGGTTTTTCCTACTTTGATTTGCAAACGTTTTGTTCAACCAAATCAGTCCCAAATCACCCAAATTTTACTACAAAAACTATAGAATCATTCCTTTAACAAACGGAAGCAAAATGGTTGCAAAACTTTGAATCAAAATGCTTCAAAAACAGGACAACAATTCAGCAAAGTGCAAAGAGGAAAATTTCCAGATTTTTAACCTAAACCTTCAAGAGCTTTTAACACACCAATTGAACTCACATTTGCAAAACATTTTACCAACACATAGTGTAACATTTAAGCTTTCAAATCAACCAACGAATCCACAAAAATAGAAGTCCAAAACTGAGCTTGAAAAGTAGCAAGGTGGACCGGCAACATCACAGCAAAATTTTCAGGTATGATTCTTCACTTTTCACAAGCTTTTGTCAAACTTTTGATGCACCAAAAATGCTCATTTTTGCAAGGGATCTAGCTCTCATCTAGGCAATCATCTTAGTAGTGAATACCACAAGAAAACTAAGAAAATGATGGAGCTAAAATAGGGCAAAATGACCCCAAAAGACAACCGGCAGTTTTGAGCATTCAAATTCCAGGTTTTCAAGCTTTCCTTAGATGAAGTTTCAATTTTGCATAGTATTCTTTGAAAAATCATAACTTGAGTTCTATAAGTCCAAAATTACAAATCTTATACCGTTGGAAAATAGACTCAATGAACTAAAACTCTTGAAAATAACTTATACAAGATTCAAATTGAAAACCAGTCAAATTTCAGTTTAAAGCCACTGCTACAGTAAAAACAGGACATGACAGTCTTGATTTTCTGTAAATTTGAAAATTCACCAAAATTCATAGAAATTGAACTAGCCCTTGAAATTTATACCACTGAAAGAACTTGGATTCTAGTTTCAAACACAACAAATGGAACTCAATTTGAATCTTCCTACACCAAGTTACAACAGTTTTAAGAAGGCTGTTTTATCAACCCTGTTACACGAAATTCCAGATTTTTAAGCTTTCTTTCTCATCCATTTTGCAACATCAAACAAAGCTATTTTTACATGAAATTTTTCCCATACTTAGGCCATCATATCAGCATCAAGAATCAACAATAGAGACATGAAATCATTGAGCTAAAATTGAGGAAATGAAGCTGCAAGGAAACCGGTCACTCAAACCCTCTCTCGGCTCCTCTCCTTCTCTTCCCTCTTTCATTTTTAACAACAAAATTCCACATAAAACACCTCACACACACACACATTAGATCATCAACAGCCCCAAGTTCATATATGGTGGGATTTCATAGAGCCCACCTTCATCAATCAACAACAAAATTCATCACAAAGAGCTACAAGCTCTCTTAACCAAGAAAATGAAACAAATGAGCAAAGTCTTTGGTGGTTAGCAAGTTTACCTCAACTCAAACAAGAAGCTTAGTTAATGGCGGAAGAATTAGCTCACAAAACCCTCAATCTTCAAGCTCCTCAACCGGTTTCTCCTCTCCTAGCTAGGCCGAAATCACCAAGGAAACTAGCAAGATCTTCAAGCTTTCTTTAGTTGCAACAATAGAGATTTTGTGGTTGATTATTGAAGATGAAATGGAGGGGAAAAGGAGGAAGAGCAGTGTGGCCAAGAGGGAGAGGAAGAAGAGAATGAATAGTTGTTTGACTTTTGAGGATTTATTGGGAAAGTGAAAGAAATGAGAGAAAGTTGCTTCATTTAACATAAAGTCACTTTTTGTCGCGTCGGGGTCAATTCACTCGACACGACACTACGATCCCGGTTTCTCTCATTTATATACCCCGAATACATATTCTAACATTCAAAACTTATGTCTAGTGGTCGACCCTAAGCTCGAGTGTGAAATTTAAACATTCAAATAATTTAATCAAGGACATAATTTAAACGTGCACAATACATTTTTAAACTTTTCGTGCCAATATAATTGATATATGGAAATCAAATAATTCAAACTAAATTAATAAAATAATTTTATGAAAATATGGGATTTTTGAAATTTAATAATTTAAATTGGTGGTACGAGGTCTCACAATACCAGATTTCTACTAGGAGGAAAAATATGATACTTTTCATCATATAACTTTGGGAAAGGCAGAAAGCCTATCGATTAAAATACCTATCTCCAAGAAGGAATTTTAGAGATTCAAAGAAAAAGATATCCATTACGGAAGAGCAATTGGACTGAGAACAGTTATATCTAAAATGGAAGGGGCATTCAAGAAAGGATTTTGGATTTATTCAAGTGCTAATGTTAATTCCTCAGTAATGATTGTACCAACAAAGAATACACTACTTGCTGTAGAGAATTATCTCAAAGTAAAAGTTAATACATAGATAGAAGACACCTCAAAATTAGTCTCCAATCTATAAAGAGAAACTGTCAATTTAGATAGCATGGCATGGGTACGTGTTTGACTTGCAAAGAAGATATCAAATCAACAACCAACAACAGAGTAACCTTTTATAAAGAATGAAAGATTCAAATCCATGGACATGAAAAAAAGATTTCAAGTCTGAAAGAAGTAAATAATTTTAGACTTCAAAGATTTGAAATCCATAAAGAAGTAGATAATTTCAAATTTCAAATATTTGAGATCCATGGAATTGAAATCTTTCTTTTCGTTTCCGTGGATTTGAATCTTTTGTTCTTTATAAGGTTACTCCATTGTTTGTTATTGATTTGATATCTTCTTTGCAAGTTGGATATGTACCCTTCTGATGCTGTTTAAATTGAATAGTATCTCTTTATAGATTGGGACTACTTTGGAGGTATCCTTTGTCTATGTTTCTAATTTTTGTTTTGAGATGATTCTCTACAGCAAGTGATCTATTCTTTGCTAGTGCAATTATTAGTGAGGAATTAACTGTAGTACTTGCATAAGTTTGAAATCCTTTCTTGAATGTTCTTTCCACTCCAGATACAACTATTCTTAGTCCAATTGCTCTCTTGCAATGGATATCTTTTTCTTTGAATCTCATAAATTCCTTCCTGGAGGTAGGCACTTCAATCATTAGACTTTCCGTCTTTCCCAAAATTATAAAATGAAAAGCATCATATCTTTCTTCCTGGTAGAAATCTAGTCCAGTTGGTAGAAATTTTAATAATAAAATATCCTTTGGAGTAATCATTTGAGTGTTAGTATAATAATGTTTATATCCTTCATGAGCCCATCTGGGTAATAGGGAGATCTTGGAAAAATTTGGACTAGTTAAATACATGGAGTTTATGGCTTCAGAATTATACCAATCTATAATATATTTAACATCAGCACCCTAGACAAAGTTGAGCCATGGATAGATTCCTGTAAAATTGATGCAGCAAGTATCTGTATCATTAGGAGAATACAATTCTTTCATTATCTGAACTTGTGCTATGACAGTCGATGACTGTCTAGTAAATTATCTATCATATTATTTCTCTAAGTGATCACATTTCGGATAATACCCGGTCTAAGAGAAATAACATCTTGTGTAGTTTTTATCTCAATATATTTAGATTGTTAATCATCTGTTTTTATAGTCTGTGAGGACAAAGTGTCTTCATTTGGAGTTGTATCTCTCATTATGTTTACCCATTAGAATAGGGTGAAGAAATTATTTTCATTTGTTCATAATTGCTTACCTTGATCTGAATGTTCTTGCAGTATAATATAAGTAAATCAAAAAATTCTTTTAGTATTGACTCAAAGTTGGCAATTTCGATGATATTGTGTACCGAGTTTTAGAGGTTATCTATCTTTTCAAACATTTGAGCAAGGAACTCATGAATATGCTATTTCAAATCTTGTTCTACTATCTCATGTTAGGAAATCTGCAAGCATATGTTTGCCAGATCTAATAATTTCAATATCGAAAGTATATCCGGATAATAATGTTTCCCATTTAATAAATTGCTTACACTTTGATTTTGAAAGTAAATTGTTCTGAATAAATGCTTTTAATTGAGTATTATTCGTTTGCAATAAGTATTTCTTGGGTAAAAGGAAGCAGTAAAATTTTTGACAGCTTGTCACAACAGCTAGCAATTCTTTTTTATTTATATGATATCGGTGCTGAATTTCAAAAAAGCTACTTGAAATTTATCTACAAAGAATTTCTTCAATCTTATGATTATCTTTATCATATTCAACCTTTTTTAATACTCCACTCTAGACTTAGTCTGAGGCATCAGTTTTGAGTATTAAATCGTCTTTATTATTTGGTAGACAATTTTTGTAAATCTTTACAACGTATTTTAATCTTTTTCACTTGATCTTCTAAATATGGAGAGAATCAAATTTTTGAATTTTTCTTTAAAAGCTTTTGCAAAGGCTTTCTTATTTCTGCCAAGTTTTGTATAAAATCTGAAGCATAGTTTAAAATTTCAAGAAAACTCTATAACTTCTTTTTAACTACTAATTTATTTTTAACTACTAATTTATTAGGAAACTAATTAATCTTTTCGGCTATATGAGGTTGGAATTTTGCCCATTTCCCATCTATTTCCATTCCAAGAAAATCTATTTCTTTGTCTTCTTTTCAGAAATGACTAATCCATGTTGTATATATAAATCTACAAAAATGTTAAGATGAATAATATGCTAGACTATATTATCACCAGCAACTAAGATATCGTCAACATAAACATCTATTCTCTTGAAAATATTATCCATTTTTTTTGAAATATTTGTGGTGTATTTTTTAATGCAAAAGACATGACAAGCCACTCTTATTGTCCTTGAGGGGATGAAAAAGCTATATATTGAATATATCTTTACGCATTTTTATCTACCAAAATCCACTTTCACAGTCAAATTTAGAGAATATTTTCTTTCCTCTAGTGCTATTAATTAGACTTTCTTTGTGCGGCAAGGAATATTCATCAAATATAGTATTATCATTTAAGCTTTTGTAATTGACTACCATTCTCAATTTGCCTCTTACTATCTTTGCATGTTTCTTACCATCAAGTTGGGCATGAATATGGCAATCTAATCTTCTGAATTATCTTTAATTTTTCTAATTCATCTAACTATATTTTAAATTTCTTTTGGGTCTTGAAGACTGTATCTCATTGTATTAACTCTTATTATTTTATTTTTATCTATCATTTCTAACCTTACTTCTTTCTTATTTCTTTCCCAAAATTGTAAAGGTTTAGCAGAATAATATTGTCTAATTTTGGCCTTTACTGTTTCTAACCCTTCAATTATAGTTTTTATTTATCTTGTAGTTTTATTTATCATGTTTCTATTTTTAACCAAGGTTTTTCCTTCTGGAAAATGAGATTTTTCTTTATATCCTATCTCACCATATTGAACTATGTGAGATTTGAAGGAAAACAGCGTTTTGCAAGCATATGCAGATCTAAGTCGATGGATAATAATCCAATGTCCACATAGTGTTTTAAAGTATATTTGTTGTTTTAAAGTATAAAATAAGACTTTGTGAAATAATTGGAGAAAATTATTTCCAAATAAGATATCTGTACTTATATCGTAGAAGTAAAATGGTGGACATTTTACCAAATATGATCCTATCAATATCTGTTGTCAAAAAAATTCTTTGAATAACTGTATCTTATCATTGGAGATATCTAATCCAATAATATCTTTTAATTCCTTGCATATTGTTCAAGAAAACATGTGCATTTACATAGGTACGATTCTGATCCACTATCTAAATACGCAACAAAATATTCTACTCTAAAATCTTTATAAGTCAATTCGATGAGGATATAAATTCTAGTTGGATTAGTCATTTTGGTATATAAATAATATAATCATAATTTATTTGCAATCCATAATTAGTTATTTTATAAGAAGATACTTGTGCCAAGAAGCTAGTTCCAAGCATACTTTGTGAGGACCCGTACCGACTTTCATATTTTGTTTAAAGTTTATTATAGGCATTATTGTTGGCCAAGGTGTTTGTATGCTTTGTTTTACTTTTCAAAGTGTTTTGTTTTAATAATCCTGTTTTACACGTTTAAAAACCCTAATTTGAAACCGAAAACCCTAATTTGTCTCGGAAACCCTAGATTTTGATAAAACCCTAGGTTGATTTGGTAAAACCCTAGTTTTGAAAATGAATATAAGTTTTATGTTCAACTACGAGTTTGTTACTCCTTGATTGTATGTGTGTTAATGCATGATTAGGCGAGTGATTAAGACTTCTAGGTGAATAGTGGCCTATGTAGGTGAGATTAAGTTTTGATAGATTAGTACCTATGGACTAATTTGATAGGAAAAGAAATTATGTGGGTAAGAGTGGAAATAATCTAAGTTGGTAGGTTTTATTGGCATGCTAATTTTGACCAACTTTTGACTAGGTAAAAATATCTAATTGAGATTATCTTTTGGGCTATTTAATAGCTTGAGGTTGCCGGCCAAGCAAAGGAAAAAAAAAAGAGGAAAACCGTGAGGGAAGAGAAGAAAAGAAGGAAAAAAAAAAAGAAGAAAAGCTTGGAGATTTTGCAACTTTCAACCATTTGATTTTGTTTTGGAGCTAGGAGGTGAAGCTTGGACTTGAAAACTTGGGGTTTCACCAAGAACATCATCTAGAAAGGTTTCTTCTATTTTCTACAAGCTTGAATTTGGATGAAGATTATGAATTGTGGGGTTTTGTGATTCCCATGGCTTGGTTCATGCTTATTTTTAGCTTATGGAATGATTCTATGGATTAGATTGGTTGATTTGGATGTATTTATGCCTAGCCATGATTTTGAGTTAGGGTTAGGGCTTTGTTTTAGTGCTAATGGTAGGAATTAATGTTGATTCGTTGATTTAACTGGTTGTGTGGGCTCTTGGATTCCCACTTGGTTGTGTGGGCTCTTGAATTCCCACTAGTAAGTTAAGGATGTTTAGTGTGTGTTTGTATGGAATTTGTTGCTCGAAAAGGGAATCCTAAACCTTGAAGGAAAAAACGATTTGGGGAAGTTGGGGGCGAATTTTCCGTTTGGTTTAGTTTCTTGGATTGTTGTGTGTGGTGTGTGTATGTGCATGTTTGGGGCAGTGTGTGACATGTAAGGGGCTGAATTGCATGTTTGTTATTGCAATCGAGTCAATGGAATTTGCATGGGTGTGTTTTAGTTGCACGGAACTTGTTTGGGCGTTGAACAGGAAAACAGAATTTTACCGGCAGCAACTTTGGCTTCATTTTTCGTGTTGATCCTTTGTGATTTAGCTTTTGGCCAAAACATGAAAGTTATAGCCCTTTGTTCTATCTTTCCAACACATTTGGAATTTCTTGATTTCGATTTGTGAGCGCTGATTTATGTCCGTTTGAAGTGAGCCTGTCGGACATTCTGACGGCAAAAATTTCTGAAACTGTTTCTGCATTTTTGACCTAGAAGGAGTGAATCTGGGTCAAAGTTGTCTTCATGAAAGTTGTATCTTGTTCTCTTAGCTTCGAAACGGTACCTTGTATGCTCAAATCCGACACTTGTAGCCTGAGATATGGGCAATGGCGTACAAAGTGTCAAAATTATTTTTTCCACCTTTCAGTGTGTGTTTTCCGTTTTCATTTTGTCCTCGTCCGTTTTCCGTCCAACGCCCATGTATGTGCTTCTTTTGCTATTTTAAGTGATTATAAGCATTTTGAGAGCTTAGTTCATTGGGTATATGCATGTCGCGTCAGTTCACATTTGAAATGGTTTTCTTCCAATCTTACGACGAGGTTCCTTTAATTAGAAACCAAAAGGTTAATGGTTTGATTTGCATGTTCCAGGTGAGTCCGTGGACGTTGACGAACGTGTTTGACTTCTACATTGTCTTGCTTACGCTCAACTGTTGGTGAGTGTTCAAGTGCTTGTTGTTTTCATGCTTGGATATCTGATTTGATGGAATTCAATTGAAAGCATGCTTGTTTGACTTGGTGAGCGTGTACTTTACCGCGCTCACCCTTGTTTGGACTTACTTGAATTGAAATCGTAAAATGCTTGTACGTGTGCTTGTTCTTGACATGCTAGAACCAAACGGTTGTATGTACCACACTCAAGAGAGTGGGAGGTACCTCTCCTCCCGTTTGGGTCAGATGTTGATTAAGTCGATTGGAGCGTAGTCTCGTCGACTCATTTACCAAGCGGTAGTATGTACCACGCTCTATGGAGCGGGAGGTGCCGCTCATCCCGACTTGGTTTAACGATATTGCTATTTTGACGAGCGGGCCCGGTACAGGGGGTGTAAGTAGACGGGTGAAAATCAAGTGATTGCTACGGTTTATGAGATAGTGGTTGACGGAGTGTCAACGTTTCCGTTAAAGTCCGGACTGAAGACGAATGATGGAGCGGCAAGTTGTATCCTTTTCTAGTGAATATTTTATACCGCCCTGTATGTTTTTTCCTGTTATTGTTCTGTTAAAGTGTGTTATTGCTTTAACCTGCTTGTGCATGAATTCTTGGCCTCACTGAACTTTGCTCACCCCATAAGTTTTGTTTTCCTTAACAGGTCCGGAAGGGGTGCACGGAAATCGAGGATTCTAGTTTTGTGGATTTTCTTTTCCTTTTGTATAAGTCGGAAGATAATGGATGCCTTAGATGGTTTGTAGTATTTTAGAGTTGTTCCAACGTAACCTTGATGAAATTTTGGAGGTTGTAATTTATAAGAATTTGTCGGTTTCTTTTACAATGGTTTTATGGTTCTATCTTTTGAGTCCTGGCGAGAGTTGGGCAGGCGGTCCGCTAACCCCTCTGGTTTGCCTTTGGGGAAAGTGGGGCTGTCACATACTTTCTAAAGAATCATTAAATCCTTCATTTTAACAAAAAGTCGTATAGTTATTTTGAATTCTCCTAATTTTATACTAGTTTCAACTGCTTATTTATTTCATAAACTTCTCGATTAAAATTTGTATATTGATAAGGTTTTTCTAATTGGTAACAAATCAAATTTTTTTATCAAGTTGTAACTAATATAACTGCCGCTTGCCCCTATATCGATAAAAAATCAGGTTGTAGTTAATATTCTCCTTCTATCTTATCATTGGTACTTATTCTTTTATTAGTTTTTACTATAGAATTTAATCATTGAATACTTCCTACCCAGTTTCTATTTAAGATAATCGTGGTAGTATTCTATCATATGGGTTAATCATTGATTTTTGTTTTAAATCAAGTTCAAATTCCCCATCCAATTCTTCTATATTGGTTATCAAGGGTGGATATATCCTTTCTAATTTAGAAAATAATTTAGGGAAATCTATAAAGTCTTTGTTAGTAAAATATTTCATATAGTGTGTATTTGATAAAGCATAAGAAATCATATAAGTAATAGAATATGGTCTATTACCTTGTTTAAATAGATCTTTTCCTTCAAATTTTTGTATTAATGATAACATTTTATCAAAATCTTATTTTGGAGCTTGTAAGCAATCTAGGGATGTATATTAAATATCAGTTTTCAGTATTTTATATTTCCTTTTAGAATTTCCAAACAAGCTTCTTCTCTTCTTAGAATTCTATTATTTAATATGGCTAAAGTAATTGGACTATCTATGCCTTTTCTAAAAGTAGATCTTATAATCATTTGGATAGATCCAATGTGCACCTATCCTATCCTATCTCTAATTCTTTTATCAATCTAATTTAGTTGAGTTAATAAATCTTTTTTAGATAATAAGGGTATCATTACGTTATCAGAAATCATGCTTACTTCTAAAACTTTTTTCTTTTTAAAGATTAGCCTCATATAGTCCTATGGAATCCACTAGATGGATTTGTAATATAGGTACTATTTTGTATCTTCTTTAATATGTTCCTGTTGGAGTTATTATTACTATTTTGTAATAATAATCCTGCTGGAGTTATTATTCTATCTTCTTTATTTTCTATATTGACCAATTCTGCATATCTTTATTCTGTATATTCCCAATCTATTATTTCTACCAATTTTGTACTTATACTATTCCTTGCTAATTCTGATTCTTCATTTTCATTATCTAGTCCTTTCTTATTATAATCTATAAATCTTAAACTATAACTTCCATCTGGATTTTTATATATTATATTATTTCCTGGTACTAGGTTAATTTTTTGTTCTAAATGCTTGACTTACATTCCATTCCTCTCTTGCTAACAATTCTAGTTCTATGCTTAGGGGTTTTATCATTCTAACTCCTTTACTACTTATTGTCTCTATTATTCATTTTATATTTAATTTATATTGGGTAATACTACTATTAATTACTTTCCCTAAGAGTCCTAGATTAATCAATAGGTTAGCATCTTCCACGAAATTTTCATTGCCTTGTGTTTGAATTCCTACTTCTAAATATTCTATATCCTTTATATTAACTTGAAAATCTGGTACACAGTAAAATATTACTTTATTTTGATTTATGCCTACTTCTATAAATGCTATTACCACCCTTTTTACACCTTGTTTCCACCTTTTATCTAATACGACTATTAATGCTTTTGTACCTAATTGCTTTCTAGCTAATCCTTTAATTTGGATTACTATCATACCTATATGTATTAATTTTTTACCTGTTGCCTTTAAATCATTTATAGTTTCTTTACTTATTATTTTCAAGTTTTTAGGTTCATTGTTGCTAATATTCTATCTTCTCTATTTATCCTAATAAATTGTGTTTATAAATTTAACGGGTCTGTCTTATATAATATTCTAGGATTTAACATACTAATTTGATGATTATTAAATATTTCTATATTTCTATCTATATCTATTATTTCTTCTAGGGTTATTTCTGAATTATTAAAGCTGTTTCTACTAAACATTCTTCCTAAAAATGTCCAATTTCCTAAGTTAATTTATTTATTTACAGGTTGGTTCCTAATAGTTCTACTAGTTCTAGGAAAACAAATTACATTTACTCTACTCATTTTATTAATCCAAAGACTTGAATTCCTGTTTTCCTACTTGGCTTCTTTTCTGTTTTATTACTAATTTTGATGGTTTCTAATTCTCCTATAATTTCTTCTAGGTTTTTATTATAATTCTTTTCTACTGGTTCGTTTTCTTTTCCTAATTTTTATTCTATGTATCTAATCTTTGATGTAATAACACTAATAATCCTATGATAATATTATTTTGCTTAGGATATATCTTATCTTTTGTATTAGTTCCTAAGTATTTGGTAAATCCTTCAAGTTCAGAGTGATATTTTTGAGAATTTGTATAAGCCTCCTTATAATATTTATTTTCCTCCAAATTTAAATATTCTAATTTTTTGATACTATTTATCATATTACCAGCCAATTATTTTATTTAGGTGACTAGAACCCTTTGAAGCGCTCTCATACTAGTTTCTGGGGGATACCTATTCGAAATGGAAACCCACAAACCTACAGGCTAATTCTAGGTCTATGTTTTCCACTTCAGTTTTAGCCTACCTATTCAATACTTTGAGACTTAAGTTCAAAAATCCATTATAAAACAAGATCTTTCTTTGCTCTTCTAATGTTAAGGATATAAGATCTTATCTTTTGTATTTGTTCTTAAGTATTTGTTAAATCCTTTATGTTCAGAGTAATATTTTTGAGAATTTATATAAGCCTCCTCATAATATTTATTTTCCTTAGGATGCTTGGTGTACAATGGACTACCATAAATGTCTCCATAGGTCGGATTCTTATGGCTTCACACACACACACACATACACACACGTATATATATATGTATATATGTATGTATGTATGTATGTATGTATGTGTGTATGTATGTATGTGTAGTTATTTCCAGTTACTTTTATGGCTATATATGTGAAGAATCCATTGGCCACAAATGTGAAAATTTCTTATAATCATAATTTATCATGCATTATAGATGATAGATAGATTGAGGACCATGGATAAAAATGAAAAGCGTCGAAAACAACATGCAGAAGTGCCAGCCAATTTAAAGTAAAAGGTCTTACAACGGTGTAGGGAAGCATATGCCAAGAGAAAAGCTCAAGAAAAATAGGTATTCGGGCACAATCAGTTGGATCTTGGTGATATCATGTATGAAAACAGGACTCTAGAAATTGAAAATTTAGATGCTTACTCACAAGTGTCAATGGTCGGTAGTGAATCATCTTTTCCACAATCATCTTCCTATACTGTTCTTTAACTGTGGATAAGAATGCGGAGCGGCATAAGAAATATATAGAGATGCCACAGAACATAAAGGATTAGCTTTTAAAGAAACATAGAGATGCCTATGCTAGCAAAAGAGCTTAGCAAAATCAAAGTTTTACAAATTATCAATCCCCAATTAGGAAAGCTATGGCAACTTATAGGAGGAAGCACAGAAACCACCTTCTTGGAAAGAAGAAGATACAACTAGAGAATAAAAACTTACTACCTAAGCATGAAGTATGATAAGTGCTTGTTTTGCATACTTTTGTGTGGGTACTTATGTGTGTTTTAGTTTGTTTTTATCTAAGTTTAAGATAAATAGCTATGATTTTAGTTGGATTTTACATTTTATGGTTGAAGTGAGAAACATTGCATTTCTATGGATTTAAACAATTAAAACTTCATGTTTTGTAGGTTTTAATAATTCAATTATCTATTCGAATGAAATGAAAAGATATTTGGATGATTATTGATGATTTGAAGTGGATTTCACATGACATGAAAGGATCAATGGATGAAATGCAATCAAGAAACCAAAAAAAAAAAAAAACATTAGTAGCAATGATACATTTCGGTAGATTGGCTATAACTTGAGCTACAAAATTTGGATTGAGATGATTCTTGAACAATTTTATAGCTAAGAAGAAAGACCAAATTCTTATGAGACACCAAAATCCAATTCTCGCATTCTTATAGCCAAAAGTCCAATTTACTAAAGTATATTGCTGCTGCGACACTCTTCTGACCAGTCCTCAGTATTTTTGGCATAACTCAATGTCCAGCACTCCAAATGATCTAATTCTTATGCTATTGGAAAGTTGTTCAATGGGATGCAACTTTCATGTTTTCTACAAGGGCTGATTCTGCCATTTTCATAGAGATATTTTTAAACCAATCCGCAGCCAAATTTCTGAGCGAATTCAAGGCAAAATGTAATTGTTTTGGAGCGGAAATGGAGGAGCAATCTGTTCCATAATCCCTGCACGAATTGTGGGTTGGTTTGTAGTCAGAAGAGGTGGAGTGATTTTTAGGCTTCTTCTCCAATTTTCTTTATATATTTCAGTCTCCCTATAAACACAATAGAAGAGGCATGAACAAAAGGGTCCAAGAAGAGAAAAAGATCCACAAGAATCACCAAAAATGTAGATCTTAACTAGACCTTAGCTTCTTAGGGTAGATTAGTTGCTATTTAACTAGCTTCAATGATAGGGGTTTGATCTCTCTTAACACTTTAACTTTTGTATTTGATTCCTTTGATAGTTATAATATAAGATTGAATTGTATTTTCATTTGCTTTATGTTTAGCTAAAGTTTCATGCCTTGGATTCGATGAACTTACCATGATTTGTCTGTGAGGCTTGCTTGGGAGATATGCTATTATTTTGAGTTAGTTATTTAGCACTTTTGCTCTTACAATCATGATTAACTAGCCATTAGTTATGATTATCTAAAGATGTTGGATTATCAATGGAACTTGTAATTCAATACTAGTTCAAGGAAGTGCTAAATCTAAGGAGTACACTCATGAAAGCAGAGATGCATAATAATTTTGCCTTGAATTCACTTAGAAATTAGCTTTGAAAGTTGTCCAAAAAGATTATATCAGATGGATAGACTAGTGTTGACCCTCATATCAATGCGTTTACATCCTAATGACTTAGTTACCTACTAATGTTGAATATGCTATATCTATTTTGATAAAGTTTCTTTTAACAAAGATTATTCCATTTTTTCCTTCTCTTAGATAGAATTCTCAGTCATTGTTGGCAAAACAAATTTTATTTATAATCAAGTAAAAGGTTTTCATCCTTGTTTTAACTATTCGAAATTGTCTTTATGATGAATTAGAAGGGTCTTATCAAGACTTACGCATTAGTTTTGTGAAAAGTCATTCCAGAATGGGATGAAGTGAAAAAACGGTGTTTTAGTTACTTGTGACTAGTCAAATACGACACAATTTTTTTTTTTACAAGAGACTCCATTATTCAGAATGATAGCAGCAACTATGCCTAGCCTAAAAGTTTCAAAGAGTGTGACTAATGTGAAACTTACGTATTATCCTACATTAGTAAACCAATATTACCTTACATTAAGTGATTACTACCAAGTTTTGGAACTTTGGAACTGCTAATGCAAATGAAATTTGATATGGCAATGCATATGAAGACATAACACTCAGGTCTTTTCCTGTAAGCTTTCCAATTTGAATTATGTTAGCGCAATTATGTTATTTTCTCATTTGGAATTGATTTTTTGATTTTTTTTGTTTAGTAGTTTTCATGCTTACATTATATCTTGGTTTTTTTGGCAATACGAAGACTAGAGTTGTTTAGATGAATTTTACATTTCTACTTGAAGTTGATTGTATGTTCTTGGTGTTTGTGCACCCATATAGAAAATTCAGGGAAAACATGATCAAGTATTCCTGCTAGAATTGGGCTAGATTAAAAAGTTTAGTTTTATGAATCTTGCTCCTTTTAAATATTCAAACTTGATTTATTAAAATATGGGAGATGGATCTTGGGAAAGACAAATTAGCTTAAAATTTCACAAACTAAGGTCTATAAGTCTGTGACGATTAATGTCTTTGTTTGCTTGTACCTATAAAAGGGTAATCAACATGGCTTAGTAGGGTTTAGAATATATTAGATTTTGTTCCTACATGTACATGATTTAGGCTGATTGCAAGTTGCTAAATGGTGGTTAAGTCTATGATTCTTTTTGTATTTAAAAATCTGATTTTTTGTCTAGATACCCTTCAATCTTCAAAGTTTAGTCTTAAAGGGAAATAGTTTTTGGGAAAAAGAAGCAGAGGGAATTCTAAGACATTATTTTACTTTTCCTTTCTGTTTCTCTCTTTTCCTTTTACTCTACCTTTAAATTTTTTGACACTTCTTTTTTTTTTTTATTGGCAAATCTCGTACATGGGGGTGTTGACACTTCTTTTATATGTGTATCCATATTTTTATTGTTTTATTTATTCTACTTTGATTATCCAGAAACATATAGTTTTTAGACTCTCTTAAGACAAGCTACCAAAGAAAAATGTTACCTCCAAAAAGACTGTTTAAATATACTTTGCAGTGGAGTTAGCTTACTGTTATTTTTATATTTATTTTTCTCTTTGACTATTAGATTACTGCTCTATGTGGTTGTTTTTCTGCTATGAAAGTTGGTATTTTGATTATGAGTTATTTCTAAAAAAGTTAAAATTGATATTGTCACTAGACTTCTGCATTAGAAGCAATGTTGTATATGCATTGAGTTAGAGTTTTGGTCAATGATTAGTGGTGTGCTTCCTATGATGTTAATAAGATTGTCATATTTGCACTTTGTTCTGGAAAAGATGTGTATAAGAAGCCATTAATTTCTAATATACTCGAAGATTTGAGTGATCGAAAATGCAAATATTGGAACCTTGGATGCTGATTTAGTTCCAATGTTGACACTTTTAGTTCTTTCCTTCTTTTTATATTTTCAGCAAATTAGACTATGTACTTATGAACGTAACTTGTATTCTATAATGTGTTTGCATGGCATTTGATAAACATTTGGGAAGACTAACTGTTGTACAATCGAACTGACCTGTCGGTTCGACCGGTCGAACCACGAACCAGCCTTGGCTCCGGTCCGGTTGAGTGTTAAACCTGAAAATTATATAGAACTGCTAAAAACCGGTCAAACCTTTTGAACCGGTAAAATCGGATGAATCGCGAACTAGCGGTTTTTTTGTGTTAGTTAAACATTTTGTTTGAAAATTGCAAAATGCATTGTTAAAACTAAGGTTTGAACCTAGGACCATTACTATAGGAGACAAAACACCGACCATTGCACTACCACTAGTTTTATTACAAGTTGTCTCATAATGTTTTATATGTTTTTTAAATAATATGGGAAAAAATTAAACAATTAAATCTCGATATTTAGAAGTTTAAAAAAAACACAAGTCATTAACTCTTACCCGCCATCTCCTCCTCTCTCATCTATCCACTCTCCAAAGTCTCCATTTTTTTTCCAATCTCACCTCTATCTTCTACTCCTTTAATCACAGAGATTTTCATGACTAATAAATTGATTCACAAACTCATCTTTCTAATTAATCTCTATCATTTTTTGCGTTTCCACTTCTTCACTTTAATCTCTTGAAGTTTTTTTTTTCTATATATCGATTTTTTTCTAGTTTGAAGTTTTCTTTTGTTTGTTTTTATATGATATGTTTAAATATATACACACATACACACAAAAATATGTATATATATAATGCCTTTTTTTAGCCTTATGCTTTGAATTCTTTTTTTTTTTTTTTGCTTGAGTTGTGATGCATTTGTTTGAAGTTCCTTTATTTGGTGGCTGGAGGCAAATACATATTTTTTCTTTACTTGGTGGTTGGATTTATTTTTGGGAAAACATTACTTAAAATTAATGTGTTCAGACTTATTAATTTTATTTGCTAACTTGGGTAATGAGGATGAAGTGAAAAAAAAATTAAGAATTTGAGATTATCTCGCCACAAGAGTCATCACCATGACTGGCGATAGGAAATAATTATATTTAGATATTTTTATAGTTAAGCAAAATGAATTGCCTTTCTTTTTCTCCCTCTTTTTTTAACCAATTTAGTATATTTAAAAATTGATTTTCTTCGTAAGAATTTTTTGATAGATTTTTTTAAATTTTTCTATGATTGTTGAATATTTCATTTCAGTATTATGATTTCTCAAAATTTACCTTTTAGACTATTGGAATTAAAAAAAATCTGTATAAATCTCCTAAATCTGAAAACTTTTAAAGAAATTTCCTCTATAAATCTCATCAATCTACATATGCATATATTTTAATTAAAAATTAAATAAAAATATAGAGAACCAGGTTGAACCAGTTGAACCAGGTTGACCCTCAACCCAGATGCTTCACCGGTTCAATCTCCGGTTCGGGTTTGAAAACATTGGTGGGCACAGGTCAATCCTGGCATTAAATCCACACCGCGCATTGGCACAGTAACTACCGCCTGCTATGTAGTAATAAGGAAATGGGACCTATACAAGGAGGAGGCTGGTGTCTGACTTTGCCACTGAAATTAACAATGCACCTAGGTAGCTGGGAATCCGTGCCAGGAACGAAGAGGCCTATGTGGAATATCCCTCAGGAAAATCCTAACCAGTCGCTATTTTGCCTGCAGGCAGTGCATTGCTCCCCTCCCTCGGCTTTGGCAACTTCCAGCGGCACTTTTTGGTTGGGGAACCGTGAACGGCTGTCTTCGTCCACATCTCCTTTTTTTTTACCATAATAACCTTGATAGGAATGGAATCAGAATAAGGGTGTTTGGATATGTTATTATTTGGGATTATTTAGTTATCTAAATATCTGTAGCACTTTTTTGATGTAATGTATGTGAGTTAAAAAGGTAATTGAAAAATGTGTTGATGATGTAAGCGGGGAAATAAACTAAAAAATGACATATCCAAACAAACTATTTAATTTGAAGGAGCGAAATAGGTGCACATATAAATTTTCGAACCAATGTAAATTTTTTTAAAGATTTTTGTCGGGGGCAAAGAGTATAAGATACAAAAGAAGTTTTCAGAATTTTTAATATTTTAAATGGAGAAAACATAGATATCTAGAAAAGTGATAAACTCAAGTAATATTGCACACATCTGATACTTTTTGTAGGAAACTACAGAAATACATGGATTAAAAAAATGATATTTATTTTAAAATAAAATTAGATCTTTGGAAAAGTGCTGTTGGACAAGATCACCATAGTGGAGCTACCTGTGGCTGATTTGGCACTAGGAATTTAATGAGAAAAAGAACAAGTAACTTGCCCCAACAGTATATTCTACCGGAATTTCAACAAAATGAGCCCGAAATTCCACTCTAATTCAAGTATATTTTGGAGACAAAACTTGACTTTGAGGTGTTGAGGTGGAATGGGGTATTGCAGTTAATGAGTATCAGTCATTCTTGGCTAGAGTTTCAGTTGAGAGAAAAGTATTGATTGCTTAACTTTTAAGTTTCAGAAATTGTATGCAAAATACCAATTTTGTGAAAAAATGATGAATTTAATTATGTGATTTCATACCAAATTTGTTGGATCAGGATGCATACAATACAAAGCTCTCGAAATGTCAAGGAAAGAAGAGAAAGCAAGATAACTGCAAACTAATCCAATGTTCAACTAGTTTCATATTTTCTCAATTAGAACTCCTCTAGTCCTAGCCATGAGGAACTAGTTTCAACTAGCTTCTATTCTAAAAACATTTCCATAAGAAGGGGAAAAAGTTTTTTTTTTCTTCGTGAAAATGTTTTTTAAAATAAAAGAAATAGAAGACTGGAAAATTTACTTGAATTCCTCAATCTTGACAGTTTCCATCTTTCAATCCTAAACTCATAGTTATGGTGTTTATCATGAAATTACTATTACTCAAACATAAATTGGCAGGCATGTTGAGAAGGGACAAAAGCATTACATACAATGGCAAAAAACCAAGACCAAAAGGTGAGGGGACAGTACTTGGTAAGTCCAGTCAATAACAGATACAAACAAAATGATTTGTAGTTTTAACTACATTTTTCTTTTCGAGTTTTTAAGTTGCCACTTAAATTAACTTAAAATGTTTTCAGATTTTTGTTTATTCCCATTGGATTTTAAATATTCAATTGGATGTAGGTAAAATTTTTTTTTCTATGTTGGAATGTAAAGAATGAAGGGATCTCGCAGAAAATTTAAGAGGGCAACATAAAAGATAAGAGTTTTAGATAGGGTACAAATGTGAGGCAAATCACCAAAATTGGTAATGTAAAAAATGAAGGGATCTCGCAGAAAATTTAAGAGGGCAACATAAAAGATAAAACGAGTTTTAGATAGGGTATAAATGTGAGGCAAATCACCAAAATTGGTAATCTTACTAGCCAAATTCATAAATTCGAGGGAGGGAACAATTGCCCTCTCTACACAGGCAAGGAATTTTATAGGATTAAACAAGGGATTGCAAGATTATTCAGGCATGGGAGCTATATTAAACCATTACAATTCACTCCTAATTCCTAAAAAGTTTTTCTTCATTAGATTCCTCCTACTTGAATAGCAACCTAGTAATCCAGCTGACTTCCCTAGAAATTCGAAGAATATGTAATTGTGCTATTTTGCTGTTTGCACTAGAGACGTTTGGTTCTCTCATATTTAACCTTCTTCGAAAGGTCAGTTTGTTTCCCATAAGCAGTTTGGAGCAGGAGAGCATTTACCGTGCCGACTTAATAATCATTAAAGAAATCTCTTCCACAGTTTATGACAATTACACTTAGTTCTCAAAAGTTTCAATAATTACACTTACATCTCTTATTAAAGTAAAATGTTAATAATAATCTTCATGGAATATCTACACAAAAATAGTGCCTTAAAAACAAAAAGAAATGAATAACCACCCTCTTTTAAACTGTATGTTACAAAATCCATTTTTTTCACCATTTAATCCTTTTACACAACCAAGCAGTTTTTTCCCGTTTTCATTTGCCGCACAGTCGCACACCTTCATCTTGCCCAAATCCTAACCACTTTTCCTGCACTATTAGGAGGTCCATGTGTGATTGTTAAAATGACTTTGGCAATTGTATGTGATCCTGAGAAAGGTTTTCGAAAGCATTTGATTTGCGCAAAAATCTACAAAGGGCAATAATAAAATTTCATAAAAATACAAGTTTTGCCTAAACATCAACGACCCTCAAATTACGAATCTTGAGCCTCCAATTGGTATCTCTATCCTCTCATAACCTTTCTTTATCGTTACCCTAACTGTTTTTCCAAACCAAAAATACAAGGCACAAATTTAATAATTTAAGCCCCACGGCAACTAAACACAATTGTCGTAAACTTCAAGGGAGATTTTCAAAATTATCCCATAAAATTGATCTTATTTGTACAAAAACTCTAGAAGGACAGTTGTTATAATTTCACTCAACAAAAACTTTTGCACAAATATCATACTGCACTTGCACTAGTAAACCTCCAAGCTCCAACTGTTTCTCCACCATTCTCCTATTTATCTCATACATGGCGATCACTCCAACCACTTTTCCAACTCAATTAGAGGCAAAAAAAAAAAAAAGAAGGAAAAGAACTCAATTAGATGCATTACCAAAATTACATGACAAATCAATGTGATTGTGTCATAAACCAACCTCTGGTCAGGTTCCGGAATTATCCCATAAAAATATTGATTTGAATTGTACAAAAATAAAAATCTACAAGGGCAATAATGAAATTTCATAAAAAGACAATTTTGCGTCATTTCGTACAGCACTCGTATCAGCAAGCCTCCAGGCTCCAACTGGCTGCCCTGTCCCACAACCCTCCACCGTTTCTCTCCTCTCTCTTTTATATACTTTCCGTTCTCTCCACCCCTTGTCCTTCATGTTCTGTGGAGGAAAGGAGACGTGAAAGGAAACTGAGCTAAACCACCAAAGAAAGAAAGCAGATAAAAAGACTCGAATAAGCAGCCTAAGGAAGAAAAGAAAGAGAAAATGGCTTTGCAGTTGAATGCTATCAACTTTCAATCCCAGAAGTTCCCCTCTTTTGCTCTTCCACCAATGGCCAGCCTCAGATCTCCCAAATTCATCATGGCTTCAACTCTTCGGTCTGGAACAAAGTAAGACAATTTCCCTTTTCTATTTTCCTCTAATGGAAGGCTTTTTGGTATTAAAAATGAATATTCCGGTGGCCCTTTTGTTCTTTTATGCATTTTTCTAATGAAAGTTTGGATCTTTGCAAAATTTGATGTTGTTATGCTGTTTATTCATCTGGGTTTCTGCTGTTTGGCTCTAATTTCGTTTCAGATTGTTTAACTTCTTGTTGGTTTTTATGATCTTGTTATCCAAGATTTATTTATTTTTGGGTCTGTTCGAGAAATTAATTTTTTTTTTTGCCTAAAAAACCAAAAGTTTCTGTGCATATACTTCTTGGAAGGTGTTATTTTAATTAGTTCATCATTTTACTAGTTTCTGGAAATCCAATTTTCTTCTTTCTAAGGCTTATCAAAGTATTTGCAACAGAAATCCATCAGTTTGTGGTTTAATTCAGGACATGTAGGTCATTTTGTCCTTGTCACTTTCACTTTCTCAATTTCCATCTCATAAATTGTCCAAATTTTCTCTTTATTTAATTTTTTTAATAGTGGCAACTAATGTACTAATGCTTCTGTTTTTAACACTTTGAAATGGTCAATGGTTTTGTGATTTCTGTGTGCTTATTGCTTCTTGTTATTTTCCACTAACTTATGGTGTGGACAACTAAAATATGGATATAATTTAATGCATTTAGTATTAAGTGGTTGTAAGAGCATTAGACTTTTCTGATTGTTTTAATTGTTGGACTCAACTCTGAAACTTATCTTGTGTCGTTGGTTTGGCACTATGGTTAAATGGCCTGGTTCAGTTCATATCTTTTTTCTCCTGTAAAAGAAGGTTAGACATGCTAGTTATAAAATCTTCTGGTTCACAGGGATTCATCTGCTGCATTCCTATGCCCTTCCTTCCAATTAATCTTTCTATCTGAATAATGTTAATTTTCCTTATTTAAGTTATCATCCTACACCCCTCTTGTTTAGTGCGAACTTGTCTTGTGTGATAGCTTTCATTTGTGTTGCCGCATAAATTCTGTCATTTTTGTTGCATTTATAAGCTGTGAACAGCTGGATTACCTTTTTGTGCATGCTGTTTACATGTCAAGATTGGTGAGATTCAGCAAACTCTTTATCACTTTGCTAATTACATCCATTACAATGTCATTTATGGAACTTCAGTTGCATTCTTCTCTAGTCGTCATTATCTAGGAAGATTAACATACCGACTATGATACAATGCATCTGGTATTGAGTGGTTGTCGGAGCATTAGACATCTTTTGTTTGTTTTAATTTGTTGTGACTCAGCTTTGACAACTATCATTGTTTATCGGATTGGCAATATGGTTAAATGGCCTGGTTTAATATGTCTTTCGTTCTTCTGTAAAAGTAGATCAAACATATGCTATTTTGAAAATCTTAGTTTACAATTGACTCTCCTCCATTGTTATGTCCTTTCTTTCAATCTATCATTCCTATCTAAATGCTTTAAAACCCATTTTTCCTTACAATCTCACACATCTCTTGTTTCGCGCAAACTTGTCCTACGTATCATTCCTCATTTTTTTGTCGCCATCTAAAATCTGCGAACAGCTGGATTACCTTTTTGTGCATTCTCTTTATGTGTCAAGATGAGTGACAGGGAACAAACTCTTTATCGTGTTGCTAATTAGTTTAGTCACATTGTCGCTTATGGGAATCCAGTAGGATTCTTCTGTAGTCATTATTATCTCAGCCAATTAAAATATTGACCATAGTACATTGCTTCTGGAAGTAAGTGGTTGTTAGAATGGTAAACATCCATTGTTTGTTTATAATTGTTGAGACTTAGTTTTGAAGTTATCTTGGTTTTTTCAATATGGGACTTCAGTAGACTTCTCATTTCTGCAATTTCATTAGTGGTGTTCTTTAGTCATCGTTATCTCAGACAACTTCAATATTGAGTATAGTACAATGCATCTGGTATTAAGTGGTTGTTAAAACAATGATCATTTGTAGTTTGTTATAAGTAGTTAAGACTTAGCTCTAAAATTATCTTGTTTTGTTGTTATGGCAATATGGTTGAATTGCCTGGTTTAATTTATTTTTCTTTCTTCTGTAAAAATCAATTACACACATGTGACTTTGAAAAATCTCAACTCACAATTGATTCATCTCCTTCATTCCTATGTGCTTTTTTCCAATTTATTCTTTCTATTTGAATATTATTAATCTCCTTTTACCTTATTATCTTAGACACCTGTTGTTGACTGCAAACTTGTCCTGTGTCATTTTCTCTTCCCACCTATAATCTGTGAACAGCCCTATGACCTTTTCATGCATGTTCCTTATGCATCAAGACGAGCTGGATCAGGCAAACCATTTGCTGTTTTGGTTTTTAGCCCAGTTGCATGCTCATTTATGGGATTTCCGTTGCATTCTTCTTTAATCATTAATACCTTTCTTTTGTAGTTTTCCGCATAAGCTAGTGGTTCAATATGGCTAAGAAAACTACTATTGATGGAATTTTGTTGTCATCATCATGGTTATTTCATAAAAGTGCACATAGCGGCTTTTATTCTAAGGATATTAAATTGTTACACCTGATATGGAATTTCATAGATTCTAGTTGGTGAACCAAGTTTTACTTGTATTTTTTTGTCACAGGTTCTTTCTCTTGGACTCGAATTGTTTCTAGGTGGTGATTTAGAAAAGTACTTATTTACATTCTTTCTCTTAATTTCTATATATTCTTGTGTTTGGGGTCGTTTTAGTCAGATAGCCATTTGTTGATCTGTCCTACATTGTTTTGTGGGACCACTGTTATCTAACTCTGGTGCCCCCAGGATTTACAAGTTTTCAGTTTCTTCTACTCTTCATGCTGTTTTTATGTCCTCAAAGAAATACCCTTGAAATTTCTTGTTACTTGCCCTCTTTGTAGTCAAGTATGTTGTACAGAAAAGAGCTTGAATATCCCTGCACCTGACCTTTGTCTACCCTCGTGGATTCACTTTCTATATGTGTGCACTCTGCTCTGTGTTGTTGCATATCATATCTCTTTGATCTTACTTCATCTATTAGAGAAAGTCGATAAGAATGTTATTCTATTGTTTTTGGCTTGTGCTTTGATACAGTTGGGTATGGATACTAAATCTAAATAACATCTCATGTTTTATAATTTTATCTTATCTAGGACAAGTCCATAACCAATAGAAAAATGCAGTATAGAAATATGACATGAGTAAGTATTTTGAAGCAAATTTATGTTTAGTAGCATTTATGTACTTGTGGTCGTTTCTATGTGCAAGGGTGCCGAATATTGTTCATAAGTTACATGTTTATTTATATATTTATGTTGTATTTATCTATCACATATGTAGACTTCCAGTTAAAAGATGCAAAAATCAACTTGAGATAGTATACAAATATAAGATAGCAGATCCTAGTAATTTTGATTAGTATATTCTAGTCAATAATATGAACATCTAGGAGAAGAGATGGATTCACAGAATATGGCATCACTATCACCATTTTTCTTTTCATGTTCATCTCTATGGTAAAGTGTAGGTTTGTGTAGTTGTTCTACATTCCCTGTTCCAAAAGGCAATCATTTGGTCGAATTATTCACCTCACAGTTTGAAGGTAGATAAGACCTGAAGCAAATTTTCAATATGGCGACAGGGGTTTGTCGTATGTGGTTATTTTACTTGGAAGATTGGGATCAGTGGTCACTATATTGCATGACTTTTGCAAGCTATGGGTTAGCCTTCTTTAGATGACACAGTTGTAAAATATTAAATCGTTAAATGATAATAACATTGTTGAGATGGCTGTAAAACATATTTTTGGGGTATGACAGATTTTAGTGTTTTGAAATTTGTATACAAATCAGATAGTAAAATATTGTTAGGAGTTTTCATAGTTTAATTGTTACAATAAACCATTGACCTCCAAGATCATTATGTTAAGTTGATGTTTTGGATTACTATAGTCTGTTTTCAATAAATATGCCACATTCTGGGATGATCTTATCATTTTTCACATCTCTAGGGTAATAGCTGTCTCTTATAATTTTGGTGCATGCCTGTATCATTTACTCTCGGGATTGAGGCTACCATTTGGGTTCATGGTGGACGAAAGTGGTAATAGAACAATTATGTCCAATCTGTGTCTACTTATTCTGTTCTTCTGTATAAAAGCTGGGTTAAAGCTGCAAGATATCTTGGTTACTAAGGCTTCTGTATGAAAAACTGTCTCAGCTATTTGATATAGTTATGTGACATCTATTACAAATTCCTTGCTAGGTTTATATTTAACAACATGGATTGAAGCAGTGGAAATGTAGCTATACCATGAGAAGCTCAGAATGTCATTGTCTTAGCAGAATTACATTTGATTGGTTGGGGTCAAATAATATGTTTGAATTATGTTGTCCTCATAGGAAGGAGTAAGATGAATTCTGATGGACTTGATTCTCGAAAGTTAGGTTTCATTTCATTATAGTCTCTGAAGGCAACCTTGTTTTCCTTCTCTGAAATAATCTAGTAATGGATAATTGCAAACTAAGCTTTAACTTGCTTACCTGCATTGATACTCTGGTGTTTTTGCCATATTTGTTTGACTGTGTGGTTACGATTAGCACTAAGACAATCTAGAAACAACTGCATGCAGAGCAATTTTACTTTAGGATGCAACATATTTGTTTTATTATCTAGTCATGGGTTCTAGGGTGGGTCTATCCTGGTTGATAAATTTCCATTGTTATGATGGCATCTCCATGCTGATTCTCTTTTATGAAAGATTTTCGGTAATGTGTATCTGTGGTTCTATATGTAGGGAGGTTGAAAACATCAAAAAGCCTTTCACTCCTCCCCGTGAGGTTCATGTACAAGTAACGCACTCTATGGCGCCTCAAAAAATTGAGATTTTTAAGGCTATGGATGACTGGGCTGAGGAAAATATATTGGTTCACTTGAAGCCCGTGGAAAAATGTTGGCAACCACAGGATTTCCTGCCAGATCCTGCTTCTGATGGATTTCATGATCAAGTCAAGGAATTGAGGGAACGTGCAAAGGAAATTCCAGATGATTATTTTGTTGTTTTAGTTGGAGATATGATCACAGAAGAAGCCCTTCCAACTTACCAGACCATGCTTAATACATTGGATGGTGTTCGTGATGAAACAGGTGCAAGTCCAACGTCATGGGCAATTTGGACTAGGGCTTGGACTGCAGAAGAAAACAGGCATGGTGACCTCCTTAACAAGTATCTCTACTTGTCTGGACGAGTAGACATGAAACAGATTGAGAAAACAATTCAGTATCTGATTGGGTCAGGAATGGTGAGGCATCTTCCCGTTTAATTTTTTGGCTATGCTATCTTATTATCTGTTTCAGTACTTTCTCTGTTTCTTAATCCTTTCTCAATCCTGCCAAGCTTCCCCACATTTTTTGAATGTGAAAATCTTTGTCCTTAAATTCTTTTTTTTTTTTTTTTTCCAATTATGAGCAGAAGTGTGTCCAAATTTTGAAATAGAAAAGTCTGCAGCTTCATTTCTCCTTGGAACATATTTTTTCAGTTCTAAGGCGTGTCTTGTATACTGTCGATTTGCAATCCTAGTTAAACAATTTCCATATCTAGATCCTTATGTTGTCAGGAAAAGTAGTTTAATGATTGTGCAATTGTATACTTGATTTTTCGGTGTATTAAAGTGAACCTCTTCTATTATGCACGGAATCTTTCAAATCATCAAACATTTAAAGCATTCAAATTCGGTTGGTGGCTGTTGTTGGGAGGTGGGGTATGGAAGGATTGGTGCGTTAACAAATAGCAGTTTTTGGAGCAGGTAGGAGTGGAAATTGGACTTGATGTCACTTTGTTTAAACATGGTCCTCAATTCATTGCTTCTGTTTGAACTGAGAACATTGCTTGATCTGTTGACTTACTGAACTGTTTAAGAATTTTGTCAGTAGATTTCTGAGTTATTATATTATTCTTATCTCCTTTTCCCTCTTTGCATTTAATATGGTCCTCAAACTTCAAATCTCATTTTTCTATTACCTCTTGCAGGATCCTCGGACTGAAAACAGTCCTTACCTTGGATTTATCTATACATCCTTCCAAGAAAGGGCAACTTTTATTTCCCATGGGAACACAGCCCGACTCGCCAAGGAATATGGGGACATCAAGTTGGCTCAGATCTGTGGTACAATTGCTGCAGATGAAAAGCGTCATGAAACTGCCTACACCAAGATTGTTGAAAAGCTATATGAGATTGACCCTGATGGGACTGTGCTAGCATTTGCTGACATGATGAGGAAAAAAATTTCTATGCCAGCTCATTTGATGTATGATGGACGCGATGATGACCTTTTTGAGCACTTCTCAGCTGTTGCACAACGCCTTGGTATTTACACAGCCAAGGACTATGCAGATATACTGGAGTTTTTGGTGGGCAGATGGAAAGTGGGAGATCTGACCGGACTATCTGCGGAGGGTCGAAAGGCTCAAGAGTATGTCTGCGGGTTGCCTGCTAGGATCAGAAGGCTAGAGGAGAGAGCACAAGCGAGAGCCAAGCAAGGACCACGCATTCCCTTTAGCTGGATATATGACAGAGAAGTGCAGCTCTGATTGCATGACCAAAGAACTTGAGCTGAACTTTCTGGCTAGTCTTTTCTTCCCAGAACACATATGTAGGTTGGATATTTGAGTTGTAACTTGCTTACAATTTCAAGTGTTCCGTCGTGGGAGAGAGATTTTGTCAGGAGTAACTTTTTTTGTAGATACTGGTTTATCTGTCTGGTATCAGTGGAACTCCTTATGGAGCAACTGTAGTTTTATATTTTACTTTGGCTATGGTATGTTTTGCACTTCTAGTCTAGTGTTTTGTGACTGTAAACATATAATCAATATTAGGCAATTTTGATTATAGTCTACTGATACGTATTTGCTAATTTACTGCTTTTGATGCTTGTTCAGTTGCCCTATGTAGGGCTGCTTTATGTTGTTTTGCCCTTCTGGGTACCGGGCTGTGTCCTTGGGGTTAGTTATGGATGCATTCGGAATAAAAGAGAACTAACGGTTGCACTTGTTCTCTACTTTCTTGAAAGTTAGAAACTTTTCTTTTCCCGGTTAAAAATAACATTTATGATGCAATCATATAATCTATTACAAATGGAAATATGTCCACGCAAATTTTATCTCATCAGCTAATGTGATTACGTGGAACTTGAGTTTGACAGATCAAGATGTGATGTTTCGTGTCAACCTATGACAACAACTACCAAGTCTAATAATTTTAAGTAATATTTTCAAGCTAGCTGTAGTGTGTTCGTATCCAAATTCTCTGCGGTTGCAAGTGCAGCAACCTCCTAGATTGGAAATTTATGTATTTCAAAATCCCCTAGTGGCTCAAGAATTAAGTTCCTGTATCAGGGGTGAATTTGGTACAAACAAGTTTATTAATCACATTAGCTATTCTGTGCTTACATTTTTACATGAATTGGGTGGCAAAGTCATAGGTTTTGTCAAATTGGTGAGTCAATTAATTTTCACTACACCACATGGGCCTAAAAGTGTACTTTTAATAAAGGATTGTTATTTTAAACTACCTTTTATCCTGGCATTTTTGTTGGGTCCATATGCACAGGTTAAGCACATTTTGTAGGTTTTATCCTGGCACATTTGGGTCCACAACTAATTGATTGCAACATTTTGTATCCAAAAGCGAGTTTGTAAACTAGCTTTGTCCCAATTATGGCGTTTTATCAGAGGATAACAGCAGATCTTGTGCTTAAATTTCTCAGTTAATTGCAGCCCAATATCATTACATACTATTAATTTGACCCCTTAATTACCCGCCCTTTCCTTTCCAAGGAAAAAAGAAAAATTACTTAATCCTATGCAAATATAAAATTATTTGAAAATCATTATTATTATTTTTTTAATAATAGCACGTTTGTGATGAGAGATATATACATTTAAAAAGTTTGCTGAGAAAGATTGTCTACAAGATTTTAATATAATTGAGTGCAAATAACAGTATTGCAGAGGGAATGGAAAGTTAGAAACCTTTTTGTTTTAGTGGATTTTGACCTTATTTATTTATTTATTTTAGAAAACCAGTTGTTTCTATGTTAAAGCAGTTTTTTAAGGTCTATGGTGTTTTAATGGCCACCAGACTATTACAATAGTAAAATTTTGGGGCTAATTCCACTTTGTATCCTTTGACTATATCCAAATTCTCACTTTGATTCCTTAATTTTAAAATGGGATACTTTCATTATAAAATTTATCATATTTTAGTTCCAAAAATACACTACTCATTTATTTTAGTCCCTAAAGTATAAAATTTGCCACAATTTAGCCCCTAAAGTATAAAATTTATCTTAATTCCTCAATAATGTTACTTAAAGTGAGACAAATTTTACAGTTTAAGGATTAGAGCGTTCCGTTTTAAGGTTTAGGGACTAAAGTGAAAATTTGGACATAGTTGAAGGGTGCAAAATGAAACTAACCAGAATTTTTGGCCACTCAATCCATAAGAGTTTCACATGATTCACTTAACTACTTATTTTGTCTATATTAGCCATTGTATACGATTTGGCTGATAAATATTTTTCTACTCAGTAAGTTTTTTTTTTTGGGGTTAATTATAGGAACAATGTTTGTGATAGCCCCACCTCCCCCTAGGGCAAACCAAATGGTTCGGCGGACCGCCTGTCCAACTTTCACTGGGACTCACTACGGACACCCAAATATCGATCCAAACATTCATTCGTAAAGTCATCATTAAAAGTTATTAAAACTACTAATAAACTCTCACAAAATACAAACCCCAAAATTTCGTCAAAATTACATTGATAATAACTCATTGATAACAACTCCAAAGTACCATAAACCATCAAATTTATCCATTAATTTCAATCTTATACAAAATGAGGAAATCCTACAAAAGTACTAAGCTCCTCGTTTCACGTGCCTCACCTCGAATCCTGTTAAGGAAAACAAATTGGGGTGATAACGCTCAGTGAGGTCAAGAGAAACATGCACAGGCAACTCAAGCAATTAAATAAATTAGTAAAACAATAAAAGAGCCAAACAGTGAATTTAGCAATAAAGCTTTTAAACAATACAATTTAAAGGATACAGTTGTCGGCTCCACATATCCACAATCTCTGTAATCACCTTCTCCGCTTCACAAGTATCAATTTCTGGTCATACGTTGACACTCCGTCAACCACTCACTCTCACAGTCCACATTCACTGCTTTTCTCTCTCTCCCGTCTACTTACACCCCCTTGACCGGGCCCGAACTCCTAAATTTGAACAGTGTTTGGCAACCCACTATGAGTATGCCAAGCCAGTGGACTCATTCCAACCGATGTACTTTAAACAGTAAAAACCCATGGTTCACCCATCCCTTGCCCTAGCCCCTGTTGCCGGACAAGGTGAAGGGATCCCCGATGGAGTTTGGGCGTCCCCACAGTTATAAACAATTCAAACAGTTCAATCAAGTCAAGCAGTCAAACAAGTAACAATTTAAACAGTTACGCTCATTTTGAGACAATTCAAGAATGTGAGCGCGATAAAGTACACGCTCACCGAGGAACACAAGCATGCTTTCAATTTATTTACATCATTTAAAGCAATTAAACATACACTTGAACATTCACCAAGTCAAAAGAGCAAGTAAGTGTTCACACGGGCGGATTACACTTCCGTAGGTCCTTTCTCGAGGAAACTTTGTTCACCTGAGGACAAATTTTAATCACTAACCAGGCCAAGCGAGTCGGTATGCCAAGCAGTGCATTTGAAGTTTAGATAACTAGTTCCACTAATTGGCACTTTCAAAGAAAATTCATAACTAAAGTTTTACACTTCGGAATTGGGCGAGGCTTGAGCCGTTGGAAACTAGATTCAACCCTCTAAAAGTCGTGAGAAAACATCAAATGCAAATTACCAAAGCAGGGAGGTAAATTTTGGAGATTAAGTGGCTGCTGAGACAAAATCCAGGGAAATAGGCAGAATTTTCAGTCATCTTTCAAGAATCACTGTAGCTCGTAGGAATGGATTTAGTGTGCAAGGGTTATACCGTTAGAAAGCTCTTTGTGTCTATTTTCAAATGCCACTGACAGCACTTAATTTTGACTCTCGAGCGGGAAATGACAGTCGTTAGAACAGAACAGGACAGGCTGCTTGACAAAGCAGGTTTCCAGATTCACAGGGCCGACTTTGGTAAATCCTTTGGAGGTCGAATACACATTGGATTGACACCAAATTTGGTACACATACTCTTCTATATATATACTATAATCCTGTCAAGTTTCAGCCATAGAATCCCACGGTAAGGTCAGTTTCCAAGTGTATAAAGTGTGTCCAGGTTTTCAAGTCCAAATCTGGAAATTTGTTCAACTTCCTACTTGGGCAGAAATCTTTGAAAAATCGCAAATTGAGTTATATAAGTCCAAATTTCACACACTTGGTATCATTGGAAATCTCTTTGAAAGTTATAAAACTTTGCAGAAGACACCCAGTTAAAATTCTGGGTAGAAATTGCCCAGATTTTCGAGAAAGAAACTGCTACAGTACCAAAACAGGGCACGTCAGGTTGGTCGACCAGCCCACTTTGAAAATTCACCAAAAATTTTATAAAATTAATTGGCCTCTTAAATTTATACAGTTTAAATTCCTACATAAGAAGTTTCAAACAACACCAAAGGCACTCAATTCTGACACTTGAGCAAGAAATTATAATGGTTCAAAAATGGAAGGTTCACAAAACTGAATTTTCTGGAATCCGAATTTACAGGGCAGAATTCTAAGCCTTGTTTGAGTGACGGTTTCTTGTCCAAAAATTACCAAATTTGGTACACTAATACTTCCATATATAAGCTAAGTTCATACCAAAATTTAACCAAAAATTCGAATGGTAAGATAGTTTTCTACTTGCCCAAAATGAACTGGACTACACTTGATCATTCCTGCAGATTTCACTCCCTTTCTTATCATTACCTTTAACACATCTAAACCACTTCCGATTGACCCCAATTTCGTACCTAACCTAGCATTAACCTTCCTAAGCCTAATGATGATAAAAAATGATAAAGGCTTATATAAATTTTTCAGCATTAATTCATCCCAAAATTCGGCCAGCTTACTTCCCCAAATTTCCAGATTTTGACTTCCACTCAATACTCATTCTTGCTATGACTTTTAAAGGGCTTTTGTGGGGAAAATTTAACAACTTAACACCCAACATTATAGGCATCAAAAATCATCCTTAACTAGCCAAAATGCAGCCACGAAAATCAAGATAAAAATCAGCCATCATAACCCTATTTTCTTTCTTCTTCCACCCGATTTTTCCCTGAAGGTTTTTATCCCAAAATCAGCCTATAAATCCTTTACATAACCACACATTGCATCATTTCCATGCTAAGCAACAACCATACATGCTAGTGGGAATCCAAGAGCCCACACAGCAATTTAAACCAACAAAATCAACTCAAGAAAGCTTAGCCAACACAAATTCATAAACAACACAAGTAAAGGTTCTATCAACCTTTCAACAACCCAAATCCTATCATCATGCTTGGAATTTTCAAGAATGTACAAGGATGAAGTTGCTAGGATTTTACCTCCTCTTAGATGATGGCAAAAACACCAAGAAAATGCAAGCTTTAAGCACCCAAGACATCCCCCTCAAAGCTCCTTGCTCAAGCTCCAAGCTATTGCCTAGATTGTTGAGGTTTTTAGTGAGAAAAATGGAGAAGAATTTGATGGAAAATCAAGAGGAAGAAGAAGAAGGCAGTTTGGGTGAGAGGAGAGGGAGATGAGAGGAATTTTGAGCAATTTTGAAGAGTTAAATGGGAAAAGAAAGACAAGACACAAGTCTTGTCTTATAACCCCAAAGTCAACATTACAATAGTGAACTTAATTAGCAATTTGGAGGGAAAATTAATTGTCTCATTTGGCTTGAGATTAAGGAGCAAATCTCGATTAGGAGAGGGGAATTAAAAAGAGTGATTATCATTAGGGTTTTGAAACCTTGATTAAGAATTGGATTAACCTCCTCAAATCTAGAATTTTAACGAGCCACTATTTCTTCTAACTAATTTCCTCCAGTTCACCTTAGGGGGAGGTGGGGCTGTCCACATAACTGATGAATATATCAAAGGAAATAAACCCATCAACCACCATATACCACAGAGAAGTAATAATGAGAAGGAATAAAGAAAGATACAGCAACCAGAAAATGAAAAGCATAATAAAGTTGTTTGGTGTTTTTAATTTTTTTTCCTATAAAATACTAGTAGTTATGGATACAGATGCACATAAGCTTTATGGAATTAAGAAACATTAGTTTCCACAATTAAAAGTTTAATGGGTTATTTGAAGCTTTTAATAGTTCATCGACTGAAATTTTATAAAGAAAATAGCCTAGCATGCCTTCCTAAATTTCTTTACCCTACTTTCAATTTTTAGTGATTATCATTACGTATTGAAGCAAAGTTAACGGGTTAATGGCCCTGAGAAGTTTTCAAAAAATCTATTTTTAACCTTACATTGTGCTAATTTGATGATAATAGATAATGATCTTAATCATCCAAAAACTTGAACATATATGAACTTCAAGGTAGATTAGATGATTGATAGGGAGATATTTGTATATGTTAATTGGGGTTAGTTGGGTTTAATTTCTATCATTTATTGCATAAAGAATTAGGTTACTGCTGATAAATTGTTTCTGTGGCATTTATAGGCCTTTGGTGTGAAAATTGGTGTTTATTGGCAAAATTCCAGAAGATTTGTACTTCCAGGGCGTGCCTGTACCAGAGAAAGGGAAGCAGGGCTGAGTTGGCAATGTGAGGAGCCGAATTCCTGGGCCTTGTGCTGATATTTTTGGAGAATATATTGGACGTCAATTCTGGGTTGGAAACGTCTCTTTAAGGGACATGGGCAGCGGATTAGGAAACAAATTCTCACAATTTGAAGGCCAATGCAATAACCGACTTACCTTCCATATTCCATTGGATTACCAAAACAAGTGGGAAAGTCCTTGGGCGGTGACGAGCTGGAGAGGAATTAGAAGCAGGTTCCTTGGTGCGGGAGGACTCTAGAGGCATCTTGATTTCGGACTTCTTGTTTCCTTGGGCTCAACAAATTGGCAACTAATATATAGGAGTACTTTCTAGCGGTGGAAGAGATATCTTTTAGCCTAGTATTTTAATAGTAGTTCTTTGGCTTCAGCCGTCGCGTAGGGAATAGATTAGTACTTCTATACTGCTTTAATCTTTCGTTTCCGTCTTTTCCCGTTTTCGTCTTTTCCCGTGTTTCCGTTGCAAACATAGCCCAGCTTTGATTATTGCTTTCATTTGGTTCTTTCAGTAGTGACTAGTAGCAGTGATTAGTATTTCTTGTTTTACTTCTCAATTCTAGAATTCCATGCATTCAAGTTCAAGTTTATTTTGATTGCAAGTGCGAGTATCTCTTTTACTTCTGTCCAAATTGCATGAAGATTGTTGATTGTGTCATTGACATGAGGCTTGGTTAAATTCCTTTCCTAGTTGAGGAATAATCAAGGCGTGGTGCACAACAATTGTGAGATTGTTCTAATTATCTCTTTTTAATTTATACGTTCATGGGTATTTAATTATTCTCTATTTTCCCTGAGTTACTATTGTTTGGATTTATTGATTAATGTGGCCAGTTGTTCAATAATCTAAATAATTGATAGCCAATTAAGGTATTGGCGCGTCGCCTTTAAGCATCTTGATTAGTGGCAAACGAGACAATTTCACCGCCTCGCAAGCGGTCTAATTTGGATCGTGAGAGTAATTAATCTAGCCTAAATAAACCCGCATATGTGTTTGTCATCTAGAATTGGGTTTTTCTCATTTCTAATACTGTGACTACATTAAATCCTATAAGCGTCTCTAGGGTTGTCTAGTTCACAAGAGGGTAGTTTATGAGCGTCTCTAGACTACTATAAAAATAAGGAAAGATTGGTGGTTGGGCGCGTCGCTTGACCACTATAACCAATTTATTCGTGAACGTATGAATATTTCCATGTATCTATGATCAGTTGTGTGCACCGGTGTCGAAATTAATTCCTTGACTAGGTTGTTTTAATTAATTGTTTCTTGTGTTATTTGATTCTTGCATACTTGCTTAAGTAGAATTTCAGCTTTTATTGCTTTTTAATTATTTGCTATCTCCTCCAAAACCCCCCCTATTTCTCTGTAGGAAATAAATCACCCAGTCCCTAAGGATATGACCCTACTCGCCATTATACTTGAATTTATATTTTTAGAGTAGGTATTTTATTTTTGGCGGTTTGACACCCACCAATGATGCACTTAGTATAGTCAAGTTTTCAACTCACACATTCATTTCAAAATTACAAAAGGACTAACAATAGAACACATAGATTTCTTTTAGTAGATAGTTCTTTGATTAAATCCATGTAACATAGAGCTAGTTCAAGAAAATTACTTCAATCGATGAAGACCTCCTTGAACTTGGTAGAAATTTGACACAGAGGATGGCAAAGAGATCTACATAGCTGCACACGCGTCCGATCTCTAACAGTAATTCACATGAACCTCCTCCTTTAGAACTTCCAAGGTTGCATTAGCTTCAGTTAGCTTAGTGCTATCTATTGTTAAAACAACCACACACAAGTCAATTGAGATAACCCCAGTTTTTCATTATGAAAAACTCATCCCAACATGAGAAATAAGATACGCGATTTTTTCCTTATTTCCTGGACGAATTTTGGGTATTTTTCTTTCAAGATTTTTCTCAAAAAACTCACAAACCAATTTGTGTGTTGATTTTGCCTTGCTAGCAAAAGTTTAGTGAGTATTTATGGATAAATAAGTTTTCAAATCCTAATGGAAATTTGAAACCAATTTCCAATAAGATTTAACTTTCATATTCTAATACAACTCTTGTATTTGGAAGACTAAAACTTATTTGCACTATAAGTCCCTCAAGTTTTATTTGTCTCACAAATTAAACTATAAGTTATAAAAACTTATTTATCAAGTCCCCGCTTGAAATTCATTTAATTCAACTAAAGAAATTCTTAATGTGTGTGACCCATTAGGTTCTTATATACGTTGGCAATAAATATGGGTTATAATTCTTAATAAATAAGAATAAGATAAATCAAAACTCCTTTTAATTTACCATTGATTCTATCAATCAATCAACTCATACTTATAGATCAAGATTGGCATCAGGCAGTGCATCATGACCACCTAAGTAATGAGAAAAGTCAAGTGGATAACTTCACTTTTCAGTGAATGTTTATCGTATAATTAATATCCTTTTACCACACTTATCTCACGTTTATTTTGGAATGAGTTGTGCCTATTTTAATGTATGATTAATGCTCTTTCTTGTATCAAAATATAACTCCTGTGAAGAAGTACTTAGAAACACTTTCTAAGTCTCTCTACTTAATGTTAAGATTTTTGAGTTATACTTCTACAAGCGGCCAGATATGAGATAATTCGTCTTGCATAAGAGGTGGTAAATCCTTATAGGTTATTCAATATCTTTTCATACTTCAAGTACACACCCATTTGCTAATAATGTGAGCATTCCTTATTACGGAAGCAATCATATAGTAAACAAAATATAAGTATCCATATTTAAGATACCATGATAACCCTAAGTTTGAGGATCACTTACAAAACATCACTTAGAGATTAATCCTTGGCATTTAAAGGATGTCTCTATGTGGATCAATATAGTGAATTTGATCATACCATCAAGCACCCATATACTAGATTAGGTGTCTCAGACACCATAGTAGATGATGTCTACTACTTCTCTCATAAAAGAGGCATAGTACATGCTAGTCTAACCACATTAATAATGCCCTTTCTTTTTAACACTTTGACTAGAGATATTTAAGGGTAAACCTTATTTATAATTGAATGAATCTCACTATTATAACTCTTATGATTTCATCGATTAGGTTTATTCAAAAGGCTTTATCATACTTATATAAATATATATAAGTAATTTATATGATAAAGATGTCATTTATTATTATATAAATAGTTAAAGTATATATTAAATTCTAAAAAAGTTGATTGACTTTAGGGGCGCATGCACTAACAATCTCCCACTTGCACTAAACCAATCACTCATAAGTCAAAGATCAAATGAGCCAATATGACTATCATATTTTCTTTATGATAGGTTTTAGTAAATGGATCAACTATGTTGTAATCCGTGATTACTCTATTGATCTTCACTATTATTTCTCATCCATGATTTCACCAAATTATGTAGTACCATCTTAACAAGTTTGTCGATTTATGACGAGACCTTGGTTCCTTTGTTAGGACAAATTTCCATTGTAGTCTCAACAAAGTTGAAGGACTTCTAGTGGAGGGAACCAATCCAATCTCATAACTGAACTTGTAGATCCAAATGCTTCCTTCCTTACGCCACTTCTCAAGTAGCAATTGTCAAGGTTTAATTGTAGAAGATTTAGTTGTGTTTTTCTTCAAATTCTTTCAACACACTACCGATATTATGAATATATGCATAATTACTTACAAATCATCTTTGTAAAATTGTTTACAAGTATATTCTCGAACTTTCAATTTCAAACTCTTCATGGATCAAAGGAAACAATGGGTTCAGTACAATGAAATGATTATTCTATACAATATAGACAAAATCCTTTCTTAGATTACTCCACGCTAAACATTTTTAGCATCTTGTCTAATTACTTTGAAAAACCCAAGCAATCACGATTTATCAACATAGACCTTTACTCTAAAGGAAGATTGCTTCTCCTTTGTATCATGAAGGAAATCTTGGATAGGTATACCTATAATTTTGGAGTATAGGTATACCTTTTCCATGTATCATATGTCAACTATATATAACGTATGAAAACACCAATAGCTCTCATTAAATCATATATATGTATAATACCCATCCATACTTTTGATAAAATCAAACTCTTTGATTATCTTATCAAAGTGGATTATACAGCTTTTAGATATTTGCTTTATTAGCAAATAAGATGTAAAACCTTTAAATTGTATCACATACACAATCATTTGTTGTTTTCTATGTGTTGTTTTCGCGAAGGACAATGGTTTTAACATCTATTTGTCATACCATAACTCATAACTAAAACAAGCAAGTAAATCTAAATGAATTTAAGCATATTGATTAGTAAGATGGTTTCTTTAATACAATTGCTTATATTTAATGTTGACCTCTCTACCAATCAAGTTGTATAGGTAACATTTTACCTTCCATATTGGTCTTTACTCTAAAGATTCTTTTGCACCTAATAGGTTTTTATACTTTAGGTGGATTGATTAAGGTCAATACCCTTCGTCAAATATGGAATCCATTTTAGATTTATGGTTCTCAACCATCTCTATAAGTTATAAAAGTATTCATAAGTCATTAAAAGACCACAATCAAATATCATGATTCTCCATGAGAAATCTATATTTCTAAGACTTATGGAACCCTTGGCTTAAGAGCTTTTGCTGTGTCTCATCATCATGAAATACAAGTTCCAATTCCATATATTTGTTCAACTTCCTTTTGTGATACTTGAAACTCTTTCAATCTTTAAGCTCTATCTTTCTCTGACTACTTTATCTAGAATAAATCATAAATCCAAAAAATAATAGCTTGAGTTAAAACAATTTTACTCTTGGAGATGATAGAATTATAAAATTCTTGGAGAAAATAAGGCAACTCTAGCATATGTGTTGAGGAAAAATTAAACCAAATGAAGTATGGAGAGCCTACTTGCTCTTCTTCTTTTGGCTGATTTTTCCTTTCCTTTAATTCTCAAGAATACTTCATAAAAGGTCTTAATCAGATCTTAGCTTCACAAAGATTTGGA
Source organism: Gardenia jasminoides (assembly GCA_013103745.1). Lineage (NCBI taxonomy): Eukaryota > Viridiplantae > Streptophyta > Magnoliopsida > Gentianales > Rubiaceae > Gardenia > Gardenia jasminoides. The sequence goes on along the minus strand of CM023097.1, from coordinate 7,819,176 downwards.
TTCCTTGACATTCCATTTCTCATATGGTATATTTTGAATAAATATATTCATGGAATAAGATTTAGTGTATAGAAGACAATTTTACTTTGGACAAACCCCAAAACTATTTCGGTAGACTTGCATGGCATATCTTATCTCATAAGATATAATTCCTCATCTAGATTACTTAATAATAATTAAGATATCTAGAAAAATTATTTGATTTGAGAATCTCATTCTCCTTTAGATAATTTTGAAACCATAGGGTTAAGTATTCTCCACCTTGATCAAATCTTGATGTTCCAATACTTCACCACGACTCAAATATTTTTCACCTTGATCATATCTAGGTGTCCCAATACTTGACCAAATTATTTCTCTACTATATACTTAAACCTTTTAACTTCCCAAAATCTTGGATCTGTACGTCAAAAATACATATATCCATTTGAGTTGTTATAAGTAAAAGTAATAAAGTACAAGAAATAATCATCTCTAGCATGAATTGTTAATCTTCCACATACATCACAATGTATGAATCCTAACAATTCTTTAAACCTTTTCATAAAAGATCAAATTAGTCTTTTATTAGTGAATAAGATCCATATGTCTCAAATGATTTATAATCAATTGAGTTAAATCATCATGTGATTTGAAAATTATGTTTCTTATTCATAAGACTAATTCACAAATGCTAAAGATGGTTTTAAGTTATCTAACATTATATTGAGAAATGGACTTTCTTTAATTTTAGAAACTAATAACACTTACTAAATTCTAAAATAAGTCCACTAGCTAATCTCAATTATAGTCTCAAAATGAAACTTTCACAAAGTTGCATTTTAAAACCATGCTATGAAAATTTGTACCATAAAGTTAGTTCTTTAAAACCTCTTAGCTTATCAACTCTTGATAAGTAATCCTCCTTGTCAACTCTTGATAAGTAATTCTTTTTAGTCAACGCTTGACTAATAATGCATGATAAAATTTTGATTGATCTAAATTTCTCAATATGGTTAATCACTCTCCAATAAAATAACATTAAATTGGAGAAATTTTTGTCATCTTGTAATGGAATTATTGCTCAAGGATCTCATATATCTTATACCTTAATTATTAATCATTCAATTCCTAAGATGTGTAATCATAGTAAAAGAAATTGAAACCTTTTGTAGCATAGGAGATTTTGAAAGCAGTGATGATACACTATCATCATCTCCTTTTGCTTACTATAAGAAGTTTTTATTAATTCGATTACATCTTCTATGATTGGAAGTCTTAAAATTTTAAAGGATATAGCCAAATTTTTCTTGAGAACTTTTCTCAATTTAATTTGTCAATCGAAGAAATTGGAAATATTAAATATATCGAGAATAATATGCAATTATTCATAGTTTCTACAATAGATAGTAAAGATAAAAGAGAATTGCTATTTATGCAAAACAAAACCAAGTAAAATTGACATAAAAATTAGATTTAGTTTTGTTCCCACTATTTTATTCAAATCTATAACCCTATTATATAGATTCAGGAATTTCAAAAATTCCTAGTAGGCTAGAATCCCATCTAGTTATTTTGATCTTGAGTGTGCTCAACAAATCAAAATAATTTCAACAGGTAAGTACTTATTACCAATTATAACTCTTGTAACTTCTAGATAGTTGAGTTATCAACTCTTCATAAATCACATCATATGTGTTACTCAACCTTTGCTTTTAAAACTTTATGACCTTGAGTGTACTCAACAAATCACAAGTTTTAGTTAAGTCATATCCATTATTCCGAGATCTTATCTCATAGTTAAAACTCCTCATGGTAGAGCAACCTTGAGTGTACTCAACAAGTTAACTTGAAAATGATTCCATTTAACTATAATAGTGGAAGGCAACTTAAGTCTTGACTTAATATTTGAGTAGAGGCATTTTAGACATGTTCTATTCCAATTTGGTCTCCGAAAATACATAGCATGCATATCTATTAATCAACATAAATAAACTAAATGTACTATAATTAAACTTGTGAGGCCCTATACCACCAATTTAAATTATAAATTGTAAAAATTTCATATTTTCATAAAATTATTTTATTAATTTAGTTTGAATTATTTGATTCTCGTATATTAATTTCATCGGCACAAAAAGTTTTAAAACGCATTGTGCACGTTTAAATTATGTCCTTGATTGAATTATTCGACTATTTAAATTTCACACTCGGGCTTAGGGTCGACCACTTGACATAAGTTTCGAATGTTAAAATATATATTTGAGATATATAAATGAGAGAAACCGGAATCATAGTGTCGCGTCGAGTGAATCAACCCCGACACGACAAAAGGTGACTTTATATCAACTCAAGCAACTTTCTTTCATTTCTTCCAATTTTCCCATAAAGCCCCAAAAGTCAAACAAGCTACTCATTCTCTTCTTCCTCATCTCCTCTTGGCCGCACCTCTCTTCCTCTCTTTCCCCTCCATTTCATCTTCAATAATCAACCACAAAACCACCATTGAAGCAACCAAAAAGCTTGAGGATTTTGCTAGTTTTTCTTGGAGATTTTCTGACCACCTTGGAGGGAGGAAGAGCCGGTTGTGGAACTTGAAGATTGAGGGTTTTGTGAGCTAATTCTTCCACCATTAACTAAGCTTCTTGTTCAAGTTGAGGTAAGCTTGCTAAACACCAAAGACTTTGCTCATTTGTTTCATTTTTCTTGGTTAAGAGAGCTTGTAGCTCTTTGTGATGAATTTTGTGTTGTTGGATGAAAAGTGGGCTCTATGAAAACCCACCATGTATGAACTTGGGGTTGTTGATGACTTAATGTGTGTGTGTGTGAGGTGTTTTATATGGAGTTTTGTTGGTGAAAATGAAAGAGGGAAAAACAAGAGAGGAGCCGAGAGAGAGAGAGCTTGAGGGCTGGTTTATTGCAGCTTTCTTTCTTCAATTTTTAGCTCAATTATTCCATGTCTCACTTGTTAATTTTGAGGTTTACTTGATGGCCTAAGGTTGGGGGAAATTTCATGTAAACCTAGCTTTGTTTGTGGTTGCAAAATCAGAAAGAAAAGAGGGTTTCAAAATCTGGAATTTCATGTAGCAGGGTTGATAAAATAGCCTTCTTAAAACTGTTGTAACTTGGTGTAGGAAGATTTGAATTTGAGTTCTGTTTGTTGAATTTGAAACTAGGATCCAAGTTCTTTCAGTGGTATAAATTTCAAGGGCTAGTTCGATTTCTGTGAATTTTGGTGAATTTTCAAAGTTGACTGAAAATTAAGACTGTTATGTCCTGTTTTTACTGTAGCAGCAGCTTTAGACTGAAATTTGACTAGTTTTTTATTTGAATCTTGTATAAGTGTATTTCAAGATTTTAGTTCATTGAGTCTATTTTCCAACGGCATAAGATTCGTAATTTTTGGACTTATAAAACTCAAGTTATGATTTTTCAAAGAATACTGTGCAAAACTGAAACTTCTTCTAAGGAAGCTTAAAAATCTAGAATTTGAATGCTCAAAACTGCCGGTTGTCTTTTGGGGTCATTTTGCCCTATTTTAGCTCCATCATTTTCTTGGTTTTCTTGTGGTAATTCACTGCTGTGATGATAGTCTGGATGAGGGCTAGACCCCTTGCAAAAATGAGCATTTTGGTGCATCAAAAGTTTGGCAAAAGTTTGTAAAAAGTGAAGAATCAAACCTGGAAATTTTTGCTGAGAAGCTTGCCGGTTCAGTTTGCCATTTTTCAAGCTCAGTTTTGGATTTCTATTTTCATGGATTCCTTGGTTGTTTTGAAAGCTTAAATGTTACACTGTGTGTTGGTAAAATGTTTTGCAAATGTGAGTTCATTTGGTGCGTTAAAAGCTCTTGAAGGTTTAGGTTAAAAATCTGGAAATTTTACTTCTATGCACTTTGCCGAATTGTTGCCCTGTTTTTGGAGCATTTTGATTCAAAGTTTTGCTACTATTTTGCTCCCATTTGTTAAAGGAATGATGCTAGAGCTTTTGAGTCAAATTTGAGTGATTTGGGGTTGATTTAGTTGAGCAAAATGTTTGCAAATCAAAGAAAGAAAAATCTGGCAGTTTAGTGTCAAAATTTTGTGCAAACTTTGGCCATGTAAGTGTGAATTTGTGACAGCCCCACTTCTCCCTAGGGCGAACCCTAGGGTATCGGCGGACTGCCTGCCCAGCTCTCACCAAGACTCGATGGCTAATATAAACCAGCAACTCACATCTTACAAAACTAAAACTTCCAAATTCAAAAGTCAACCAACATATATACATAAGTTTCACACCACCATTCCAACTTAAAACATAACAGGGTATTTAAGGATACAAAATCAATCTCTAAACTTATCCATGATAGGGTTTGCTAGTACATTCTCCCTTAAACAAAAGTACAACAAAAACTTAAACTACTTGCACGTACTTCCAATCCTAAGCTCAAGCAAATCCCCTTGCTAAGGAAAACAAAAGGAAAAATAGGGTGAGCTAAAAGCCCAGCGATGTTCCAAAAGACAGGCATGCAACATAGCAATTAGCACATTTGCACCACAAAGATTTTGATAAACAATCACACTAGCACATTTGCAATAAAATTTGGAATTTCAAGTATAAGTACAGAGATGATCACGTTGGAGATGGTGCCTACGCACTACTCAAGCCGCTCGACTCGGAGATCAGTGCTCACGAGGAGTTCAGCACTCAAGCTTCTCTTACTGGAAGATCAGTGCACAAGGATCACTTAAATAACAATTTAAATATAAAAGGATACAGATGGCTCGAGCCAAGTTCCACAAAGCAACTTGATCCAAGTCCGTTGACACCCAACCAAGGAAATGCAAGAATTAATGTCCAGTAGAACCCCACTCATCAGCCATACCCGTTCACCCATTCTCCCACCTTACCGGGCCCGAACACCAACACAGGAGGTAATACTCGAGTATACCAAAAACAAGAAACAGGATCCAGGGGCATCATTAGTCTCCTCGACCAAGCCCTAACTGGCTCGATTCGACCAATGAGCCGATGGGGTGGACTCCGATCACGAGTCCCAGGAACTGATAACAGGATTAGCCCTTGTGATATCACACAAGTGGCCATTTCACGCTTCAACATCACCCAAACGACTCACAGATCAAATATAGACAAGGGCCAAATCCACAAGTATCATGATATCAAGGATATATAGTTCAAGCAAAGGAGATCGAGTGTGATAAAGTACACACTCGTCTCGATCATAATAACATAAGAGAGTGTTCACGCTAACGGATTTCAAGTAGTTCACATAATCAAGTAAGTCAAGATCAGATAATCCAACTAGTCACATTTAACAAGTAGACAAGCATTGGAACACTCACCTTTGTACTCAAAACAACTTTAGGTATTCACGAATTCATCAAGGCCTAATAACAAGCAAATAAGAGACATTTAGGTTTGGCTATCCCAAACTTAGGACAACTAAAATGCACAAGCTAATCGTCACTTAAATCGCTAATCTAACCCGTCACAATGTATCAAGTTCAAATCAAGGGTGTATAACAAGGAAAAATGTCATATTTATAGGAGAACAATGAGTCAAGTAGGTTATGGCACGGAAAAAAAAGCATAATGAACCAAGAAAAGTGGAAAGTGAAGAATGAGGGTTCACAAGTGAAGATTCAAGGGTGACAGCTTTGCCGCCCTTCAGAAATTGGATCATAACTGTGGCCACACTTATCGGATGGAGGTGTACTTTATGGCATTTCGAAGATAAGACACAGCTCTACAACTTTCATGAAGAGGTCAGATATCAATTCATGCTTTATCACAGTCAAAACGGCAGATATCTGAGAAGCAGGAAATCTGTCGGGAAAAATTCAGACTGGACGAACAGTCTCGGGAAAACAGTCATAACTCAACGTAGAAAAATCAAAATCAAGTTCAGTAAAACTAGGTTCATAGGGCTTTCTAACGGTATAAGGCTTGGATGCTAGTTCATTTTCTACAGGTAACAGTAACCTCGGGAAGTGGGCTGTTTTTCATTCCTGCTTTCTGAGAAAATTTCTGGTTAGTTGCTTTTCTTCTATCAACCTTTTAAAACCATTTCCCTCACTTGCCAAGGTGTTAAACCAGCTAAAACAGCAATTAATCCCATCATTAAAGCATCACAAGACATCAAGCAATTCATCAAACACCTCATAGACATAATTCCTAACCACTTCCAATGATGCTACTACTAGAAATTCTTCCAAGCAAGCCTTGGTTTAGGCTTCTAAAACTCTCAAACACCAACTAAACACTCCATAACCTTCAATTTAACATCACCAAGCTAGGGTTTTTTTTTTTTTTTAAAGAAAGTTTACCTTGAAACAAAGCTAGAGAGAAGTCCTTCAAGATTGCTTGATCCTACTTCCTCCAAGCTTGAAAGTTGAAGATGAACTCACTAGATGATCTCTCCAATTGATTCCTCACTAGTTTGGCTTAATTCAAGACTAGGGTTTTTAGTGTTATTTCTCTTTTTTTTCTCTCATGGCCGCCATCATAGGGTGCAAGACAAGAATTTTGTAGCTAATTTCAAACTTAAATTTGGTGGGAAAAAAAAGTATTGGTCAAGGTTGGCTAGAATTATGACAAGTGGCAACAAGAACAACCAAGCATTCTCTCAAGTCTATCACATTTGAACTTCAACTCCCTTAAGTTAGTTTTCTCTCCAAAAATCACCACCAACTTCATTTTACATTTCCTAACGACTAAATCTATTAGTAATGCCTCACTAATTGCCACTAATACCATACTAACACCTTATAAGGGTATAAATGTCACAACTTGTAGCACTTAAACGCAACCCTATCTCAAGGCAAGGCAATGCAAGTGAAAATGATGCACTTCAAGGAAAAATGATGCAACCCTTAAATCAAATGCACAAGCTACTCAAGGACCATTTTTTTTTTCACTTCCAGGTTAGGGTTCTCACAGAATTTTTGACCTAATTTTGGTACACACTTAGTTCACCTAGTGAGATTTGAGTGTACAAAATTTGATAAATTTCTAGTGGCATTTCGATGCCCAAATGTTATCTCAAAATTAGCTCTTCAAATTTGGAAATTGTGCCGTTTGTCATTGCTAACCTCTGTCCTTCTAATGGCTGTAATTCCTTGCTCGGGAGTCAAAATCGAGCGTCGTCAGTGGCATTTGAAACTAGACTTTACAACTTTCTAACGATATAAGACACGCACACTAGTTCTTTTCCTATCAACACCACCAACTGCTCAAATATGGCTGATTTCACAGCCTGATATCCTGTTTTTGTTCTTTGCTGGATCTTCCAGCTTACTTTAGCCCATCTTGCGCAATGAATCTTCGAGTGAAGTCTTCTAGTGATTTTTAGTATGTTGAATCTATTTCCGTAGCTTTAAGCCTTGTCCAATTCTGACATATATTGAGTGAGTTATGGCTTGAGAAAGAAACTGTGGTTGAGTGACTTTGGTGAAATTGGATAGTTAGGTTAAATTTAGAGTTTTAGCCGCTTGGATTGAAAGTGATAGTTCCGTTTTCGCTCAAGTGACCAAGAAGTTGCTGAAATTGACCCGACAGCCGAAGCCTAACCATTTTGCATATGTGCTTGACTAATTGCATAGGTGAGTGTTCAAGTGCATGTTATTTAATGCTTTAATTAATGTTAATGATTTGAAATGTATGCTTGTGTACCTCGGTGAACGTGTACTTTACCGCGCTCACCTTATTTGAATTGCTTCTATATGAGTTCAACTGTTTGAATTGTTAATTGTTTGACTACTTGAACTTCCTGTTTTTGCTTATAACTGTGGGGACGTCCAAACTCCATTGGGAATCCCTTCACCTTGTCTGGCAATAGGGGTTAGGGCGAGGGATGGGTGAATCGTGGCTTATTACTGTTTAATTATGTCGGTTGGAATGAGTTCACCGATTATGGCATACTCATAGTGGGTTGCCAACCACTGTTTAAATTTTGGAGTTCGGGCCCGGTCAAGGGGGTGTAAGTAGACGGGAGAGGGATAAAGTGGTGAATATGGACTGTGAGAGTGAGTGGTTGACGGAGTGTCAACATGTGACTAGAAATTGATACTTGTGAAATGGAAAAGATGATTACAGAGATTATGGAAATGTGGAACTGGCAACTGTATCCTTCAACTTATACTGTTTAAATGTCTTATTGCTAAATTAACTGTTCTGCTCTCTTTACTGCTTTATTTACTTATTTCTCCACTTTATTTTGCTTGTGCATGTTTTTCTTGATCTCACTGGGTTTTGCTCATTCCGTAAGTTTATTTTCCTTAACAGGTCTTGAAGTAGAGATCGTAAATCGAGAAAATTAGTTTCTTTTGTAGGATTTCCATACTTTTGTATAAGATTGATATTAATTGAGAAGTTGATGCTTTATTGTACTTGAAGTTAATATTATTGAAATTTTGATAAAATTATTGAGGTTGTACTCTTGTAAGTTAGCTAGTAATTTTATTGGACCCCAATTAGGGTTTTAGGAATGAATGCTTGTATTATTATTTGGATTTTGTAGTGAGTCCTGATGAGAGTTGGGCAGGCGGCCTGCCGATACCTTAGGGTTCGCCCTAAGGAGAAGTGGGTCGTCACAAAACATGGATGATTATGAACTTTATTCCTAGACTAGTTTCCTTGAGTCAAAAAGGAAACTAGATGGTCAAACTTTATAAGGACAAGCGACATCTCCATATCCTGTACGCCTTTTGTATGTCCGCCACGGTGGAATTGGTGCCTTCTCCATCGCCATTGTACATTACAAATGTAAATCTAGTCTAAATATTTTAGATCACCACCCTCTATCCCTAATATAGTACCTTACATGATATTGGATCTTGAGTAGTTATTCAAAGGGAGTGAGATGAGAAAAGAATTTACATTGAGAATATATAGAGAATGTGGGACACGCAAGCTCTATTTCAAAAGTACCAAAAGGCAAAACCATACATACATTCAACCATTCACAATTACATTAGTTTTAGTCCATAATCATCCATCATGCATTCAAAATGATTTGAATCAAATTCAATTGAATAATTTTTCAATTTCTAGAAATTAGTTTTAGCGACAAAAACTAGTTTTTAGCGACAAAATTCCTTCATAATCACTAAACTTATAGCGAAACTTGACAAAATTCCTTCACAAGAAATTTCCCTTTTTTTAATTTACAGAAAATAAAAACAATGAATTCTTTTTGCCAATTCTAATTTGGAAGCTCTATTTTATTCATAATAAAACATAGTTTTAATTTCCAAATTACTTTAGAAACCAATACTAATTTGGAAACTCATATTTCTTAGGAAATCTTATTTCACCATGGAATACTAAACAGTTTCCAAATTTCATTCCAATTCCTTTCATTTTAAATTATAGAAACCACATTCTAAACTCATTAAAATGATTTTCCATTCTTTAAAACCATGATAAGAAGCTTTTCACAACGAATGATAATCCAAGTCAAAATTAGGATTTTTAAGTCTAGCTAGAATTTTCTAATTCACTTGTTTATGGAAATTTTCTTTTAAACCATTTTAGAATTTCAAATACTATCTTTAGATCACTTCCTTAATTTAATCTCATTAAATTAGAAAATTTCTAAAACATTTGAACACCTTCCAAATTTAATCCTATCAACTTGGAAAGTTTTCAAAATTGATTTACTTCTTGATTCTAGTCTCACTAAAATTAATTGAGTTTTCAAAATTTAACCGAACAACTCCTTGTCCAATTCAGATTTCTAAAATTTCTAGAAAATACCTTAATTCTAACCATATTAGAATTATAGGAAGTTTCCATGTTTGTTTAGAAATCCAAGCGTAATGGAAGTCAATGACTAAATCCTATTTATCATTGGAAACTAATTTGTTTCTTAAATTTCTTTTTTACGAGAAAATATCCAGTAGTAACACAATACATGCACAAACATTTTTATGTGTGGAAGAAGAAACCAAATATAAAAGAAACTCATGCATCAAACAATTTGATACATGAAAGGAACCACCGAAACATTTCATGCGAAGGGAACAAAACGTGACCAGTCACAAAACATAGCCACGGTACTCTTCCGCATCAACAAAGATACGTTTCTTTCATATGTTCCAATCGTTCCTTTTTGACTCTTTGGCATTTAGTAATCAATCAAGATGAATTACATGTACAGACCCTTTTTTGTAAAAAGAAGGAAAAACGACACCGATTAAACTATAAGTAAAGATAGGCCAAAAATTCCATAATCCACATGTTATACTATATGGATATATATATATATATATATATATTGACCATGACCTTACTCACAATTATTTCGGCATGTATATTTTTCCTTCTTTATTCATGTGTGATCTCATCACACAAAATAGCCATACAATGAAACCTTCGACCTTTTTCATGAATTTTCATATAATGAAAAACAACTTTTTCAAAAACATTAATTCAACAAAAATCATCAAATTTTGAAAACTTTTCAAAAAGTTTAATTTTTCATCAAAGCTACAATCTTGAAAGCTCTTGAATCGCATATAATCAAATCTAATTTGATATACGTGACAACTAAATAAACAAATTATATGGTTTAATCAAAGTTGGCTCTGATATCACTATTAGACATCATAGAGATAAATACAGTGAAAATTTAAAATTTTTGATTCCCTTTAGTAGATCGTTCTTTGATTAAATTCATGTAACAAGATTTGGTTTAAGAAGATTATTTCAATCCATGAAGATCTCCTTGAACTTGGTGGAGATTCGACACAGAGGATAGTAAAGAGATCCACGTAGCCGCACACGCGTCCGGTCTCTAACGGTGATCCATATGAATCTCCTTAGTTAGATTCTCCGAGGTTGAATTAACTTAATCTAGATTAGTACTACCTATTACCAAAAAAAACCACACATAAGTCAATTGAAATAACCCTAGTCTTCCACCATGAAAAACTCATCCTAATATGAGAAATAAGAGATGTGATTTTTTCCTTATTTTCTTGGACGAATTTTAGGTATTTTTCTCTCAAGATTTTTTTCAAAAATCTCACAAAACAATTTGTGTGTTGATTTTGCCTTACTAACCAAAACTTAGTGAGTATTTATAGATAAATAAGTCGTCAAATCTTTATGAAAATTTGAAACCAGTTTTCAATAAGATTTAACTTTCATAGTCTAATACAACTCTTGTATTTGAAAGACTAAAACTTATTTTCACTATAAGTCCCTCAAGTTTTATTTGTCTCACAAATTAAACTATAAGTTATAAAACCTTATCTATCAAGTCCCCACTTGAAATTCATTTAATTCAACTAAAGAAGTTCTTAACATGTGTGACCCATTAGGTTCTTATATACGTTAGCAATAAGTATAAGTTATAATTCTTAATAAATAAGAATAAGATAAATTAAAACTCCTTTTAATTTACCATTGATTCTATCAATTAATCAACTCATACTTATAGATCAATATTGGAATCTAGCAATGCATCATGGCCACCCAAATAATGAGAAAAGTCAACTAGATGACTTTATCTTTCAGTGGACGTTTACTGTGTAATTAATATCATTTTACCACACTTATCTCATATTAATAGTAGAATAAGTTGTGCTAATATATGATTAAGGCTCTTTTCTTGTATCAAAATATAATAGCAATGAAGAAGTACTTAGAAACACTTTTTAAAACTCTCCCACATAGCGTTAAGATTTTTGAGTTTTACTTTTACAACTGATTAGACATGAGATAACTTTTCCTACATAAGAGGTGGTAAATTCTTATAGGTTATTCACTATCTTTCCATACTTTAAGTATACACGTATTTGCTAATGATGTAAGTTTTCCCTATTACGGGATCAATCATATAGCAAATAAAGTTTAAGTATCAATATTAAAGATACCATGATAATTCTAAATCTGTGGATCACTTACACAAATGTCACTTAGAGATTAATCTTTTGGCACTTAAAAGATGTTTTTATGTGGATCAATCTAGTGAATTTGATCATACCATCAAGCACCCATATACTAATTTAGGTGTCACGCACATCATTAAAAAATGAGAGCCACTACTTCTCTTATAAAAGATGCATAATATATGCTCGTATAACCGCATTAACGATACTCTTCCTTTTTGACACTTTGACTAGAAATATTTAAGAGTAAACTTTATTTATAATCGAATGAATCTCACCATTATAACTCTTGTGATTTCATCAATTAGGTTTATTCCAAGGGTTTTATTATACTTATATAAATATATAAGCAATCAATGTGATACAGATGTCATTTATTATTATATAAATAGTTAAAGTGTATATTAAACCCTAGAAGTTGATTGAGTCTAGAGCGAGCACATTAACACAGATGGGGTATAGCTATGAATTCTAGTTTGTGTATTCTGTAACGATGAAGAGGAGAATATGGAGCACTTGTTTTTTATTGCTGCGTTATCAGGCCGGTATGGAGGGAAGTAAAGCTAACGTATTTGACATTTGGAGGAGATTATTCATGGAATGAGGAGTTAACATGGCTTGTGCATCATTGGGATCAAAGTCTTTTGCACATCCGTTGAAAAGATCATGTTTAGCTGCTACAGTATGTCATATATGGAGACTACAAAATCTTGTCATTTTCTTATCGAGAAATGTGTCGACAACTGGACTCATGAAGGACATAGTGGAGGCAGTGAGGTATGATACAAGTTCTTAGCCTGGCTTCCCAAGAACTTAGGAGAATTAGACTCAAGTCCTAGAATGGGGCTTAAACTGAGAATGCCTTTTTTTTTAACTATTTTTTGATTTTATTCATACGAAGCAAAGTGGTACAAACCAAGGCCACAGGTATGGCCAAATCAAATGTAAGCTAGATTGTTACGTTAGCGCACACTCGAATCCTTGGCAATCCAAGACAATCCATGCGCAGTGTTGCTTTTAGTACCCCTGGGAGTCTCTCTTCAGAGAAGATAAGTCCCCCAAACGTCGGATATGTCGATAGGAAATCCGCTGCTGCATTGGCTTCCCGAAAGACGTGGACTATCGTTTCGTTCACTGTTGCCAAGAGGCGCCGCGCTCGAATCACCGTTTTACAGAGCGGCCATTTCGAGAGGTCTTTGCCGTTGATCAACCGAGCCAGGGCTGCCGAGTCCGTCTCAAACGTCACATTCTGGTACCCCTGTTGTACACAAACTTCCATCGCCTGAAGCATTGCCAATCCTTCCGCCTAAAGTACATCCATCTCCCCAAATTCTTTGTAAAAGGCTGCAACCAACTTCCCTTCAGAGTCTCGTAGGATTCCACCCCCGGTTGCCACACCCGAGCGAATGCTAGCATCAGTATTAAACTTAAGTTTGTTGGGCATAGGTTTTACCCAAGAAATTGCCATTATCTGCGATCTCCCTATCGGCCTTGGTGTGAAGAAAGAGGCCAACCTCGTATTACCATCTTGCCCTAACCAGCTCCTGCTCACCGGCCGCACTAGGCCTAGTAGCTCAAAAAAGGCCTCTACCTCTTTAATCACCGATGCAGCCTGGAAGGCCCTCCCCGAGAAAAGCGCTGCATTCCTTCCTTTCCACAGAAACCAGCAAACTACCATCGGGAGCACACAACGTATATGATCCACTGTCTTCTGCGAGACTACCGTTGCCCAAGTAGAAAAGGCAATAGAAACACAAGAGGGGGGGTGACCATTGCAGCCCAAATGAGCGTGCAAAATAAAGCCAAACCTCCGAGGCCACTTCCCACGGAGAAAGAGATGATTCACGCTTTCAATGTTCTCTCGACAACACACACACCTTGATGCCAGAACCACACCCCGCCTCTCGGTTAAACTGAGAATGCCTTGTGCAATGGAATAGATAAATAATGTTGTTCGGGATGTATCCTTGTGTCCTTTGTGTACAAACTTCATTGTGTTGATCAATAAAAATCTCTCAATATTGCTATAAAAAAAAGAAAAAAGTAGAAGAAGATTACAATTACAGAAAATTCTACACTCGCTACTAAGGTAACTTGCAGTGAGAAAATTCCAAGTTTGTGATGGAAAAAAAAAGAAATTCTGTGATTAGAGTTGTTTGGGGTGGGGTTGCTGAAAATAGGATTTTCGCATTACGTAAATGCGAGTTCAAGAGAACTCGCATTTACCTAATGCGAGTTTAGTAATACACGGGCAAAAAAAGAAAAGGAGAAGGAAATGGAATTTCCACGTAGATCTCGCATTTGAGAAATGCGAGTTTCAGATAGCTCGCATTTCACGAATGCGAGTTCTCTTGGACAAAACCACACCCAACACCTCCAGAACAGCGTCGGTTATTCTGTAAAACCAAACCCTCGATCTAAAATTGGGCAAACCGCAAAATTGAGGCAGAACAGATCGGAAAATCTCCATCAAAGCATTGAAATCGATTTGGAGCAAACAATTGTGTCCTTCAACCGAAGGAAAAGCTGAAGGTTGTCCAAAGTTTGAGATTGCAGCAGCATTTTTAGGGAGGAAAGCGGCGGAATCACCGGTCGGAGCTTGGAATCGTCGGCCACGGCGCCATCGTTGCTAGCCCATCCACCAACCGGTCGCAGAGGTAGCTGTTTTTGCTGTCAAGTTGCTGCGCTTAAGGTCCGAAAGTGCTGCTGCAATTTTTTTTTTTTGGTTTCCGTTTCTGTTGCGCTATTTTTTTTTCCATTTCTGATGCTTTTTTTTGCTTGATGTGTAGTTTTTCCAATTTTTTTTACAAAGCTGAATATTACGACATTGCCAAATTTTTTTTTCGTTTCTATCCTGTCCCTATTTTGTTTTTTAAATTTGTAGTTTCTGAAAATTACTACTGCAATTGTCGTTGCCTCCTTCAGTGAAATACCTATTCACCATTTGTTTGGAGAAAGCTGAAAATGAATGCATTGGCCTTTTTTAATATCTGTCTCCTCCTAGTGTAGACGAGCTGAAATTTTTTTTAATGTAATTTATTGTGCACGAATTTTAGGAGCAATCAGAGAGTTGGAGGAGCTCACCGGAAATAGACGACGGAGCTTGGTCTGCAAGGCCGGGAAGCCACCGGCATTACTTCTCCGACATCCACCCGTGCGTGAGGTCCGGGTTTGGCGAGCTTTTCATTTACAGTGCCGAATTTTTTATTTCCGTTGCTGCTGCCCAATTTTTTTTCGTTTTGTGTTGCAAATTTTTTGCTTGATCTGTACATTCTGGAAAGGAGTTGTTGAATTGCCGGATGTGAAAAAGGTCCGGCTGTGGCGAGGTTTTGATTTAGATTGCAATTTTTTTTTTGCGTTTCTGACGCTAAATTTTGTTTTCCGTTGCCTGTTCCGAAATTTCTTTTCCGTTTGTATTGCAAATTGTTCGCTTGATGTGAACTTTCTGAAAATTAGGTGTTGAATCGCTGGATGTGGAAAAGCTTCAGCTTTGGCAAGCTTTTGATTTAAATTGCTATTTTTTTTCATTTTAGCTTCTAAATTTTTTTTCGTTTGAGTTGTGATTTTTTTTTAAAATTTCTGGTGCACCTTTTTGCTGATGTGTAGTTTCTGAAAATTAGTAGGTGCTTTGGCGGATGTGAAAAAATTTGGTGGAGTACCTCTTCACCAATTTTTTTGGGGGAAGCTGAATATTACCACATTGGTATTTTATTTGTCCGTTCATGTCCCCCACTTTTTTTAGTTGTAGTTTCTGAAAATTACATATTCAATTCCTGTGCTTCTAATCTAATTGAGAGAGAGTGTGTGTGTGTGTCAATTTTTAAAAAAAAAATTTTAATTGCCATGGCCTCGTTAAGTGAATTAATGTTTTCACAATTTGTTAGACGAAAGCTGAAAATAAATGCATTGGTTTCTCATTTTTTTATTTTCCGTTTCCGTTTATAATGCGAAATGAAAACTAGATTATTGATAAAAAAGGAAGCATAATAAGATAGAAATAACCACTTCTGATGAGTTTGCAGTGGACTAAAGATTTGAATTTTATACTCACATTAGGAATTCTTTGATAGTAGTATTTGTAAATATTTGGCTGAATTCATACATGGCATAAGTAAATAAAAATGATCTGGTATTTTCATTAGCGAGTGTTTAAAATTATCGAGTGTATGTTAAGCATGTTTGGGGATGGGAAAAAATTGTGTTTGCTAGCAGGGAGCTTTAGTCATTTTTTAGGGGATACTCTGCCGAAATTAAGATAAATTTTATAGGGAAAAATATCTTTAAGAACATATGACATAAACTTGTATTATTCGTTTATACTTTAAAAAAAGCAAATTGCTTGTGGTTGTAGTTACTAAATTCCTAGGCCATTATCTTTTGCCCTTAATTCTAATATTTGCTTATTATGTACAATTTAAAAGAAAAAGTGAGCAATGAGAGGGCAGTGCTGTAAACAAATTCCCTAAGAGGAAAATATTGGGTATATAATTCGAACTTAGTTGAAAATGTTAAAAAAATGTAAAATATTATAGATAAGTGATATTTTTTAAATTGTATGACTGGTCGGTGAAAATAAAATAAAATATTTTTGATAAGGAGAGCTGTTTGAAATAAAATATAATAAATATGATAAATGTAACCCCAAGAGCCTGTTTTTTTGAAAAAATTGTGTTTGCTGGCAGGGAGTTTTAGTCATTTTACAAGGAAAACTTTGCCGAATTTTTTATAAATTTTGTAGGGAAAAATATTTTCAAGAACCGATGACATAAATGTGAACTATGCATTTATACTTTAAAAAAGCTAATTGCTTGTAAAGGTAGGATTTTTTTTTTTTTTGTATCTATGCTGCAATATAGGAATTTTTCCGGTTGCGTTGCACATTTTTTTTTTCCCATTTGTGCTGAAAATTTTGTTTTTGCATTTCTGGTACATATTTTTTTCGTCTCTGCTGGTAATTTTTTGCTTCCATGGCTGATGCATATATTAGTATGTTTTCATTTCTGTTGCATTTATTGGTTCCGTTTATGTTGCCTTTTTTTTTTTTGGAAAAATTGTGTTTGCTGGCAGGAAGTTTTAGTCATTTTGCAGGGGAAACTCTGCCGAATTTTTTATAAATTTTGTAGGGAAAAATATTTTCAAGAACCGATGACATAAATGTGGACTATGCATTTATACTTTAAAAAAGCTAATTGCTTGTGAAGGTAGGATTTTTTTTTTTTTTGTATCTGTGTTGCAATATAGGAATTTTTCTGGTTGCGTTGCACATTTTTTTTTTCCCATTTGTGCTGAAAATTTTGTTTTTGCATTTCTGGTACGTATTTTTTTCGTCTTTGGTAATTTTTTGCTTCTATGGTTGATGTATATATTAGTATGTTTTCATTTCTGTTGCAATATTTAAATTTTTGTATTTGTGATGCAATATTTAAATTTGAATTAAAAAATGACCATAGAAACAAAAGCACCTGACTCATATCAAATATGAAATGTTCATAAACACAAGATTTGTTTTCATGTCAATTTTCATGTTTTGCTTCATGCAATGTCCTTGAGTATTAAAATATTTATTTATTAGTTATTTATCAAAAATTTTTTGACTACGAATCATTTGTTAGGAGTTTTTTACTTTTTTTTTCTTGATCATAAAGCCTTTCAATGAAAATAACAACTCCATTCTGGATGATTGACTAGTAAATAACAACTCCATTCTGGATGATTTGCAGACACAGCTCCTGCTACACATTTGAAGGCTTTTGTAGTGCATTCTCGAGGCTCTAAGAGACCTGCAGATTACTATCTAGGTTAGTAATTTCGATTCCAGAAAAATTGACAATTGTGATGGATGTAAATTGCTGATGATTGGTAGAAGGATGCATGCCTTAATTGATTTTTTTGACCTTAATCTTCTGTTATTAATTTTATTTTTCTTGTATTCGTTGTACCCAAACTGCACTCGAAAGTTATAATAAGTGGAGGGGATTAAAGCGTGAGATGCAGCGGAAATTTTCGGATGCGTGGGCGTATTTATCCGAAATTGAAGAGGAAAAATGGTGTCTTGCTCACGATGGAGGGCGTCGTTGAGGTATTCTTACCACCAATATGTTCGAGAGTTATAATAATGTCCTTAAAGGAGCACGCCATCTGCCAATTCGGGCATGCGTAGATATGACATGCCACCGGACTGTCGAACTCTTTAAGCGGAGAAAAGCGGGTGCCAGTCATTGTCGTCATAAATTTCCCCCGAGAATATGGCGGCGTTTTAGTGCTGCTGAAAAGAAAGCAGGGACGCACAGAGTCGTGGAGTTTCATGCCGCAATTGGTGTATACAGGGTTGTGATAGGGCGCCGAATGGATGGCAAAGGGGGAAATACGCAGACTGTCCAGTACTTGGAGAAATAATGCTCGTGCGAAAAGTGGCAGATGTATAGGCTTCCGTGCTCTCACGCTATAGCTGTTTGTAGACACCGAGGGGATAATCCGAACATGTATGTAGATCAGCTATTCACTAAAACTCGGTGGTTCCAGCAGTATTCTGAAATTTTCAGCCCTTTACCGCATCCGGATAATTGGGCGGATCTTGGGTGGGAACTGCAAGGTGATAACAGCAGATTCATTGCAAGGAAGGCAGGAGGGGTTCGAGCAAGAAGAATTCGTAATGAAATGGACGAGAGAGATCCGCAGAAACCGAGGAGGTGTACTAACTGTCATGAAAGGGGTCATAACAGGAGGAATTGTCCAAATTTTAGACCGTGAATAGTATTATGTGTTTTAAAGTAATCTCATCATGCTGTACGTTGTACCGTACCGGTCGTTTGTTCTTTATGTGTTTATTTGCAGATTTTCTAATTCATATGGTTGATATATTCGTTAATGTAATTTTATGGTATGTAAAATGTTGCTTAGTGTGTTACTTTATATTTCTGTATGTAAGGTAATGTGTTTGTTGGCTGGGAGTTTTACTAATGTTATAGGGGAGGCTCTGCCGAAATTTTTATAGCAAAGTTCATGGAAAGGCCATCCTAAATTTGGGGTGTTGGATACAATTTGTTTTTGACGTTTTCTGTTTCGGTTTACGTTGTTCAGTTTCTGTTCATGTCTTTAGTATTTTATGACTGCTCCCGTTCATTGAAACGAACCTACTAACTGCTTAATAGTTTTGGTGTCATTCTCATCAAAAAAGGAAACAAGAGGGACGATGTAACAGTTTTGGTTTTTCTGCTAAACATGGAGTCGGGTAATGTGTTAAAGGGGTTTTAATTGTTTACGGTGTTACAGGGGTGTTTAATTTGTAAGCTTATGTTTTATTGATTGTATGTTTGTTAAAAATTATAAACTTATTCTGTAATTGTATATTTACAGATAGTTTAAAAATTTTTTTATAGGACGAGGTAGTTATGGCCGATGCTCCACCGTAGTCTGATGTGCACCCTGATCCGTATATGACTGACATTATTGCAGTAGGGACTGCCCATAGAGCTTATTCCACATTTCATGGCCATATACCAGGCGACCAGCTTGTTGTCCGTCAGTGTGATAAAGCATTCTGGGATCACAGACCGATACCTGACAGGTGCTCCACTACATCCGCATGGCGGGATTCAAGGGGGTACTTCTCTGCGGCTATCAGCAGTTGGATCACGCTTTGATCACCGCTTTAGTGGAGAGATGGCGCCTGGAGACACACACCTTTCATCTCCCCGTCGGAGTGGCTACTGTGACTTTACAGGATGTCGAGGTTATATGGGGATTGCGCACTGACGGAGCCCCAGTTACGGGTGTGGATGTAGCGCATACCATACACGAGTGGAGCGGCATTTGTGCGGAACTTTTAGGGTTTTCCCCAGAGCCTACTGACTTTGACCGAGGCCGCCTGAGAGTTAGTTGTTTGTCAGGGGTGTTGGATAGGGGCCTGCCGGTTGATGCTACGGATGAGACTTTCAGGCAGTGGGCACGTGTCTACATCTTATTACTGTTGGGCGGGCATTTATTCTCGGATAAGTCCGGGAATAAACTTTCCCTGATGTGGCTTCCACTTCTTCGAGATTTAGAGACAGTTGGGGGAGTGCAGTCCTGGCATTCCTCTACCCGTCTCTCTGCACTGCCACACGGCCTGAGGTTACGGATATTGCAGGACCGTTACTGCTTCTGTAGGTATGATGTTGCATTCCCGAAATGGATGTAGTTAGGAATTATTTTGATATGATATCTGAAATAATGTAACCAATTCTCAAACTGCAGATATGGGCGTGGAAACGAATGCCAACATTGCGCCCTGATTGAGTGCGGCCACTACAGCACTATCCCGGTCCTTACGGAGTTAGGTCGAGTACAACATCCTTTCATCTTTGGAACCGTTGTTGCAAATGAGTAACTAACACTGTCCATTTTTTCATCGTTTCTACAGGTGGGATGTTGGTCTGGATTTACATAGAGTTGGGCATTAGGCATCATCTCCGTGCCATCCGAGAGTTTGTAGCTGAGAGTTTACAGCATGTTGGGGCGGCACGACGTCTTGCAGTTCGCCCTCCACCTGTACCTCATGACATTCCAATTCATGTTGACCCGTGTTGTGTTGAGCGCGCTCATAGAAATGTAGATGGAGGCCAGCACGGTGGTGGTCTGCGTCGTAGGGTGCAGTCCCCAGAGCACATCTTCCAGACGGACGCTGGCGGCAGTGCATAGGCTACCGAACATCACTGTGGTGAATCGACTGTACTCACACCTCAGTCGTTGGGTATGCGGGAGGGTACAACGTCTAGGTCACCGGTGATGTTTCAACAAGTTACACCTATGGAGAACGTAGACGTTGGAACTTCCAGTCAACGCATAGGAGGTCCTGAACAATCGGGGACTCAGACTGAGGCATTACATGATCAGGAGCCCGCACATGAGTCACACACAGCTCAAGTGACTCCGATTCTGACATATGTGCCACGTAGAGGAGCTAGGACGCGTAGGCGTCGAGAGTGTGGTACTGGTGGACATCTTGGAGGACATTGAACCTTGTATTGATTGATTTTACTTCAATTGGCTAATGTATATATATATTTTTCGTTTGCAAGCCCCATACGTTAGTCGACAACGAATGTTAACTAACATTGAAAGCAGGCTCGTAATCGTCAGGAGCTCCAACTTCCTCAACACCAAACTCACCGGAAGGTCCACGAGGACCAACTCAATAGCCCTCCCTATCACCAAATCTAGGCTTATCCCCATCAAACCTGGGTTGTCCGGTATATAATCCAGCGCCAATTCGAAAAACTAATTGTTAACAAAACCACCAATATTCACCAAAATCTTTACATAATAAAAACTAAGCATCTCATTACCGAGGGCGATCACGAGGAGGTCCACCCTTAGGACGACCGAGGGGCTTGGCGGACTTCTTAAGAGTAGCGAGAACAATTTCAGCGGTAAGATTGAGGTAAGTGCTGAGAAACTCAATAGCGTCGTTGGTAATGAGGGTTAGCTTTAGGGTCGTAGGGTTTAGGGATTAGGGTTTACGGTTCAGGGTTTAAGATTTCAGGTTTAGGGTTTAGGGTTTAGGATTTCAGGATTTAAGGTTTAGGGTTTAGGATTTCAGGTTCAAGGTTCAGGGTTTAGGGTTTACGGTTTTAGGGTTAGGGGTAAAGGGTTTATGGTTTTTGGGTTACTGCATTAAGGTTATAGGGTTTGAAGGTTTACGATTTACGGTTTATAATCTTTAGGGTTTACGGTGCTCAATTTTTTATTACGGTTTAGGGTTGGTTAAATGGGGATTACGCATTCGGGGTCGTAAGTAGTACATAAATCGAAATCTGTGTTGGAATGGAACAAACCTTTTATAGTAATAGTATCAAATTGCCTAAACATAGTACTGAAGTAAAGGAAAAATATCAGAACATGATTTCACGGTTATTGCAGTTGCAAAAGTAATGATGATGTCTTCTAGTGATACTTCTCAGTATCAGATATTTTTGGCTTATGCGTGAGAAATGCAGTTTTGGAATTAATGGTATCCCTCATGCTTTACGGTTTCTCCATTTATGCTCTACATCCGTATTTTGTAATTTTAGTCTTCTTGTGTCTTATTGAATAAGTAGATTCAGTTGAAATGATCAATTTTTCTTGTGTTAGGTCGCCACCATTTAGGCGTGCCCACGTAAACTGGGCACGTCTAAGGACTGACAGGCAACCATTGAAGACCATTTAGGTGTGCCCACGCCAACTGGACACGCCAAAGAATAGCAATTTTCGTTGCATGGTCAGAAGCGGTGGGGCTAGTTAGCGCGCCAACCTGGCACGACCGGAATGAAATTTTCGTCTATGGCCGGCGTTAGCGCGTGCCATGCCAAATTGTCACGCTTATGGTGACCAATTGTAAAACTTGGTTTGAAGCGTTAAGCTTACGCCTAACTTGGTGGATCACCAAAAAGAAAAAAAAAATTTCCTTTCCCTTTTCCAATTCTCAGTACTGTTCTTATTTCAAAAAAAAAAAAAACTCTGAACCCTAATTTCTTTCGTTTTCTTTCCTTTCTTTCTTTCTTTCTTTCTTTCTTCCTTCTTCTTTCTTCATTCTTTCTTCCTTCATTTCTTTTTCTCCAAATGTTGGTGGCTCAAAAATAGCAAAGTAAAAGATATTTACTACTGCCAAATTAGTTGACCATTAAGATTATTGGCTTTCTGACCACGCGATCAATACCTTATTCACAGAAATTTATTTCGATCTTAGTTATCAGGAATTTTTTTAATTAATTTTTGGTCAATGAACATTCACGAAACTCGCATTTTTTTAAATTAATTTTTCACAGGAACTCAAACTCGCTTTTTTTTAAATTTAACAAAGTCAATCTCACTAACAGAAAATATAGAATGAGAGTTAGGAGTTAGGGATAAAGGAGATGTCACCACAGTGGGCTGTTCACTAGATTTTTTCATTGGAGAGGCTAGAGGTTGAGGTTCCATTGTTTCTTTCTCAACTTTCTCTTCAACCACATAGTTAGATTCTTCCCTTTGAATCTCTTGTAATTCTTCACCACTTCTCAAGGTAATTGCACTCACATCTGATTCGGAATTAACAATGGTCTCTGAGTGCAATGTTTCAGAAATTTGGGATCCCAGCCGATTAACTGTAGCGGCCAACTGGCTCACTTGATGCTCCAGATTTTGAATGCTGGTTCTCGTTTGATTCTCCAGATTTTGAATGCTGGTTCTCGTCTCCTGTTGAAATTATTGCATGTTAGTAACTAAAGATTTAACAATTTCTTCAAGAGATATATCTGACATCAATGATGGTTGTTGCGGTGGAATTTGAGGTGTATGTTGATGTTGCTGGTGAAACCTTGGTAGCCTTGCAGCATAATTGAAGTTGAGACTGTCCCTCCATCCTTGATTACACTCGTTTGAATAAGAATCATACCATGGTAGGGATGGGTTTGAGGATCTTCCAACAGGATAAACTTGAGTGTGCGAGCCATTTTGTAGTGTGGGACACATGGTAGTTGGATGACCCAAGGCATAACAAATTCCACAAGTTCTAATTTGCTGCACTTTGCTACAACCAACTTTTCTACAAGAGGTGTTAGAGAATCTAAACGTTGATTAATAGAAGAGACATTTACCTCATTAACTCTCCCAGGAATGAAATCCAATCTAAAATTTGTAACCACAAACTAGCCAACAGATTGAGGGGAAATAAAATAAAAAATCCAAAGAAAATAAATCGAGAAGGCACCAGTCCCAGGCAATGGCGCCAAAATTTGATGGGTGTCGAAATCACCAAAAATAAAATATCTACTCTAAAAATATAAATTCAAATATAATGGTGAGTAGGGTCGTATGCTCAGGGATTGAGTGATTTATTTTCTATGAACCAAAAATAAATAAAAATGGGGGTTTTCAACAATTCCTAATTAATGGTTCAAATAAGAATAAACAATATCATAGGATTCAAGTAAAAATAAATCAAGCAATAAAAAACTCTAGTCAAAGGCCTAATCTCACTTTAGTGTCATCGAACTGATCATCAACACTAAATGACAATCATTTGTTTACAAATAAATTGGTTATGGTTGTCAACAAGCTCTGACAACCTGCCCTTCCTTACTGTGTCGATAGCCACGACAAGGTCTGTGACTACTTCTCTTGCCAATAGACAACCCTAAACAAGCTCTTAAGATTTAGCCTACCGACAACATTAACAATTAGAAAGGCTACCAATTCTAACCATCAAACACACAAACTCAGTTCATTTAAACTAGATTGAATACCTCCGTGACAATAATTCAAAAGTTTCTTATACTACTGAATCAAGTCACTTGTCACAAATACTAAAACATACCAAACAATTACAGATTTGGCGTTCTAGATGACAGTAGATTATTCTCACAATTAAATAATGGCCAGTTATTGAATTACAAGAAATAATCATAAATGTGAATATCAAAAAATATCCAAATACTTGCAAATAAATAACATAAAAATAATTCAACCAAGGCTCATAGATTTGATGAACCAAATATCGATTAGCCTTCGACTAGACGAAAATTAGCTACTCCTCACGGTGGAATCGCAGCCACAAAGATGTTTCTAGGATGAATATTTC
Organism: Gardenia jasminoides; assembly: GCA_013103745.1. Lineage (NCBI taxonomy): Eukaryota > Viridiplantae > Streptophyta > Magnoliopsida > Gentianales > Rubiaceae > Gardenia > Gardenia jasminoides. The sequence goes on along the minus strand of CM023097.1, from coordinate 7,794,726 downwards.
CTTAAACGAAAGAATAAAGAGGAAAACGAGCTTCTCCTTGGAATGACGCAAAGTCTCCAACAAAACGAAACCAAAAGTTTGGCAGCCACCCAAAACCTAAACTAACGAAAGAAAACAAAAGTCTCCAATAACCTATCAATCAAAAAGTCTGCCATCCTTTTGCATTTTCTTTCCTATTAACACTAGCCAATAACCAAAAAGAAATAAGAATCCTATTATAATTAGAATACTAATAAATAGGCTAACAAAAAGGAAATCAAATCTGTTCCTAAAAATCAGCTTCCAATTCCAACAGAGATGTGACTTCGTTTTGCCAGCAGGGATTCCAAGTGGGGCCCGTTCTAATCCCATGACTTCCATTCTTCACAGCAGAATAAGGCGTGCCTAAGCCTTAGCAACCAAGGTCTTCTGGAATTTCCATTTAATTGTGCTTTTAAATTCAATTTAATTCCACTGACCTAAAACCAACACCAAAAACCAAACATGAGTAGAATCAAACAATTAATACAATATTTTAGCATAATAAAAAGGGAAATATCCATAAATTATGTGCACATTTAAGGACTTAACAGCCATCAGGACTGTACATGACTCCAACATTGGAAGATCTTTTATAAATTAGTATTTATTAGATTAATGGACTAATACAAGTTTATCCAATTGGTAAGAATAATATGGTCTCATAAAAGCTGTGTATTTGAATTTCACTGCCAATGTAAGGATTGTATTGGTGAGCGATTAAGAACTTCTATAAATGATTTATGATTTTAGAAGCATATCCTGACTCTAATGGTGATCTGAATTGAATTCATTCAAACCGTTTCCTACCAAAAACAACAAATAAAAAATAATAAAATAAAAAGAAAAACTATTAGACCATTGGGATTCTAAAAGCTTGTGTTCAAGCGGTTTTCTACCAAAAACAACAAATAACCAAAACAGAAAAAAAAGAAAAAAGAAAAAAAGAGAAACTATTAGACCATTGGGATTGTAAAAGGTTGTATGAGGACACCAGAGACTCAGCAGCCAACTGAGGAAGTTTCTGCAGTTTTAAATCCAATGCCAGGACAATTTGATCCCAGACATTGGTTGCCTAGAAAGTAGAGAAAGTTTACTACTAAGACAGCTGATGAAGCATTGCAAGTTGAGCATGCTTCAGTGTCCAGGCATAAATTTGTGGTGTTCAAAGATGTTAATATCCAGACAGCATTTACAAACTTGTCTGGTCGGTAAGTATTACATTATACCTTGGCCAAACCGGAACCTTTGGGAGCGGTAAATAGTGACAGATATCATTTTTGTGCTGATACTGACCTCCAAGCAGCCTTTTGTTTTTTTTTTTTTTTTTTTCAATTTTTCTCCTTGTCAGTGTATTTTTACTCATGCATTATGGAGGCAAAAACGAGCTTTGAGCCTGACATAGGGACAGGCAGGGCGCAGCCACAGCTAACCCATGGGGTGCAATCGCACCTCCTTAATTTTTTCGAATTTCTAGAATAGCTTAAAAAAAGTTCAGTTTTTCTATTTTTGTTCCACATTTGGAAATTTGATAATATTCCCTCCAACTCTACAATTGCCCTTCAAAAGTTTCGAAATTTTGTACAGTTATCACCATCATTTCCACAATGCAATATTAAAATAAAATATGTTATATGATAATATTTTTATTTTCTTCCTACAAATTTTATTCACTTAACATTACACTTTTCTTATATGCCAAACCATATGAATTGCAATCAACCCAAACATTTATTTGACAGCTTGACTGTTGTACGTTATCAGCCTACTGTATATATGAAATATACGTCTAGTGCTCAATGAATAATCAATTATTATGCTCTTTTATACAATTTTTATGCATAGTTTTAATTATTATGTAATTTTGTACAAGTAAATGACATGCTAATTATTGCAAATAAATACAAGTTGTAGACAATTCTTTTTTGCTTTTAATCTATGTTTTCAGACTCGGACCAAAAAGCTAACCGGCTGAGCTCAGGGGTTAGGGGTCGATGGGTCTGACCGGGGGTCGAATCGGATGATGTCATAAATATATATTAATAAATATAATCAAAATAGTATATAAAAATTCCCTCAAATTGGTAGTTTTCAACTTTATATATATAAAAAGTTTTCTTAAATTGGTGATTTATGACTTTATATACAAATTTGAGAATTTTATATTTAATCACAAAATTGACTTAAAGAATATAGTATATATATATATATATATATATATATATATAGGTAGAAATGTAATTTAAAAAATATATTGGATTAATTTTACACTTTATTAAAATAATGAGAGATTAAAGCATATTTACTAAAACTTAAAAAGTGAGTTTGAAAGGATATGATTTGTTAAAGGTATTAAAAAAAAAATTGGTCAAATAGTCAAAACCCGGTCAATCGGGTCAATTGGTTCATCAGGTCAAACCCGAGCTTGACCGCCTTTGACTGGATTTTGAAATTTTCGGTTTTTAAGGATGATTCGGACCGGATGCTTGGTCGGTTCCCGATTCAACCGGTCGGACCGACCGGTTCGGTCTGAGTTTAAAAACATAGCTTTAATGGCTTACCCCTTGCATGGTGACAGACGCCACCTCAAAATTTTGTTAGTAAGTAGAAATTACAAGAGGGGATTAGGTCTGACCACACGTAGCACATGAAAATATTCAAAACTGAATGTAAAAAATTAGTAATCATAATTTCACCTTCCTAAGCCAAGGGAATCCTAATTTGTCCAGCGCAACTTCCCCAGGTGCAACTTGCGGCAGAGGAAATTGGAGATCATAGACTCGAAGAGCTTCCCGTGAATGAGCACAACCGACATTTGACAATATATCAGCTACTCAATTTGCCACAATGTGAGAATCTATTTGAATCCGTTTCATGCTCCGAAATCTGAGAGACTTCTCTACGGACTATCCACGGACATTGAAAATGGTGCTCGAGAATGTTGATTAAGACTAAAGAATCAGACTGGACATCAAATTGAGTGAAACCATGCTGCAAACAAGGACGTGCGCCTAGGAGTAAAGCCAAAATCCCCGCGCACAAACTAGTTTTATCTCCAAGGAAAGCAGAGAAAGCAAGCAAGTCTTGACCTTTGGAATCATGACGCTCACCCTCACCTCCACTTGCTCCTGGATTCCTTTTTTAACGCCGATCCGTGTTCAATTTAAGGCAATGTTTTAAAACTCAGACTGGACCGGCTAGTCCGACTGATTGAACTGAAAACCGCCAGGCATCCGGTCCGAGTCATCCTTAAAAACCGGAAATTTTAAAACCCGATCAAAGACGGTCAAAACTCGAGTTTGACTAGGTGAACCGATTGACCGGGTTTTGACTGTTTGACTAGTTTTTTTTTTTTTAACACATCATATCCTTTCAAACTCACTTTTGAAGTTTTAGTAAATATGTTTTAACCTCTCATTATTTTAATAAAGTGTAAAATTAATCCAATATATTTTTTAAGTTACATTTCTACCTATACATATATATATATTATATTCTTTAAGTCAATTTTGTGATTAAATATAAAATTCTCAAATTTGTATATAAAGTCATAATCACCAATTTAAGAAAATTTTTTATATATATAAAGTTGAAAACTACCAATTTGAGGGAATTTTATATACTATTTTTTAAGGAAATTTTTTTATATACTATTTTGATTATATTTATTAATATATATTTATGACATATTTATGATGTCATCCGATTCGACTCCCGGTTGAACTCGGTCTGACACATCGACCCCTGACCCCTGAGCTCAGCCGGTTCGCTTTCCAGTCTGAGTCTGAAAACATAGATTTAAGGCAGCTAACAGGAGGAGCTGTCCATTGAACCATTTTAAATGCAAAGGAAGAAACTGGCCGAGCTAAACAGTCAAAAAACAGCTGAAAAGAAGCAGCCTCCGGATTCAATTTGAACTTAAGTGTAGATAATTCTTTTCTAAATTATCTCAATGTTGAATAAAGTGGTAGTACGTTGTAGACATTTAGTTATCCCAAAAATCTATTACACATTGTAAACATACTAATGTTATTACGGCAGATTATACAATCCTTTTTGGTATCATACGCTCAAATTAAATTCACCACTAGATGGTGAAATAAGTGTTTTGAATTAAGTTGAATCATTTAGAATTTGAACCACTATCATCACTAAGAAATAAAAACTAAGGGAATGGTTCTCTAAACGAATCATAGAATTTTTCTGTTATTGTACTCCTTGAATAAAGATGCTCACTCTGCCACTTGAGATTGGCATATCCCTACTCTGCGGAAGTGAAGTGGTGGTATTCTCATTGTGCCAAGTCATCTATCAGAATACCAAAACGTGTGCTGAAATTGCTGGCTGGGACATGGAGAAGAATTCCAAGAAACCTAAATGTTTCTTTTTGTTAATTACGGAATCTGTGGAGCCATAGTCCGGCAATTAGTGTATTAGGTAATTACAGTTCTCTTGATATGTTGGGGTTTTTTGGGGCTTTGGGGGGGGGGGGAAGCTAAGAGTATAGCAGTAGACAACAAAAACAAAGCACAATTACATAGATGTTTTTGCAGTACTTTTACAACAAAGATAGTAAATGCAAACAGATTACATTTACTACCTAGCAAGGACACAAGGTCCTTTTAGCTTAGACTGCTTTTTATTGGCGGGAGAGTACTATTCATAATGCCTAAAGGCTTTAAAACTTGCTTTCCGTAAAGGGAATGCTAGATCCCATGCCATCGACCAGAAAACCAAATTAAAAAGAGAAATGCAGAAGCATAATACATATGCTATAACACATGCAGACGACAAATTAGCCATTCAGTACTTGAAGGCTTTATTGGCACAATACTTATTAATTCACTAGCAGTCACCAACGCAAACGCCAGTAGGAGGAATTGCTCTTGGGTAAAGACAAATACAACCAAGGTCGCACAGTATGAGCGGTGTACAGTATCCTCCACGTGGAACTCCAGTCTTGGAGCTCATTGCGTTTGTGGGCAATTTTATGAGCATCTCCACTTCTTGGGGGTCGATTTCCAGCAGTTTCCTCGGTGGGGTGGCTGCCTCAGCTTCCAGTATCTTACCACTTGGTGCCATGACCACCACTGCAATAAAAACTCGTGTTATCTGATCAATGGTACCATTAATTGGTCATTTTCCAAATAGTTAAAATTTCTGGATGATATATATAAAATCGGAAATTACAATAACTTGATATATCATTCATGTATCATAGTTCATGACTAATAAAAGAAGAATGTTTACTTACAAGTTGCAATGAGCAGGAGAACACTCATGGAGGCAAGCTTGGCCATATCTTTAGTCTCTCTGGTGAAATACTTGCCCTCTTGAGGCTGTATTTATTGGGTGAGAAGGGACTTGCGATTGCAAATATCATAGATATTTTACATTTCTGGTTCCCAGACTTCCAATGATGAATTTGCACTGTAGCTTGGAAGAGTTTTAGATGAAGTGTTTACAGGAGCAGCATTTATGGCGTGAGAAGGGACTTGCGATTCATTTTGCATTCTTTATTGTATTATTGTTCTTAGTATTAGTATTATTGTGGGGTACAAGGGTGACCTAGTATATGCAATACAATTTTTCTCCATCTCAAATCTCGTGTGGAGGCACAAAATTCAATTGTTTACTTGACCAATTAAGTTCAACAAACATATTTTCTCTCTGAAAATTGACTATTTCTCTCCGGAAATTGATTATTTCTCAGTATTCTTCCCTCGCCTAACAATATCCTATTTTTTATCACCATCGAATTATTTATCTTCTTAACAACATTGAATTATCCATTTAATAAACTTTGCTGCAGCTTTACTTGTGTATATGTTTCGGAGTATTGACATCAAGCCGGAAGTTCTTATTATTTTTGAAGCTCAATAGACTAAATGTAGAATAGAAGACAAAATCATTGGAGCGCAGAAATCAAGGGCACACTTTTCGAAGAAATAAATGCGAATGAAAAATTTAAGGCTCGTCATTTACCAATATTTTAAAAGCGCACAAGTTTGGACTCAGCTTGAGAATTCAGTGACTTCAACCGACTTAGAAACTTTACCAAGTTTTTATTAGTCAGCATTTTCTTGGTAGAAATTATAAAACTGCCCTATAGCCGATTAATAACTTTTTATTTCTGGTGTTTTCAATTCTGTTAGTTGTATTCATAAAAAATTTATATTTTTGGCAGATTATTTAATTTTTCTCTAAATGATCCCAGAATAATAACAATTGCAAAAGTCTGGTCAGCTTTGACACTGTAACTTTAGGCGTATTGTCAGAAAATAGATTGGCGGTATCAAATATAAACATTTTGCTCTCTGTAACTTCCAATGATGAATTTGCACTGTGGATTGGAAAAGTCTAGTTATTAAGTTCTTCGTGCATTCTTCGTTGTTTATTGTTATTGTTATCATTATTATTATTATTATTATTATTATTATTATTATTATTATTATTATTATTATTATTATTATTATTATTATTATTATTATTATTATTTGTGGGAACTAGTATATGCAGTACAAAATTTTTCCCCATGTCAAATCTCATGTGGAGGTATCAAATTAAGTTGTTTACTTGACCAATCAAATACAAAAGCATATTTCCTCTCTAAATATTAATTATTTCTCTCCAGAAATTAATTATTTCTCATTATTCTTCCCTCTCCTAACAATATTATATTTTAAAACAACATTGAATTAATTACTTTTTAAAAGCATTGAATTTGTTATTTCACAAAGTTTACCACAGTTGTGTGTATGTCTGGGAATATTGACATCAATACGGAAGTTCTTATTATTTTTGTAGCTCAATAGACTAAATATACGATAGAAGATATTATCATTGGATAGCGGAAATCAAGGAACGTTGTTCGAAGAAATAAATGTGAATAAAAAAAAAAGGAGTTTCCATCCAACACTTTGTGTATTCATCACCGGATACATTGATCCAAAGGAATAAATATTTGAATTCGTGGCATCTACTCTACTATACTTGACATGGATATTCCTGTTAAGACAAAATTTCCAATTACCCCGTCTTTTCATAAAATTCCATTCACATTAATAAGGTCTTGGGTCCTTTAATTTTAAGATAAAAATATGAGGGCATGTTTGGATTTGCAATTTTTCTTCAAAAATTTTTATTTTTTTGTAAATATATTTTTCAACTATCTTTTTATCCATACATATGAAATAGCTACAGTATGTTTTTTTAAAGGAACTCTGGAAAACAATAATCCAAACCGACTCTAAGTTTTTGAACATGATATCACACCTGGGCCATGGGATGGAAGCACATATCATCCAACAATTTCCTTGTTATGCACAGAATAGAGTATAATTTAAGGCTCGCATTTTACAAATATTTGAAAAGCGCACAAGTTGGACACAGCTTGAGAATTTAGTGACTTCAGCTGATTTAGGAGCTTTGCCATGCTTTTATTTAGTTAAAAAAAAAATACACACACACACGCACACAAAAACACGCATACTTGTAAACCTAACCATTTGTATTGATTATCTTAGGATTCTTAGCTAGCAAGAATGGAAAAAAGTATTTATATCAGCGTTGTAATTCATGATGGGGGCTAAAATGGATGTATTGCATCCAGAAAGCATTTTCGCATATCAACCTCCATGTGCACCAATTTATTGAAAATTTTATTTGGGCAAAGGTGCTTTATCAGTGATCGAACTTTCACTCCAATTTCTTGGTTTCTTCTTTCTCCCCATTTAATATATCTGGTAAAAGTGGACCATGCCTGAAAATATTATTAGTTTCCCTTCTTTATCCACTTTCTCTTCCAGTCTTGTCCCGTCTCTCTCAGAATATTTATGATAGTAGATCTGATTTGAAAAAGACCTCCTTCTATTGACAAAACATTGCATTTGTACAATTTTGGTTGTTTTCCCGATTTGGCTTGCTCATTGATTTGGTTGCAGACAAAAGTAACTCTTTTGGAGAGAGGGGGATAGATGATATACAAAAAATTTTGGTCCCAAAAATCTGTTGTATTTGAACCAGATTCAAAATTGCAATGTTTTGGAGAGACTTTTTTCTGCTACAAAATATGGGTTAAAGCACCATAGGTCCCCCACAGCAACTTAGTCATTTGACAGGCCCCAATATTAATATTTTGTTCCGAACAGATATGTATATATGTATGTATATTGTCAGAAACAGAGCCCACAATTAATAGATCTAACCGATAAATTACCTGCTACGGGAAGGAAATAGAACCCCAAGGAAAAAAAAAAAAATTCCATGACTAAAATGGGACGGTTGTGAAAATTCGGTAACTAATAGTGCACCTTGACCGTTTCCTTTTTGGAGTTATCATCACTTTACTCCCTGTTGAATCTACCATTGAAGTTCCTCAGACCATCCATATACTCCCAGGTAAAAAAGAACACTGCATTCTCCTCCAAACATAAGCAGCATATCACAAGCGAAAAAAAGATGCTCCATTAATTCATTTTGCTCTTGAGCACAATGCACGCCATCTATTCTCTGCTATTCCGCATATCATTAATCTATCTTTTGTTGCTAATCTATATCTACATACCAGCAAGACTACAAATGCATGCCTGGGAATGTATCTTTTGAACCACACTAACTTGAAACCATGGAACCTTTGAATACTTAGCACTCAAAAGTTCAACAGTGGAAAAATTTATGAAACTACCTATTTTATCAGTCATCCAGTAAAAAGAGTCCTTTTCATGAGGTAAAAGTAGACAAGTTGCAGGAAGAAAATATATTAAATCCTCGATCTTCTAAGATCTTCTCCTCTAAGGCCAAACCCAATCACTAGTACTCGTGATGCAAACTAATCTTGCATTCACAGTACTCCCAAATTATTAAAAAAAATCAATTCCATAATGATAAGGTATGGCTGGCCCCCCCACCGGGCGCAATCCCATCATTCCTATCTCAAGGAATATTTTCCCTATCTTATTAGTATTTTTTAATTAGTTTTGATAGAATTTCTATTATTATTGGGAATAATGGACAGATGGCATCAGGTTCTCTGACAGGTCCTATGATGGGCACTTGACATTGTCCCAGTCAAATATGTAGCTTTATTTGTTTAGGGCTTTTAGTGTGTTCATTTTCTTTTTAGAATACGACTCTTTAGCTATAAATAGGCATAGTTAAGGCTTTTGTGAACAGACTTTATCCTAATAACGATATATCGTTGAATGGAAATGCCAATTGTGAAAGTTTTTGTGACGACCCACCTCTCTCTAGGGCGAACCCTAGAGTGTCAGTGGCCGCCTGCCTAACTCTCGCCAGGACTCACTCGCTCAAACAATCATATAACTTATCAAACTAACACTCTGCACATAATAATAAAAGCACAATCCCTTATAAATTCATAACTCCCAAAATACAAAACCATAGTACATAAAACATCCATCCTTACAGACAAGTTCCATTATACAAGAGTTCTCAACATTCATAATTCCAAATTCTCCAAAACATCAAAACAAGAGTAACCCTAATCTTAAGGGTTGGCATCTTCATCGGGGATCTCATATCCTGTTAAGGAAAACAAATATAAAGGGTGAGCTAAAAGCCCGTGAGTTCTCAAAAACATGCAATTCACATAACACATAAGGACTTTCACTTAATAAATTGCACTTGAGATTAAATCATATAAGAAAGCATTTAACAACACAAGTTTGGATACGGGGGCTCTCAGGAGCCAAGATCCACGTCGCTTGTTCACGAATCTGGTAGTTGACACTCCGTCAACTGTCACTATTACCATGTAGAACTCCACTTTCCTTTACTCCTCCAAACCTCCACCGGGCCCGAAATCCAAACACTTTAAAACACTTGAAACACTTTGAAACACTTCACTTTGTTTGAGTACTCTCCATTAAGGACAAGTCCATACGCCAAGTCCAGAGTACATTTCATTTCAATTCATTTCATTGGGCATCACTGGTTGGTTGCTCTTTTGGAGACAGGTTCGGTTCCAGAACCAAGTCTTGAGCATATTGCACTGGTCTATAACACTGGTTTGATGCTCTTTTCGAAGACTGGTCCATAAGCCAAGTCTCGAGCATATAGCACTGGTCTGAGTCACTGGGCTTTGTGACATTTAAATAACCCTATGACTCTTCCCTTTCTCCTCGACCTAGGCCTAGCCCCCGGCTCGAGTCGAAGGGTTCACCGATAGATCTCAAGAATTTCCTGACCTTTTCAAACACATGCAATCACTATATAACACTGTAACAATCAATCACTACACTACACTTTCACTTTCATTCACTTCAAAGCACTTTCACAATTGTTTTCACTCAGAGAAGAGTAAGTGCGATAAAGTACACACTACCCCATCTGAGAGTTCAAAACCATGTTTCACTGAACAATCATTACATTAATCACAATTGCAATCATTTCACTTAAACACATAACAAGTATGGAAACTCACCGAAGTAATAAGGTTCGGCTTCCACGTAGGGGTCAAATTCACTTTCGTCCACACCCCCTAAACAAGTGAAAACAATAGTTGAGATTTTGCTCCTTCACTCATTAATTAAAACAATTCACTTTCACTTTTTAGTTTTCAATCAATGTTTTTTCCAAAATCCCCTCGAGGAAAAGCTTTCATATCACATGATATCGTACTTCAAATATCTCTTTGAAAATCACTTAATCATTCCAAATACAATGTTTCATCAATGTACTCCCTGAGCGCTACTTTTACATATTTCTTTAATAAAACACTTAGGTGAGGTTTATCACCTCAAAATCACTTTTATTGCAAAACTCAACACTTTCTCTTAGACAATACTTTAATATTAATATAGAACACTTCATACCAAGCCATTATATTCAAAATCCCTAGAATTTGACCAAAATAGAGTAAAACCCTCAAATTCAACCAAATGGCACTTTTCATTCGAATTTCATGAAAAACTTCACTTTTCACCTTTTAAAACTCATACACCCATAAATGAACATAACATATATTTTCTTAAACAGAAATTCATCACAGATAACCACAAAGTCTCGAAATCAATCATAAAAGTTACCAAGCAAGGGTTTGGCCATCTCATACATTTTTCTACCACCATTTCCAACAACAAAACCCTACTTTCTAACCATATCATGACAAATTTCACAAATATCATTCAAATCCCAATCAGGTCCTCAAGTCCGCTACTAAGAGGCCACCTCAAGTCCGCTACCTAGGTTGGGATTTCAAGAGCCCAACTTCATCTTTTCAGATGAGATCATTATACCAATATCAACCATAGATCTAAGTTATTTAACACTAATAAAGCTATATCTAGTAGATTTAGATCTTATACCTCCGGATCTAACACAATCCAGCAAGATCAAGGAAGATCTTGTGAGTTCCACTTCCCAAAGTTGCTTCCAAGCCTAGCAACCTTCACAAGTTTCGATCTTAGCCCTTGATCTACAAGCTTTGTTGGTGTTTTCCCATAAAATTCCAAGATCAAGTTCAAGGTTCACCACAAGCTCACTTTTTCTTCTTTTCTTCTCTCAAATTTTCGGATATCTCTCCTCCTTCTCTCACTCACTCACGGCTGCCAAGGAAGAGATGATCAAGCCCAAAATTCTTCAATCAAATCTCACACTTCAAGTTGATGATCCCTTTTTCCCCAAGAAAAATCGGACCAGCTCCTCTCTCTCTTCCCTCTCACTCGGCTGTAAGAAATGGTGGGGATGATGGTCTTCAATGGTGGTTGAAGCTTGAAGGAAGCAAGGACGAAGAATGAAGAAGATGAAGTTGGCAAACCCTCTCTCTCTCTTCATTGAAGCTCTCGGCTGCTCCCTCTCTCTCTACTCCCAAATTGCAGCTGAAAAGTGACCTCCAAGTTTGCCAAGAAAGTCAAGGTTTCAAAGGACAAAAAGTGCCTTTTTTCAAGTTTTAAGGAAAAGCACTTTTTGGACGCTTTATGTCGCGTCACACGCAACAGTCCAACTTATACTATTTTATTCCATTCCAACACTGTCTAACCTTCATAATATTTCAATAATATCACTACATATGCTCGATTTCAATTCCAAATCACTATTCACACGTCGGAACAATTTTTAACGCTAATTTTTTGGTCAAAACCACACACCGGCAAACAATTCGTATAAAATTCTCTAAATTGGAAAAGAATCACTTTAAACATATATTCACTCATATTTCAATGTTTAGACACAATATAAATAATATTATGCATTTTTAGAATAAAATTCAAATTTTTGAGGCCCTCACAGTTTTCTCTCGTTTATATGAATCTCTAATTCATGACTCAGTATCGTTCGTGTAACGATTCTCGTTTTGAGGTTGTTCGAGAGACCTCTTCATCTTCTATGCTTTGGTTGCTGCATCAAGTGGTATCAGAGCATGCCTCTCTTGTGACCAACCCTGATGCATTCCTAGATGCACTCTCTGATAAATATCAACATCACTATGCTTGGCTTGATGCTACCCTAGTTCGTTTGGAATGTTTGATCTAAGATTTGGACTATAGACCTAAGGCATGGGATGACTTCTAGAGGTCTACATGCTAGAGGTATGCAGGCAGGAGATTCGCTCCTGACAGCTCCAGTTTTCGTGTGATTTCTTCTCCAAGTTTTTATAGTGATTAGGTCTATATAATTTGGGACTGGATGACTCAAAAGCAAAATTAGATCTGTGAGCTTACATCATACATTGATGTAGTAAAACTTGAACCTGATGCAAAACAATCGGAGGAAAAGATGAAGGAGTTCATCTGTGGACCAGGTGGTGAAGAGTTCAAGCAGACCGAGGCAGAATTTTTTCATCTTCCCCTACTGCTGAACCTGAAGCCGAGTGTGACCCATCCATCTCGAGCATAGGCAAATCCAAACTAGCTTCACCATCCATTGAATTTGATGTGATGGATGAATTTAAAGACTTGGAGATCGATGAGATTTTTGTTGAATATTTTCCAACAAATCCACCATAATTGGACCTATTGCTTGATGACTCAATGGATGTAGTTATTCCTCTAGGCCAAGAAATTATCAGTGTTGGTGAGAAATTTATTCTTGATAAGTTTTTATCTATTAATAATTTTTTCACCAAAACTAAGGCTAGTGGAATACCATATTCTCTAGAAAAGTTCATCCAACTTGCAATGACAATGGAGAATGGTGGAATTATTGAGTTCAAGGTGTTCTTAGGATTTTCTAGCGTTCGTGGCCGGGTGCAAGAGTTCGTGATATTGTTTCATCCCTTTAGTATTCGTGGAAGGATCATTGGTCTACTTTCTTATTGCTCAAGTATCGGGATTCTCCATAGAACTCGAGAATGAGTTCTCTATAAGTAGGAGATTCTGATACGGTATGAGCTGCCCCCTCCCTACGGGCGCAATTTCATCATTCCTATCTCAAGGATTATTTTCCTGATTTTATTAGTATTTTTAATTAGTTTTGATAAGATTTTTATTATCATTGGGATTAATGGACAAATAGTGTTAGGTTCTTTGATAAGTCCTATGATGGGTGCCTGACATTGTCCTAGTCAAAAACATAGCTTTATGTGTTTAGGATTTTTAGTGTGTTTTGTTTCCTTTTTAGGATATGACTCTTGTAGATATTAATAGGCATAGTTAGGGCTTTTGTATTGGAAATTCCAATTGTGAGAGTTTTTTCTCGTTCATATGAATCTCTAATTCATGACTAGGTATCATTCGTATAACGATTCTTGTTTGGAGGGTGTTCAAGAGACTCCTTAGTCTTCTACATTTTTGCTGCCACATCAAATAATAATCAAGTAAAAGGGTATGTGGATGCCAATTCTCAAACCATAAATGGATGGTTTGACTATTAGCACAGCTTAAATGTGTTGCCAAGCAACTTCTCTAAATCAATTCCCGCCAAAACCAACAGGAATTAGGAGGGATGTACACATGCCAAAAGGATTTGTGTCTTAATTTCACTTCATGTACCAAGCAATCCATAAACTATCCTTTTTTATTAAAAATATTCCTGATGTGTTCTAAGCAATGACACCGTGTTCCAAACCTAGAGTCTAGACAATTCGAAGCCTCCATCGTTTAAAGATCTACATGTATATTCCCCATTTTACTTTAATACCAATAGAATTATCAATGCCAATCCACAAGAAATTAGACATAAGTAGTTCAATAATTTTAATGACTCCGTTAGGTAACATAAAAATACTTGTCCAGTAGGTTTGTAGACTAACCAGAACAAATTTGATGAGTTGTAACTTGCAACCATAAGAGAGTTTTTGAGCTCCAGCCTTGAATTCTCCTTTTAATTTTATCAATGATGACCCGACGATATATAAGCCTCAGTTTGGAGCTAACAAGAGAAATTCCCAGATATCGAATTTGTAAGGACCACTCCTGCATTCCTAGTCTCATGCAAATATCATGTCTCAAATGTGAACTAACACTAGCAAAAATAATTTCATTCTTAGACAGGTTGGGCTGTAAATAATTTCATACTGCCAAACTTATCCAGAACTTATTCAAGCAATTGAATATACTGAAATTTAGCTGCTGATAGTAAAACAAATCATCGGCAAAGCTAATATGAGGTAAATTCAGTTTTTGACACTTGGGATCACATACAATTCTACTCTATTGAATCTTGTAATAAATAAATTAAATAAAGAAAACCTCTACTTAGCAGCAAGAAACAAATATGGGGAGAGTGGATCCCCCTGTCTCAACTCCCTTCTATTAATAAAATAACCAGTAAGGGAACGATTTAGATTAAAGGAGTAATAGGTAGTTGAAATTCCATTCTTAACCCACAGAATGAATCTCTCAGGAAATTTCGTAACCCTTAGTGCTGTCGGTATGAAATCCCAACTCATGTTGTCATATGCTTTCATCAGGTCAACTTGAATTACACATCTAGCTTTTCCTTTATTTTTGTGATAGCTCCTTACTGTGTCCCGCACAAGTAAGATATTATCAACAATTGATATCCTCTTCAAGAAAGCAATTTGTCTGCTGCTAATTAATCCAGGTAATACAACTTTCAATCTGTCATTTAAAATCCTGGAATAACACTTGTAAACTACATTGCAATGAGAGATAGGCTGGAATTCCTTCATTGCAGTTGGATAACGATTGATACACAAGTATGAAATATAATCAATAGGGGTACAGGTCGGCATGTGGAGGAAATAAAACTATTCACCTAAGATTTTTTAGTTGAACATCTTATTGCTTAAGGCTATTTCCCAAAGACCCTAGTCAGAGTCAGACCATCAACTTTTTCAACCCAATGTAAACAATTATGAAGATTGATTGGTTTTAATTTCCTCTTTACAACTGCTAAAGCACAAGGACTACAATATCATATGCCGCAAACCTACTACAACTGTACATGACCTAAAAGCTTTGGCTAGAACATCTTATGAATTAACCAACAGATAAGATTTCAATCAAACCCTTATAATGTGAGAGTGATACTTAGGCGATGAGGATGTTTGGATACCACATTGTTTGAAAAAACAATAATTGATCTCCGAAATTTGTAAGATTTGAATATACAAGACATATCTAGAACATGTGCTTTATATTGCAACGAGTTACACCTATTAGATATCCAACTAAACATGATTTAACTAGGGCTTAGGAGAAAAAGCATTCTTATTTGTTGATTAAGACTTTGCTTTAGCTAGAGTCACAACACACTAGCTAAGTGCATTTCTGAAAAAAAAATAACTAGCTCACTAATTGATGTGGAATCTTGATGGAAAACGGACAGGTGCTTGTTCTAAAATATTACTGTAGTAACTTTGCTCAAATCGTCACTGAAGGTGATGCTGTTAGTGTGATACAATCCCTTAAAAGAGAAGATCTGATGCAGAAAAATGACGGACTATAATACAGTAACGTAAGTTATGGGAATACTAAGAAAATAACCAGCAATAATAGATTTTTACCGTCTTTAGTGAAAAATTAAATCTTTTAGCATCTTTTCTAATATTGTATTAAAATAATTAATATTCATAATGGTAAGTTTACTAAGAAATTTAGTAAGTATATCTCTTAAAGTAGTAAATTTATAGTCATCAATGAAAATTTACGCTTTCAGTAAGCAAATCTACTTACTGAATAAAATTCATCTTTCTTTGAATTTAACATACTAGTAAGCTTATGAGAAATTTAGTAAGTATATTTCCTAAAGCAGTAAGTTATCGTCATCAATGAAAATTTATGATTTCAATAAACAAACTTACTTTTTAATAAAATTTACCTTTTTAATAATTGAACTTACTAGTATGTTTAGTAAGAAATTTAGTACATATATCCCCTAAAACAATAAGATGGTTATTAATGAAAATTTTACATTTTCAATAAACAGACTTACTTATTTTTTTAACAAAATTTACCTTTTTTGAATTCAACTTTCTAGTAAGTTTACTAAGAAATTTAGTAAATATATCTTCTAAAACAATAAGTTATAAGCATCAATTAAAATTTTTGTTTTCAATAACCAGACTTGCTTACTGTTTAATAAATTTACCTTTTTCTTAATTTAACTTACTACTTAATATACTAGGTAAAAAGGTAAATTTTGCCTATTTCTTTCAAGTAAAATCTTAATCATTTTGGACTCTTACTCATTTTCCTTTTTCGGTCTCATCCACTCTATTATCCTAACAACTATTGGAGGAATTCAATATCTTGATAAAGAGTTTGCTTGATTAGGTTCTCAATATAGTAAGATTTATCCTAGAAGGCACAACAAGAAAAATGGCATTTAGTGACAAGAATCTCTGTGACAACACAAATAATGACACAATTGATACATTTCCGTGATAACCTTTTATGTTATCACTATTATGTATGGTAAAGTGATTTTTAGTGACAAGATGAAATTTTGTCACTTATGGTTGTCACAGAATAACTGGCGTGCTGCTGGTTGGTATGGCGGGAAATAAAGTTGTAATAACATACAAAAGTTTGTCACTAAATGATGTCCTATATTGACAACATTAGGTGTTGTCACTGACTAGAACTGTAGTGGCAACATTCTGTTGTCACTATCATGTTGAGATGAGTTTTAGTAATTCTACTATGACACCCTAAATTTTATAATTTGACCCCTCTATTTTATTTATTTGCAAAATGCATTAGGCATTTGAATGAGATATGTCTAGATGTTTTACATCTCAAAATTATATTTTGTTTGTTTAGTCCTTCAACGAATTGTCGAGAGAAATTACTGAAATTTAGCCTCTTTATTTTATTAATTTGCAAAACACATTTGACATCTCAATGATATATGTGTAGATAATTTGCTTTCAAAATTATAAATTGTTTGTTTAGTCCTTGAATGAAATACGAAGAGAAATTACTATCCTTTGACCAAAGAGTTAATCATAATTAACTTGAAGAATTTCATACAAAACAATGACTAATGACTACAAGTTCACAATTAAATGACTATTATATGTGTAAGCTCACATGTCTAATTACTGAGGTTTCATACTGTTCATACACGATAATGGATATAATTGAAAACAAGTGTATTGAGATAGTGAGACATGTTTTTATATTTTCAAACTTGAGAGATAAATATTGTAAGATTTTAATTATTTTAATATATGTAATTCAAGTGAATCCAAAAAAAAATTCAAGGAAATAACCAAATCCAATTTTGAAATCACACTGTACAGCTATATACAAGGAAAAGAATTAGCCTAGTGATAGGGCTCTAATCTTTTGACCCCTTCTCACTTTTTAAATCCCACCTCTTATTTGGAAAAAAAAAAAGAAATAACTTCAATATTCAAAAAATCAAGAGCAAGAGAAAAAGGAAGAAAAGAAGGAAATAACTTTATGTTAAGGAAATAACGTTATCTTAAAAAAAATCAAGAGCAAGGAAAAAAGGGAGGAAAAAGGAAATAACTTCAATATTAAAAAAATCAAGAGCAAGAGAAAAAGAGAGATAATAGGAAAGAGAAAATGTGGTTTTTTGTTCTATTCAAGGCGTTGTTTGACCCAAGAAAAGAAGAGCACGAATTGAAAATTCAAAAGAAGCTTGCGCGGGGACTAAAAAATGGACAAAACAATAGCGTTTATGCTACCCATTTACATACAAACACTTCATAAAATTTTTGTTTAGGCAGCCACTTGAAAGTCCCTTTTCCTTGTGCTTTTCCTAAGTTCTCTCATTGCAATCGATCACTCAACCTAATTGATGGCAAAATGCGATATTTCTCCAAGCAATTTCAGCACCTAATCGTGTTCCTCAAGTGCTGAATCTTGTTTCCTCAGTCATTTGCATCTTTTCTGGCTAAATTGAAGAAAATGCCAACAACCATATTTACCCCTACACTCAAGTACAATCTTCATTGATTAGAACTTCCAGCACATGGACTAGCTTTGTTGTTTCGAGCTTTATTCTTGGGAAGGAATCTAGGTAATATTGATTTGAGGTTTGAGTTTATCACTTGGGTTTCAATGTTTAGTTTATCATTTTTTATGCTACAACTAGTGCAAGAAAATGCTTAATCTACTACATGATGCCTAATTTTAACTATTTTGTAATTGATGATGGCTGGTAGTATTAATTTTGCAAACTAATTTCTTTATTATGTGTAGTTTTATGTGTACCTTTATGTATAGGTATAGTCCAAGTGAGCCTCTACAATAACCCTGCTGTTAAAGCTCCCTTTGTCTCTATTTTCATATTCTTCCAGCCCTATCTACTTCTGAAAAATAGACATTTGAGTTTTAATGGTTTCTATGCTCAGAAAACAACTTTTCTTATTATTCCTCCCTCTTCTAACAGTGTTATATTTTCTTATAGCATTGAATTATTTACTTATATATATATAAGTTACTTAATTACCTATTGTTACGTAGTAAATTTTATCGCAGTCTTACTTGTGTATATGTTTGGAAATATTGACATTAAGATCTTATTATTTTTGTAGTTCAATAGACTAAATATAAAACAGAAGATATTATTATTGGAAAGCAGAAATCAAGGACGCATTGTTGAAAGAAATAAATGTGAATAGCGCTATTTTGTACAATAGCATGTTTTTCACTATGTTTATTTATTGAAATACATATTGAGCAAAAGGATTAAATATTTGAATTTGTGGCATCTACTTTACTTGGCATGGATATACCACCGTTTTATTTGGGCATGGATATTCTTTTCTTTTCTTTTTTCTTTTGGCATGGATATTCTCGTTAAGATAAAATGTCTCACCTCAATTTTCCAAGAAATTCCAGTCACATCTGTGACAGCCCCACCTCTCCCTAGGGCGTACCCTAAGGTATCAGTGGATCGCCTGTCCAACTCTCGTCAGGACTCACTCACACAAACAATCACTAACTCATCAAACCAAAATGAAATCACAAATCTAAACCAAACGACAACTCACAATTCATTACTCAAACCTTGAAATCCCAAAATACATAAAGTATTTAATTATACATTCAAAGCTTCACAATACAATACTCCAAATTCATAGTTCAAGTCTCTCAAGTCAGAAACGAAAGTAAACCCTATATCTAATGGTTGGCATCTTTGCTTGGGTTCTTAGTCCCTACTAAGAAAACAAATTTTAAAGAATGAGCTAAAAGCCCAGTGAGTTCCAAAAGGCATACAAAGCACATAACACATATGATATTTCACTTCAAGTTCATATTTAGAAATGAACAAATAAGGAAAACAATTAACAACACAAAAGTAGGATACGGGGCCTCTCAGGAGTCAAGATCCACGAATCTTGAACATGATCCACGTAGTTGACACTCCATCAACTTTCATAAATACCATGTAGAACTCTACTTGTCAACCATCTCCGTCCACCGTTTCAACCCCCCAATCGAGCCCGCTCATCAAACACATAAGTTGTCACGTAAATTGTTTATTGCTCTCCATTAGGGACAAGTCCATACGCCAAGTCCAAAGCATATATCACATCATATAAATAATCCCTATGGCTCGTCATTTCTCCTCGACTTAGGCCTATCCCACAGCTCGAGTCGAATGACTTACTGATAAGTCTCAGGAATTCCCGGAATTTTCATATGCACATAAGTCACATCAAAACACTCTTACAAATTTTTACCATTCAAATAGGAGTAAATGCAATAAAGTACACACTACTCCATTTGATGGATCAAAAACCAAATTTTCATGTCAAATCACTTGAGCAGACATATTTCAAATCAAATTCACATAATCAAGTAACATGCATGGAAACTCACCAAAATAGCAAGGTTCAGTCTCCAAGTTTGACTCGATTTCAAATCCGTCCACACTTCCTATAAACAAGTAAAAGAGGAGAAATAAGTTTCACCTCACAATAGCGAAACTAAACTCAAATAACTTAGTCATTTATTTTATCAAAATTCTTACCAAAATTCCTCTATCTTTGCTCGAGTGAAAAGTAGTCACTCGAGTCGAAAATCATCTTAAAAGATTCCATTTTCAAATCAATACATCATTTAACCAAAATACTCTATCGACGTACTCTTTACTCGTAACTTCTAAATTTTTAGAACAATGAGGTCTTTCATCTCAAAAATCACTCATTCGAGTTTAAACTCAACACTAAACTTTTAATCAAAGTTTTAACACAAGTTTAGGACAATTCTCACCAAGTCTCAATGTACAAAATTCATGAAATTAGATGAAACAACCCAAATCATCAAATCTGTCCATATAACTTATTTACCCCAAAATTTAGTGAAAACTCAACTCTTCACCATTAAAGTTCAAGATTTTAACTCTATTTAAACACTTACTCATAAACGAACATAATGCATATTTATTGAGGCAAAAACTAGCCAAGAAACATCATAAAATTTCGAAATCAAACATCACAACATCCCAAGTGAGGTTCGGCTAGTTTCAAACTTTTTCAACAACATACCTACATTCTAACCACAAAATGAACTCATCTCATAAATATCAACCACAACCACAATCAGATCCTCAAGTCTGCTACCTAAAAGTCACCTCAAGTCAGCTACCTAAGTTGGAAATTCAAGAGCCCAACTCAAATGTTCCAATCATAAGCATTTCTAGCAAAATAAACCATGGATCTACAAGATTTAACCCTAATCAAGTTAGAACTAGGAGATTTAAGTGTTATGCCTTTAGATCTATCTAGATTTGACAAGATCAGGCAAGATCTTGTGACCTCTTCTTAAGGATGATTTCCCAAGCTTGGCAACTCCAAGAATCTCCTACCTTAGCCCAAGATCCGCTTGTTTGGATGATGATTTCCATCTCCAAACTCAAGAACAAGAAGATGACAAGCCAAAGAAGCTTTCCTCCCTCTCCCTTGCTCACCCTTTCTCACGGACCTCTCCCTCTCTCTCTCCCTCTCTCATGGCAGCTCCAAGAAGAAGAACGAACAAGATCAAAGCTATCAATGGAGTTTTGAAACTTCAAGAAATTTGAGGAAGAAAAAGATGAAGAAACAAACTTGAACTCTCTCTCTTTTCTATCTCTCTCCAATCGGCTGCACCCTCTCTCTCTCTCTAAGCCCAAGTGTGGCTGAAAAAAAACAACAAGAAGCAAGAAATGTGGCTTTTAAGGGGACAAAAACTGTAGTCTTCCTTAAATTATGGAAAAGTGGTCAAACGACCACTTTTTGTCGCGTCGATGAGTGAAACTCTAACTTTTATTAGTTTTTCTCATTCCAACACTGTCCAACCCAAAATATATCTCTGTAATATCTCTACATATGTTTGGTTTCACCTTAAAGTCACTATTTACGTCTCGGAACAAAAATTGACGCTTAAATTGGTCGAAACCAAACACTGGCAAATAATTCTCAAAAAATTCTCTAAATTGGAAAATAATAACTTGAAGTATAAATTCACTAATATTTTAGTGAATAAACATAATATAAATATTATTATACATTTTTAAATAAACATAGAATTTTGAAGCCCTCACAACATCAGTAAACGTCCAGATGAAAATACAAGTTTTTCTAACATGATATATTTGCTGGGTCTTGGGATGGAACCAAAAATTGTCTAAGAATTTCTGTGCTATGCACGGGTTAGAGCATAATTTCAAACTCTCCATTTATCAACATTTGAGAACCACACAAGTTGAACTCAATCAGTTTAAGAATTTAGCAACTTCATCTGATTTAGAGACTTTACCAAGTTTTTATTTAGTGAAAGAAAAAAGAAAAAAAAAACAGACTTATAAACCTTACCGTATCCATTGATTATCTTAGGATTCTCAACTGGCAAGAGTCAAAAAAGTACTATATCAGTGCTGTAACTCGAGAGTTTCCCCATTCAAATGGTTATTACATAGTAATAAAGTTCTTCTCACGAAGTCATCAAACTGACTTGAGTTTATTATCATTCAACATCAAAAAAGTATCATAGTGGTCCTTGCCGCGCCTTCGACGTTGAAATTTACAATACATGATTAATTGGTGATTGGATAATTGATATGTCGTTGGTGGTAAAACTATGTCCCATGATAATTGATATGTCGTTGGTTTGGTTGAAAGATTTGTAAGTTTGTAACTCTGTTCTATTTCAATTTTATCTATGCATATAGAAATAGCGAGAGATAAATTCAAGCTTTAAATCTCCAATCTTACAATACACTCTTCAAGTGACACCAAAACTATGATTAGAGACTCCTCGATCTGGACAAGTTTTTTAGATGCCTAGACTTATTTCACGTAATTAAGTAATAGCTTTAAATTGCTTTTAATTTTAAAAAAAAAAGAAAAAGAGAACATAAATAGTGATTAGTGAATGTGAAAAGGGATGTCAACAGATGGCTTGGCGTTAGAAAGTAAGTGGCACCAGATGACTTTGTTGATACTTGTTAGCGGGTAAAATTACTTTCGGAATGGAAAGAAATAAATTGAAATGATAAAAGTTGATTGTATTATTTTTTGAGGCTTCAAACCATGTATATACTTGCTTGAGCTGGAGCTTGTCAATTTATTTGAGCTGATAATGCTTGACTTGAGTTCAGTCAATTCAAATACAAACTTAAACTTAGATCGTGCAAACTCATGAATAGATTGAATGGCTTTAATTTATCTATTATAGCTCTACGTGCAATTAGCGCACCTAAATTTAAAGACATTAATATGATGTGAAAACTGTATGACAATGAGCCACTTCAATAAAGTAAGTTTCTCCCTCCAGATATAATGCTGTCGCCTTCAAATGAAAAGAATATATGTGCATCATTAAATTTGGCTAAAATGACAAATCATACGTTGAAGCGGGTCAATATTGAGATTTTAATGGAAAATGTGTAAGACGATCCCTTTGTGACATGGAAGATGATCAGCTTCTTATGTCGAGGCAATTTCTTTTTCGAATACAAGTTGACTTAATTCGTAATAGGAATATACTGTGGGTTCATTTGGCTCGTGGGATGACATTGGATAGGATTATTAATCCTATGTCATCTCATGTTTGGTTGTATTTTACACATGGGATGATACATCCCACTCAAATGAATTTATCCCCCATATGGGGATAAAATAATCCCATGAGAGGAGGTGGTATGAGTTATCTTGAGATAAGTAAGAAATGAGATGATGACTATCAAAACTTATTTACCTATACTAATAGAATAATACTTTATTTGAACAACTATATAAGCCTACCATCTCTCTATAATATTATCTGTATTTTGGATTAATTTGCACCCAATAATCATATAATAAAATTTTAGACAAATTTGCCCTTACTAATAAAAAACTAATTTTTGGGCTAATTTGCCCATATTAATGATATACCATAATTTTGGATTGATTTGCCTATACAATTAACAAAACTAGATTTTTTACTCATTTTTTCATATTAATGAAATAACTAAAATATTGGACAAATTTGCCCCTACTAATAAACAATTACATTTTGAACTAATTTGCTGTTCTATTGAAATTACTAGATTTTGGACTAATTTACGTCTATTATTAATAAATTAAATTTTTGTTTAATTTTTGTTTAATTTGGTCCAACTAAAATGTTAGATAACACTGCTAAAAGCAAAAGTAAATTTTATACTATTTTGACCCTATTAGTTAATTATATAATCATATTTTCTTAGTCAATTCATAAAATATTAGACATGTAAATTAAGACTTATGAACCCATTTAACAAGGTCAAACTCGAGAGAACAAAAAAACTTATATGTTGGTTCGAATCCGAACCATACAAAAACTCACGCACATGCACATATTTGCACACGTACGCATGCACACACACACACACACATATATTAAAAGTCAAATTTAGGTTTATCAAAACCCAATCATCACTAATTGTAAGTCTCTCAAAAAGGGTATTTTGGTCTTTAAATAAGTAACCCCATCTTATCCTATTTACAATCAAACATAGGATGAAATTATTTTTTAAGACATCCTATATAATATAAAACTAACCAAATACTAGACAAGAAGATTACTCATTCGAGGATGACTCATTCCAAGATGAATAATCCAAAGATAAGTAATCCCCTCTCATCCAATCTGTTAATAATATTTATATTATGTTTATTCACTAAAATATTAGTGAATTTATACTTTGAGTTATTATTTTCTAATTTAGAAAATTTTTGAGAATTAATTGTCGGTGTTTGGTTTCGATTAGTTTAAGCGTCAATTTTTGAGCCATGTCGTGAATAGTAGCTCTAAGATGAAACCGAGTGTATATAGAGATATTACAAAGATATATTTAAGGTAGGACAGTGCCGGAAGGAGAAAAACCAGTAAAAGTTAGAGTGTCGCGCGTCGACGCGACAAAAAGTAGAAGTTTGACCACTTTTCCTCAAAACAAGGACAACCTTTCATTTTGTCTCCATAAAGCCTTGTTTCTTGCCTCTTGCTTCTTCAATTTCAGCTACCATTTGAAGCTTGAAGAGAGAGAGACAGCTGAGCTTGAGAGAGAGAGAAATAGAGAGAGAAAACAAGTTCTTCAACTTCATCTTCATCTTCCATTTCTTGAATCTTGAAGACACCATTGGAAAGCCTTCATCTTGTTCCTTCTCCTCCTTGTTGCTGCCGTGAGAGAGAGAGAGAGAGAGAGAGAGAGAGAGGGAGAGAAGTGTCCGAGAGTGAGAGAGAGAAAGGAGAGGGAAGAAAGCTTCATCTTTCTTGGCATCTTCTTGTTCTTGAGATTTGTGGAGGATAACACCAAAGATCTTCTTGGCTAAAGTTGGAGGTTCTTGAGATTTCAAAGTTTGGAAGTTGATCCTTGAGTGGATTAACACTAGATCTTACGTGATCTTATTAGATCTAGTTAGATCTTGAGTATAACATTTAAATCTCTTAGTTTTAACTTTATTAGTGCTAGATCTTATAGATCCATGGTTTATTTTGCTAGAAATGCTTATGTTTGAAACATTTGAGTTGGGCTCTTGAATTCCCAACTTAGGTAACTGACTTGAGGTGACTTCTTAAGTAGCGGACTTGAGGACCTAGTTGTGGTTGTAATTGTTGTTTATGAGATGAGTTCATTTGTGGTTAGAAAGTAGGAATGTGTTGAAAATTTTGAAGAAAATTCATGAAGGATGGCCGAACCTATGGTTGAAAGTTTTGACATTTGATTTCAAAATTTTATGATGTTTCTTGGCTAGATTTTACCCGAATAAATATATATTATGTTCATTTATGAGTATATGTTTAAATAGAGTTAAAATCTTGAACTTTAGTAGTGAAAAGTTGAGTTTTCACTAAATTTTGGGGTAAACGTGCTACTTGGACAGATTTGAGAGTTTGAAGTGTTTAATATATTTTTCATGAATTTTGTACATTGAGACTTGGTGAAAATTGTTCTAAACATGTGTTAAAACCTTGATTAAAGTTTAGTGTTGAGTTTAAACTCGAATGCGTGATTTTCGAGATGAAAGATCTCACTTTATTTCCTTGTTCTAAAAATTTAGAAGTTGCGAGTATGGAGTACATCGATAGAGTAATTTGTTTAAATGATGTATCGATTTGAAAATGGAATCTTTTATAATGATTTTCGACTCAAGTGGCTACTTTTTCACTCGAGCAAAGTTGGAGGAATTTTGGGAAGAATTTCGATCAAACAAATGGCTAAGTTTATTTGAGTTTAGTTTCACTATTAGTGGAGCGAAACTTATTTCTTCTCTTTACTTGTTTCTAGGAAGTGAGGAAGAGTTTGAAACTGATCCAAATTTGGAATTAGAACCTTTCTATTTTGGTGAGTTTCATGCATGTTTCTTGACTTGAAATGCAAGTATGCTTTGATTCTCTTGACTTGTGATATGAACTTGAATTCCGTTACTTGATATGAATCCTGTTTTGATTACCTGATGTGACGTGATGTGTTTTGTATTTGTTATTCTCAAGAATACTTAAATCCCCTTGGAAAGTTATCGAATCAAGCTGTTGGGAAGCCCAGGTCGAGAAGATTTAACAACCTTGAGTTACGTGATGTGTTTTGTGCTCTGGACTTAGCATATGGCCTTGTCCCTTTTGGAAGAGCAATACACAAATATATAAGCTTTCCATTAGGTGGGCGGGCCCGGTTGGGGGTTTTGGTGGAGTAAGGAGACAGTGGTTGTCTACTTGGTTTTTATATGTGAAAGTTGATGGAGTGTCAACTACGTGATTCGTGCTCTAGTCCATGGACGTGCCCCAGCTTCGAGGATCTTAACTCCTGAGAGCTACCCATATCTTACCCTTGTGTTGTTACCTGTTTTCCTTATTTGCTCCTAAATGTGAATTTGTCGTGAAATGTTATATGGTATATGTGAATTGGATATCTTTTGGAACTCACTGAGCTTTAGCTCATTCCTTTAAATTTATTTTCCTTAGCAGGGACTGAGAACCCAAGTGAAGGCGCCAGCCATTAGAACTAGGGTTTACTTTTGTATCTGGTTTGAGAGACTTGAACTATGAATTTGGAGTATTGTATTGTGAAACTTTGAATGTATAATTAAGTACTCTACGTATTTTGGGATTTCAACATTTGGGTAATGAATTTGTGAGTTCTCGTTTGGTTTAAATTTGTTATTGAAACTTTGGGTTGTGACATTGAAGTGGCTCGATTATGAGTTATTTATAAGTTTGGAATTGGTACTTAAATTTTATTTTTGGAGAAATAGTTATCGTTTGTGTGAGTGAGTCCTGGCGAGAGTTAGGCAGGCGGTCCGCTGATACCTTAGGGTACGCCCTAGGGAGAGGTGGGGCTGTCATAGGTGGTATCAGAGTTTAGGCTTCAGATCTTTGTAATGTATCCTAGGTTTAAAGTTTAGAATGCCGAACTGTGGGATTAGATTGTATGTTAAGCATAAGGTGATGTTATCACTTGATGATTGGCTGAGAATTAGAATTATTAAATATTTGAGAGTTTAGTAGGTTAGAAAGAAATGTAAGAGATAGCTATTATTTATGTTTAAGTGTTAATGATGCCTAAGTTCGATTAAGATCTAATCAAGTTTGTTCTTGTAGGATATGGATCGTGGTGATGGTAATGACGTGCTTAGACATCTTCAGCCCGTGATTTGTTACCGACCGAGATTGGGGGGTGCTTATAGGGCCTATAACCCCAGGACCAGAATTAAGAGGAATTGTGAGTGTTGGAGGACGCAGCTTACCCTAACCATGTGGTCGTATTGACAGGTGTTGAGCCTATGCAATAATAATCAATAAACCTAACTGCCAATAAAAGTAGCTAAAATTCAATTCTAGGTACTGGAGCAGGGACTCCGGATGTGCAATGGGTTACTTGTTTCACCCTGATTCCAAGGAGTATGCTTGATCCGATATACTAGAATTAATTAACTTGTGTATAATGGCAAATAGGGTTGTTTCCATAGGAATTGGGGAAAATTAGCTCCTTTTTCAATTGCAAGGAATGGGGGAATTTTAAGAATTAAATGCTAACAAAAGATTAACTAAATAATCAACTATGAAAAATAATTAAAAGAGATAACTAATGAGAAAAACTCTAACCAAGGATATACTTCAGAAATAGTTCAAACAACTGATCATCGATGCAAATATAATTCAAACATTCGTCAATAAACAGGTTTTTAATTGCCGATACAATCTGACAATTAGTTTTTCCTTACTGTTTCGATAGTCAAGGTATGACCATTGACTATTTCCTAATTTAGAAGTAACCCTAGGTACGGCCATAGGATTTAATTCCTGATTGTATTAAAAATTAGAGAAACCTTGTTCTAATTAATAAACACGCTACGAGGGTTTATTTAAATTAGATTGTACGTTTCCCTAACACAAACCCAATTGTTCCAGTTGCTACTAGAATTAGAATAGCCAAACAATTACAGATTCAACTACCCTAATTACCAAATAGATTACGTGAATAATCAAATATTGCACACCTAATAATCATAACCAATAAAAGCAGAAAACATACAAATATCAAAGAATAGAAGAAATAAACAAAATCGATTAGATCTCACAGTAATAGTTGAACCAAATCCTCAGTTACCATTTGACTAGAAAGATGAAATTAGCTCTCCATTAATGGAGAACGAGCCATGCAAATTCCGTTGGAAACTTTTCAATTGTTTTCCAAAGATGTAGAAAAGGAAAAAAAACCACAGCTTTCGTCCCTTCCTCGACAAAAGTACAACGAGAGTCAATTGAGAAAAGAAGTGATTCATTTTCTATTTTTCTCCAAAAGAGTCGAAAAAAACAAAAAGGAACCTAGCCTTGCGTCTCGCATTCTTGTGCTCCCCAGGTGAACGGCAAAACGATAGAAACAATAGAAAGAAGATGTCTTCCTACTCTCTCAAAGAAACGAAAGAAAAACCTAAAAGTACTAACCATCCTCATTTTCATTTCTCCCTTTTGCTTTATACTACTAATGCCAATTTCAAAAAATAACAATCCTACTCCAATTACTACTAGCCTTCTAAAATAAATGCTAGAAGCTTTTTTACAAAGTGCAATTCTCCTAATTAAAAATAGCTCTTGGACTTCTACTTGAATTGGGAAACTTCTTGGTGTCTATCCCGAATCTTCCGGGTTTAAACCTTGAGTTCAAACGCATCCACGTACAAGCCACTTTAAAATCATCAATTAGGCCCGTTTTTCTCTAATTCCTACAATTAACATAAAATACCAAATATAAGTAGAATCAATCAATTAAAACAATATTTGGTATTAACAAAAAGGAAAATAGGAACAAATATACCAACAAAATACATCTCATCAACTTCCCCACACCTAAATCATGCTTGTCCTCAAGCATAACCAAGCTCAGAAATGCAATCAAGAATTCAAATGATTCGTAGCAACCCAAATTAATACCACTAACTTATTCTTCCAACAACTTAGTTGGAGTCAAAATATGCCAAACTCAACAGTTCTCACAAGTTATAAACGTTCATCACTCAAAAGTGTATAAAGGAAAATTTTAACTCTCAAACCGACACCATGGAGCGACATTACCATATGCTTGCTCCTATATCATATCTCCACTACTAAAAGTGAATTTGACACAAAAATCAAAGGGACTTTAAAAGGGTTGTAATGGGGCTTAGGGTAAGGGTGGGACAAAAGTAAGTGAAAAGGTGAAAATATGTCAAGAAAATGCCAAAATTCACTACGTGAAAGAAACTCCAAATTCACAATAACCAGGCACACTTCCTTCCATCTACTTAGCAAGTGCAAAACATGTTTTTCTTTTTGCACTTTTCATTTTTTTCTCAGTTTTTGCATATACAAACATTATAAAACAACTCACATTCCAACACTTGCTACAATACTTTCTTGCCTTCAATTAAAACTTAGGAGTTTCACGTAGTTAAACTAAGACATTGCCTTGACATAAGGTTCCAAAAGAAAGTATAAATAGAGGTAACGGGGTAATAATTGCATTTTTTTCATTTTTTTTTTTGAAAGGAAAAAAAAAAGTTAAGGCTCAAAAGATGTCTTCTAGTGGTAAACTAAATAAGGAGAGTTTTTTCAAAGAAAGTCAAAAATGGCTAAATCTTAGGTGCCCTTATCATTTCAATGCATCAAATTCACAAAAATGTGACCTCGACATGCATAATAAAGCAAGTTCTAGAATGACAAACCATGCACGTTAACTACACAACAAACGAAGGTAGAGTGGAATATGGATAAAGATATGAGTAAAATGCTCATCACAAAACTCAAAAGCTCACAAGGTGGTTTAAACTTGTCAAACTCAGCACATTTATCACCCAAATATATTGTCAAGAAGAATAAGAAATTTAACTAGCATGGATTTACTACTGACACTCACATCTTGATTGTACATTTCATCACAACCAATGAAAACAAACAAACAAAAATAAGCATTATGCACGCATGCTAGCCAATCAAAACCCTCCCCCACACCTAAACATTACATTGTTCTCAATGTAACAAGTAAATAACAAAGAGAAAAGGGAGGACAAGAACACTTCCCTAACCAAGGAGGGAGAGGATGGCAGGCTAAGGTGGGAGGAAAGGGCGGAGGAAATCCCACATGGTGAAAGTATTGTGCCAAATTCTGCGCAATATGCGACACTTGAAACTCCAGTCGGGAGAGGCGATCATCCATGGTGCCCATCTGGTGATGAAGGTGCTGCATTTGTGCCTCCCAATAAGGAGGTGGCGGTGCAGAAGTAGAAAACTCGGGTATATCACCAAGGGATCTGGTAGGTCGAGAAGGACCATCGAGAGCCTTAGACCGTGCGGCCGGAAGGTGGATGGGGCCTGGAGGAGCAAAGCAATGCTCACCATTGACTTTCACCACAACCCCCATTTTCTCCAGACAAGTCAAATCCAATGGCTCCATGGGACAAGCTATGTACAAATCATGATTAGAAAGATCAAGTACACCCAGATTCACAACTAGATGAGTGATATAAGAATCGAGAATCAAAGGTTTACTTTTCCTAAAAGCACAAACTTGAATTTTCAGCTAACCAACACCCCAAATTAACTTTTATATTGTTGGTCATACACCACAAAAAGAAAAATTCAGGTTCCGCAAAGGTACCAGAGCTATCCTTCCGACCGAATAGCTATAAGTTAGAAAACGCTGAATATAGCGCCAAATGGGGTCCTTAAGGTAAGAGCTCTTATACAAGCTCGGGTCATAATGCTGCTTATCAACAGACAATTCTTGCCATAGACCAACATTAGTAGAGTAAAAAGGTTCAACATAATCACAGACGCTATCCACGTACTCCCTAGACTTAGAATAAGTTTGATCAATGAACCCAAAGGCAAGATTAAATTCAGTAAGCGACTGTTGAAACTCCCTACCTAACAAATGGAATCAAATCACATTGGGAGTCGTGACAGTGAACTCATGAGGCAAGCCAAACTCAAAAGAGCATAGAATTCATGAGTTAACTCAACAAAAGCAGGACATTGGATAGTAATGTAAATTGACCATCCAATTGCAGCAAACATATCCTGAACGGCATCAGTAATCTTCAAAGCATCAAGGGTCGAGGGGTGAATGAATTTATAAGAGATGATGGGACGCTCACAACAGTTCTCATATCTCTTCATATCAACATCCATTGTAAAAATGAAGTTACCACCGAAGTGTGATGGGGATGAAATATGGACATCCCTATCCTTACCTAGCCTAGATTGTTGATCTAAAGTGGAGGAAGGACCAGTTTTTCAAATTGTGGGTTGGGGGGAAGAAGGGCTGGCTTTGGATTTCTTTTTTTTCTTGCTTTTTCGCCATTGGTTGACAAGGATAGTTAAACAGCCAGAATCAAGGTCAGATGCCCAATTCAATAGTCAAACTGGACCACGCAAATGCTACCAATGGCCAAGTGCCCAATTCAACTAGCTAATGAACAAATAAGACTCCCCCAAGTCGGAATTACCCCGAATTATGAAACCAATCAAAACAACGGAGCCATGACAGCCTCCCCAATTATCAGTCAATTCCAAATTTAACAAACCAAAGTCACAAAGAGATGCAATGCATATAATCAAAGAACCCAAAGACTCACCAAACATCTGTCATCAACTATGAAAATTAAATTTTGGCATCAGCTACTCAAATGAAAATCTGTCATCAGCTGCTAGGTGGGAGGAAATTTAGAACTAGAAAGTCACCAAGTGGTGACTGTGGATGAGTCTCAGTGACGACGACAGAAACTGCAGCAATAGCAAAAAAGTTCTAGCGGCCAGCGAACGGCGTTGCGGATGAGAGCCAACCTCCAACAGTGGCGTCACAGATTTCTGAGAGTTGGAATAGCAGCTGCGTAGCACAGCGAAGAGCAACTGCGCGACAGCGACAGCGGATGCGAGCTTTGGAGCGGTGACGACTGACGCGACATTTTGGAGCGGCGAGTTGCAACGTCCAGCAGCAACGCGATGTTGAAGAAGCTCCGAACTGCAGCAACTGGAGAGCAGCGGCAGCGACTTGAACTGCAACGGTGAGCAGCAGCAGCACACGGTGATGGGAATGCGCGACGTCCAGCAGCTGTGTGTTGATCTTAGACGGGCTCTAGCGGCCGGCATGATGTCGAGGAAGCTCTGATAGCAGCAACTGGAGGGCAGCTGCAGCAATCGGCAATAACAGCAAGCAGCGGCACAGCAGCAGCGGTAGATGATACGAGCCTGGATGGAGCTTCAGCAGCATCCGCGGTTCGGGATCGAGCTTCGAAGCAGCAGTGATAGATGCTGAGGTGGCAACGGCAACTGCTAATCGAGAAGAGGGAAAAAGAAGGGAAAGAAAGAAGAGAAAAGAAAAAAGGAAAAAATTAGGGTTTTTTTTTTTAAGAATTGCTGAAAGAACACAAGGAAGAAAAAAAAGAATAAAAATTGAAAATTTTCTTCTGAAGAAAACTAATGACCCTTTGGACATGGACACGTCCAAAGTGTTTGGAGTCTTCTGGTTGGACATAGAGAAATTCTGAATGGTCATGGGACTCGTGACGCGGGCGCGTCCTGACAGAATGAAGTCTTCTGATCGACCCGATTCATTCTTAGAAAATCGTATCAGGCATCATGATGTGGGCAAGTCCTAACAATGAAGAGTCTTTGGTCGACCCAATTCATTCTTGAAAAATCGTATCAGACATCATGACGTGGTGTTACGGGCAGCTTTAGCTCAGGCAATAACTAGGCGGACCGCAAGGCCAACAACTCCCCGAGAGCCGCTCCGCCAACAACTCGTGTGCTCACGATCCCACTTAAAGCAGTAAGCAAAGGAATGCAGGAAATGCTTTAAAAGGACAATAACTTGAGCAAAGTAGTACTTGTATTGAGAATAGAAAAGTAATACAACGTTCTCAAAAGTAAAGCAACAATCGGATGTGGGTTAGTACTTTCACCCACAAGGTAATCCTAACTAAAAACTAGAACTGGTAGTTAAAATGCACTCTACTCCTATTTACATATATACATCAAAACTAAAGGACTAAAGGTAATGGGGTGGCCTAATAGCCAATGAAGATACTCTTGGACTCCCCGGATTATGCTCGCCTTGTTGGTGACGCGGGGTCATTGCTTTGGGCGTGCGGATTCGTATGCGGGTGTACAGCTGGGCGTGCGGTTGGACATGCGGCCGGGCATGTGGAGGCTCACATTGTGAAATTCTCCCCCACCTGTTTTGGCAACACCCCGTTGCCTTCCTGTTGAAGTATTCATCGATTAGTGGTTGGAAGGCTTGGAGATCCGTGGCATTTTCCCAGGTGTTCTCGTCCTCCCCGCGTCCTTGCCATTTCACAAGATATTCTTGGTGATCTTTCCTTGAATGCCTGCTGATTCTGTCATCCAGGATCACTTCCGTAACTTGCTTTCCTGTCGTCTTGTGGCTTAAGGTAGTGCGGTGGTCTCGTCCCCTGTTTGGATCCTCCATGTCTTCGTGGTACGGTTTGAGGAGACTAACATGGAAAATCGGGTGCACTTTCCACCACCCTGGGATATCAACCTTATATGCCACCTTTCCGATCCTTTTCAGGATGGACACAGCCCCATGTATCTTTGCAGGAGTCTAGAATTTTGGAGAGAAGAGAGAAGCATGCTGCCGAAATTTCTGCTGCATTTTCCCTTGTTTTATTTCTGAAATTTTGATGCCTTTTGATGCTAAAATGCTTGCCATATGTTGGGTAAGGTGTATGTAAAATATCTTTCAAAAATCACTTCATTTGGTTGAGCAAAAGTTGAGTTAAATAAAGAACAAGAAAGCTGGAGAAATTTCTGCTTTAAAGCTGCCGGGCTTGCTTCTTCATCTTGGCTTGGTTTTTGTCAAATATTTTGCTGTGTTTTGGTCTCCAACTACTCGGGAAAGCTTTGCTAGATATTTGGCTTCAAATGTGGATAAAATGAGTGAAAAATACCTACTCAACCAAGTTCAAAAATAAAGCAATTTTCGTGTGCACTCCTACTGGAAATTCTAATAACAGGGCACTAAACCAGCCTTTAGAAAACAGACCATAACTGAATGTACATGAGTCAGAATTGAGCGCCATTTTTTGCGTTTCAAACTAGACTCCAACAGATTTCTAACGGTATAAAACTTTCACCCTAGTTCATTTTCTACCAGTCGCAGCAAATTCGTGAAATTGACTGATTTTCAGAACTGTTTTGACTATGATTCCAAACTGCTACAGCTTGTGGCTCAATTTAACCCATTTTGTGAAATGAATTTGCAACTGATGTTTTCTAGTGATTTCTAGTGTTTTGAATCTAGTTTTCAATGGTATAAACCATGTTAATTTTTGACTTGTGTGGCCTTAGTTATGAACTTTGTTAGAGATTGCGTTGGATGAGTTAATACTTGGAAGTTGGGTTTGTGAGAGTAGAAGTTTAGCTACTCACACATAAGCTAGTTTGGATAGTTTTTGATGATTATTCTTGGCCCAAGTGATCAAGGCAATATTGAAAGTGATCTTAACTTGGATTGTCATCTGTGATTAATTGTGAGTGTTCCAACTCCTTTTCAAATGAAAAATCTTGCTATTGTTTGCCAAGGAATGATTTGCTGAAATGATTTACTGTTATTTCCAAGTAAAATGCTTTTACAAGTGAAGTAATTTATGAAGAGTTTGTGAGTTTCCATGCATGTTATTTGTCTTGATTTGCAAATACTAAATGAGATGGTGATTTATTTATGTGATCTTGAACTCGTGACTAGAGACGAATTATATGTTGAATACGTGTCGTGTCTTGTAATCTTGACTTGTGTGTGTTAAGCGGTAGTATTTACCACACTCAATGAGTGGGAGGTACCTTTCATGCCACCATACGTGTCAAGTGGTAGTATGTACCACACTTTAATGCGTGAGAGGTACCTCTCATCCGCCTTAATCTTAAATCTTGAATACGTCGATAGGAGCGTTGTCTCGTCGACCATATGTGTTAAGCGGTAGTATGTACCACACTCAATGAGTGGGAGGTACCTCTCATCCCGCCCTAATCTTGAATCTTGAATAAGTCGATTGGAGCGTTATCTCATCGACCATATGTATTGAGCGGTAGTATGTACTATACTCTAATGAGTGGGAGGTACCCCTCATTCTGTCTTAACCTTTTTCTTGATTAAATTTGAACCGTAGTATGTGTCATGCTCAATCAGAGTGGGAGGCACCTCTCATCCCGTCTCAGTACTTTTTTTCTTGATTAAAGTGAATTGTTTATTTAACTATTTAACTGTTGTTCGAATTCTCGAATTCTTGTATCTTTTAATAAATGTATTCAAATATATTCTTGAGTTTTCTCGTTATGGTACCTCTTAATAAACCATACTCTTATAAGTGACCTTTAACTACTCAACTGTTTTGAAAAGTGCTTTTTGATTCAAATGTTATGATTTTGATCAAATGTGAATTTGCTTATTTTTCGAAACATCACTGAGTTGCTAGCTCACCCCAAAAATATTTATTTCCCCTCCACAAGGCTCGAGACAAAAGAAGCACTTTAGAGACTTACTAATATGACTAGCTAGATTAACTCTTGTTCTATTTGGGTGTATTATTTCTACTGTCTTGTGGAATGTACTTATTGTATTGAAGTACTTGGGACATAACATCTTATGGTTATGATATTATTTGGAAGTAATTGGATGTAATTGTTGGAGTTTTATAGTAATTATTAAAGGCTGGCATTGAGATTTAATTGAGGACTGTAGTGAGTCACTGCGAGAGTTGGGCAGGCGGTCTGCCAAATCTCTTTTGGTTCACCTTAAGAGAAGGTGGGGTCATCACACTATGAATGAGTTTTTTGCTCATATTGTGTACAACTTTCAATAGTATCTGGTCTTCCCAAAAATGATCGGGAGTTTAGAAACTAATCTTGCCCGTATATCATAATTAATTAAAATTTCATAGCTCAAGACTAAAAATGCAACCATTGAATTCGTCAAATGTCTGATTAATTTCAAGAAACTCCATTTTCATTCATTTTCACTAAATACAAATTTAGGCCGGTGCTTAATTGGATTGAAAGTGATTATGAGTTTCCAATTTCCATTTTATTCAGATAACTCTTTATGTTTACTTCTTTTCTCCATTATTTATATACATATACATAACACACACATACATATGGGTGTATATATGTATGTGTGTGTGCATGTGTCTACATATATACACATGCATGTATGTATATATCAAAGTGTGTATATGTAACTAATTAATTATGCCCCACTATCTCCGTGTTACACATATATACCTCACATCATTGCCAACTTAATGACGACAAATTTTTGAATTTTTTGCCCGAATAAATGGCTTGAAAATTAAAAAGATAAAGCATGGTAAAATTATATATAAATTTCTTTATATTGTTTTTAAGTTGACACAAAAAGATATTATCATAGTTGTAAATTATTGTAAATTATTTTTAAGAGTATTGTAAATTATTCATAACTTTAAGTGAATTAACAATTTTTGTCCAAACCAATAACATAGAAACTATTAAAGGATTTTTTGATCCTATTATCGACTTTTAAATTTTCATTAAAGAACTACATCAATCAATTTACATAAATTATGAGATAAATTTGGTGTGCTTAGGGATGTGAGTATGCCTAATCAAACCGAGCACCCTAGTATTCAAACTTGTTTGATTATTTTAACAAGGATGAAATTTTGCTCAACCTTGGTTTCTTTACTTATCGAACCGAGTTTGAACAAGTTCTTTTATCAAATTTCAATGTTATTGAATATACAATGTTGTTCAAACTTGGTTTGACTAGTTAGCGAACCAAATTCAAATGAGCACTTTATTAAGTCGAATTCGATTCGAATATTAAATAGTTTGATTCACCTTTCAATCCTGGAGAGGATAAGAAATTACGAACACCTTCATATTATATTATATAGAGATTTTCACCCTAATTTGTTGCTCTTTTTCCTTTAATTTTTGCTCTCTAAGAAATCGATTACCATGAATCAAGAATGTGATTAAAATCAATTTTGCCTATCATATACTTGCTATTGTAGAAGATAAGCAATATACGAGAAAGAAAGAACTAGAGTTATTGAAGGAATTATAAGCATATTTTTATGAAATTTACTTGCCTTATATGTTCATGAACATATTGAGTCAGACAACGTAAAGATCGTAATTGGTTCATTAATATTTTTGAGATTAAAATCATGTTCACGTTTGGATTGATATCTAAATAAACAAGTTTGAGTGAGCCTAACTCAAGTCAAGTTCAAGCCAAGCACCAAGTTGTTTGGTTTGATTTACATCTCTAATTGTGCTAAGAATTAAGTAATAACAAAAAATTGGCAAATTTAGAATGAAATTGTATTCTCTTTTCCAAAATGAGTTTTTTAATATTATATTTTGAAATGGGTTTCAAATGTTATAAAAAGTTTAAAATAAGGGAGGCAAGTGAGATTTTTCAAAATCTGAGGTACTAAGTGAAATTATCAGAAACATCAGGGGAGGTTTCTAAAATTATCCCTAGAATAATTCTTCACGAAAGAATTTTGGTTTGAATATCTTATTGTTTGAGGCTCTATTTTGAAGCCTTTTTCCACAGTGATCGAGAGTAAATCCATCAACTTTTTCAAGCTACTGTAAACAGATATGAAGATTGAATGGTTTTGATTTCCTGTTCATAACTACTAAAACATACGGAGAAGATTTTAATGTGGCACAAGCCTACTATGTATATGACTCGGAAGTTCTCTGTAAAACACATTGACGATTTACCAGCAGATAAAACTTCAATCCAACTCTAATCTTGCAAGAGTAAAACCTAGAAGACATTATCAAGGATGCCAGTTGGACTCCATGAGCCAAGCATTCAGAAAAAAAATGGGATTTTCAAGTTTTTGGGCTTTCAAGTTCGGGCCTAGGTTTAAGGCTCAAGTTCAGCTCATCCTTTAATATGAGCTTCAAGCTTATGTCGGACTCAACCCAAGATCATAATTAAGTACATAATTATATATAATATATTAATATTTATGAATTATTATATATTTACATATAAATTATTAATATTTTAACATTATAATATTTATAATTATATATAGAGGTATCATTTAATATATATACATATATACATATATATATATATATATATATATATATATATATATATACACACGTGTGTGTATGTTAATTTATCGAGCCCTATTAAATATGAGGCTCATTAGGTTTTTGATTTGGAATGGAATTCCACAACTACAAAGATCCATGAGGCATAAGAAGAACGGTGCCAAGACCAATAGAAAATCTAGTGGCAAAGTTTGTCAAGCCAGCACTTTATTTTTAGCAATTTTCTTATTCTGATGTGTTTTCTTAAGAATGTAGTATTATCTCATTTCCTTTTCTAAATAGATTTCCTAGGAGCTTCTTGTTTGTCAAGTAGTTACCATATCTAGTAGTATCCTATTTCTATTGTGTTTTACTAGCTGTAGGTCTATAAATAGGATTATTAGGATCTTTTATGAGGGCTGAGACTTCTGGGATATTTTTTTTTATCAAATTTAGCATAGCTGTGTTTAGATTTATTCCTATTCTTGAGTTGGCTAAAGTGAAGATTCTTTTGAATCTTGTGTGGGTTCTAGTTTTGAATCCTTTTTATTTTTTTATGATTGAACATGATTCATCCCTTGTTTGTTATCCGGGTTAATTTGTGAAATTAATCTGTAATTTCGCTCTCATCACCACGTCAAATGGTATCAGAGTAGGTTTCTCCTATTCCTAAATAAGACCAATAGCCAGTAACAAATCCAAAGACTGATCTTCTAACTCAGAGGCCGATATTCAGATTTTGAGCGATTGAATGAATCGTATGGAGACAACCTTGAATTCTATGATGGATTGCTTGAATCTAATTGTTCCACTAGGACAGAATCAACAAGGTGAGCAAGACAGGAGAGTCACTCTTGGCTAGCTCCTTGTCAAAAAAGGATCTAAACATCACCATGTTAGAAGATCCGCCCTCGATAAATTTGGTGTTTGTGTAGTACCTCCACGCTCTCATAGTTATCAGATCCATGAAAGTCATCAATATAGGATCAACCAATGTCAACATCCGATCTGCAAAATTATAACACCCGATGTTGAAATAAAATCGGAACCAATGGAACTGAAGCTCAAGGTCAATAATGAGTAGGCAGATAGGGCTTGAGATCGAGAAGTATATATGTTACCATGAAAGTGATGAAGGTGAAGAAGTTGTTTTTCCCTATGTTTTCAAACTCGGATCGGGAATCAAACCGGTTGAACTCAAGGTTCAGGGGTCGATAGGTTCGATCGGGTTCGACTGGGGGTCGAATCGGATGACGTCATAAATATGTCATAAAAAATATATATATATATATATATATATATTAATAATATATAAGACCGGGTTTTGAATTTCCAGTTTTTAAGGATGGCTCAAACCGGATGCCTGGCCGGTTTCCGGTTCAACCAGTTGGACCGGCCAGGCCGGTCCGAGTTTAAAAACATGGGTTTTTCCTTCAGGTCTAATGAAATCTAAACATTGAAGGAATTTAAAGATTCTCCAATCATTGAAATTGATTTGGTTGATGAATTTAAAGATTTAAAAATTGAAGGAATTTTTGTAGAAAATTCACTAGCACCTCCACTCTCTCGCTGAATTGTTTCATAGTGATCTAAAGGATGCAACAAGTTTTCCGGGTAAAGAAAATATTAATCTTGGTGAGGAAAATTTGTTTTATGAATTTATTTCCATCAAGTATTTTCTTACGGAAACTGAGAAAATTGAATTTCTTATTTAATCATAGGAAAATAATAAAATTTGTTGTGATCAAGGAAGGTGGATACATTGTTGGTTTTGCAATTTTATCAAGATCACGTGTAGCTTCTTATTATCATAATTGAGTGCTGAGTTTTCATTGCAAGCATCGGCCTTTCAATATTCGTGGGAGGATCGTGGCGATATCTTTCCTATAGGACTTGCCTTAAACTCCTTTGAGGAACTCGAGGTCAAGTTATTTTCAAATGGGGAAGTTTGATGTGAAATGGATTTTCATATCTAGAAGGATTCAACGGAATGCCAAGGCAGAAGAAGACAGGCGCAAGGACCGACAAAAAGTTCGGTGCGGGAGTTTGTCGAGCTAGTAGTTTATTTTAGATATTTTTATGTGTTTTCTTAAGAATCTAGTATTATCCCGTACCATTTTCTAAATAGACTTCCTCGAAGTTTCTTGATTGTCAAGTAGTTACCATGTCTAGTAGTGTCCTATTTCTATTGTGTTTTACTAGCCGTAGGTTTATAAATAGAATTATTAAGATTTTTGTGAGGGATGAGACTTCTGGCTTTTTTTTTTTTTTCAAACTTAACACAGTTGTGTTTAGATTTATTCCTGCTCTTGAGTGCGCTCAAGTGAAGATTTGTTTGAATCTTGTGTGCATTTTGGTTTTGAATCCTTTTTTTTTTTTTTTTAAAGGATTGGACATGATTCATCCTTATTTGTTGTTCGGGTTAATTCATGAATTTGATCCATTAAATTCGCTTCTACTGCCGTATCATTTTTTCTCGAAATGAATGGGTCAAACTCGGGCTGCCTAACCCCATTAATAGCCCCAGAGAATATGGCAGGCGAAGCTTCAAAATCAAGAACAATAGCCATCCCAAGTGTAGAAGATTTGAGCACACAAGCGTAGCTAAGAGCACACAAACGAGGGATTGGGAGAAGATGCATTTTTATTTGATGCATAAGACTTTGCTTTGCTAGAACATCAATACACTAACTTGCCAAAAAAAAAAAAAAAAGACCTAACTAATTTATGCGGAATCTCGAAAGTCACTATAGGTGTTTTTTCTGAAAAGATTTCTTTTAATGGATGTCAAATCGACACTTATTAGGACATTTAATTTGCACCTAAGTTACAATATAAATGTACATACATTTATTGCATCCTTTGAATCGTGGCACTTTTCCTGAATTAACAATACTCTTCCGGAAAAACTAACACCTCAACCCCTGTCTAACACCTGAGCCCCTTTTATAGACATTCATTAGCCAAACCGTTTCTGAAATTGCTTCTAGTTATTTAGCTTTTGATCCATTGGTAGGTAGCAAGAGCAACAGCTTTTGAGCCATTAGCCCATTACTATAACAACTAAAATCCCCATCAAGGTGATGCCCTTGATGTTGTACAATCCCTTATTCAGCAGATTCAATTCAAAAGAAATGCCAAAGGATTGTTTTGTTTCCAACTGGCCTAGCCCACCGAAGACATCCTAGATTTTCCAATAGGCAGCAAATCACAACCAGCAAAGTCGGCTCATATTATTCTTCCTGTCCAGTAGAGCTTCAACCTCCCACAATCGCTCCATTTAACTCAAAATCCAATGAGACAGGAGGCAAAAGACTGAAAAGGTAAATGCAGGGTCAAGAGGTGTGACTAATTTTTGCTTATCTCGGACCCAAGATTTACAAGGAATCCAGAAACTAGATCTGCTGGGCGGGAATCTCCCTTTTCTAGGTGGCTGGTGAATCAAGAAAAACCCACAAGACCAGTAGAAACAAGTTCTCATTGAATTATGATAGGATGATATGAATTATGATACAAATTGGATAACTGTAATAGCTATTTTTCTTTTCCGAGATTTTTTACAATCATAAAAATGTAAAAAAACCAAACATACAAGCTCATAAGTACAGGTGAAATATTAAAAAAAAAAAGTAGAGAAAGGAACAGAACCCAGTATTCAATTTGAATTGCAAATAACTTTCGAGTATTCCAATTCAATTGCAAATGATTTTAACCCAGTGTCGAATTTGAGTTAAAATTTTGTTCATCAAAGTTGCACATGGCTTAATACCTATTCTTTCTTTTGTTTATCTTTTTTGGTTTCTAATGTTCTATTTTCCACACGAAATTAGTTTATATGCATTCACCAATATCCAAAATACAAAAAAAAAAAGTAAAAGACGAAAAACCAAAAGACCACAACCAGTGTACAATATTATAATCTTCAAAAAAGCAAGAAATTCTTATCTAAAAAAGCAACAAATCGGTAAAAGTAAACCCGTTTTCTTTAAAAATATATTCATATATTGTTTATTTGCATATTAGCAAAGAGATGGTGGAAAAAGCGTTTTAGCAATGTAGCGACTTGTTCGAGGCCGTAATCAGAACGGGAACCGTATATCTGAAAGGCACGGAGAATCGCTGCAACGATTTCTATCGCCAACCTTCAATGCAAGAAATCATCATTGTAAAAATTGACGTCCTTGCTCTGCAAATTGGCTTCTCTTTTTCCCCCAATTTCTCTCATAGCAAAATCAATTTAAGAAAATAAAAAGAAACCGAGTATCAAAAATAAATTAGTTTGAGAAAGAAAGAAAGAAATCGAAAATTAAAGCAACCAGAAAGCTGCGGAACGGCAGCTGAAGCTGATGAAGCTTGGAAGAAGAAGAAGAAGACGGGAAATCAGAAATGACATTGAGCTTAATTTATAGGTAAAATGGACTGGTTGAAATCAAACCCTAGCCCAATGGGGATAGACAACAATAGCTCTATACTGGAGCAGCTGGGTTGCTGGAATGAGGAAGGTCCATTATGATAATTTTGAGGCCCAAAACTTTAATATTAAACTATGGGCCCTCAGAGTCCACAACAATTTTCTTTGACACGTGATTGGTTGGGACCTAAGAGGGACCTACTGGTGCTATTGGAGATTTGAATTAATGGGATGCAGAATTTTATTTGAGAAAGAACCCGCTGGGGCCCCCGAGGGGGGGTGTTCTTTTGTGTTCCCAGTTAGCTCTTTGTTACTATTATCAGTCCCATAACTTTTAGAATTAAGCAAATGCAAAAAAATGCAACTAAACTATTATCATTTATGTGTTTTTTATCACTAAACTTTTTTTTAGCCAAAAATGTCACTAAAGTCATAAATCTTCCCTTTTCTATCCTTCTATCTTGTTTTCAATTTAAATTAGATGAAAAGTCTATCACATGGCCTGCACACATAGGTTATTGAGTGCAAATTCATCTATATAAATCTTATAAAAGACATAACAATGAAGAATTCTTAACTTCTCAATTCACACACTGCACCAAATCACATTGCAATAGGAAAAATTTACTCTTTTTCTAGCAATATTTAAGGATTAATGTAGTAATATCAGATAATTTGTGACTTCAACTAAATTATATACAAGTTCCTAAACTATATTTAATTTTTAAAACAAATATTTGCTCATCAAAAAATAGATTCAATCCCACTAAAATTGATTTTTTTTTCAACCCATAAGAAAAGCCATTGAATTTGTTAGATACAATTGGT
The DNA here is from genome assembly GCA_013103745.1 of Gardenia jasminoides. NCBI lineage: Eukaryota > Viridiplantae > Streptophyta > Magnoliopsida > Gentianales > Rubiaceae > Gardenia > Gardenia jasminoides. The sequence continues at coordinate 7,751,016 of CM023097.1, read as the reverse complement.
ATTCAACTCATCTCTCTTGTATATTATCTTTGACGATGAACTCTTGTAAAACCATCAATTCCTTTCTCTAATAGTTACTTATATTCTAGAAAATATGAATTTCATAACCATGAAATTTGGGACAAAATAAAAAAAGATTGAAAATCGAAGGCGGAATAACACTATGAATGGCTTCATTACGCTGTGTAGACCTATTTGCCCTTGAAAGATAAGGCGTGCAGGTCACCTAATTTGTTTTTCATTTTCTTTAACTCCATAATTAGATAAAATGGTAGAAAAGAGAAGGTTTTATGAGTTGAATGATATTGTTTACTAAAAAAAGATTTAGTGACAAAAACACATAAACCGTAATAGTTCAGTGATATTTTTTACCATTTGCTCTTTAGGATTTGGCCAAGGAAAGGGATAAAGAGGAGCTCAGAAGATCATCATCAACCATTAATGGCCAAGATTGGCTCAAAAATTGTTTGTGAAAACAGTATTGCTATATAAAAAGTTACAAAATTTTCTATATAAGTGGTGTTGGGCCTAAATGATCGATCGGTAAGCCGGTGAAAAATAGGAACAACTACGAGACATCGATTATGAGGGCTAAAAAGATACAAAAGATCATTCTTAACAGTAGGCACCAAGGGTATAGGCGGCCAAAGGATGAAGAGCCGAGTTATTCGTTGGTAGAGGTGCCAATGGTATCGGCGGTTGAGGAATGAAGGGGCCAATCCCAGTAGAGCGACCAATAATGGCGGAGGAGATGAGAGACTCACCGAATGAATCGGTGCGCAAGAGGGCCAGGGTCACTCGATGGTTAACAAGCATCCCACTACCGGGAACGAGTGGGAGTTCAGCAGATAGAGCAGTTGGAACAGTTGGCATAACCCTATATTTTAGGAAGTGGGAGACAGCACTAGCCCCACTATTCGCAAGATCAGCAGCAAATGGGGAAGTGGGCAAGGAGCAAGACCCGCACCGATTTCGGGAGAAAACGATTGCAAAATGGTGCCTATAAATATCACTGAGCGTTCCAGCAAAACGGGGACATCATCAACAACATCAAAAAACACAAACAGTCGAGTAGCAAATAGGAATAGTTTTTAGATAGCTCTTTTCATTCCGCAATCAGCGCGTTCATGTTCTTTATTTTAGTTTCTCTTCATTATTCAATCAGCGCATGTCTTTACTTGTTTCTTTCAATCAGCTTGTTCATGTTCTTTATTCCAACCCTTTTTATTTCATAATTAGCTTGCTCATGTTATTTGTTTTCCTTTCAATACTTAGTCTCGAGTTCTTTTAGTGCATCGGCACCGTTTGTTAGCATTTGTTCAATAATTGTTCTTTTCAACCGCCATCAGTATGGGATTTAAAGTCCTTGAGGCCACTCAAGGCTCAAGGCAGACGAACAGCAATCATCTAGAAGTTAGGACAATCGGCGCACTAAGATCAAGACGTCACCTAATTGGTGGACTCAAATTTTCCTAGTTTTTGGCGACAAACTAGGTGGCACGCGCATACAGCCGATCCTCAATCGGCAAGTGTTCGTGGACTGCAGAAATCAGCACGAACAAGTGGTTAATATAATTACGTGTGATATTAGATAATGGAAGGCACGAGGCCAAAAAGTAACAATTTGTTGCAATTGTAGATAAATAATAATCGTGTACAATGCTGCTTAGAAACTCTAGCTCTCCCTCCCGCCACCAAAGAGGTAAGATTTAAGAAGTTAGGGTGGGGAGATGGGAAGGGTGGATATTTTTTTTAACTCTCTATTGAAATTTATGCGGCTTTACCCAAAATAACTCAATATATTTCTCCCTTTCATTGTAGTCTTAATTTTGTGATACTATTTCTTATGTGAATTATGTCAGACGGAATGATTTGTTTAAGGGAATATATGAAAGGGTATGATTGCGAATGGAAGGGGTTGGGTTGGGTGGTATCAGGGAAGGGAGTGTAAGTGAGAGATTTTGTGTTCGAAACCCCCACCTCCACCCCAAGGAACTTACACTAAAAAAGGGCATGATGCGTTTGATATGTATAACATGCTTCCAAAATTAAATTGGCTTAACAATGGAAATTGAAAGAACACGACGTGTACTAGAAGATTAGCGATTAATAATAGGACATGTAAAAATTATGTTTGTGCTAGTTGCTACAATTGGATGCATCTCAAGGTGATAAATACTGTATTGAATACAAATCATTAATTCCTACACTATTCCGATCCCATCTAAGCTAACCTACCTAGGGTCCTACATTATTCCTACTCCCATTCTAATCTAACCTATCTAGGGGAGGATCTGTGATTGGAACAGTGATTCCCACTTTTAGATCAATGGGATGTACCGTTACACACATCTTTTGAGATACATATGGACTCCTAAAAAAGCTAGCTTGAGAGGTGAACCATGGTATTTAGGGTTTGTATTCATATATAGTTCGCCTAAGTGTGTCCAATATTCGTTACTTGCATTCCATTGTTTATTAATTAAAATCATCTGATTGCTTCAAAGTTGGAAAATTTCCAGCTGCAACAAAATGCTGTCCAGATTAATTTACAAGAACCTTAGCAAAAGTCATTTAATTTTCTCAACATTTCATTCAATTTATCTGTAATGGGCTGCCCAATTGTTAGAGAGTAATGCTACATAAATATTCAATTCTAAATTTTTGTGGTACATGTTGCCATTTCTTGAAATGGTTCAAGAGGATCAGAAATTTTAGGAGCAACATGGAAACTACTTTGCCGTGACGGCACTCATGCATCTTTAATGTGCTCAAATTTAGTCACTCAATTTTTGTTACCATAGCTGAACTCACCTAAACTTCATAGTTACACCCTATTAGTATAAATAATCGCCCCAAATTAAACCAAATTAATCAAAAGTCAAAAGTCAATACAAATAAATTAACATGGCTAAGCTTGCTTCCTTGGCTATGCTTTTATTCCTAGTCTCAAGTAAATCTTATCTCTTCATCATGTTAAAATTGCAAATTGCAAAATTTCTAACAATACTTGAGTCTCCAATCCCTGTGCCCGTTTTTCTTTTTTTTTTTTTTTCCTTTGTTTTTTTTTTTTTTTTTGGCAGTTTACAGATTTCCAGAGGGAATGGAGGCAGGAGAACCACTGCAGCCAAGTACATCAGCCTCTGGAAATTTCTTAAAAGTGGGAAGAGTTCCACCACAAGCATTTCCTTGATTACAAATTATAACTTTCATGCTGGAAAATTGGTTGGCCCCAATCCAAGAGGTGATGGAGATCTTAGCTTCTGTATTGATAACTCCAGAGATTGTAAGGGTGATTGTGCATGTATTTTTCCAATTTACGTCTGTCTGGGTAAATGTTGTGGTGATTCTTTAGCTTGTATCTGATGAAATCAGAAGCTCAACTCATCATGCTAATGCTTCACACTTATTACTAGTGTACCTCAGAAGGCTTCACATACACAAACATATATTGGTGTAGATTCGATACAAGATATAACCATATTCATAAAAAATGGGTAGCAATTTGACTACTAAATCCCATACACATTAACAGATTGTTATTAACAGATTGTTGCAGAAGATATCCAGCAAAACAATATCCTTTTTAATGGTACTCATAAAAGGATCCTGATGGCAGAATGAAGAGGATAACTAGCCTGTAAAAAATTCTCAACTACATTAACCAGAAGTAATGTCTTGAATATTGTAGTCAGCATACTGTTAGCTCAGTCTAGTTGCCATCAATTGCTAGTTAGTTTATTGGTTTGAATCAGGAATGCTACAATGAGTTTGTCCATCAAGCTCAAGAACTCTGCTTTCTCAAAGGAACCCAATAGAGCGTACTTATTGCAGCAGGAAAAAATCATTTGAGTTAGCGACATCGAGAACACATGAAAGGAGGGACATGTTGGAAGCAAATTATGTTAGTTATACAAGTTGACAAACCTGAAAGAAAAGCATGAAGTGCGTGAAAAAATTCATTACTAGCTTGATGATAATAAGGGAAGACATGAAAGGCAAGATATTGGGGGAAGAAAAAAAAAAAGAGATAAAACATGCTGGACCGAGATTCAGACAGTAATGGTGGAGAATTATGATTTCACAAATAAAATTAACTTGATGCTAAACATCTCCTATGCTAAACTGTGACTAAGATTTTAACAACTATACAAACACAGGTGATCTAGAAATAAATCCAGTAAATATCAATATTTGGATTCCAAGTTCGAAAAAATGCATCATCTTAGAGTTTCTAGAAATCAAGAATTAAGCATGCACTTCAACTTGCTTCTGCCCTTGTTTAGGGATTATGGATCCAAGTGCATCTTGTAGATTAGGACCCAATGTCTTATTCTTTCTCCGATACAAATTATTCGACGTCAAGATCGTGATCTGAGAATTCTCATTAATCTCCAATACCTCAGCCAATCCATTGCCGCATCCCTTTGACATACCCACATCTATCCTGACCGCTCTGTTACTACAAGCTCCATTAATGCCACCTTCTTGAATGGTATGCCCCATAATCATCCTCTTGGCTCCAGGAATTGAGCTCAGAACATATTCAAGAGTTGAACAATCACAATGTTTGGCCACCTTATGTGAGTACTTCCTTGTCCAAACAATGGAATGCTTGCCCTTAACTAACTCCCTAGCAACATGCTCCCTCACCCCAAGAATCCAATCCCTCACATGGTCATTCACCTTCTCCAACCCATATTCCACATGATTAGGTAAAATCCCCCCGTGTGCAAAAACAGAATCGCCTACCACTACAACAGTCTGGTTTCTAGACAAAAACCTCTCTGCAATTGGCCCCTCTGGCCTTAATGCAGCTATACGTGCTCTAATACAATGCAGAAGCTCCGGCTTAATATGAGAAAACTCATGAGGGATTCCGTCAAAAGGGTCCTTTATTGGACCACCAAACCCCTCACACAACTTCTTCATGTCATTCCCAACACAATACCACGTAGCCCAATCCTTGAACTCCTCCAAGCCCTCTCGAGTTGCAAAACGGAAGTCCCCATCAACGCTCATAATTTCGTGATTCCCATTCATAGTAATAATGGTTCCCCCATCCTTGACTGCCTCTCTTCTCAGTTTCTCAAACAAGTACATTATCTTCAGTTCATCACCACCACGGTCCAAGATGTCACCAACTTGACTACAGTACTGGAGCCACCACACCAGCGATCCTCACCATTAACAAGGCCTGCAAGGCGGAGAGCTTGCTTGGCCTTTGGAAGGTCACCATGGAGATCACCAATGGCTATGAGCCGAGTAGGAGCCGGGAAAATGGTTTGCAATGGAGTTGAAACTTTTGGGTCAACATTGTTGGAGGCAAAACTAGGATTGCTTTTTGGTTCTGGGTTCAGGCTCTGTGGTAACAGGAAGAGCCCACCACTCACAGAAAAGTCAACGAAAGTGTCCACAAAGGAGGAGAGCAGAAAAGGGAGGTTTTGGCATGTGATATTGCCTGGGGATGTTTCTAGTTGCTTCATCTCCACCATGCTGGATAAGTTGTGTAATTCGTACTACACAACTTAATAGAGCTGGAAATAGGGGCCAGTGTTGCTCGTGGTTACTCTATATGTTTCTCAGTTCTAATCAACGTTCCTTTTCGAGTATAAATTGATAAAGCATTCTTGAAGAGGTTCCAAAGCCTACTCACAGTTACACTGCCACATAACTTCATCCCTGCTTGAACACGTTTTCAAGAAATGATATCATAATCAAAACAAACTGGCTGAGGCCTTAAAGTAATTTAGATTACAAATACAAGAATTTATACATGTAAGACATATTTCACTAAAAAAAAAAACAAGTTATTAGGCACAACTTACAACATGCATCAATGGTTAATGGTCGTAGTCGTTTGCCTTAAAACATAAGTTCAACTCTCACCTATCCCATTCTACCTTAACACTTCCTTCTTCAATTACTTCAACCAGCTTCTCAGACAGCGTTCTCCAAAACTTCTCAGAAAGGCACACTAGATACTCACCATTAATTTCCACTTCTACTAATCGCTGTAACACGGCATTTTCCATACTGTATTCTCCATTGTCGAAATCAGCAGAATCACATATTCTGAAGCAATTACTACGCGAAAAATTGTTATAGGCACTCCCTTACACTTTGAAAACACTCACCCTCAACTTTTTGACCACTTGAATAAGATCCCCCAAAAACAAAAGTATCCTTCATTGCATTCACAAGCACTTCCTCGTTGTTAACTCGTAATTAAACTTATTAGCACGGGCACTTTTTTCTTTTTTCCTTTTTACCTGAATAGAACACTAATCTCAAACCATTCCAGATCATTAATCAAATTAGCTTAACTCTCTAATAACTCCCTAGGTGGCTTAAAATCAAACCATGACATCATATACTATAATAAAAACCAAAATGGATCTAAATTACAAAAGGATTAAAAGATTATTAAGCCCAATTAAAAGCAATTAACACAACGATGTGAAAAGGGCTAATTTCTTGGAATCCGAAAAAATTGAAACGAAGCCCATAAAATCCTTTGTTACTTGGAAAAGTAAACAGCAGGGATAATTTCAGAAGCATATTAGAAAGAGAAGTACCTCCTCAGGCTAGGAAGAATTTTCATCAAAAGCGATGATCGATGGAGGCCGAGCTTTCCAGTTTAGAAGAAGAAGAAGAGAGATTTCAGTCTTTATTGGGGAATAATCTGGGAGATGAGGTAAGTTTCGTTTTCGGGGACTCTTTAAGATTAAATCTACGTAACAGTGGTTGTACCATTCGCTTAAAGATTTGTACCACGGGGAGAAAGTACAAGATTTTTTGGTAAAGTTAATTTTCGCTTTTGGTCCTTTTATGAGATTGCTAAATTAATTTTAGTCCCTTGTTTTCAAAATATTTGACCAATTAAGGAAATTTTTTTGAAGAGATGTTAATAACGCTAAAGACGTTGACTAAGGAACTAGAGGATTTCTTTCAAAATAGAAAAAGGAATTAGATGCCTTAGTTGCTTATGAATTATGATTAACTAATTGTAAAGGTAATTGTAAAGGTGATAATAGTCTATTAGTTAATCTAATAAAAGGATTACAATTAACTAATTGACTATTATTAACTTTTGCAATCATAAAAAAAATATTATAGTCCAGTATCCTTAAAATGTTTAACTCTTTTGGTACTTATAGTGTGAAATTGTTTCTAAAAGTGATAAATATGTGAAGGGTTCTTTCCATATGGTACAAGAGATTAGGGGTGGTAAACGAGTGAGTTGCCCGCGAGCTGCTTTGATGTGATTTGTTGTAGGATCTAGACGAATATCAAGTTGGAGTTGCGGAAGACTCTTGACTCCTCTAACCCGCAGAACTACGAACCTTGAATTGAATCTCAACCCGTAGAACAATGAATTAGCGAACCAAGGTTTTAGGTAGAAGACGCTACAATCAAGTGCGGTTCTTGATTGATAAGTTACTTGAACACTCAAACTCTCTCAAGTATTCAAAGAAGAATCTCTTAGAGAAGAGACGTGCTATTCTCACAAGAATAAGCTGAAATTTGATTGATAAAACTTGTTGAATAATTTGTCCAATACAAGGCCTATTTATAGCCTTGGAAAACTAATCCTACTACTACTAGAAAACAATAAAGAGACTAACTTAGGAAACAAAATCCTAATTGGACTAGGCTTGACCAATTCGGTCAAAGCTTTATTTCCTAACAAGAATGTAGACTAAATTCTAATGATAATTGGACTTAATTAACCAAGCCAAATTAGCAAGGTAATTCGGCCCATTACACCAAATAACTAACAAACTTAACATAAGAATTTGAAACTTTAATTAACCCTAAATCCGGCCCAAGCTTTTTAGGGTTGATCCTCGAATGCAACTTTCTCATCTTCAATGACTTAGATTAATGTGTAAAGTTTGAGATCTTCATTTCCAAGATCTTGAAGGTTACTTGGACATCCCACTTGACCTTGCACGTGACACACCAATGCTTGTATGGACTCCCTAAGTTTCTTAGCACATGCTCTTGTCATTGGCCCCTGGGTGATCAATGGAACATCCTTGATCCCTTGTGAAGCAGCCACGATCTCATCATCATTCCCCTCCTCTTGAAGGCGAATTTGTCCTCAAATCAATCTCGTCGTCTGCATGGAAAGGACTTAAGTCAGAAACGTTGAAAGTTGCATGTACACTATACTCACCAGGAAGGTCAAGTTTGTAGGCGTTGTTATTAATGGGCTCAACCACTTGGAATGGCCCATCTCCTCTTGGAAGCAATTTGTTATGCCTTTGAGTAGGAAATCTTTCCTTCCTCATGTGAATCCATACCCAGTCACCAGGTTCAAAAACCATCTTACGACAACCCTTATTAGCATTTTGTACATATTGTAATGTACGTTTCTCAATGTTAGCACGGACCTTGGCATGGAGCTCACGAACAAATTCAGCATGCCTTTTCCCATCTAGATTAGCTTTCTCAGACATAGGTAAAGGCATCAAATCTAGAGGAGTAAGCGGATTAAACCCATAGACAATCTCAAAGGGTGAGTATTGTGTAGCACTATGAATTGCCCTATTGTATGCAAATTCTACATGCGGCAAGCAAATTTTCCCAAGTTTCGAGATTCCTCTTTATTATGGCATGCAACAATGTAGAAAGAGTCCTATTAACCACCTCAGTCTGTTCATCAGTTTGTGGATGACTAGAAGTAGAGAATAAGAGTTTAGTTCCCAATTTACTCCATAGTGTCTTCCAAAAATAGTTAAGGAACTTAACATCTCTATCAAAAACTATTGTGCGTGGCATGCCATGTAAACGTACAATCTCTTTGAAAAACAAATCAGCCACATGCTTTGCATCATCAGTTTTATGACATGGAATGAAATGTGTCATTTTAGAAATCTATCAACCACAACATACACAGAATCATGACCATGTCTAGTCCTAGGTAAGCCTAACACAAAATTCATAGATAAATCAACCCAAGGCAAACTAGGAACAGGTAGTGGAGTGTAGTGTCCATAGCGGTTTACCTTAGACTTGGTATGGTGACAAGTTACACACCTTTGGATGATACGCTGTGAGGGCCTCAAAATTCAGTATTATTTTTTAAAAAAATGTATAATATTATTTATATTGTGTTTATTTATTGAAAAATGAGTGAATATGTGTTTAAAGAGAATATTTTCCAATTTAGAGACTTTTAAATGAATTATTTGCCGGTGTGCGGTTTTGGCCTAATTAAGTACTTAATTTTCTACCGGAGCATGATTAGTGACTTTAAGTTGAAATTAAGCATAAGTAGTGATATTTTGGAAATATTAATAAGTTTGGACAGTGTTGGAATGAAATAGAACATTGTAAGTTAGATCTGACGCTGACATAAAGTCCAAAAGCACTTTTCCTTAAAACATGGAAAGTGCACTTTTACCCCTTTAAGCTTTGACTTGTAACCTTAAGCTTCATTTTCAGCCACTCTTCAAGCCCAAAAGAGGGAGAAAACCGTGAGCTTGAGAGAGAGAAAGAGAGAATTTCTTCTTCATCTCTTCATCCACCATTTCCTAGAGCTTGAAGGTTTCATTGAAGCCATTTTCCCTTGTGTCCTTTCCCACTTCTTGGCTGCTATGTGAGAGTGAAAGAGAGAGAGAGGGGGCCGAGACATAGAGAGAGAAAAAGGGGAAAAAGTTTGGGAGATTTCTTCTTCATCTTTAATTTCTTGAAGCTTGAAGACTTCATCGAAGGTTGGGCACTTGTTTCTTCTTCCTCCTTGGCTGCCGTGGGAGAGGAATTGAGAGAGAGGGCTGGACCGAAGTGAGAGAAAGAGAAGAAAGTGAGGGAAAGCTTGGGGTGAGTTGTCTTGTTCTTGTTTTAAGATAGTTGTAGGAGAATCATCGTCAAAGCAAGAGAATCTCGAGCTAAGGTTGAAGCTTTCGGAGCTGCTAAGCTTGGGAGTACCATCCTTGAGAAGATCTCCTAAGGTCTTGGTTGATCTTGTCAAATCTAATCAGATCTGAAGGTATAAGATTCGAATCTTGTGAATCTAACTTTATTAGTGCTAAATAAGGTAGATCCATGGTTTATTTTGTTAGAAATGTTTATATCTGAAATGATGGAGTTGGGCTCTTGAAATCCCAACCTAGGTAGCGGTCTTGAGGTGGCCTCTAGGTAGCGGACTTGAGGACCTGATTGGGACTTGTATGATATTTGTGAAATTTATCATGATATGGTTAGAAAGTAGGGCTTTGTTGTTGGAAATAGTGATAGAAAAATGTATGAGATGGCCAAACCCATACTTGGTAACTTTTATGTTTGACTTCGAGACTTTGTGGTTATTTGTGATGAATTTCTGATTAAGAAAATATATGTTATGTTCATTTATGAGTGTATGAGTTTAAAAGATGAAAAGTGATTTTGAGGTGATAAACCTCACCTAAGTGTTTTATTAAAAAAAAAAGTGAAAATAGTGTTTGGTGAGTACATCGGTGACATGTGATATTTGAAATGATATAAAGATCTTCAAAATATTTATTGAAACGTGTATCATGTAAAATGAATTGTTTTTCCTTGAGGGATTTTGGGAAAAATATTGATTGGAAATTATGAAGTGAAATGTTTTAGTTAATAAGTGAAGGAGTGAATCTCAACTACTGTTTTTGAAATTATTTTAGGGAGTGTGCAAGGAGCTGAATTCGATCCTTATGTGGAAGCTGAACCCTACTATTTCGGTGAGTTTCCATACTTGTTATGTGATTATGTGAAAATGATTGCAACTGTGTTTAGTGAAGTGATTTTAAAGTGAAGCATAGTTTTCAAACCCTCGGATGGGGTAGTGAGTTTCAGTGTATGTAAAGTGTTTATGTGAAAATGATTCGAATTGTGTTGGTCAAGTGATTTGACGTGAATTTGGATTTTCAAATTGTTAAGTGGGGTAGTGTGTACTTCATCGCACTTACCTTTATTTGAAATAAATGTATTGTGAAAGTGTTTGGCAGTGTCCTATATGTGTGAGAGTTCTAACTCTCTTTTAAATGAAAATCTTGCCATGATTTGTAAATGAATGATTTTGTTGAAATGATTTGCTAGTGTTTACAAAGAAATGATTTACCACTATTTCCAAGTAAAATGCTTTTACCAGTGAAATAACTTATGAAGGATCTGTCAGTGTTTCGACTCCCTTTTAAAGGAATGATTTATTGAAGTGAATGACTATTATTTCGGTGAAATGCTCTATAAGTGAAATAGTGAATGAAGAGTTTCTGCGGCGTCGTTGAAGTCCCCGACTAGTTTCAATGAATTAATGTGACGTCGATGGGCGAATTCCCTCGACTAGTTTCAATGAAATGATGTGACGTCGTAGGGTGAATTCCCTCGACTAGTTTCAGTGAATTAAAGTGACGTCGTTGGGTGAAGTCCCTCGACTAGTTTGAGTGAAAAATTGTGATGTCGTTGGGCGAAATCTCTCGACTAGTCTATTTCGTTAGGCGAAATCCCTCGAGTAGTTTTAGAGAATATTGTGACGGGCGAAATCCTCAACTAGTATGTGATGTCATAAATCTCGACTAGTTTCAATGAAATAAAGTGACATCGTAAAAGTACCCTCGACTAGTTTGTGATGTCTTGGTGAAGTCCTCGACTAGTCTACTTCGTTGGGCAATGTCCCTCGAGTAGTTCATACGAGCAATATCCATTAAGTGTCTATTTACTTGATTTGAATTGTATACTTGAAGTATGACTTGAACTGTTTTACATGAATTGTAAGCCTTTTTGGAACTCACTGGGCTTTTTAGCTCACTCTTTCCAAATTGTTTTCTTTAACAGGGACCGAGAACCCAAGTGAAGGAGCCAACCCTTAGAGTTAGGGTTTGCTTTTGTATGGATGTGACAAATGTGGATTGTGATTTCGAGAGCTTTTGTATTATGAGAATTTGATCGTTTGATAAGTATTTTATGTAATTTGGAGATTGTAAGGATGGTGTAATGTGATTGTAAGTTATGGTTGAGTTTAGATTTGAGATTTGTATGTTAGTCTAATGTTTTAGCGATATTTATGCGAGTGAGTTCTGGTGAGAGCTAGGCAGGCGGTCCACGGATACCTTAGGGTACACCCTATGGAGAAGTGGGGCTGTCACAGGTGGTATAAGAGCCTAGGCTTCAGATCTCTACGGTGTATCGTAGATTACAAGTTTAGGATACCGGACTGTGGGATTAACTTGATTGTTACATGAATTGGAGAACTTACTGTATCCTAGTGATTAAAGAAGATTTGTGACTTGAGAGTTTCTTGTATAGGATTGGTGGAAACAAAATTGAAGAACTAAGTAGTGTTATATTGAATTGAAACATTATGTGAGAGATTTGTAGTGAAAAATTGATTGAGACTTGAATGACTATTGTACTCGTAGGAATGGGAGAAATCGGTGCAGCTATTGGTATTAGATATAGAAGATAAGAATTTGAGATTTGCTAGTTAAGTCCTTATGTGATGATTTTGAGCTAAAATAAAAGAGGTTTCAAAAGAACAAAATGTGTCTTTCTACTTGTTTAACTGCTAGAAGTTCTTCACCCTAAAGTTTAAAAGAAAATTGTGATGAACTAGTTTTATTTTTCAACCGATGGTTGAAGATGACACATATGTGTTTTAAATACTCACTAACATGTCGTTCTTGACATGTATGTGAATTTCTCTATAGTTTTGAATTAAGAGTTGGAAAGAAATTTATGAGTTTGCTAGATTTCTGCATAAAGGAAAGTTGAAGTTTTTCCAATCGTGTTTTTCAATTCTTGATTTTAAATTGATACATTTTCGCACATGTTTTTGGCCATGTTTGCAAAAGAAATCTTGAGTTTGAAAGAGATATGAACTTATGTTTTTGTAAAGGTAAACCTTGAACTTGAAGAGAGTTTTATAACCTCAATAGTTCCGGTTATATTTTCAAACGCTTATTTTGAGAAGTGAATATACAATTCAGGTATAAGGACTGAGAAAGTAGAGTGAACGTATATGAGAGCACGCAGTAAGTGTGATTGGGAAATCAAGAATATACTAGTGATGTTGTGAATAGTTTAAGAGATCAATAACTGTGACGATTGAAAGGAGAGATAACTATGGGGATAGCTTAAGCATTGGAGCTATTCTCGCAGTAAAGTGTGTAATATACTTGGTATGTCAGGCAGGAATGAGAGTTGAGTTGATTGACCTCTTGGGTGGCCAACCATGAGGTGAGTTGACTTTCTTCTTATTTTGGTGCTTAAAAGTGTGTGTTATCAGGTTATTAGTGTTGGATTTCTGTGGTTATCTGGTTTCAATATGAAGTGAACTAGAACAATGTGACACAAAACCCTAACAGGGGTAAAAGAGGTTGGAAGTTGGAATACTGAGTACCCTCTTTTTTGAGAAAATCATTAGGGGATTCTCGTCCCTGCATTTGCATGCTTGCACAATTGTTCTAGCCACCATTTCTTTGCTTGCTTCTACTTGTAAGTGTGATGTGATTTGATGTGTTTTCTTTGAAAACGAATGTACTATTGTGACATACTTGAGTACTCCTTCTCTTGTTATGAAGATATAAAATATTTTTGATTTCCCTTGGAATTCAATTTGCTAATATTTTATTTTCACATTTATCTTAAACGTTGGCCCTCTAAAAGGTTCATGGACGGTAGAAGGAGAGGACGAGACTGTGGGAGAGGGTTTATACAACCCCAAAATATGAGAGGTGATTGGGAGTCAGCGATTGACCAAAATTGTGAGCCTAGGATTGAGGTTGGGGAACAAGTAGCTATTGCCATTAACCGCATGACAGACATCCTAGAGCATATGGTTAACCAACAAGGTCTTGGACTTGCCATTCAACCTATAGGCCCTGAAGATAGTGAGGATAGGGCCTTAGAGTGATTTCAGAAATTTTTCCCACCTAAATTCTCTGGAGAACCTAATCCCGAAATGGCCGAGAAGTGGTTGGAGAGAATAAGTGACATATTCGCCGCTCTAAACTACCCTGAGGAAAGACAAGTGACTTTTGCGGCATTTCAATTTGAGGGAGCCGCCCGATCATGGTGGAATATGATTAGGGTTAAATGGGATAGAGATCAAACCCCTAGAACATGGATGAACTTCACTAGAGAGTTTAATGCTAAATTCCTCCCTCCCCTAATCCAAGAGAAGAGAGAAGATGAATTTATTAAGTGTCGACAAGGAACACTAAGTGTCGCGGAGTATGAGGCATTGTTCACAAAATTGTCTAGATTCACCCCTGAGTTGGTGGCAACTGAACAAAGGAGAATAAGGAGATTTGTACAAGGGTTAAATGTGGAAATTCAAGAAAGCTTAGCAGCGGCCCAAATTAACAACTTTAGTGATGCAATCGAGAAGGCCCAAAGAATTGAAAGTGCAAAGGCTCAAGTGAGGGTTTTCCAAGCAAGAAAGAGGAATGCTCCTAGTAGTAGCCGTGAACCCGTGGACACGAATGCTCCACCCCCCAAACATAGTAGAGAAATAAGTGAAGTGAACACCCCTGGAGCGTCAAGAGGAGCTATGACAAGAGGGGCATTCTCTGGTGGGTCACCAAGTGGAAAGGGGCAATCAAGAAGTGTCCCATAAGGAAGCCAAGCATTAATTCCCAGTTTGCGTTGCGATTTTTGTGGAAGGCTAAATCATACGGAGGATAGGTGTTGGAGGCAACAAGGGAAATGTTTGCAATGTGGAAGTAGTGAGCATCGGGTAGCTACATGCCCCAAGGCCCAAGAGAGAAGTGGAGGCCGACAGATGGACAGGCCAAACTCCAGTCAGGGTAGTGCTGTGGGAAAAAGATCGAAGGTTCCAGCTAGGGTTTATGCTATTGACCAACAACGGGTTTCCGACCTTCCTTCGGTCGTTGAAGGTATAACCTCTATCTTTCATCGACTAGCTAAAGTATTGAATCATTCAGCCATTATTTTTTTTTATGAATATTGTCTTTATGGGTGGTGTTGGCCTAAAACCCATGAGATTGCCTTATGATTTGGAGATTGGAACATTTCTTGAGAACCGGAGTTTGATTACTAACTTTGTACATAAGGAGTATGAATTTTGGTGGAGGGCAAAAGTTGTTAATAGGCAAAGTGAGTTGGATATTAAGGATTGAATGAGAATATGGTGAAGGAGAAGTATCTAGAATTATCTGTATATAAAATGTGAATTTTGAGGACGAAATTCTTTTAAGGGGGGAAGGATGTGAGGGCCTCAAAATTCAAAACTATTTTGTAAAAAAAAATGATAATATTTTTTATATTGTGTTTATTTATTGAAAAATGAGTGAATATGTGTTTAAAGAGAATATTTTCCAATTTAGAGACTTTTAAACGAATTATTTGCCGGTGTGCGGTTTTGGCCTAATTAAGCACATAATTTTCTACCGGAGCGTGATTAGTGACTTTAAGTTGAAATTAAGCATAAGTAGTGATATTTTGGAAATATTAATAAGTTTGGACAGTGTTGGAATGAAGTAGAACATTGTAAGTTAGACTGCTGCACGCGACGCGACATAAAGTGCCCAAAAAGCACTTTTTCCTTAAAACATGGAAAGTGCACTTTTTACCCCTTTAAGCTTTGACTTCTTGCAACCTTAAGCTTCATTTTCAGCCACTCTTCAAGCCCAAAAAGAGGGAGAAAACTGTGAGCTTGAGAGAGAGAAAGAGAGGAATTTCTTCTTCATCTTCTTCATCCACCATTTCCTAGAGCTTGAAGGTTTCATTGAAGCCATTTTCCCTTGTGTCCTTTCCCACTTCTTGGCTGCTATGTGAGAGTGAAAGAGAGAGAGAGGGGGCCGAGACATAGAGAGAGAAAAAGGGGAAAAAGTTTGGGAGATTTCTTCTTCATCTTTAATTTCTTGAAGCTTGAAGACTTCATCGAAGGTTGGGCACTTGTTTCTTCTTCCTCCTTGGCTGCCGTGGGAGAGGAATTGAGAGAGAGGGCTGGACCGAAGTGAGAGAAAGAGAAGAAAGTGAGGGAAAGCTTGGGGTGAGTTGTCTTGTTCTTGTTTTAAGATAGTTGTAAGAGAATCATCGTCAAAGCAAGAGAATCTCGAGCTAAGGTTGAAGCTTTCGGAGCTGCTAAGCTTGGGAGTACCATCCTTGAGAAGATCTCCTAAGGTCTTGGTTGATCTTGTCAAATCTAATCAGATCTGAAGGTATAAGATTCGAATCTTGTGAATCTAACTTTATTAGTGCTAAATAAGGTAGATCCATGGTTTATTTTGTTAGAAATGTTTATATCTGAAATGATGGAGTTGGGCTCTTGAAATCCCAACCTAGGTAGCGGTCTTGAGGTGGCCTCTAGGTAGCGGACTTGAGGACCTGATTGGGACTTGTATGATATTTGTGAAATTTATCATGATATGGTTAGAAAGTAGGGCTTTGTTGTTGGAAATGGTGATAGAAAAATGTATGAGATGGCCAAACCCATGCTTGGTAACTTTTATGTTTGACTTCGAGACTTTATGGTTATTTGTGATGAATTTCTGATTAAGAAAATATATGTTATGTTCATTTATGAGTGTATGAGTTTAAAAGATGAAAAGTGATTTTGAGGTGATAAACCTCACCTAAGTGTTTTATTAAAAAAAATGTGAAAATAGTGTTTGGTGAGTACATCGGTGACATGTCATATTTGAAATGATATAAAGATCTTCAAAAGATTTATTGAAACGTGTATCATGTAAAATGAATGTTTTTCCTTGAGGGATTTTGGGAAAAATATTGATTGGAAATTATGAAGTGAAATGTTTTAGTTAATAAGTGAAGGAGTGAATCTCAACTACTGTTTTTGAAATTGTTTTAGGGAGTGTGCAAGGAGCTGAATTCAATCCTTATGTGGAAGCTGAACTCTACTATTTTGGTGAGTTTCCATACTTGTTATGTGATTATGTGAAAATGATTGCAACTGTGTTTAGTGAAGTGATTTTAAAGTGAAGCATAGTTTTCAAACCCTCAGATGGGGTAGTGAGTTTCAGTGTATGTAAAGTGTTTATGTGAAAATGATTCGAATTGTGTTGGTCAAGTGATTTGACGTGAATTTGGATTTTCAAATTGTTAAGTAGGGTAGTGTGTACTTCATCGCACTTACCTTTATTTGAAATAAATGTATTGTGAAAGTGTTTGGCAGTGTCCTATATGTGTGAGAGTTCTAACTCTCTTTTAAATGAAAATCTTGCCATGATTTGTAAATGAATGATTTTGTTGAAATGATTTGCTAGTGTTTACAAAGAAATGATTTACCACTATTTCCAAGTAAAATGCTTTTACCAGTGAAATAACTTATGAAGGATCTGTCAGTGTTTCAACTCCCTTTTAAAGGAATGATTTATTGAAGTGAATGACTATTATTTCCGAGTGAAATGCTCTATAAGTGAAATAGTGAATGAAGAGTTTGCGACGTCGTTGGGCGAAGTCCCTCGACTAGTTTCAATGAATTAATGTGACGTCGATGGGCGAATTCCCTTGACTAGTTTCAATGAAATGATGTGACGTCGTAGGGTGAATTCCCTCGACTAGTTTCAGTGAATTAAAGTGACGTCGTTGGGTGAAGTCCCTCGACTAGTTTGAGTGAAAAATTGTGATGTCGTTGGGCGAAATCTCTCTCGACTAGTCTATTTCGTTAGGCGAAATCCCTCGAGTAGTTTTAGAGAAGTATTGTGACGTCGTTGGGCGAAATCCCTCGACTAGTATGTGACGTCGCTGGGCAAAATCCCTCGACTAGTTTCAATGAAATAATGTGACGTCGCTGGGCGAAATCCCTCAACTAGTTTCAATGAAATAAAGTGACGTCATAGGGTGAGTACCCTCAACTAGTTTGTGATGTCTTGGGCGAAGTCCCTCGACTAGTCTATTTCATTGGGCAATGTCCCTCGAGTAGTTCATACGAGCAATATTCTTTAAGTGTCTATTTACTTGATTTGAATTGTATACTTGAAGTATGACTTGAACTGTTTTACGTGAATTGTAAGCCTTTTTGGAACTCACTGGGCTTTTTAGCTCACTCTTTCCAAATTGTTTTCTTTAACAGGGACCGAGAACCCAAGTGAAGGAACCAACCCTTAGAGTTAGGGTTTGCTTTTGTATGGATGTGACAAATGTGGATTGTGATTTCGAGAGATTTTGTATTATGAGAATTTGAACGTTTGATAAGTATTTTATGTAATTTGGAGATTGTAAGGATGGTGTAATGTGATTGTAAGTTATGGTTGAGTTTAGATTTGAGATTTGAATGTTAGTCTAATGTTTTAGCGATATTTATGTGAGTGAGTTTTGGCGAGAGCTAGGCAGGCGGTCCATGGATACCTTAGGGTACACCCTAGGGAGAAGTGGGGCTGTCACATACGCTTCACGTCATGCCTCATCTTTGGCCAATGGAAATGTTCTTGGAGTATAGACAACATTTTTGCTACTCTAAAGTGTCCCATAAGACCTCTACTGTGTGCTTCCCTTAAAAACAACTCACGCATAGAGCACACGGGAACACATATCTTGTCCTTGTAGAACAAGTAACCCTGTGAAAGAAAATAATTCTCACGACTTTGCCGTGGAAGAGCATTGAACACTTCTCCAAAATCAGGGTCATTAGGATAATACTCTTTGATTAATTCAAATCCTAATAATTTTGCAACAAGTGTAGTAATCAAAGTGTACCTCCTAGACAAGGCATCAGCGACAACATTGCTTTTGCCAGTCTTGTATTTGATCACAAAAGGAAAGGTATCAATAAAGGCTACCCACCTTGCATGTCGCTTGCTTAGCTTGGTTTGTGATTTGAGATGCTTGAGCGACTTGTGATCAGTGTGTAGAACAAACTCCTTGGGCCTCAGGTAATGTTGCCAGGTTTGCAAAGCTCGAGCAAGCGCGTAAAGCTCTTTATCATATGTTGAATAGTTCAATGAGGCGCCATTGAGCTTTTCACTGAAATATGCAATTGGCTTCCCCTCTTGAAGTAACATGGTCCCCAACACCTATACCAGAAGCATCACACTCAATTTCAAAAGCCTTTTCAAAATTAGGTAAACTAAGTACAGGTGCATGTGTGAGTTTGTGCTTGAGTAATTGGAAAGACTTAGCTTGTTCATCCCCCCAATGAAACTCTTGATCCTTCTTGACAATGGAAGTAAGTGGTGCTGCAATTGAGCTAAAATCCTTGACAAAGCGTCTATAAAAGCTTTCTAGACCATGAAAGCTCCTCACTTCACTAATAGAAGTAGGGGTTGGCTATTCAGTGATAGCTTTTATTTTGCTTTGGTCCACATGAATACCCTGCGCACTTACAACATAGCCTAGGAACACAACTTGGTCAGTGCAAAAAGTGCATTTTTGAAGGTTGGCATAAAGTTGTTCCTTACGAGCATAAAGTTGTTCCTTACGAAGGACCTCTAAAACAGCTTTAACATGCATGATATGTTCATCCAAATTTTTACTATAAATAAGTATATCATCAAAATAGACGACAACAAATTTACCCAAGAAAGCACGTAAGACATGATTCATTAGGCGCGTAAAGGTACTAGATGCTTTAGTTAGTCCAAAGGGCATAACTAACCACTCACACAAGACCATGTTTAGTCTTAAATGCAGTCTTCCATTCATCACCATCTTTAATTCTAATTTGATGATAACCACTCTTAAGATCAATCTTAGTAAAAATTATGGCACCATGAAGTTCATCAAGCATGTCATCAAGACGAGGAATGGGATGGCGATACTTTACCGTTATAGCATTAATGGCACGGAAATCAGTGCACATCCTCTACGTCCCATCCTTTTTAGGCACAAGTAGAACAGGTACAGCACATGGGTTTAGGCTCTTACGCGCCCAGCCTTTACTTAAGAGATCTTCTACTTGGTGTTGGATTTCTTTGGTTTCCTCAAACTTGTCCTATATGGTGGTTGATTAGGCAAAGATGCCCCAGGAATGAGATCTATTTGATACTCAATTCCCCTCAATGGTGGTAGACCACTAGGAACTTCATCAGGAAACACATCTTGATACTTCTGCAATAGGTTAGCAAAAGAACTAGGTAAGGAAACATCAAGTTGGTTAGTAACTTCTTTAGAAAGGAGTAAAATAATAGGCTGAGTAGAAAATAAAGCCTTCCTCATAGCTTTAGCCTTTGCAATTAAGATTCATTTTTCCCCTTTCATTTTCTTCTTCGCTGAATCATACTTAACCATTTTTCCTTCTTTATTGGCTCGGCCCTGGTCACTTTTGCTTCACATCGTGAGTTTTACTTTCTTGCCCTAACTCACGAGGTTTCTTTTTCTCAAGTTCCTCTTCAAATTCTTTTTGAAGGCTTACTTGGTCCTCATGCACTTGTTGAGGTGTAAGAGGTGCAAGTATAACCTTTTTACTTCCAAAGGAAAAGGAATACTTGTTTGTAAAACCGTCCCAACTAACTTTTCTATCAAATTGCCATGGACGGCCTAAAATCACATGAGCAGCTTGCATAGGCACAACATCACATTACTTCATCATTAAAACGACCAATATGGAAAGAAACAAGTACTTGTTTGAGTACACGTACCTCACCGCTGTTGTTGAGCTATTGCAACTTGTAGGGTTTTGAATGGTTGGTTGTTGGGAGGCCTAGTCGATCCACCATGATGGCACTTGCAACGTTGGTACAGCTCCCTGGATCAATAACTAGACTGCACACCTTCTCCTTGATGTGGCAATGAGTGTAGAATATGTTTTCCCGTTGAAGTTCATCTACTCCAACATGGGCAGTCAAAGCTGGTCGAGCTATCAAACCAACACGGTCCACAATGGGCTGCTCTTTAATGATTTCTTCTTCATCACTTCCTCCTTCAAGGGGAGGCATGTCAGCATACTCGTCATCACCTTCATCGTTAGTGACCACCTCTCCATTAGGCAAGATTAGCATAGCTCGTTGACTTGGGCACTGAGAGGCAATATGACCAAACCCTTGACACTTAAAGCACTTTGTGTCCCTATTGCGGGGCTTGGTAGCATCCGGATTGGCCTTAGGATTGACCTTTAAGTTCGGTCTTGATGATGGCGCATTTGGCTTTGATGGATTTGAAGAAGGAAGATTCGGTTTGGCCATTGGTGAAGGGGTGAAGGTTCGTTCTTCCCTTTTTATTTGCTGAATTTTCCAATTTCCAGTTTGGAAGTTGGAATTAGGGCGAGAGCTACCCCTCCTCTTGAGCCTCCGCTCCACTTTGACAGCTTTATCCATCAATTCTTCCATGTCAAAATAGTGTTGAAACTCCACGATCTCAGCAATTTCAGGCCTCAATCCCCTTAGAAAACGTGCCATGGTTGCCTCAGTGTCTTCATGGATGTCAGCACACATCATGGCCATCTCCATTTCTTTGAAGTAGTCCTCCACTGACATATTTCCTTGAGTGAGCATTTGCACTTTGTAGTGCAAATCCCGATGATAATACCCTGGGATGAATCTTTTTCTCATAATCCTTTTGAGGTCATCCCAAGTGCGAGTGAGTGGCTCTTGGTTCCTTCTTTGCTTAATACGAAGTTGGTCCCACCAAATGGCTGCGTATTCAGTGAACTCCATCACAGCCAACTTCACCTTTTGATCTTTAGTGTAGGAGTGACAGTCGAAGACTTTTTCCATTTTTCGTTCCCAATCCAAGTAGGCTTCAGGGTCAGATTTCCCTTGGAAGAGTGGAATGGTCATTTTAACCCCTTTGATGGAGTTGTCTTCATATTCGGCCCTTGATCTTCTCTCTCTCCTTTGATTGACTTCCTCTTGCTCATTATCCTCATTTGAGTCACAAGATTCATCCAATCTAGCTTTCCCTTTCGATTTCCTAGAGGAACTTTTGGAAGTTTCTAGTTTGTCGAGACGTTCTTGGACCTCTTCAATTGTTTGCTTAATTTGTTTATTGGAGTCAGATCTTCTCTCTCTCCTTTGATTGACTTCCTCTTGCTCATTATCCTCATTTGAGTCACAAGATTCATCCAATCTAGCTTTTCCTTTCGATTTCCTAGAGGAACTTTTGGAAGTTTCTAGTTTGTCGAGACGTTCTTGGACCTCTTCAATTGTTTGCTTAATTGGTTTATTGGAGTCAGCAAACATGGCTTGCATTTGGAATGCAAGTTGAGCAATTGTCATTTCATTGGTCGATTCCCCTTCGTTTGACATTTTCTTTAAGCCTGCAAAGAGAACAAAAGTGTGATAGAAAAGACCTCACACACTCCCTCACGTGTTTCCCTCGCACTCGTGTATCACTCAAGTGTTTATTTCACTCTAATGATCTCACCAAGCACGTGCTAGTTCCTTGATCTTCCTCCTTGAAGAAATCAAAAGTTCAAGCAATTCAAGAACTTGTAATCAATTACCTTCATGTGAATGTGGTATATCATTGTTGGTTCACTTGGAGAATGAGAATGAAGCAAAAGATTGGAAAATTGAAGACTAAAAAAGTTGACTCAAAAATACTGAAAAGAAATTCGATAAAACACTAAGTGAATCCTAGAAAGAAGACTTGAAGAGTCAAGGGTAAATTGGTAAATTTCCCTTAATTTTCCTAGACCTCTTGATGTAGGTAAAAATCGAAATTTAATCTAAAGAATGGACACAATGGGTACTGAAAATGAATTAGGAAAACAAAGACTCAAAACAAATTTTGGAAACAAGAGTTACTTTAGGAAATTACTAGACTTGACTTGTATTCAAATTTGGAAAGTCAATTTGATTGACTTTACCGACAAATGAAAGAAATAAAGGACTTCAACAAATGCTGGAAATTAGGGAAACAATTCACGTGGCACTAGCAATCAGCAATTCAAGCTCCACAAGACTTACAAGACAATTCGGATTTAGGTTGGCTTTGGCTCAAGGCGGTGCACAAGCAGCTGTCAGGTTAAAGGAGACAACTCAAGCCAATTCAGTTTTTGCTTGCAAATGTGCCAGGCGGTGCTGGTTTTCCAAAGCTGTTTGGGATTTGCTTGAAGTCGGGTGATAGTTGGATAAGGATTAGGAAGTTGTTGCTGGGTTTATGGTGACTTCCCACTTGGTTTTGGCTTCCTTAGGCAACCAGCAAATCTGTTTCAGATTTGGACAGCAAGCTGACGCTTTTGGTAACCAATTTCTGGTTTGGTATTTTTGTTTCCAAATCAGATTTTAGGCTTTCCAATACAAGCAAATATGTCTTATCAGCTACCAAGAAGTGTTTCACAGCTTGAACAACAATTGAACACAAGAACTTGGACCACAACGAAGTTGATTTAGCAAGCAGAATTTTTTTCAAAAAACTGTTTGGCTGTTCTTCTTTCTTTTCGTTTCTATCTTTTTTTTTTTTTTTTAACTTCAGCCTGATTGAATTTTGCTCTTAAGCTTCAAAGATCAGTGGTGAAAATTTCCAGAATTTCCAAGATGAAATCAGTTTCAAGAACTTCAAGAAAACAGTCCACGGTTCAAGATTTTTCTGAAATCTGGTTCAAGAATTTGGAGTAGTTTACCCACGGACTTTCCAGCAATTTAGCACAAGTTCTAATCTATGATAACTAAGCAACTTGGACCAGCAACAAAGGGCAAGATACGGACGGACAGCAACTAGAAGATATGCATAGGCAACAACAACCAGAAAACGGACAACAAGAGACCAGAAGTTTTCAAGACCTAAACAACACACAAGATTGCAAGATGACCAGAAATTTTAGGCAGCAACACAAGACCCAACAAACAGAAATTAAGACAAGAAGAGATGCGGACAGCAAGACAAAGGAAACAAGACTCGAAACAGAACTTTTTTTTTTTGGACAGATTTGACACCAAACAAGAAAACGAAAATTTAACAAGAACAAAGGGATATACTTGATACCGTCAACTAGCTCTGATTACCAAGATGATGTGATTTGATGTAGGACCTAGACGAATATCAAGTTGGGTTGCAGAAGACTCTTGACCCCTCTAACCTGCGGAACTACGAATCCTGAATTGAATCTCAACCCGTAGAACAATGAATTAGCGAACCAAGGTTTTAGGTAGAAGACGCCACAATCAAGTGCGGTTCTTGATTGATAAGTCACTTGAACACTCAATCTCTCTCAAGTATTCAAAGAAGAATCTCTTAGAAAAGAGATGTGCTATTCTCACAAGAATAAGCTAAAAATTTGATTGGTAAAACTTGTTGAATAATTTGTCCAATACAAGGCCTATTTATAGCCTTGGAAAACTAATCCTACTACTACTAGAAAACAATAAAGAGACTAACTTAGGAAACAAAATCCTAATTGGACTAGGCTTGACCAATTCGGTCAAAGCTTTATTTCCTAACAAGAATGTAGACTAAATTCTAATGATAATTGGACTTAATTAACCAAGCCAAATTAGCAAGGTAATTCGGCCCATTACACCAAATAACTAACAAACTTAACATAAGAATTTGAAACCCTAATTAACCCTAAATCTGGCCCAAGCTTTTTAGGGTTGATCCTCGAATGCAACTTTCTCATCTTCAATGACTTGGATTAATGTGTAAAGTTTGAGATCTTCATTTCCAAGATCTTGAAGGTTACTTGGACATCCCACTTGACCTTGCACGTGACACACCAATGCTTGTTTGGACTCCCTAAGCTTCTTAGCACGTGCTCTTGTCATTAGCCCCTGGGTGACCAATGGAACATCCTTGATCCCTTGTGAAGCAGCCACGAGCTCATCATCACGCTTGCTCAAAGTTCAACTAGAGCTAGAGTTGACTGAACTTAAGTAGAGGTCAAGCTACTTAAATATGATTATCAAATCAAACTCTCAAACCCTTAATTATTTATGTCAAGCCTTTTGACATACAAAGGCTTTAAAGTAACTTAATTATATATATATATGTATATATACATATATTTATAAATATATATATTATTTATTTATTTATTTATAAGTATTAAGTTACCTAAAAGCATATACTTTTAAATAAGATTATATGTCGTACCACTTGAACTTGGGTGCAAGTTCAATCTCAATTTACTTTTGGAATGAGCTTGAACTTGAACTTCTTATATTTTACACAAATTGAACTCGAGTTCGAGCTCAGATACGCCAGTATTCAAACTCAGTTTGACATGTTGGCAGTCCTACAAGAGACTAAAAAATAAGGCCGACACTACTTTGTTTGCAAACATTTAATTTTTTAAAACTAAATTAAAGGTAATTAGTGTTGGATGATGAATATGTAAGAATGAGACACTAGTACCTAAACAACTTACACTAAATTTCATTAGAAGCATCCTAAAAGTAGTATTGAACAAATGTGAATACCTTGAAAATGATAGTCCAACATCACATAGATCAAAAGCATCATTTAGAAAATAGTAATTACTATTTGATTAAGGAAGCCAAGACAAGTTAAAATTGCAAAAAATTACTAGGATTGGACCAAGAAATAATAATAAAGAAAGGAATGAGTTTTCTCTACTGTCAAATTTAGGGTTCAAATCCTATGATTGGTAATTAGAGATGGGAAGGGCGTGGGGAGACATGGAAAGGTAAAAATAAGAAATAAAAAAAAGTTACAATGCAATTAAGTAATCAAATAAGTGTGAGAACTAGAGTGCACTCATAATGTTGCATCAATTTGATTATGAGCTTCAAAAGGAACTGAAAGTATACTGAACCAAAGAAGCAAAACTCTGTTGATGTATTTTAAACTAAGCATAGTTAGAAGTTTATTTGTCCTAGAAGTTGATTTATTATTAGGTAAATACATTAGAACTAGGTATCAAAGTTTGTTTAGACAATATGATCGAGTCATGTTTTAGTATCATAATTAGAGTAGAATTAGTAGTTTTGTTTTTCTATTTAAGGATTTGAAATCCTACACTTGTAGTTGAGGAAAATCAAATTCATGGAATGAATTTCTTTTATCCTTCCATGCCTTTCTTATTTATAAGATTTTAGTTTTTCTTCCGCTACATTTTTTTTTGTGCTAACAAATGGTATCGGAACTCTAGATTCAAGAGTTTGATCTTGGAGTATCTGCAATGCCTGAAGAGTTTAGAAAATTTATGATAGATGAACTTGTGTCATAGAAGGGTACAGATGATGTGGTAGAGTACTCGTATTGATGGATTAGATCATAAAGGTTGGTCTAGAGTACTCATTTGTTGATTAAAACTAGGGGAAAAGTGCCCCTAATTGGATAGAGGTCTAAAAAAAAGAAATTCTATCAAAATTGTTGGTGATATGCAGTAATCAAGAAAAGATCCTACCAAATTGTTGTAGTTGATTTTATAGCAGAATTTGATCAAGTATGAAGTCAGGGAGGCCAAAAATTCAAGCAGGGAAAAAATATTTATTTGTAAAGGTACATAAATTATTTTGAACTGCCATGGTGAGAGAAGTTTTGAACTGGCATGTAAAATTTCAGATTTTTAAGCTTTCTTTCTCATCCATCTTACAATATCAAACAAAGCTATTTTTACATAAAATTTCTCCCATACTTAGGCCATCAAGTGAGCATCAAAATCAATAAGAGAAACATGGAATCATTGAGGTAAAAATAGAGGAAAGAAAGCTGCAAGAAAACCGGCCCTCAAGCTCTCTCTCTCGGCTCCTCTCTTTCTTTTCCTTCTTCCATTTTTACCAACAAATCTCCATATAAAACCCCTCACACACACATATGAGATCAAAAACAGTCCCAAGTTCATACATGGTGGGATTTCATAGAGCCCACTTTTCATCCAACAATAACAAAATCCATCACAAAGAGCTACAAGCTCTCTTAGCCAAGAAAATGAAACAAAAGAGCAAAATCTTTGGTGTCTAGCAAGCTTACCTCAAACTCAAACAAGAAGCTTAGTTAATGGTGGAAGAAATAGCTCACAACACCCCTCAATCCTCAAGCTTCACAGCCGGCTGTCCTCTTCCAAGGTGGTTCGAAAATTCACTAAGAAAGACTAGCAAGATCTTCAAGCTTTTTGTTGCTACAATGGAGGTTTGTGGTTGTTTCTTGAAGATGAAATGAAGGGGAAGAGAGGGGGAGAGGTTCGGCTGCAAGAGGTAGAGAAAGAGAGTGATTTTTTGCTTTGTTGACTTTTGGGTTTTGTTGGGAAAAGGAGGGAAATGAAAGAAAGCCTACTGATTTGACATAAAGCCACTTTTTGTCACGCTAGGGTCGATTCACATGACACGACACTACGATCCCGGTTTCTCTCATTTATATATCCCAAATACATATTCTAACATTCAAAATTTATATCTAGTGGTCGACTCTAAACCCGAGTACAAAATTTAAACGTTCAAATAATTAAATCAATGACATAATTTAAATGTGCACAATATATTTTAAAACTTTTTGTGCCGATGCAATTGACATACAAAAATGAAATAATTCAAACTAAAATAATTTTATGAAAATATGGGATTTTACAATTTATAATTTAAATTGACGGCACGGGGACTCACAACCTCCCCTCCTTAAAAGAATTTCGTCCTCGAAATTTATACCTGAACTATGGAATAATTCTAGGTATTTCCTCCAAACTTCATCTTCTAACTCCCAAGTTGTTTTCTCAACATTATAGTTCATCCACAAGACCTTCACTAAAGGGATTTGCTTGTTCCTCAATTCTTTCACTTTCCAGTCTAAGAGTTTCATAGGCTTTTCCTCGTAGGTCAGGGACTCATCAATTTCTATATCCTCAGGTTGAAGTATGTGCGATGGATCTGGGTGCTACTTTTTAAGGAATGATACATGAAATATGTTGTGGATACGAGACAGGCTCTACAGCAATTCCAACCTATAGGCTATACTCCCAATTTGTTGAAGGATAGTATATGGACCCATAAATCTCGACTGCAATTTCTTTCCTCTTCCTGCCATCAAACTTGCTTTAAGAGGTGTAATCCTTAGGAGCACTTGATCTCCAATCTCAAACTCTAAGTCTTTCCTTCTATTGTTTGCATAACTTTTCTAACGACTTTAAGCAGTTAAGATCCTTCGCCTAATTAGTTTGACCTTTTCTCGAGCCTCTTTCATCCAAGAAATTACTGTCGGATCTAACACCTTTTTCTCTCCTACTTCATTCCAATAAATTGGCGATCAACACTTACAACCATAAAGAGTTTCGTATGGAGCCATTTGTATCGACGAATAAAAACTATTATTGTATGCAAACTCTACAAGAGTTAATTATCGGCTCTAGTTGATTCCAAAATCCAAAATACAAGACCTCATCATATCCTCAAGGGTCTAAATCATCCTTTCTGATTGTCCATCAGTTTGAGGATGATAAGTAGTACTAAGATTCAACTTAGTACCTAATATCTCTTGCATCCTTTGCCAAAATCTCGACACAAATCGTGGATCTCGATCCGACACTATGCTTACAGGAATTCCATGCAACCTTATAATCTCATTCATATATAATTTGGCCAATTTCTCCATCGAGTACTTCATACTTATGGGCAAGAAATGTGCAGACTTAGTCAGTCGGTCCACTATAACCCAAATTGTATTGTGCCCTTTTTTCGTCCCTGGTAACTCTGACACAAAGTCCATAGTGATGTTTTCTCACTTCCACTCGGGTACTTCTAATGGTTGCAATAAGCCAGAAGGCTTTTGATGTTCCACCTTAACCATTTGACACACTAGACATGTCTGTACAAGTCGAACAATCTCCTTTTTCATACTTTTCCACCAATAGAGACTTTTCATATCTTGGTACATCTTATTCCCTCCAGGGTGTACTGTATATTTAGAACGATGGGCTTCCTCTAGTATCTCTCTCTTAAGATCCTCATCTTTTGGTACTGCCAACTGGTTTTGATACCTAAGAACTCTTTCTGCTCCAACATTAAAATCTAAAATTTCATTTTTCTGCACTTTCTCTAACCACTTCAGCACTTCTGGATTCTTCTTTTGTATTTCTTTAATCTTATCAAGCAGAGAAGACCTCAATACAATATTTCCCAAAACAACTTTCTTGGGCTGCAGACGTGGATTCCAAACACTAATCTCCTCTAACATGTGCCACTCTTTCACCATTAATCTTGCTACTTGGACCCTACAGCTCAAAGTATCAGCTACTATATTGGCCTTTCTAGGGTGGTAACTAATCTTACAATCATAGTCTTCCAAGAACTTCACCCATCTATGCTGTCTCAAGTTTAACTCATTCTGGGAAAACAAATATTTAAAACTCTTATGATCTGTAAAGATCTCAAATGTTATCCCATATAAGTAAAGCCTCCATTTACGTAATGCAAATACAACCTCAACTAATTCCAAATCATGGGTCGAATAATTCTGCTCATGGGGTTTTAACTTATGAGATGCGTCACCCTTTTATTCTGCATTAAAACACAGCCTAGTCCCTCTTTCAAAACATCTGTGAATACCACATATCCATCTTTCCCATTAGGTAGTGTTAGCATCAGGGCCTCCGTCAACCACTTTTTCAATTCCTGAAAACTCTTTTGACACCTAGCGTCCCATATAAATTTTTCATGCTTCTTAGTCAACTCAGTTATAGGTCTCGCTATTTTAGAGAAATTCTTAATAAAATGTCGATAGTATCCAGCTAATCCCAAGAAACTTCGTACTTCAGAGTCTCAGGTGGCTGTTTCCATTTTAACACTGCTTCCACCTTAGTTAGATCTACAGCAATTCCATCCTTAGAGATTATATGACCCAAGAATGTCACTTCCTCCAACCAGAATTCACACTTACTAAATTTAACATACAGTTGGTGCTCTCTTAAGATTTACAACACTATCATCAAATGCTGTTCATGGTTCTCTTGAGTCTTAGAATGCACTAGGATGTCATCAATAAACACCACCACAAATTGACCCGGATATGGTTTAAAGACTCGATGCATCAAATCCATAAATGCTGCAGGTGCATTGGTCAATCCGAAGGGCATCACTTCAAACTCAAAATGCCTATATCTTGTATTAAAGGCTGTCTTAGGTATATTCTCCTCTCAGATCCTCAATTGATAATAGTCTTGTCTGAGATCCAGTTTAGAATATACTACAACTCCCTACAGTTGATCAAAAGTTCATCTATGTGAGGAAGAGGATATTTATTCTTAATAGTGATGTCATTTAAATCTCGATAATCTATGCACAGTTTTAAACTTCCGTCCTTCTTCTTGACAAACAACACCGGCGCACCCCATGGTGAATCACTTTTCTTAATAAAACTCCATTCCAACAAATCCTGCAATTGAAACTTTAATTCTTTCAATTCTGCCGGTGCCATCTGATAAGGCATCTTAGAAATAGGCGTAGTCCTTGGAGCCAGATCAATCTTAAAAGCTATGTCCCTTTCAGGTGGTAAAGATTCTAATTCTTCAAGAAAAATATCAGGAAATTCTCTGACCACAGGTACGTATTCCAATTTCACCTTATCTCCCGGAGTATTAATCAGAAAAGTTAGAAATCCTTTAACTCTTTTACTCAGTAGTTTCTTAAATCGAATCCCCGAAATAAGAGATGAAAATGCTAATCTATCCTTTACATCTAGTCTTAAAGTTGGCTTACCTGACATAAGCAATTCCACTATTTTCGTCTTACAGTCAAGTTGAGCATGATATTGGGCTAGCCAATCCATTCCTAATATAACGTCATAACCCTTTATCACCAAACATATAAGGTCAGCTAATAATTTTCGCTCTCTAACTCAACTATCACAATTCCTATAAATCGAGTTAGATAACAAACTCTGATCCTCAGAAGACGTCCTAACCTCCAAGTTGTACGATAGTCTCTCAGACTTAACATCTATACCTTTCATAAAGGTAGGGTTAACAAACGAGTGAGTTGCACCGGGATCCCTAACTAATCGGTGGAATACAGGAATCGCACCTTCAATCACCTCCGTGGGATCAGGGATCTGATGTTGGTCCATAGCATAGACCCTGGCAGGCACTTTCAGGCGATTATCCCCTACGCTCGACTATTTGGACGCCACCACCCTCACAATGTAACATCAGACAGTTAATGATTTGATATTCTGTTGCCCCATATCTTAGACATTTTTCAACTTTTTTCCAACAGTCGTCCACCATATGATTTGGTTTGCCACAATATCTACATCCCACTTGAGGCGTCGACACAGAATCGAAGCTCCTTGAGGTATTCTAAGACTGATTATGTCCACGAGAGGCTTTCCCTAGCCATAGACTCTCTCGATGCTCCAGCAATCTTTACTCCACCCGTGCCCCTTCCCAAGTTAAGGGTTGGCATATTTCTATTAGCTAATCCCACTCCACTACTACTCGAAGCGTTCCTCTTTCTAGCATGAAAAGTCTTCACTTGTTGCCTAACACTCTCGACTCTTTGGGTTTTCTCCAAAACCTCAATAAAGGTATTGATTTGGATTGCAGCCAATGCCTCTTGAATTTCAACATTAAGTCCTTGCACAAATCGCTGATTCTCTTCCGATCAGTGGCCACTAGTTCAGGTGCAAACTTTGAAAGCTTTGTAAATTGAGTCTAGCAATCGGTCACACTCAGAGATCCCTATTTCAATCTAATAAAATCATATTCCCTTTTCTCTTAGATCATTGGAGGTAGAAATTTCTCATCAAACTCCCTCCTAAAGTTTACCCAAGTCTAGGGGGTCTATTCTCGCTCTCATTTAGCTTGAATTACATTCCACCAAGACCTCACTGCACTCTCAAATTGAAAAGTGACAAAGCTCACTCGCCTCTTCTCAGAGTAATTCAGAGCGGCGAAGATATCAGACATCCTATCGAGTCAATTTTCTGCCACATCGGGATCAGCCCCTCCTAAGAATTTAGGTGGCGAGAACTTAAGAAAACACTCTAAAGCCCTATCATTCCCATGATTAGGTCTTAAGGTTGATTTTGCTATCCGGGGCCTTGATTGTCGGTTAGGCGTTCAAGTATTTCAGTCATCCTATTGATGACCATAGCCATTTGATCCTCATTACCACTGCCCAGTCCCCTCTCAGACTCAGCCTCAGAAGAGTGAACACACGCGGAGGGTTGGAGCTACTCACACCTACGTTCTCGACCACGACCTCGACCTCGCGCATCCATAGTCTTAATTATGTCTAAATGCAGAAATAGAACAATTATGCAAAGAGCAATTTAAGTACAAGAGTCAATAGTGGACACATTTAAAAATAGAACAATTGGCATACATTTATATTTGCAAGTTCACAAATAATTAGCAAGTCATGGGGTATTACAAAACATAGCACACAGATGCTACAGAGTACAAACAGTTATGCAGTCGCAATCATAGGCCTTACAAGCCTCACCCCAATTAATCCATTTACAAAACATTTGTAAGGCCCAAAGACAACCTAAGAGGGGGGGTGAAT
The DNA here is from genome assembly GCA_013103745.1 of Gardenia jasminoides. Lineage (NCBI taxonomy): Eukaryota > Viridiplantae > Streptophyta > Magnoliopsida > Gentianales > Rubiaceae > Gardenia > Gardenia jasminoides. The sequence goes on along the minus strand of CM023097.1, from coordinate 7,718,734 downwards.
TAGGTTGATTAGAATTAATCAAATTATGATATCCTTTTTTTAACAAGAAATTTACCCTCTTACATAATAAATTTATCAAGGAAGGAACAATGGTATTCAAGAAAGGTAAAAGATATAAGCAATATAAGAATTGTAAAGTAAGCTGTAAAAGAGATGAGAATACGCAAACCAAATGTCTACCAAGCTTCTCTTAAACTTAAAGACGAATTCTTGACAAAAGCTATTTCAAGTTGATGAATTACAACCAATATCATGTACAATGGAAGGTTCAATTCCTCCTTGCCCCAAGCAGCACTCGGTCAAGTTAGGAAGTTTTACGATCACTCCTGATAACCCTCTCAAAACTACACTATTGAAGAATTCAATCACAAGTGAAAAGCTTACACACCAACTCACACTTCAAGAACTACAAATCTTGCTTGGAGAGTATTTTCAAACCAAAATCACTCTTAAGAACTTGTATTCTAAATGTACAAAAAGTTATCTATTTTGTTCAAATAAAGGACTATTTAAAGGGGACAAAAAAGAGCATAATTAAAGCTGTCAACGGATAGAAGGAAGTTGAAGAGTCAACTAACCGTTGGAGGTATCGAACGTCTGATACAATGTTTTGCATCCGGTCCCATCGTCCGAAAGGTTGTCTCAATGTTTATCAGATGGTCGATACGTTTTCTGCTTCTGGTGTAGTCTACGTCCGACACTGGTCAGAGAGCTCAAAATATTTCTTGAATTCTATCGGACGTCTTGTGAAGATGATATGCATCCAATATGAGTGTTTGATACTTCCCCTGTCTATCAGACGTCCAGTACTTAGGTTTGAGTGTCCGATGGTGGTTCTTCTGAGAGTTTTCAATCTTTATCGGACGTTCGGTACAAGTTATTGAGCGTCCGACAGAGTTGAGTTTCCTTTGCATCTTTTTCATTGAGTCTTTCACTGTCGCCATTTGTACCAATGATCTCAGCTGTCATATTTCTCAATTGGAGAACATTAGTTTAAATTATCCAATTATCAAAATCCGAGATCAAGATTTACATTCTCCCCCTTTTTGATAATGACAAACAATTGAACCCATTACAATAATTTGAAAAGTTTTGATAAAAAGAGCGGACACAATTCCCCCTCACTTGAACATAACTCATATCAATCGAGCATCTAAACCATTCAAACCATTCAGCCAATTAACCATAACTCCCCCTTATTTAGTCAACCAATAGCCCAACAAATCAACCATATTCATTCAATCATTTATAAACATACAGTACCATTTCTCCTCCTTTTTGTCATCTCAAAAAAAAAATCAAAGAAGCAATAGCAATTGGAAAACCAACATACCAATCTCCAATATCAAGATCAGAAGTCCAATATCAGTAGTACAATAAATACCCCAATTCCAATACCAGAAATTCAATACCCGTACCAATATCACCATACAAACATCAGTACCAACAAACATGTTAGCACCATACAAACATATCGTATCACAGTTCCAATATCACCATATAGTAAACATCCAACATTGAACATTGAACAAATAAGAAGAACAAATTAACATTCAATAACATAATACTGAAATTAGAAGAATAAGTTAACAACCAACATCGAACCAAAATATCCAATAGTAAAAAGAACAACAGTAAAAGTAGGAAAGTACTTAACGATTACAAACTTCATTCATTGTCAAAAGGGAACAAAACAAGAAAAGTGCAGCCTAGTGATGTAGTGCAATGAGCCTAGAGTGCCTAAAAAGTGAATTTGGATGAGTCGGGTCTTCTTCTAGAAATGAGAAAGGCAGAGTGATCTTCTTCTTCAATATCTTCATCATCTTCTTCCGGTTCAGCAGAAATTAACTCTTTGCCCTTCTCAGAAGTGGAGGGATCCTGATGAGGAGTCTGAGAGTCCGTAGTAGCTTGAGTAATAGTAGTAGGATCAAGACGTGGTTCCATTTCATATGAAACATCCTCAACACGAGCAGAGGGTATCAGAAGATTCTTCTTGTCCAGAACTCAGATTTTTGTTCAGGGAACATGGTGATCATGAGACTATGTTCAAGAAGAAGAACATGATCCTTAAACTCTTTTAACAATTCAACCACTTCAGAATAAGATGAAGTGGCTTTGGAAGAAGATTTTCTAGGATGAATAGAGGGACCAGGAGTGAAATGCGTGATTGTGTGGTGTTAAGAGTAATAGGTGTATCGTGACCACGTTTGGATCGAGACTCAGAAGCAGTTTCTTTAGTGCACCAATGACCATCAAAAAACTTGAAATTTTTTTCTTTCAAAATAGGATTTAGTGAAAACAGAAGAAAAAGTATCCTTACGACACACACCAGTGATAAGAACTTTGAATTGCTCAAAAATAGGAGTTAAGAATTTTTCATGGGAAAGTTTTCTACGAGTGTTAGTGCTCAGTTTTCGCAAAAATTTGCACATGACAAAACCAAAGTCAATACGTGTAAGGACCCAAAAATTTTATTTTTATCTGACCTATTTATTTAATTAATTATTTATTTTCTCTGAATAATTGACTTAAATTATTTTAATTACAATTGTACTATACATTACCTCATTTTATTTTAAAATTATGTTTAAACATCAACTTGATTTTTCTGTCACTCAATTATGAAAAATGAGAATAGACACATTTTTCGAGGCAAATATTTGGACTGAGAGTGATGTAATCTGGGAGAGTAAGAATGATCAATTGTACCTTTAGAAATGTAAATTTGAGGAATGAGAAATGATGGATTAGAGTTAAACTCGATTAAGAGCATACATGAGACATTTTACACTAGTTGACTTTTGAACCAAATGAGTGGCTTTTGTTTCTTCTTGCATTTCTCTAATAAAATTACCCAAAATATTCACCAAGCACTCATTCTTTCTCTCTCTACTTACCCGACTTCTTCTCCCCATTTTCTCTCAAGTTTCATCTCATTTTTCTTGCCAAATCCTTGATAAAATCTTGCACAATCCACCATTGAATTTCCTTGCAACTTTGAAGATTGCTAATCCATGAGGAACCCAAGCTATTGGTGGTGAAGATTGGTGAATTTGAGGGTTCCTGAGCACTAACATATTAGGATTTCTAGTTCTTCCATTAGAGGTAATCATCCAACCAATTCTTGTCTTTTAGGCTAATTATTTTTATGTTTAAAGCTTTATTAATTCTTTAGTTGCTATTATTGTTGTTTGGTTGTTTATTTGGACTCTTGAATTCCCACAAAGGTAGAGGGACTTGAGGTGGCTTCTAGGGAAAGGATTTGAGGTTGATTATAAGTGCTTTATGATTGTTGTTAATTGAGGAGATTAGCTTGTAATGGAAAGAAAATGTGAAGCTTGAATTCGAGAGGAAGAAAAATTGGAGCTGCTGCCGGCTGTCTTACTTCTGTTTTGGCAGCTTTAAATTCAGGTTTTGTGGCTTTTTTGATGATAAACACTTGTTATAGGTTGGGCTAGGTGTGTAATAAATCTCCCTTGCAAATATTTTCAATTAGCTAAGTAAAAATGTGGTGAAAGAGGGATGAATAAAATTGGAAAATTTTTCCCAACTTTGAGCACTGTTTGGATTCATTTCAGTTTAACATTCATTTGTTTGAATTTATGGTTGAAACTTGGTTTGAGCCTAGTCTATATATATTAAAATTGGTGTACCAAATTTGGTAATTTTTGAGTAAGAAACCGTCACTCGAATGAGGCCTAGAAACATGTCCTGCAAATCTGGAAAAATTTTCACTGTTTCTGCTGCCCTATTTTGGTCACATTAATCACTATCTTCCCGTGTGATTTTTTGGCTAAATTTTGGTACTAGTGTAGCTCACATACTGAGGTTTATGCCTGAAAAATTTGGTGTTTTTCCAATATCATTTCGCTGCCCAAATGATGTTCCAAAAATGACCTTTCATAACTGGAAAACCAAGCTGTCAGACAGCTTACTGTCCCAAGTTCAATTGACTATAATTTATTACTCGAGAGTCAAAATTGAGTGCTGTCAATGGTGTTTGAAACTAGATATACAGAGCTTTAAACTGTATGAAATTCAGAGGCTAGCTCATTTCCTAAAAATTTTGGTAAATTTCCAAATTGTGCTGGAAAACCAGCCTGGGTTGCCCTTTTTTCACTGTAGCAGTTTTCTTAAACAAAAATTTGGAGAGGTTTTGTCCAGAATTTCCTCAAGGTGTTTTCTACAAAGTTATAGCCCTTTCAATAAGGTTTCCAATGATACCAACCTTGTGATTTTTTGACTTATAAAACTCAAGTTATGATTTTTCAAAGAACATCGCAAAATTGAAATTTCTCCAAGGAGGCGACGGAAGCTTAAAAATGCTTTGGAAACATTTCCTGGTTTTCAGGCGTAATATTTTGAGTGTTTGTACACCATTCCAAATTTGGAAAAATGGATTTTCTAATTTCATTAGATTCCTTTTAATTTGGAATCGAAAAGCGTTGTTATTTGAAAATTGACTTTGAATGTATATTTAGGTAACTTTGATTTTATCTCTCAAGTGATCACGTGGACACCGAGAACCTTGATTGATCTATTGAATTGCTCTCACTTACTCTCGACTATTGGTGAGTGTTCAATTGCATGTTAACTAATGTAAATAAATTGAAAGCATACTTGTGTGCTTTGGTGGGCATGTACTTTATCATGCTCACCTTCTTTGAATTGCCTCTAAGTGAGTTCAACTGTTTAAAATATTAACTGAATGACTGCTTGAGTTGCTTGAACTGATTGTTTTATTTATAACTGTGGGGATGCCCAAACCCCATTGGAATCCCTTCACCTTGCCCGACAATAGGGGTTAGGGCAAGGGATGGGTGAACCATGGGTTATTAGTGTTTAAAGCACGTCGATTGGAATGAGTCTGCCGACTTGGCATACTCATAGTGGGTTGCCAATCACTGTTTAAATTCAGGAGTTCGGACTCGGTCAAGGGGGTGTAAGTAGACGAGAGAAGGATAAAAGTGGTGAATATGGACTGTGAGAGTGAGTGGTTGACGGAGTGTCAACGTGTGACTTGAATTGATGCTGGTGAAGAAAATATTTGCAGAGAATTATGGAAATGTGGAACCGGTCAACTGTATTCGTCAAATTGTGTTGTTTAAATGTTTTATTAACTGTTTGGTTCTTTTACTATTTTATTAATTTGTTTAACTGCTTTGATTTGCCTGTGCATGTTTTCTTGGTCTCACTGAACTTTGCTCACCCCATAAGATATGTTTTCCTTAGCAGGGTTTGAGAACGAGAGCGTTCAAGGATTGCACTAGATCATTTGGTTTGAAGGTTTAAGTTTGTATTTTGATGTAATCCTTGTATTTTGAATTGTACTTTTGGAATTCTGAATAGATAAACTTTTGTATCTGTAAATATAGTTTGGATGGTTATGGTTCGCTAAGGAAGCTTTGGGGTTTAAATGTCCCATTTGACTAGAGGCTATTAAAGTTATTTTGTTATGGGAAGTAATCGCTCAAAATTGAATTGAGAAACTGTAGTGAGTCCCGACGAGAGCTGGGCAGGCGGCCCGCTATACCCTTTGGTTCGCCTTAGGGGGAGGTGGGGTTGTCACAGGTGGTATCAGAGCTTAGGTTTCAAATCCTTGTAGTGTATCCTAGACTAGATGTTTAGGATGTCGGACTGTGGGATTAGTTTGAAAGTTAAGTGAAAAGATTACTTGTATACATTTGGTTAAGACTTGCATTTTAAGTGGATGATTTAGAGTTTAGGAATGTAGCACTATATATGATCGAGGTTTAATTTATGATTAGAGGAATCTGGATGGTATGTCGGGCAAAAATGAGGATTGAGTTGATTTACACTTTGGGGTGGCCAACCTTAGTGTTGATTGATTTTGTTCTTATTTTGGTGCCTGAATATGGAGGTTATTTAAGGCCTCGTGAGGAGGTAAAAGAGGGAGTTGAGAGTATGACTCGTAAGGAGCCTTGGAGAAGGATCCGAGGAAAGAGGGGCTCTCGGAGAAGAAATCATTGAAGGACCCATCTGGGGATTCCCCGACTTGTGGTTTGATTATGAACTAGGCCAAGGTTTCCAATTTTTGAATGTTTTGTAAATGGCTTAGTTGGGGTGAGGCTAGTGAGGCCTACAATTGTGACTGCATCACTGTTTGTATTTCTATGGCATCTGTGTGTGTTTTATCTTATAATACCCCATGGTTTGCTACTTACTTGTGAACTTACAAATATAAATGTATGTTAGTTGCTTTTATCTTAAATGTTTCCTCTATTGATTCTTATACTTAATTTGCTTTTGCGTAATGGCTTTATTTCCACGTTTAGACGTAACTAAGACAAATGGATGCTCGAGGTCGAGGTCGAGGCCGAGGTCGTGGTCGAGGACGTGGGCGTGCGCAACCCCAACCCTCCGCGAGTGTTCACCTTTCTGGGGCTGATTCTGAGGGGAGACCGGGCGGTGGTAATGAGGATCAAGTGGTTATGACCATCAATAGGATGACTGACATACTTGAACGTCTGGCCGATAATCAAGGCCTTGGACAGCAGAATCAACCTTTAGGGCCCCAACATGGGGATGATAGGGTTTTGGAACGTTTTCTTAAGTTCTCACCACCTAAGTTCATAGGAGGGGCTGATCCAGAGATAGCTGAGAATTGCTTAGATAGGATGTCTGATATCTTCGCCACTCTAAATTATTTCGAGGTGAGACAAGTAAACTTTGCCACTTTTCAATTTGAGAGCGCGGTGAGATCTTGGTGGAATGTAATTCGAGCTAAGTGGGAGTGAGAACAAACTCCTTGGACTTGGGCGAACTTTAAGAGAGAATTTGATGAGAAATTCCTGCCTCTACTGATCTAGGAAAAAAGGGAGGATGATTTTATTAGATTAAGGCAGGGATCTATGAGTGTGGCCGACTATGAGACCCAATTTTCAAAACTCTCAAAGTTTGCACCCGAACTAGTGACTTGATTGGAAAAGAATTAGGCGATTTGTGCAAGAACTTAACGTTGAGATCCAAGAGGCGTTGGCTGTGGCCCAAATCAATACCTTTACTGAGGCTCTAGAGAAAGCTCAGAGAGTTGAGGGTGTTAGGCAGCAAGTGAAGGCTTTTCATGCTAAAAAGAGAAATGCTCCGAGTAGTAGTGAAGTAAGATTGTCTGATAGAAGTATGCCAACCCCTAAGTTGGGAAGGGGCACGGGCGGAGTAAGGGCTGTCAGAGTATCGAGGGAGTCTATGGCTAAGGAAGTCTCTTGTGGACGTTGTCAGTCTTGGAATACCTCCTAAGGAGGTTCTAGCTCAGTATTGATGCCACAAGTGGGATATGAATATTGTGGTAAAGCAAATCATACGGTGGGCGATTGTTGGAAAAAAGTTGAAAAATGTCTGAGATGTGGGAGTGTAGAACATCAAATTATCAACTGTCCCATGTCACGTTGTGAGGGTGGTGGATCACAATAATCTGCTAGGCCGACGTCTAGACAGTCGAGTGTGGGAGATAATCGCTCAAGAGTGCCCGCCACGGTCTATGCCGTGGACCAGCATCAGACCCCTAATTCTACAGAGGTCATTGAAGGTATGACCCTCCTATTACCATTGCCTAGTTAGAGTTTTAATTAATCTCGGTTCAATAGACTTTTTGTAAGCTTTAGTTTCATGAGTGGGGGAGACATGAGGTCAAGTAGGCTACCCTACAAGTTGGAAGTTAAAACGTTAAAGGGAAAACCAAGGTTGGATTGCCAATTTAATGTGTAAAGATTATGAGGTACGAATTTCGAGAACGAAATTCTTTTAAGGAGGGGAGGTTGTGAGGACTCGAAAATTTTATTTTTATCTGACCTAATTAATTAATTAATTAATTATTTTCTCTGAATAATTGACTTAAATTGTTTTAATTACAATTTTACTATACATTACCTCATTTTATTTTAAAAACTATGTTTAAACATTAATTTGATTTTTCTGTCGCTCAATTATGAAAAATCAGAAAAGATGCATTTTTCGAGGTAAATATTTGGACTGAGAGTGATGTAATCTGGGAGAGTAAGAATGATCAATTGTACCTTTAGAAATGTAAATTTGAGGAATGAGACATGATGGATTAGAGTTAAACTCGATTAAGAGCATACATGAGACATTTTACACTAGTTGACTTTTGAACCAAATGAGTGGCTTTTGTTTCTTCTTGCATTTCTCTAATAAAATTACCCAAAACATTCACCAAGCACTCATTCTTTCTCTCTCTACTTACCTGACTTCTTCTCCCCATTTTCTCTCAAGTTTCATCTCATTTTTCTTGCCAAATCCTTGCTAAAATCTTGCACAATCCACCATTGAATTTCCTTGCAACTGTGAAGATTGCTAATCCCTGAGGAACCCAAGCTATTGGTGGTGAAGATTGGTGAATTTGAGGGTTCCTGAGCACTAGCATATTAGGATTTCTAGTTCTTCCATTAGAGGTAATCATCCAACCAATTCTTGTCTTTTAGGCTAATTATTTTTATGTTTAAAGCTTTATTAATTCTTTAGTTGCTATTATTGTTGTTTGGTTGTTTATGTGGGCTCTTGAATTCCCACAAAGGTAGAGAACTTGAGGTGGCTTTTAGGGAAAGGATTTGAGGTTGATTATAAGTGCTTTATGATTGTTGTTACTTGAGGAGATTAGCTTGTAATGGAAAGAAAATGTGAAGCTTGAATTCGGGAGGAAAAAAAATTGGAGCTGCTGCCGGCTGTCTTACTTCTGTTTTGGTAGCTTTAAATTCAGGTTTTGTGGCTTTAAGTTGATGATAAACACTTGTTATAGGTTGGGCTAGGTGTGTAATAAATCTCCCTTGCAAATATTTTCAATTAGTTAAGTAAAAATGTGGTGAAAGAGGAATGAATAAAACTGGAAAATTTTTCTCAACTTTGAGCACTGTTTGGATTCATTTCGGTTTAATATTCATTTGTTTGAATTTATAGTTGAAACTTGGTTTGAACCTAGTCTATATATAGTATAATTGGTGTACCAAATTTGGTAATTTTTGAGTAAGAAACCGTCACTCGAATGAGGCCTAGAAACATGTCCTGCAAATCTGGAAAAATTTTCACTGTTTCTGCTGCCGTGTTTTGGTCACGTTAATCACTATCTTCCCGTGTGATTTTTTGGCTAAATTATGGTACAAATGTAGTTCACATACTGAGGTTTATTTCTAAAAAAATTGGTGTTTTTCCAATATCATTTCGCTGCCCAAATGATGTTCCAAAAATGACCTTTCATAACTGGAAAACCAAGCTGTCAGACAGCTTACTGTCCCAAGTTCAATTGACTATAATTTCTTACTCGAGAGTCAAAATTGAGTTCTGTCAATGGTGTTTGAAACTAGATACATAGGGCTTTAAATTGTGTGAATTTCAGAGGCTATCTCATTTCCTATGAATTTTGGTAAATTTCCAAAATGTGCTGGAAAACCTGCCTGGGTTGCCCTGTTTTGTAGCAGTTTTCTTAAACGAAAATCTTGGCAGTTTTGGTGCTGAATTTCTTCAAGGTGTTTTCTACAAAGTTATATCCCTTTCAATAAGGTTTCCAACGGTACCAACCTTGTGATTTTTGGACTTATAGAACTCAAGTTATGATTTTTCAAAGAACATCGCGCAAAACTAAAATTTCTCCAAGGAGGCAACGGAAGTTTAAAAATGCATTGGAAACATTTCCTGGTTTTTAGGCGTAATATTTTGAGTGTTTGTACACCATTTTAATTTTGGAAAAATGGATTTTCCAATTTTGTGGTATTTGAAAATTGACTTTGAATGTATATTTAGGTTATTTTGATTTTATCTCTCAGGTGATCACGTGGACACCGAGAACCTTAATTGATCTATTGAATTGCTCTCACTTACTCTCGACTATTGGTGAGTGTTCAATTGTATGTTAACTAATGTAAATAAATTGAAAGCATACTTGTGTGCTTTGGTGGGCATGTACTTTATCGCGCTCACCTTCTTTGAATTGCCTCTAAGTGAGTTCAACTGTTTAAAATATTAACTGAATGACTGCTTGAGTTGCTTGAACTGATTGTTTTATTTATAACTGTGGGGATGCCCAAACCCCATTGGAATCCCTTCACCTTGCCCGACAATAGGGGTTAGGGCAAGGGATGGGTGAACCATGGGTTATTAGTGTTTAAAGCACGTCGATTGGAATGAGTCCGCTGACTTGGCATACTCATAATGGGTTGCCAATCACTGTTTAAATTCAGGAGTTCGGACTCGGTCAAGGGGGTGTAAGTAGACGAGAGAAGGATAAAAGTGGTGAATATGGATTGTGAGAGTAAGTGGTTGACGGAGTGTCAACGTGTGACTTGAATTGATGCTGGTGAAGAAAATATTTGCAGAGAATTACGGAAATGTGGAACCGACCAACTGTATCCTTCAAATTGTGTTGTTTAAATGTTTTATTAACTGTTTGGCTCTTTTACTATTTCATTAATTTATTTAACTGCTTTGATTTGCCTGTGCATGTTTTCTTGGCCTCACTGAGCTTTGCTCACCCCATAAGATTTGTTTTCCTTAGCAGGGTTTGAGAACAAAAGCGTTCATGGATTGCACTAGATCGTTTGGTTTGAAGGCTTAAACTTGTATTTTGAATTGTACTTATGGAATTCTGAATAGATAAACTTTTGCATCTGTAAATATAGTTTGGATGGTTATGATTCACTAAGAAAGTTTTGGGGTTTAAATGTCCCATTTGACAGGAGGCTATTGTGACTTCCCAAAGAGAACCGTAGAGGTAGCGGACCCCCTAGCTCTCGCCAGGAGTCAAACATTCATTTATGAAACCATTGATAAAAGGTACTTAAAATCGCTGACAAACTCACGCAAAATACAGACCCTCAACATCTCATCAAGGAGACATTGATAATAACTCCAAAATACCACAACTATCGAAATCATCCAAATAGTTCAATCTTATACAAAAGAGGAAATCCTACAAGAATACTAAGAGGTAATCCCAGGTACTAGGTTCCTCGATTCTCGTGCCCCACCTCCAGGACACATTAAGGAAAACAAAGCTTATGGGGTGAGCAAAGCCCAGGTGAGGTCAGAATGCATGCACAAGCGGTTAAAGCGATAACAATTTTGAACACATAATAGCAGTAGAAACTTGGGAATCATACAAGATATTATAAAGTAATCACTATAAAAGGATACGATGTCGTTCCATCTTTACGTGATTTTCCACGCGTCCGGTTCGGTCCCAAGCCATTATTTTCAATAGGCATGTTGACACTCCAACCACTATCTCACCGACCGTAGAAATCACTTTACTCTCACCCGTCTACTTACACCCCCCGGGCCCGCTCGTCAAAATAGTATTAACATCAAACCAAATCGGGATCAGCGGCACCTCCCGCTCCATAGAAGCGTGGTACATACTACCGCTGTAATTAACATCAAACCAAGTTGGGATGAAGCACCTCCGCCCTATAGGCGTGGTACATACTACCGCTTAAATGAGTTACGAGACTACGCTCCAATCGACTTAACTAGAACCCGACCAAAACGGGAGGAGAGGCACCTCCCACTCACTCGAGTGTGGTACATGCAACCGTTTGGTCTTATCAAGCCAAGAACAAGCACAAGTACAAGTACAAGCACTTAACTACTTCAACTCAAGCAAATTCAAGCAAGGGTGAGCGCGATAAAGTACACGCTCACCAAGTCAAACAAGCATGCCTTCAAATGAATATCATCAAATCCGACATCCAAGCATGAAAACAACAAGCACTTGAACACTCACCGAAGTCAAGAGTCTAAGGCAAAGGCACGTAAGATTAATTGGGGTTTTCCGGAATCTTCTCGATCACTTGAGACAAATAGGAGTATTTTCATTCAAACACTTGACTAATATTCGATAAATGTCTTTAAAAATGTCTCAATGAGACTCAAGTCAAGTTCAAGATTCCCTAATTTGAAAATCAAGTGAGACACTAAGTTGGCATGAAAATCAAGAAAAAAGGGGTCGACCATTTCCATATCAAAGTTTCCAAGTTTATGCCCTAGAATAATTAAAAGAGAGTGGAAATAGGTTTCCCTAGTTCACCGACCAAATTTACCTCATAAGAAAGCAAGTTCGATAATTTCCTAATTTGGGCTGAAATCTTTGAAAAATTGTAACTCAAGTTATACAAGTTGGAATTTTGCTCATTTGGTACCGTTGGAAACCTCTTTGAAAACTCTAAAACTTTGAAGAAGACATCAAATTGAAATTATGGACTAAATTAACCCACATTTTCATTAAACATTCTGCTACAGTAAAGAGGCAGTGCTTATCAGGCTGGACATCCAGAGCACTTTGAAAATTCGTCAAAAATTACAGAAAATTAGTTAACTTCTGAAATTCATACACAATATAGTACTACGTAAGGAGTTTCAACAGCCACTGACGGAACTCAATTCCGACATCCGAGCATGAAATGAAAATAGTTCAAACAAGGGCAGTTTGCAATTCTGCAATTTCTGGAAACATGAAGATACAGGGCAGTTTTCAAGATACTGTTTGAGTGACGAATTCAAGTCCAAAAATTGTCAAATTTGGCACACTAATACTTCCATATATCAACTAGATTCATACCAAATTTCAACTTAAAATACAAACGGGAAGGCAGTTTTCTACGTGCCCAAAGTTCGCCCAACTCTTTCATCCAAATCTGGGAAATTTTGATCCTTCACTTTTAACATCTAGTTCATGCCTCAAATTAACTTCATTTGTCCTAATTTTTGAAACCAAGCTAGTATTGAACTTCCTAAGCCTAATGATGATAAAAAATGGTCACATCTTTTGGCAAGAATATCACAAAATAATCCTCAAAATTCGGACAGCATAACCCCTCTTTTTTTCCAGCTTTCACTTCCAAATTAGCAACTCTCACAACATCAACTCTTGAAGAGCTTTTTGTGGGGAAACTAACAGCTTAACATTCATCATTTAAACATCAATTCAGCCTCTTAACTAGCCAAAAATATAGCCATGAAATTCAAGGAAAAATCAGAAAATTCATTCCCCAATTTTTTCTTCCTTAGCCGGTTTTCACCTTTGAGTTTCATCCAACTTTTAACCATCATCATTACACATAATGCACTTAGATAACATCATCTAACCATCTAGCAATCAATTACACACATTTAGTGGGAATTCAAGAGCCCACCTAACAATTCAACCAACAACACTTCATCACCCACAAACACAAACATAAGTTACAACATGAAACTTCAACTAAAACCCTAACCCTAGTTCTTGGCCAAGATTCAAGACAAGCAAAACAAGAAAACTAAACCATGAAATCATCTTTTCAACCAACCTTGATCATCAAGAAGCTAAAACATGTGTAAAATCCATCATCTTCATCAACTTCATCCACCAAAATAAATTTCAGCAATTACACCAAAAATTCAATTCACAAAGTGTAGAATACCTCTTGAAGCCAAGGTTGAGCCTCACAATCAAGTGCTCCAACTCCCAAAGAAAGATTGGACGATTGAATTAGCACAAATTTCCCAAAGCTTTTCTTTTTTTTTTTCTCTCTTTTCTCTCTTTTTTTTCCTCCCTTCTCACGGTTTTCCTTTCTTCCTTTCTTTCTTGTTTGGCCGGTTGGTGTCTTCTAGAAATAGCCACAAGATAACACTCCAAAGATATTTTAGGCTTTAGTCAAAATTAGGTCAATTTTGTCATGCTCAATTTAACCTACTAACTTAGGTAAATTGCTCCCTTGCCCAAGTGATTTTCCTTTCCTATCAAATTACTCCATAAGTACATAAATTAACCTAGTCTATCAAAGCTTAAGTACACCTACTTAGGCTACTAATCACCTAAGAATTGTAATCCCTCCTCTTAATCATGCCTTATCACACATAAAATCAAAGAGATAACAAACTCGTAATTGGACATAAAACTTAAATTCATTTTCAAAACTAGGGTTTTAAGAAATCAAACTAGGGTTTTCCACATTCAAATTAGGGTTTTTATCAAAAATTAGGGTTTTCAAGCAAACTAGGGTTTAAATGTCAAATTAGGGTTTTAGGCGTGTAAAACAAAATAGTTAAAACAAAACACTTTGAGAAGTAAAATAAATCATATAAACACCTCGGTAAACAATAATGACTATAAGTAACATTATTTTGTGTGAAAGTCGATGTGAAAATTTAAACAAAAATATTAAATAAGTAGGTCAAATAAAATAAATTTCCAGGTCCTCACACTATTAATGTTATTTTTTTATGGGAAGTAATCGCTCAAAATTGAATTGAGGAACTGTAGTGAGTCCCGGCAAGAGTTGGGCAGGCGGCCCGCTGTACCCTTTGGTTCGCTTTAGGGGGAGGTGGGGTCGTCACAATACGAATTTTTTCATCAAAGCAATAGAGCAGATACAGTTCCATCTTGTTGGCATCAGTTCGATGACTGTCAGTGGGGACTAACAGGTTTGAAATAATGGAGAAAATGATTAAATTTTGTGGTGAAAGATCTTCCAACTTTGCATCAGCAAGTACTTGAAATGGGGATTGAAAATAAGTCATCAGTTTTTGAGCATTAAAATGATGAATAGTTGTAGGATTTTCTTCATAAGAGAAAAAGTTTGCAATTTTATTATGACAACCAGGTTTGATTGCAGTTTTCAAAATTCCATTTACAATTTTAGGGTCAAAGACAATATCTATCCCATTAACACGAGACTTGACTTCATTGTGATTAGTGCCCTTCCTAAGATTTGCAAAGAATTGATAAAGCATTTCAGGATAAAAAACAGTTGGTATGGTGATGATGTGAGACCATTTTTGGAATTCAAAAAGGCAAAGAACAGAATCAAGATCAATTTTACGAAATTCAGAGGGGTTGATTGACCTTTGAATGATGAAACCCTTTTGTGAAATCAATGCAAACTTTTCTTTGGCTCCATCATCGATAAACTGAGGTAATGGAGGAGGTTGGGAGATAGTTTGAGATTCTATCTGAGTTGTCTGATGCTCCTGAGCACTGGTAGATCCTTTTTTTGTTCTTTTAGAGGTCCGTCTAGTAGTAGGAAGTTCACTTTTTAATCCCGGAGAGTGTGTTTGCATCCGGTAGCAAGAGACTCTCCTCTAATTCTTACCATTGTGAAATGCAAGTGTTTTTAAGTGATGAGAATGATGTAAAATAGAATAACAAGGACTAATTTTACTACTTAGATGGAAATAACGTGACCAATTTGCTCAAAAAGAGTGGCGAGATCAGTTTTAGGGTTTTTGGCAGAAATTTGGGATTGGAAAGGATTGTTATTGTTGAAGTAAAATGTTGATGCAACAAGATTGGCAACGGGTTCACAAAACAATTTGTGAAGTCATTTTTTGGAGATTTTTTGTTAGAAAGACTGAATTTTGAATTTTGAAAGGGTAAGAAAATGGGGAAGTGTGTTCGAGAGTGTGAGGTTTGATTGAGAGAAATGAAAGGAAATACCCTTTATAAGATGTGACTATTGGTGTGTCGGGCGTCCGTCACATCCGTCCGATAAGTTTCTCTAAAAAATAGCTTAGAACACTGTCGGAAGTCCGTTCAACAAGTATCGGACGTCCGATAAAATTTGACTACAAATTTTTTAAGAATTCTTTTCCAAAATACCCAATTTCGATCTCAGATATATAAATTGATCTAGAGGCAAAGCTTTTGTAAAAATGTCAGTAATTTGATCTTTTGAGCAAACATAATTTATATAAATTTCACCCTTTTGAACAAGATCACGAATGAAATGATGCTTTATGTCTATGTGCTTTGTCCCAGAATGTTGGATGGAATTTTTTGCAAAATTGATGGCACTTGTATTGTCGCAGAAAATAGGCATATTATTATACAAAAGACCAAAATCATTCAAGGCATGCTTCATCCATAATAATTGAGTACAACATGCACTAGCGGCAATGTATTCTGCTTCGGTTGTAGACAAAGAGATAACATTTTGTTTCTTGCTAATCCAAGATACTAAGCAATATTACCAATAAAATGACATGATCCACTAGTACTCTTTCTATCTACTCTACATCCACCAAAATCGGTATCCGTAAATTCACATAGAGCAAATTCATGATATTTAGGATACCAAAGACCAAAATTTAAAATTCCTTTCAAGTATCGAAAAATTTTCTTAAAGCATTCAAATGAGATTCTTTAGAACAAGATTGGAAACAAGCACACAAGCAAATGGCAAACATAATATCGGGTCTACTTATGGTTAAATAAAGTAAGCTTCCAATCATACCTCCATATTTCTTTTCATCAACACTTGTACCTTCTTCATCTTTGTCAAATTTGGTGAATGTACACATGGGTGTGCCAACTTGCTTTGAATCCTTCATTCCAAATCTTTTGAGTAGTTCCTTCGTGTATTTTGTTTGATTTATAAATGTCCCTTCTTGAGTTTGAAGAGCTTGAAATCCGAGGAAGAAATTTAATTCTCCCATCAAACTCATCTCAAATTCATCTTGCATAATAGTGAAGAAATACTTGTACAAACGTTCATTAGTAGCACCAAAAATAATATCATCCATATATATTTGCACAATAAAAAGATCATTCAATTTTTGTTTTGTGAAAAGGGTGGTGTCTACAATACCCCTTTTAAACCCATTTTTAATCAAAAAACAACTCAATCATTCATACCAAGCTCTTGGAGCTTGCTTTAAACCATACAAAACTTTTGAAACTGTAAACACATAATTTGGAAATTTTTTACTTTCAAAACTGGGAGGTTGTTCCACATAAATTTCTTGATCAATAAAACCATTCACAAAAGCACTTTTAACATCCATTTGATATAATTTAAAACCTTTGAAACAAGTAAATGCAAGAAACATTGTAATAGATTCTAGTCTAGTTACGGGAGTAAATTTCTCATCAAAATCTATGCTTTCTTCTTGTCCCTTAACCACTAATCTAACCTTATTTCTTACATGTGAGAGACCAAAAAAAAAATTCAAAATATTTATTCACATTTTTCTACTTTGGATTTTATTTAAGTTTTAATAATTTGGAAATCATTTACAAGTTTTATCACAAGTTTATAAGTTTTATTACTTTTTCTCATGTTTGCAAGAAAATGGTCAAGTGTATTTCTTGAAATATTTAAATTATGGAAGAGTAATTTTGGTAAAGATTTCATTAAAAGGATTGAAAGACAATTTGCATGAGATTATTCTAGAAATACTTGGTTTGGAACTTAATTACTTGTCACAATTTGCACCACAAATTTGACCAAGACAACATTTGACCAAGTTTGACAAAGACCAAGACTAATTCTCTTTAAAACCAACTAAACTTCCATTTTAGCACAATTTTCTTCTTCTTTGAATTCCCTTGGCTGGTTTTGAGAGAGAGGAAGAGAGTGAAAGAAAAACAATTGGGCAACTACTTCATCTTCAATCTTGCAAAGGAATTCTTGGAGGGAGCATCACTTGGTTACTTTCTTGTGTCAATTCCAACTCTAGTTTGGGGGGGAAAGTGAGAGGAACTTGAGGGGTGTTCTTCCATGGTGACCTAAGGAAAGTTTGAGGAATCATTTAAGGGCTTTGTTCCATCTTGGGATGAAAACGTAGCCAAGAGAGGGAGGAAGGACAAGATGACTGCTGGCTGCTCTTCTACTTCCATTTTCAGCTTTGTTTCTTGAAGGTTTTAGAGGTAACCTAGCTTGCACAACCCTTGAATCTCGTAGTATAGCTTGTGGTTGATGTTTAGAACGGGTTAGGATAGCTGAGGACAGATTTTGGATGGTTAGAATTACTTGGTAAATTCGTTTAGGAAGAGGATTTGAAGTGCACACCAACTGTTTGAACTTAAGCTCCAGATTTTTGTGTACAGTTCCTCTGCGAATTTGACCATGTTAGAGTCCAAACCAGCTCTTTCTCAAAACATAAACATTTTATGTAATTGAGTTAACTATCTACTGATAAAATTTCAGATCAATCGGAACACTGTTTCCTGAGAAATGTCCAAAATACCCCTGACTGCTCTGCTCCCCTGTTTTACCCGACAGTCTCCAGTTTCAGCCAACTTGTCAGATTTTTTGGTATCAATTGGCAACGAAATAGAGTCTAATTTTTATACCATTGAAATCCCTATGAATCTAGTTTTAAAAGCCACTGACGGTACTCGATTTCGATATTTCTACATTGAGTTATGGATTTTCTCCCGAAACTGCTCCTGCTTTCCTGACGTAACCCGACAGTTTTCTTAAGTCTCTGTAATTGCCATTTTTGACTACGAAAATGCATGAAGTGAATTTCAATGGCTGCATGAAAATTGTAGAGCTATGTCTTAGATTCGAAACGGTGTAAAATTCAACTCAATCCGATAAGCGTAGCTCTGGTTTTGATCAAAATACCGAGAGGCATCAAAGCTGCCAAAGTTGATGTTTCTCTTTTTTACTCATTCCTTCATTTTGGTTTGGTTCAAATACTTTTCTTGGTTCAAGATAACATTTTTACTCCACATGACACCTGAACCATGCCCTAGTATGCTTGTGGTCGTTTCCCTTAATTTGAGCCAAGGTCTTGTGGATTTGGAACTATGGTTTAGAGGTTAAAGTTGGACATGTTAATTGAGGATTTTAAGCTAAAGTTTCTCATTTCTTATGGATTGGAATTTGTGAAAGTCTTGTTATTTTACTTGATCCCAGGACTTGAATGTGCCAGGAAGATTAAATGGTGATTGGTGATTTATGTGGACGAGTGTGAAACTTGGTGAGTGTTCCAACTTGTTTTAACTAAATGTTTATCGTTGGTTTAAGGAAATAAATTGTGAAATGTTTTAACTTCTATACTATTTTGGATTTATTATTGTTTTACAAAAGAAATGTTTATCATTAAAAAGATTTCTAAAGGCATTGAACTGTTTTATCATTGATATCCTATATTGTGGTTTATTGTGGATTATACGAGAAACAATTTAATTTCTTAAATTGCTAATATTGAGGTGATGGTTCTAATTTGTTTCGTCTTGTTTTGAATTTGTTTAACTTATTTTTAAACTGGTTCCAATTAATCTTTAAATGAAATATTTGACTATTACTCTTTACAAATAATATGATTTTCTACTAAATTAAAAGTGTTTTCAGCTATTTACAAATGCTATGATTTACTACTGTTTTCAAATTAAATGATTTATTAAATGAGTATTAAATGATCTACTACAATTTATATATGAATTCTAAATTTCAAAGATGCTTTACCATTTACACGTAATGACTTGTGAGGGTTCTTTGAACTTTTTCCTACATATTTTAATCTTGTTTTCCAACTTATTTTCACATGTACTATTTTGCTACTACTCTTTATAAATGTAAATGTTTTCAATTAATTGTGAGTATTTTAAACCGTATTTCAAAATACTTATAAACCGATTCATTTGTTTATAAACTTATTTGTGATGTGCTTGTTTTACATATTGATTTATTAATGTGCACAAGTGAAACAATTACTATGGAATTAACTTCCATTTAACTTGCTATTACATGTATCTTTGAATATTAATTGCATGTTCGGGTGTTAAGTGTTATTTGTTTAAGTGTTATCATTTATTAGTTGAAATAATTACTTGTCTCCTTGATTGTTTGATAATGGTGTACTAAGGAGCATTTTATCACTTATAGTCCGATGTGTACTTTATCGCATCGACTGAACTGGGTCTCAAGACCCTTTGCTAGAAAGCCTATCTAAGACCTCCTTCTTGAGCGATCAGTCGGTCAAAAGCCTACTTGAGTACGCCATTAGTGAGGTCGGTTAGATTGGAAAGCTCTATCTTAAAACAAAAAACTCCTTGGTCTTGACTGATCATTGTTTGTGCGTGTTGTACGCCTTTGGCGGAACTGGGCCCTACCCTTGGTTGCTAGCCTATTCGAGCGGATTCGGTCGGGTAGGTTGGAACCCTAGGCACTGATTCGGTATACTCGAGTATTGCCATTGGAGGGATAAGGTGATGGCCAAATGAAGTGAGAGGATTGTTTAGGAGTTATAAGGTGAAGTGGACTAGTGAAATAGCTCCAAGTGAGCACTGTATCCTTTTATAACTGATTTAATGTTTATTAAGCACTGTTCTCCTAGGTGAGACAATCTAAGCAAGTCTCCTCGTGAGCACTGATCTCCGAGTCAAAGCGGCCCGAGTATTGTTCTCTCCTAGTTGAAAAGTGTCCTATGAGTGTGCTTGATTAATTGTCAAAGTGCTCGTGTGATGAATTAAATTATTTCGTGAATTGTTTTCGTCTTGCAAATTTCTAGTGAAAGTACTTTCTCACGTGATTTCAAAGATTGAATATCCCAATGTTTTCGTGCTCTGATAAAATAGTTAAATTCTAAAATACTTGTTTTCTCGGAACCTCACTGAGCTTTAGCTCACCCCAAAAATATTTATTTTCCCTCTACAGGAATCGAGGTGATCGGAAGCATGTGTAGTGGCCTTATTAGTAATTTTGGAGTATTTCTTGTACAATTGTAATTTTGGTTGAGTTGTAATTTATATTTTGGAGAACTTGGGTTGTATTTACTAATGGGACGTACTTGTGGATTTTAGCGTTTTTGTACTTTTGGAGTTTTAGAATTGTAATTATTATTTATTGGAGTTTTTAATTTGTAATTAATTGAGGACTGTAGTGAGTCCTGGCGAGAGTTGGGCATGCGGTCCGCCGAACCCTTTGGTTCGCCTTAGGGGGAGGTAGGGTCGTCACATTACAATTTCACTTTTATCACTTAATTTGTTTCTAAAAATCCATTTTGTACCAATAATAGGATGATTTTGAGGTCTTTCAACTAGGGTCTAAACATTATTCCTTTCAAATTGTTTAGTTTCTCTTGCATGGTTAGAATCCAATTATCATCTTTCAAGGCATCATTAACATTCTTAGGTTCAACATGTGAGACTAAAGCAAAATTGTCAACTATTGGTTTAGATGAGGAGCTAATTCTTACCTTCTCGGATGGATCACCAATAATTAGTTCCTTAGAATGATTTTGAATGAACTTCCAAACTTTAGAAAAATCATTGGGTAGATCATCATTTTTGTCTTCTTCTTCTAGCATTTGGTTTTCTTGAGAGCCGTTTTCCTTTGAATTTTCCTCCATTTTAGCATTATTTTCTTCTTGGAGTGTGAGTTTCTCAAGTCCTTCTTGAACACCTACATCATCATCTTTACAAGTGCTTTTGGAAGAATCACCATTAGATTCATCAAATGTAATATGTATAGTCTCTTCTATAACAAGAATCCTTCTATTATAAACTCTATATCCTCTTTTGTTTTTACAATATTCTAAGAAAATACCTTCATTGGTTTTCTTATCAAATTTTCCAAGATGCTCCTTAATATTTAAAATAAAGCATTTGCAACCAAAAACTTTGAAGTAGCCAACAATTGGCTTTTTACCAAACATTAATTCATAAGAGGTTTTATTCAAAATTGGTCTTAAAATAACTCTATTCATTACATAGCATGCCATATTCACGCCTCGGTTCAAAAGTATTTTGGCAAATCATTTTCGCTTAACATAGTTCTTGCGGCTTCAACAAGAGTCATATTTTTTCTTTCAACAACACCATTTTGTCGGGGGACTTTTACAATTGAAAACTCATGAGTTATTCTATTATGATCACAAAATTTGAAAAAGCCACAATACTTCAATTCTGAACCACTATCACTTCTAATCTTAACAATATTTAAACCAAGCAAATTTTGAACTTTTGCAAACATGGAAACAAAATTTTTGAAAGCATCATCTTTATGAGCAAGAAAAACTGCCTAAGTGTTTCTAGAATAATCATCAACAATCACAAGACAATATCTCTTACCACTCAAACTAGCAATTTGTGTAGGACCAAACAAGTTAAGATGTAAAAGTTTCAATGGTCTACATATAGAAACACATTTTTTAAATTTAAAAGAAACTTTACTTTGTTTACCAAATTGACAAGCATTACAAACTTTATTTTTTCAAATTTAATTTTTAGCAAACCTCTAACAAGTTCCTTTTTAGAAATTTCATTCAATACGTCCATATTGAAATAACAAAGTCTTCTATGCCACAACCAAGGATCTTCATTTGAAATTTTAAAAAATTGAAAGCTAAATGAGTTGATTTTCTCAAGAATAACAACATAAATGTCATTAAATCTTTTTCCTTTGAAGATTATATTAAATTTTGAATCAAGAACTAAGCATTCATGTTTCTTGAATAAAACAAACAAATCTCTATGACAAAGTTGACTAACACTTAGCAAATTATAGCCTAAGTTATCAACTAAAAGAACATTATGAACAAATATTTCACTATTCTTAACAACATTTCCTACTCCAATTGTTTTGACTTTCATATCATCTCCAAATGTCACTTTTCCACTTGATTTTAACTTGAGTTTAACGAATTGTGATAGATCACCAGTCATGTGTTTTGAACATCCACTATCTATGAACCACTTTGATTCCTTCATGATGTTCTCCACATTCACCTACACAAGAATTAAAAAGATTTGGTACCCTTTAATTTTTGGGTCTTTGATAGTCAGTGTCATGTTTAACTAACCACATGTTTTTCATGCCTCTTTTTATGTTTTTCCTCACATAAGAATCATATTTCATGTGACTTTTTTGACAACAAAAACTACACATAACAGAGGGGTCATTGCATGAATTGGTTTAATAAATCTTACTCCTCTTTTTCTATCAATTGTGAATTCATTTGCACTAAAAGTTAACTTTCTTTCATAGGCATCAAAATGAGGTTTCAATTCATTTCTTGGAAAACAATTTTGTTTCTTGTGTTGAAGAAACTCATTTAGGCTATCCATTCTCCTTTTCAAATCACATTGTTTTTTTTAAGCATTTCACAAAGACTTAACTTTCTATCAAGCTCACATTGCAGATCCATTTTAGCTCTTATCAAACAATCATTATTAACTTTCAGCTTTTTGTTTTCTTAAAACAGATTTGCATTATCTTGTAAAAAAAAGTAATTTTCTGTTTTAACTCCTTGTTTCTAGCATAAGACTCTTTCAAGCTATCATGCAGTTTTTCAACAAATGATTCATGATCATCATCATCTTCATCATCACTTTCAAGTTGAGAGTCACAAGATGTTACCTTATTATCTTCAATTGCCATGAAAGCAATTTGTGCAGATTCTTCTTCCTCTTCAATTTCACCTTCCGAATTGCACTCATTCCAAGTGATTTGGAAGTTGTTGAATCTCGACTTCCTTTCATTCCTTCCTCTTTTCTTCTTCTTCATTGGACATTCATTTGCATAATGTCCAAGCTGACCGCATTCAAAGCATTTGTCCCCTTTCTTTTTGTTTGCATCTTGTCTTCTTATGTATTTTGTGTGGAGGAATTGGTTGGAGTTTTGATTGCTAGGTCCTCCTTTTCTGAATCTCCTCTTGTTGAGGATTCTTTTGAAGCTTTTCGTGATAAGAGCAAGATCAGTGTCATCCCCATCCATTTCTTCATCATCCAATGAAGCCAAGTCATCCTCATCTTGAGATGCTTTTAGAGCAATGCTTTTTTTTGCCCTTGCATCTTCTTCATCTTGCACTTTGTTTTTGAGTTGCAATTCATAAGATGTTAGAGAGTTTATAAGAGATTCAATGGACATAGAATTCAAGTCCTTTACTTCTTCAATGGCAGTCACTTTACTCTCCCATTCTTTAGGTAAAGCATTCAAAATTTTTCTATTTTTCTCTCCTAATGTGTATTTCTTATCCAACACTTCTAAATCCTTAATGAAATCATTAAATTTACAATACATTTTATCAATATTTTCATGAGATTCCATTTTAAATGATTCATACTTAGTGACCAAAATAGATTTCTTTTATTCCCTAACATCTTCACTCCTTTCATGAATTTCCCTCACTTTATCCCAAATTTCTTTGGCTGACTTACAACCTTTAACTCTAATAGATTCATTTGAATCTAAAGCACTATATAAGACATTCATAACTTTAGCATTTGAAGTGAGATTAGCTCTATTTCATGAGTTAATTCATCTCTGGTTTTTGGTCAAGTAACATGAGTAATAGCATCTTCTATAGTGGTAGTATATGGACCTTCATTAACAATGAACCACAAATCAATATCAATTGATTGCAATAAAATAATCATTCGTTCCTTCCAACTTGCATAGTGTGATCCATTAAACATTGGTGGTCTAATTATCGATTGTCCTTCTAAAAATATAGCATTGTTGGTTGTCATCTTTACTCTAAGTGGTTAAACTTGATCCTAGAGACCAAACTCTGATACCAATTGTAAGGCCCAAAGACAACCTAAGAGGGGGTGAATTAGGTTGAATAGAATTAATCAAGTTATGATATCCTTTTTTTTAACAAGAAATTTAGCCTATTATACAATAAATTTATCAAGGAAGGAACAATAGTATTCAAGAAAGGTAGAAGATATAAACAATATAAGAATTGTAAAATAAGCTGTAAAAGAGATGAGAATATGCAAACCAAATGTTTACCAAACTTTTCTTGAACTTGAAGACCAATTCTTGACAAAAGCTATTTCAAGTTGATGAATTACAGCCAATATTGTGTACAATGGAAGGCTCACTTCCTCCTTGCCTCAAGCAGCACTCGGTCAATTTAGGAAGTTTTACAATTACTTCGGATAATCCTCTCAAAACTATACTATTGAAGAATTCAATCACAAGTGAAAAGCTTACATACCAACTCATACTTCAAGAACTACAAATCTTGCTTGGAGAGTATTTTCTAACCAAAATCACTCTTAAAAACTTGTATTCTAAGTGTACAAAAAGTTATCTATTTTGTTCAAACAAAGGACTATTTAAAGGGGATAAAAAGAGCATAATTAAAGCTGTCAACGGATAGAAGAAAACCGAAGAGTCAACTAGCTGTTGGAGGTATCGGACGTCCAGTACAATGTTTTGCATCCGATCCCATCATCCAAAATGCTGTCTTAATGTTTATCAGACAGTCCGATGCGTTTTCTGCGTCCAGTGTAGTCTACGTCCGACATTGGTTAGAGAGCTCGAAATATTTCTTGAATTCGATCGAACGTCCGGTGAAGATGATATGCATCCGATATAAGTGTCCAATACTCCCCTATCTATCGGACGTCCAGTACTTAGGTTTGAGTATCCTATGGTGGTTCTTTTGAGAGTTTTCAACCTTTATCAGACGTTTGATATAAGTTATCGAGCGTCCAATAGAGTTGAGTTTGCTTTGCATCTTTTTGATTGAATCTTTCATTGTTGCCATTTGCACCAGTGATCTGAGTTATCATATTTCTCAATTGGAGAACATTAGTTTGAATTATCCAATTGTTTTTTAATTATCAAAATCCGGAATCACGATTTACAACATTCAAAAATCAGAAATCCTAGCCTAATTCACAGCTGAACCGCTAGTCAGGGTCCCCTCAAACGGGTCCTTAAATGGTTTCTCCTCCGAGAGCTCCTTCTCAAACGGCTCTTCATTCCCTAGATCCTCCTCCAAGGGCTCCTCACGAGCCACGCTCTCAACGCTCTCCTTTACCTCCTCAATAAGCCCGATAGCGTCTGCCAGAATGCCAGAAACCTAATTCCGGACCTCGTCGACTATCCTAGTTAGTCAAGCCCTAACCCTCCGGACATAGACATGATAGGCTCTAGCCCGACCTAGTGAAATCGTCGAGACTATTTCAAGCACCTAGATACTCGCGTCACGAGTCTCCACTGTGGCCCTCAGATCCCCAATCTCCCTACGGTGAGCCCTATTGGCGTGTAACAACTCTCGACGCTCATCATCAACAGACCAAATCAAGTCATTAGGATAGGTGTAGGTCTCCCTACACTCACATCTCAGAAAACGACTCGCAGTAGAATATCGCGTGTGGGGTCCACCACTCGTTACTTGGTATCGGATAGACCTACGAAATTCTACATATCCATTGGCCTCGCCATCATTAGCCCCATGGACGTTAGCCCCGTTAGCACCATTAGCACCATTTCCATTCCCCATCTTACAAAACAAAGATAAACCCCAAGTTAGGAATTTAGAGTCCACTAATTCACTTTAAATATCACACTTAAAACATAACAAAACTATCTCAACTCTACATTCAAGAACAAGGTCCTTAAAATACCCCAAATAGATCTCTATCCTACGCTCTAATACCAACTGTGACACCCTCATCTCCCTCTAGGGCGAACCCAAGAGTATCGGAGGAACGCCTGCTCAACTCTCGCTAGGACTCACTACGAAAATCAAATATAAATACAATTATTCATTCTTAAAGCCATAATCAAAATCTATCAAAATCACTAGTTCAACTTCCAAGAGTATAAGCCTAGAAATTTTATCAAAATTACAATAATATTAACTCTAAGTACAATAATCTATAAAGTTCACAAATAATTTCAATCTTATACAAAAGTGTAGAAATCCTACAAAAAAAAGTAAATTCCTCAATTTATGAACTCCACTTCAAGACCTGTTAAGAAAAACAAAACTTACGGGATAAGCAAAACCCAGTGAGGTCAAGAGAAACATGCATAGGCAAGACGAAGCGGAAAATAAGTAAGTAAAGTAATAAAGAGAGCAGAACAGTCAATTTAGCAATAAAACATTTAAATAGCACAAATTGAAGGATACAGTTGGCCAACTCCACATTTTTGTAATTTCTGCAATTACCTTTTTCATTTCACAAGCATCAATTTCAGGTCACATGTTGACACTTCATCAATCACTGACTCTTATAGTCCATATTCACCACTTTATCCCTCTCCCATCTATTTATACCCCCTTGACCGGATCCAAACTCTAAAATTTTAAACAGTGGTTGGCAGTACCCACTATAAGTATACCATAGTCAGTGGATTTATTCCAACCAACGTAACTAAACAGGAATAACTCATGGTTCACCCATCCCTCACCCTAGCCCCTATTGTCGGATGAGGTGAATGGATTCCCAATGTAGTTCGGGCGTCCCCACAGTTATAAGTATAAACAGGTAGTTCAAGCAATCAAGCAATTAACAATTCAAGTAGTTGAGCTTATTTAGAGGCAGATCAAATAAGGTGAGCGCGGTAAAGTACATGCTCACCGAGGCACACTAGTATGCTTTTCAAATCAATTGCAGACAGTAAAGCAGAAATAAACGAGCACTTGAACACTCACCTATACAATTAGTCAAGCATGTAAGTGAGATGATTAAGTTTCGGCAAGTGGGTCAACTTCAGCAACCTCTTGGTCACTTGAGCCAAAACGGAACTATCACACTCAATCCAAGTAGCTAAAACTCAAAATTTAACCGAACTATGCAAGTTCACCAAAGTCACTCAACCACAGTCTTTTTCTCAAGCCATAACTCACTTAATATACATCAAAATTGGACAAGAATTAAAGTTATGGAAACTAGATTCAATACTCTAAAAATCACTAGAAGATTTCGCTTGGAGATTCATTGAGCAAGATGGGCTAACATAAGCTGGAAAATCCAGTAGAGAATAAAAGACAGGAAATCAGGCTGTGAAATCAGCCATTTTTATGAATTTTATGGTATTGATAGGAGAAGAACTAGTGTGTGAGTCTTATACTGTTAGAAAGCTTGTGAAGTCTAGTTTCAAATGCCACTGACGGCGCTCGATTTCGACTCCTGAGCAACGAATTACAGCCAATAGAAGGACAGGAGTTTACATTGGCTGACGGCCAGATTTCTAGATTTGAAGAGCTATTTTTGGGACAAAATTTGGGTACCAAAATGCCACTGAAAATTTACCAATTTTTGTACACTCAAACCTCACTAGTGAACTAAGTGTATACCAAAATTGAGCCTAAAATTCACATGGGAAGATAACTTTTTAGATGGCCAAAGTTTGTATAAAATTTTGAAACTAAGCTGCCAGGTTTTCTTTCTTTGATTTGCATACATTTTGTTCAACCAAATCAGCCCCAAATCACTCAAATTTTGATACAAAAACTCTAGCAACATTCCTTTAACAAATGGGAGGAAAATGGTAGTAAAAATTGAAATCAAAATGCTTCAAAAATAGGGCAACAGTTCGGCAAAGTGCGAAGAGGTGAAATTTCTAGATTTTTAACCCAACATTTAAGAATATTTGACACACCAAATGAACTCACATTTGCAAATCATTTTACCCACACATAGTGCAGCATTTAGGCTTTCAAAAAAACCCAAGGAATCCATGAAAATAGAAGTCCATAACTGAGCTAGAAAAATAGAAAATTGGACCGATAGCATTAAAGAAAAATTTTCAGGTTTGGTTCTCCACTTTTCACAAGCTTATACCAACTTTTGATGCACTAAAATACTCATTTTTGCAAGGGGGTCTAGCCCTCATCTAGGCCATCATTTTAGCAGTAAATAACCATAAGAAAATCAAGAAAATTTTGGAGCTAAAACAGGGCAAAACAACCCAAAAGAAAACTGGCAGTCTAGGCATGCAAAATTTCAGATTTTTAAGCTTTCTTTCTCATCTATCTTGCAACATCAAACAAAGCTATTTTTACATGAAATTTCTCCCATACATAGGCCATCAAGTGAGTATCAAAATCAGGAAGAGAAACATGGAATCATTGAGCTAAAATTAGAGGAAGGAAAGCTGCAAGAAAACTGGCCCTCAAGCTCTTTCTCTCGGCTCCTCTATTTCTTTTCCTTCTTCCATTTTTACCAACAAATCTCGCACACACACATATTAGATCAACAAAAGCCTCAAGTTCATACATGGTGGGATTTCATAGAGCCCACTTTCATCCAACAACAACAAAATCCATCACAAAGAGTTACAAGCTCTCTTAGCCAAGAAAATGAAACAAAAGAGCAAAATCTTTGGTGTCTAGCAAGTTTACCTCAAACTCAAACAAGAAACTTAGTTAATGGTGAAGAAATAGCTCACAATACCCCTCAATCATTAAGCTTCATAGTTGGCTGTCCTCTCTCCAAGGTGGTCCGAAACTTCACCAAGAAAGACTAGCAAGATCTTCAAGCTTTTTGGTTGCTACAATGGAGGTTTGTGGTTATTTCTTGAAGATGAAGTGAAGGGGAAGAGAGGGGGAGAGGTTCACCTGCAAGAGGGAGAGGAAGAGAGTGATTTTTTGCTTTGTTGACTTTTGGGGTTTTGTTAGGAAAAGGAGGGAAATGAAAGAAAGACTACCGATTTGACATAAAGCCACTTTTTGTCGTGTCAGGGTCGATTCACGCAATGTGACTCTACGATCCCGGTTTTTCTCATTTATATATCCCAAATATATATTTTAACATTCAAAACTTATGTCTAGTGGTCAACTCTAGGCTCGAGTGTGAAATTTAAACATTCAAATAATTAAATCAAGAACATAATTTAAATGTGCACAATACATTTTAAAACTTTTCGTGCGATGCAACTGACATACGAAAATCAAATAATTCAAACTAAAATAATTTTATGAAAATATGGGATTTTGTAATTTATAATTAAATTGATGGTATGGGACCTCACGGTTCACTGACTCCTTGCTTGGGTATACTCGAGTATTACCAATTTACTTGTTTTGATGAGCGGGACGGTTAGGGGGCTGAAATGGTGGAAGGAGATGGTTGACAAGTGTGGTTCTACAGACTTGCTCTTGTTATGTTGACGGAGTGTCAACTCAACTGGAAATCTTGATCAAGCAGTGGACTAACTCGTGAGAGCTCCTGTATCCTTTCTTGATTGTGTAATTAATTTCCTTATTTTGCGTTCTTGTCTGAAAGTTCTGGTTACTTATCTTGCTCAATGAAAGTGTATATTCTTTGATCTTGCATGCTTGCATGTTTTTTTCTTGGTCTCACTGAGCGTTTGCTTACCCCTTTAAGTTTGTTTTCCTTAACAGGGCAGCGAGGTGAAGGATTAGTGGCAGTACTAATTGTGATTAATCTTTTGTTTAATTATGATATCTTTTGTATATTGACAAGTATTTAGTAAATGCAAATTGTACTCGGGATGTATTTGTGAGGACCTGTACCACCATTTCAATTTTATTTTCTTAATTTCTATGTCATTTTATTTCATTTTATTTTATTTTTTTAAAAAATTCATGTCATTTGTATCGACACGAAAAATTTTAAAATTTATACTGCCTGAGTGTTTAAATTCTTTCTTTTATTGTACTGCATGAGTGTTTATATTTCACGTTTGAGTCGAGTGTCGACCATTAGACATAAGTTGAGAGTGTCAAATAATGTGTTCGAAGTATATAAGTGGGAGAAATCGGAGTTGTCAGTGTCGTGTTACACTATTCCTAGTTGACTTCCCGACGTGACATAAAGTCATTTCTGCGTTATGTCAAAACATTGTCATTCCATCAATTCAAGACCATTTGCAAGACACACTCTCTCTCTCCTCTCCCAAGTTCATTTCGCCGGTCTTCTTCTTCTCCTTTAGCTCTCAAGAAACCATTTTTACTTCTTGCAAAATTTGGTCAAGAAGCTTGCTTGATCTTCCACTCTTTCACTTGCAACTTGGAGTTCATCTACTCTTGAGGAAGCTGAGCTTAGGAGGGGAAAAATTGGTGGGTTTTGAGACTTCTAGACAACTTCATCTTGAAGATTTTGTTCTTGAAAGAAGAGGTACTTTGCTTCCTCTAAATCTTGTTTTTTTGGTTACCCATCATGTGAGTTGAAGCATCATTTACTCATTAATCTCATTCTTGATGTTTTGAGTTGTTTTGAGTGGGCTCTTGGACTCCCACTAGAGTTATTTGTGGCTGTGGTTGATGTTGTTGTTGTGTTATGTTGATGGATTTTAGTTTAGTTTTGGTGTTTACAAGTTAAGAAGAAAATCTAATGAAGATGGGTTTTGCTGTCCGAATTTTCTTGGAGATTTTTTCCCTGTTTTACCCCAAAATTTTCGTGGCTTTTTTATGCTAAAATGGTTGATATATGTTGGGCTTTGTGTGTGTAAATTTTCTACCAAAAATCCCTCCATTTGGTTGTGTTAAAGTTGAGTGAAGTGAAGACAGCAAATCTGGAAATTTTTCTGTCTAAAATGCTCTCCATTTGTGCTACTGTTTTGGCACCATTTTTGTCAAAATTTTTCATGCAATTTGATCACAATTTACTCAAGAATCATTGTTGGGAACTTGGCTTCAAATGTGGGAAAAATGGAGGTAGTTTTCTGCTAGATTGAATTTCTAAAAGAAAAGATTGAATGTTGGTAGTTTGTTGTGCCAAAACA
This sequence comes from Gardenia jasminoides, assembly GCA_013103745.1. Lineage (NCBI taxonomy): Eukaryota > Viridiplantae > Streptophyta > Magnoliopsida > Gentianales > Rubiaceae > Gardenia > Gardenia jasminoides. Next base: position 7,687,562 of record CM023097.1, on the reverse strand, counting down.
GGGGGCCTGTTTGTCACCCTTAAACTCCTACTTTTCATGAGAATTTTTGGCTGTAATTTGGTACAAGCCTAGTCTATATAGTGAAGATTAAGTGTAGAAAATTTGGTAATTTTTTCATGAATTTTTGTTGGCCAAATGAAGCATGAAGTTTCACCTTGCAATCTGGAAAACGGACTGTCAGGCCAGCTTTCTGTGCTCTGTTCAAATAGCTATAATTCCTTGCTCGGGAGTCAAAATCAGGCACCGTCAGTGGCGTTTGAAACTAGACTTCAAGGGCTTTGCAATGGTATAAAATTTGTGTGCTAGTTCATTTTCTACAAGTCACAAAAATTCTGGAAAGTTGACTGATTTTGCAAACTGATAACACTATGCTTTGACAACTGCTGAATCTTGCAGCTTCATTTGACTTATCTTGTAAAATGAATTTGAAAGCAAAGTCTTCTAATGATTTTTAGTACGTTGAGTCTAGTTTCTAACGCCTTAAACCATGTCCATTTTTGACATGTATAGCTCTAGTTATGGGTTGAGTGAGAAATTGTGACATGATCTGTCTTGGTAGAATCGAAGTGTGATGGATTTAGGTTTGGATTCTAGTTAGAATGGATAGTTTATGACAACTATATTTTGCTCAGGTGATCAAGGCGACTTCTAGAGTGACTCGATTTCAAAAATCTAAACTTGCTCTTACTTATTGGTGAGTGTTCCAATCCGTTTTAAATCAAATATTTTACTACTATTTGAAAATGACTTGTGAAATAATTTACTCAACTCATATTTGCAAAGAAATGATTTACCACTATTTTCAAGTAAAATGCTTTTACAAGTGAAATAATTTATGAAGGATTTGTGAGTGTTCCTTGTTGCTAGTTGTGCTTAAATGTTTCCATGATTTGAATGGATGGTTAATTGATTGATTGGGTTTGTTTAAATATATATACTAGTGCTTCTATGCAAAGTGAACTTTAATTGTTAATGTCGATCGTTATAAGTGAGTGCTTGGATTGGTATTTTACTTATCTTGATTTGAAAGTATTTTATTACTAAATGTGTTCTATTAAACTATTGCGTTTTGTTTTAAATAAAACTTGTTCCTCCTTTCTAACGAGGCTTGAGGAAAAGAGGCCGACGTCAGGAGTCCCTCACTCCCGAAGAGGAGTGTATACTTATTGCACTCTCTTAAGGGGCTTGAAGGTTGAAATTGATTGTCAGTTGTCTCTCGCTTCCAAAAATGGTTGATAGCTATTTATCATTACTTGAATTACTTGTGCATCACTGTAGGCCATGTGTACTCTAGCACATTGGCGGAACAAGGCCTTTCCCCCTTCATTACCGGCCTATTCGAGCCAGAAGCGGATTCGGTCGGGTAGGTTGGTAACCTAGGGCACTGTACAGTGTACTCATGTGAGGACCCAGGTTTTATTTTCTCACCATAATTAGTTGTTTAATTTCAACGGCCTATTTTGAAAACCCTAATTTTTGATAAAAACACTAATTTGAGTATGGAAAACCCTCATTTGACTTTTTATGCTTTCGTTTTGAAAATAAATCGAAGTTTTATGATTAACCACGAGTTCTGATTTCTTTGATTTTCTTTGCTTGAGTTAATGCAAAGCTGGTGATTAGGAATGGTAGGTGATTAGTGGCCTAATTAGGTGTGATTAAGCTTGAATGGAATAAGATGAGTTAAGTGTTTATGGAGTAAATTGATAGGAATGGAAATGGTTTGGGCAAATGTGGAAATAAGCAAAGTTGGGGGCTATTGTGTGGCTTGAGAAAGTTGACCATTTGACCAAGAGTAGAGTAAATTCTTGAAGCTTCTCATTAGCTCATTTTAAGAGCTTTGACTGAAAACAAGAGAGAAAGGAGGAAAGAAAACCGAGAAGAGAAGAGAGAAAAGAGAAAGGAGAAAAAAAAGAAAGGAAAATTTGGGAAAATTCTTGAATTCAACCACTCAACCTTGAATTGAAGCTAGAAGGTGGTGGAGGTTGCCATTGGAAGCTTGGAATTTGCACTCAAGAATATCCCTAGAAAGGTTTCTTCTATTGTTCTATAAGCTGAAATTTTTAATGGATTATAAACTAGTTGGATTTGATGATTCTTATGGCTTGATTCATGCTTATACTTAGCTTGTGAAGTGATTTTATGGATTGATTCGATTGATTCTTATGTGTTTTGCCTAACCATGAAATGAGCTAGGGTTAGTTGGGGTTTGATTGAATTGAAGATTTTATCGTGAATTGGTTGCTGTTATGGTTTCCTTCACGTTTGATTGTATCATGGTTGATGAATGTTTGGTGTAAAGGGGCTTGTTTCAAGCCTAGGAAAACCGGCCAGCCTAGGCTAGGGTTAGGGTTAGTTTCTTGGTTGTGCTGGACTTTTGATGATGAGCGTTAGATGTTGATGAAATGCATCGCATCGATTTTGGTGAACAAGAAGCACATTAGGTGGATTTGTGATGTACTAATGATCGCCTAGGTGAATGTGTGTGTAGGTGTGTGTGCGTGCAGGTGTGTGAGTGTGTGTGTGTGTGTCGAGTGTACATGGTGCTGCAATTACCTCTTTGTTGTTGCATTGAGCGTGCGTTTTGGTCAAATGGACGTGTACGGGCACAAAACAGCAAAACAGGGCAGCCCCTGACAGCCACTTTGGCTTCATTTTCCGCATTGATACCTTGTGATTTGATTTTTGGCCAAAACACGAAAGTTATAGCCTGTCATTCTAGCTTTCCAACGCCACTGGAATTTCACGATTTCGATTTGTGAGCGCTGAGTTATGCCCGTTTGAAGTTGGCCTGTCGAACATTCTGACGGTGAAACTTCTGAGACTGTTTTCTGCGTTTTTGACCTTAAACGAGACAATCTGGGCAAAATCTTCCTTCATGAAAGTTGTATCTCGTTCTCTTAGCTTCGAAACGGCACCTCGTACGTCCTAATCCGATACTCGTAGCTCGAGTTATGAGCGATGACGTACAGGGTGCCAAAACTGTTTTTCTGCACCTTCACTGTGTGTTTTCCGTTCTCGTTTTGTACTTGCCCGTTTTTCGTCTAACGCCCGTGCATGTGCTTCTTTTGTTATATTAAAGTGTTTATATGCATTTCTTGGGAGTTCATGCATCGAGTATTTGTACGTTGCATCAATGCACGGTTGAAATGGATTTTCCCAAAATTGTTGAACTTTGAACTTCGATCGAAAAGTAAATTGCTTGCACTTCCATCGCCGGTGATCCAGGGCGTTGAAGAACGTTTAGCTCCTGCATTTCTTGCTTGTTCAACTGTGGTGAGTGTCCAAGTGCATGTAAATAAATTGAAAGCATGCTTGTGTGCTCGGTGGCGTGTACTTTATCGCTCACCTTCTTGAACCTTGCTAAGGAATTACTTGTTTAGAATGTTCAATTAATGATTGTTTGCAATGTTATTTGAATGTTTATTTACAAGCTGTGGGAATGCCCCACACCCCGGGGATCCGTTCACCTTGTCCGACAGCGGGGGGGCTGGGGCAAGGGATAGGTGAACCGTGGTTACCATTTCAAGTACGTCGGTTGGAATGAGTCCACCGACTTGGCATACTCATAGTGGGTTGCCATACACTAAATTCGGAGTTCGGGCCCAACAGGGTTGAAAGCACGGAGAGAGGAGTAAGTGGTGAATATGGGGAGTGAAAGCGGTTGTGGTGTCAACATATATCCGATATCGATACTTGGGAAGCGGAGCGGCAAGCTGTATCCTTTAAATTGTATGGTTTAAATGCTTTGTTGCAAGATTTATTGGTTGGCCCTTTTACTGTTTAATAATTTAGTTAACAGCTTTTAAATGCATGTGCATGTTCTCTTGGCCTCAACGGCGTTAGCTCACTAATTGTTTTCAACTGGGTTTGAGGTGGAGGCATCGAGGGAAGTTAGTACTTTATAGGATTTCCTCTTTTTTGTATAAGATTGAAATTAATGGATGAGTTTGATGGTTTGTGGTATTTTGGAGTTATTATCAACGTAATTTTGATGAAGCTTTTGGGGTTTGTATTTTGTAAGAGTTTATTAGAAATTTTAATATCTTATGTTGATGACTTTCTGAATGAGCGTTTGGTTTATTATTTGGGAATTTGGAGTGAGTCCAGAGGGCGAAGCGATCAGTGATACCCTTGGGTTCGCTTGGGAGAGGTGGGGCTATTACATGGTATCGAGCTTAGGCTTCAAATCCTTGTAGTGTATCCTAGACTAGATGTTTAGGGTGCGGTGTGGGATTAGTTGAAAGTTAAGTGAAAAGATTACAGCCTTTTTGGTTAAGACTTGTATCATAAATGGATGATTTGGAAAAAAATGTTGAACTATATATGATTAAGGTTTGATTTGTGATTAGAAGATTTCAGATGGTATGTCGGGCAAAAATGAGGGATTGAGTTAATTTACACTTTGGGATGATGCCATTGATCTTCTTGAGGAAGTAGTCGAGGTGGTCGAGGTGGAAGTCGGGAGAAGGGTTGACTCCGAGGACCCCTCAAGAAGAGCCGCAGAGGGAGTCTCGGACTAGTGGCTCGGCCGAACTAGAGTAGGAATGTAATCTTTGGTTTTGTTTTGTATAAGGACTAGTTAGGGGCGAGGCTTGTAAGGCACTGCGGACTTGACATGACTTGCATGATGGTCATATTTTGCTCGTGTGTCTTTTTGTTGCGATGTGTACTATTTTGAAAATGCCCATGACTTGTTGACCGCTTGTAACTTTTGAATATGTGAATATATGACTCATGGCTTGTTGACCACTTGTTGGCGTGTATGTTGGCCATTGCGTTTTTTTAAAAAAAATTTGCATTTCCTCTATGTAATGCCGTTCCGCTTGCATTGAAACTAGTTAAGACATGGAAGTCCAAGGTCGAGGGGCGAGGCCGAGGGACGGGCGTGGCGTAAACAACCGCAAACCCTCCGTGAGTGCTCGGTCATGGAAGTGGGACGAAGGGAACCGAGTGGTGAGCATGTGGACGGATGCTACCCCTCAATAAGATGACTGAAATCCTTGGCGTGCCTGATAATCAAGGTCCCGGTCAGCAAAATCAACCCATAGGCCGATCCGGAGATGACAAAGCCTTAGAAGCGTTTCTTAAGTTTGCTCCATAAAGTTTTTGGGAGGGCAGATATTGATGTGGCGGAAAACTGGTTTGAACGGATGACCGACATTTTCTTTGTCTTGACCTACAGAAGAGAGCGAGTGCTATTCACTTTCCAATGAGGGCCAGCTAGGTCATGGTGGAATGTTATTAGGGCTAAATGGGAAGAGAGCAGACCAGTGGACTTGGGCAAATTTCAAGCGAGAATTTGATGAGAAATTCTTGCCTCACTGATCCGAGAGAAAAGGAGGATGATTTTATTAGACTAAGACAAGGATCGATGAGTGTGGTGATTACGAGACCAATTTACAAAGCTCTCAAAGTTTGCCCCAATTAGTGGTTACCGATCGAGCAGGATTAGGCGATTTGTGCAAGGATTAAATGTGGAGATCCGTGAGGCGTTAGGCAACGCAAATTAATACTTTTACCTGAGCTTTAGAGAAAGCCCAGAGAGTGCTAGGCAACAAGTGAAGGCTTTTCATGCCAAAAGAGAAATGCTCAAAGTAGTAGTGAAATAGGATCGGTGATAAAGATATGCCAACCTCTAAGCTAGGAAGGGGCACAGGCGGAGTAAGGACTACCGGAGCGTCGATGGGACCTTTGTCTATGGAAGCTTCGTGGGCGTGGTCAATCCTCGAATACCTCACAAGCGGTTCTAATGCGGTCTCGACCCCACAAGTGGGATGTGGATATTGTGGTAAGCCCAATCATATGGAGAGTGATTGTTGGAAGAAAGCTGGAAAATGTCTAAGATGTGGGAGCACAGATCATAAAGTCATCAATTGTCCGATGTCGCGTGAAGGTGAGGGATTGCAACAATCTTCTAGGCCGGCATCTAAACAGTCGAGTGTAGGGGATAACCGTTCGAGAGCGCCTGCCAGGGTCTATGCTATGGACCGACATCAAACCCCTAACCTTACAGAGGGCATCGAGGGTATGATCCCTAACCTAGTAGAGTTTTCATTGATCTTGATTTCATAAACTCCGTAGACACAAATCGTGAGGTGGGGTGGCGGTGAAATCTATTAGAATACCCTACAAATTGGAAGTGAAAGCGTTATGAGTGCAAGGTATGAATTTCGAGGACGAAATTCTCATAAGGAGGGGAGGTTGTGAGGACCCAGGTTTTATTTTCTCACCATAATTAGTTGTTTAATTTCAACGGCCTATTTTGAAAACCCTAATTTTTGATAAAAACACTAATTTGAGTATGGAAAACCCTCATTTGACTTTTTATGCTTTCGTTTTGAAAATAAATCGAAGTTTTATGATTAACCACGAGTTTACGATTTCTTTGATTTTGCGCGAGTTAATGCACGCTTAAGCGCGGTGATTAGGAATGGTAGGTGATTAGTGGCCTAATTAGGTGTGATTAAGCTTGAATGGAATAAGATGAGTTAAGTGTTTATGGAGTAAATTGATAGGAATGGAAATGGTTTGGGCAAATGTGGAAATAAGCAAAGTTGGGGAGCTATTGTGGCTTTGAGAAAGTTGACCATTTGACCAAGAGTAGAGTAAATTCTTGAAGCTTCTCATTAGCTCATTTAAGAGCTTTTGGCGGCTGAAAACAAGAGAGAAAGGAGGAAAGAAAACCGTGAAGAAGAGAAGAGAGAAGAGAGGAAAAAAGAGAAAAGAAAGGAAAATTTGGGGAAAATTCTTGGAATTCAACCACTCAACCTTGAATTGAAGCTAGAAGGTGGTGAGTGCCATTGGAAGCTTGGAATTTGCACTCAAGAATATCCCTAGAAAGGTTTCTTCTATTGTTCTATAAGCTGAAATTTTTAATGGATTATAAACTAGTTGGATTTGATGATTCTTATGGCTTGATTCATGCTTATACTTAGCTTGTGAAGTGATTTTATGGATTGATTCGATTGATTCTTATGTGTTTTGCCTAACCATGAAATGAGCTAGGGTTAGTTGGGGTTTGATTGAATTGAAGATTTTATCGTGAATTGGTTGCTGTTATGGTTTCCTTCACGTTTGATTGTATCATGGTTGATGAATGTTTGGTGTAAAGGGGCTTGTTTCAAGCCTAGGAAAACCGGCCAGCCTAGGCTAGGGTTAGGGTTAGTTTCTTGGTTATTGCTGGACTTTTCGATGATGAACGTTAGATGTTCGATGAAATGCATCGGCATCGATTTTGGTGAACAAGAAGCACATTAGGTGGATTTGTGATGTACTAATGATCGCCTAGGTGAATGTGTGTGTAGGTGTGTGTGTGCGTGCAGGTGTGTGAGTGTGTGTGTGTGTGTGTCGAGTGTACATGGTGCTGCAATTACCTCTTTGTTGTTGCATTCGAGTCGCTTGCGTGCGTTTTGGTCAAATGGGCGTAACGGGCACAAAACAGCAAAACAGGCAGCCCGACAGCCACTTTGGCTTCATTTTCCGCATTGATACCTTGTGATTTGATTTTTGGCCAAAACATGAAAGTTATAGCCTGTCATTCTAGCTTTCCAACGCCACTGGAATTTCACGATTTCGATTTGTGAGCGCTGAGTTATGCCCGTTTGAAGTTGGCCTGTCGAACATTCTGACGGTGAAACTTCTGAGACTGTTTTCTGCGTTTTTGACCTTAAACGAGACAATCTGGGCAAAATCTTCCTTCATGAAAGTTGTAGCTCGTTCTCTTAGCTTGAAGCGGCACCTCGACGTCCCTAATCCGATACTCGTAGCTCGAGTTATGAGCGATGACGTACAGGGTGCCAAAACTGTTTTTCTGCACCTTCACTGTGTGTTTTCCGTTCTCGTTTTGTACTTGCCCGTTTTTCGTCTAACGCCCGTGCATGTGCTTCTTTTGTTATATTAAAGTGTTTATATGCATTTCTTGGGAGTTCATGCATCGAGTATTTGTACGTTGCATCAATGCACGGTTGAAATGGATTTTTCCCAAAATTGTTGAACTTTTGAACTCGATCGAAAAGTAAATTGCTTGCACTTCCACGTCGCAGGTGATCCCGCTGGACGTTGAAGAACGCGTTAACTCCTGCATTTCTTGCTTGTTCAACTGTGGTGAGTGTCCAAGTGCATGTAAATAAATTGAAAGCATGCTTGTGTGCTCGGTGGCGTACTTTATCGCTCACCTTCTTGAACCGCTAAGGAATTACTGTTTAGAATGTTCAATTAATGATTGTTTGCAATGTTATTTGAATGTTTATTTACAATGGGAATGCCCCACACCCCACTGGGATCCGCTCACCTTGTCCGCAAATGGGCTGGGGCAAGGGATAGGTGAACCGTGGGTTACCATTTCAAGCATCGCCGGTTGGAATGAGTCCACCGACTTGGCATACCTCATAGTGGTTGCCATACACTAAATTTCGGAGTTCGGGCCCGGCAAGGTTGAAAGCAGACGGAGAGGGAGTAAGTGGTGAATGTGGACTGTAAGTGAGTGGTTGACTGGTGTCAACATATATCCAAGATCGATACTTGGAAGCGGAGCGGCAACCTGTATCCTTTAAATTGTATGGTTTAAATGCTTTGTTGCAAGATTTATTGGTTGGCCCTTTTTTAATAATTTAGTTAACAGCTTTTAAATGCATGTGCATGTTCTCTTAGCCTCAGGCGTTAGCTCACCCCAATTTGTTTTCCCAATGGTTTGAGTGGAGGCACGTGAATCGAGGAAGTTAGTACTTTTATAGGATTTCCTCTTTTTGTATAAGATTGAAATTAATGGATGAGTTTGATGGTTTGTGGTATTTTGGAGTTATTATCAACGTAATTTTGACGAGCTTTTGGGGTTTGTATTTTGTAAGAGTTTATTAGAAATTTTAATATCTTATGTTGATGACTTTACGAATGAACGTTTGGTTTATTATTTGGGAATTTGGAGTGAGTCCCTAAGCAAAGAGTCCCGATACCCTTGGTTCCCTTGGGAGAGGTGGGGCTGTTACAACTCAAATATTACCACTGGGTGTTATAAGAAGGAGTAGGGGGCTGACTAATGGACAAGACGGACTGCAACTGCTCCCGGAGGACTCTGTATCCTTTCAATACTTGAACTAAATATGTTTACTGAATTATTGTTTACTTCGTGTTGTTTGTTAAATTAAGTGTTTATGGAATGATTGTTTAAGGACTTACTGTTTCTTGTATCCTCTTAAATGAAAAGATTCTTAAATACTTTCAATGTGAATGTTTGACCATGTTCTCGACTTACACATTATTCTTTTAAAGACTCAAATGTTTTACAAAATGATATTTAATTCAAATGTCCATGAATTTGATAAAACATGAATTTTCTTGTTTTCACTGGACATTCACTGAGCTTCTAACTCACCCCAAAATATTTTATTTTCCCCACAGGGCTTGAGACAAAGAAAAGCATGTGTTGTGATCTTTCTTAGTGTGATTGGCTGGATTATTTCTTGTACCATTTGTAATCATGGATTGTTGGACTTTTGGTGTATTTGGACTAGATGGAAATGTAAATTAGCGGAATGTAAATTAGTGGAGTATCTGATATAAATATTTGAGATTGACATTGTCATTGGTCTGAGGACTGTATTTATTGAAATTCAAACTTTAATTTATTCGAGAATTGTAGTGAGTCTCGACGAGAGTTGGGCAGGCGGTCCACTGATACCCTAGGATACACCCTAGGGAGAGGTGGGGTCGTCATAGTATTTGTGACATTTGGATTGTAATAGAAGTAGGATTTGGAACTTTGTATAATTGTGGATAGTAGATGGTTTTATGAGATGGAACTTAGTTGGTTAAATCTAGTGACTTCACTTGACTCGCTAGTGAGTCCCAATGAGAGTTGGGCAGGCGGTCCACCAAACTCTTTGGTTTGTCTTAGGAGAAGGTGGAGTCGTCACATACAACCATAATGGGAATTTGTCTAACTATAAAATAACAATATTTATTTGGTCTAAACATATAGTACTAACTACTTTCCAAAAGAATGTGCTAATTTGGTGAACTTAACTGCATTAGAGCCAACATTATGATCATTAGGGACTCCCATTCTTGTCATTGAAGCTTGATTTACTCTTTCAATCACAGTTGGAATAGCCATCTATGACCATAACATGAATGAGGCTAAGATTGATTAAGCAAATACAATATTTTGTAAATGATATAGGAAACTAAGATTATGGTAAATTGGTGAACTTCATTGTGCTAGAGCCATAATTATAATTGTCACATACTCGATTCCTTTCAATTGAAGTTTGATTCATCACCCCATTAATGGTTGGAGTAGCCACCTACGACGGCACTGGAAATTAGTCTAAGATTAACTGAAAAATTAGTCTTTATTGAATGCTTTAGGATGCTTAATAGATTCAAAAAAAACTATGCATAATTGTTAAACTCAACTGTGCAAGAGCCATCATTTTGTTTAGCAAAAAATAGGTTCCTCATAAATAATACTTGATTTGGGTCTTGATTCATTGATCCATTCATAGACACCTACAACAAGAGTATGTTTTAAACTATGATTTGTTAACAATATTGGCATAAAAAATGTAAACTGTAATAGGTTAAAAAATAATCAGTTATTTGATTTAGCTAACCATATTAGAGTCAGCAGCTTGTCCATTAGAAACAGGAGTCTTTTTAATTGATGCCTGATTTATGCAGTGATCCATAGCCGGAGTAGCCACCTATAGCCAAAATTATAGTTAGAGTAGTTTAATATAGAAGTAAACATATTTCACCTATTAGTTTGTATTGATTAGAACCTTCCATCAAAATCCCAACCTTTGACAAGTGAAAAATGATTAAAAAAAGAGGGAACGTATACTAACCCTCTGAGATTGGCTAGAATCAATTGCTTGTGCCATTTTGTTGGCACCAAGTGCCTATCATTGAAATAGTCAACAAATACATGCATTTTAGTGGATAATTAATAAATCTAATGATTGAATTTGAAATAAGCAGTCAATTATGTTAATTAAAAGTGACAGATGTAGTGGGCCCTGCATTGGTAGATGTGGACAAGTTCTTGACACTATCTACAAGCTTTGGTCTTGATGACTCATATGTAAGCCTTCAACTTAGATTCTTTCCATCATCTAAAATTCACATTTTATAAAACCACTTTTAATATTAGTGACAAAGATCGACAAACCAAGAACTGTATGCGAATTTAAATGAGATACAATGTTCGGGAGAGAACTAACCGATGAACATGTTTCAAATGGATCTAATCCTAGATCCAATTGTACACCACCTTGCAGACTAATCTCAATAGCCGGTCCACCATGTGAATGTCGTGATTTTAGACCTTTTCCAGGCATCTAAAATTTTACATGTCAAACTCGTTAAGAGATGATTAGGCAAAAATAAGATGTAAAGGGCAAATGAAGATTGAAACACCGACATTCAACTAGAATTTTTTGATGAGTCTACTGCATAAAAAAAAATACAATTCATATCTGAAACTTTAAAAGTCAACGTACAAATTTTAATTTCAATCCAAACAATAAAATAAATGCAATACTGAATAATAAGAAGTTAACAAGTAAAATAGAATTGTTGTTCTTCAAAATAACACTTAATAGCTTCTCTCCTTAGTCCATCTCACTGTAGGAGCTAAAACTTGAACACTCTTCATCTTCACTACAGTAAGTGTCATTATCATCATCATTAATGAAATCATCCAAGACCGCTTCAGAATTGCAGCATGGTCTATGTTCCACAACATCAATGATCTCAGGTTCCAAATCAGTTCTATGTAACAATGAAATATCCTCCTCATCAATTCCGAACACAAGCACCCGAGCATTCAGTTTGTTGATAGACGATTGTCGAATTCGAGATGAAGTTGTTTCAGTAGCACATTCTCATCATCCGATCCAATAATGCTGGATCTCATAAATGCCGATGATGAACAACTTGGGCTACATACCAATCACCACCCAATTTAGTGTCCGGCACATAGAATACCTGTGTAGCTTGGCTTGCTAGGATATATGGCTCATTAACATACCAATGTTTCTTGAAATTAATGCTTGTAAAGAATTTATCACATTGAATATGCCTCGAATCAAACCAATCACACTTGAACAAAATTACACGATAACTTCTATATCTCAACTCAACCACTTCTTTCAGTACACCATAGAAATCAATAATATCATTATTGTGTTCCCCTTCAACTCTAACCCCAATATTTTGGGTTGTCCTATGATTATCTCTATCTTGGTTCAAGAACTTAACTCCATTAACCATACATCCAGAATAACTAGTGACGCGCAAGTTTGGTCCAAGTGCCAAAGATAGAAGCTTAGAAGATTCCATAAGAGTTCGATCCCTTTGCATCTTTTTCACATATACCAGAAAAATAAGAAGTTAGACAAATTATAGCAACCTTATACACTAAAGCAGGTAAATTCATGTACCATTTCCTTAAACCACAAGGGAAATTGTTCTATTTGCTTTCAAGAATATTTGACAAGTTGCCTTTTCTTAAATCTTCTTCATGTTCACTGCTAAAATATGACACATAATTAGCAACATATACATACATATTTTCTTCACCTAGAAATGTTTAGGAATGTCCAACAAGCCATCTACACATTTTATAAATCAATACTTATAGGAAAAATGGCTATACCTCCTCACAATTGTTCAACACATACCAATGAATGTAGTTAAGTTCATTCTTTTTCAGTGTTCCACCTTTAGGTGAACCAAACAGACGTATCCTATGTGAGAACACAGATAATCTACTAACAACTCAATTACCTCCATCAAAATATCTATCTTGTCTATTGAATTTTGTTTCGACATTGTCCAGAAATAGTGAAGAAAATGTCAGACTCTCATTCACAATGCATGTTTCTGCAATAGAGCCTTCAGGATGAGCTTTATTTTTCACGGTTCCTTTAAGATTTCCAAGATACCTACAAATAAAGAATATAACAGTTATTCCAAGTCCTGTGTGCATTTCCTGTAAAAGTTCTTTTACAAAAATCAACTGTTTAATAAGTTAGAAAGTTACCTTTCAAATGGGTACATTCATCTATTTTGGACTGGCCCCCCTAATCTAACTTGATTGGGTAAATGAACTGCAAGATATACTACGATGTCAAAAAAGGATGGAGGAAATATCATCTCTAGCTTACAAAGAATTAGGACAGTGTTCTCTTCTAATTTCTTGATATCCTCCAACTTAAGCTTTTTTGAACACAAATCCCGAAAAAAGTTAGGCACTTCACATACAAGTGTGTACACTTCTTTATTAAGATACCCACGCATTCCAATAGGGAGCATTCATTGTAGTAGGACATGGCAGTCATGACTCTTTAATCCTAAAATTTTACTCTCTTTAATATTGACACATCTTGATATGTTTGCTGCATATCCATCTGGATACTTCAATTGAGTTCAAAATTGACAAAAATTTTGCCTCTCTTTTGGGGACAACACATAGCTTGCAGGTGGCTTTTCAGATTTTCCATTATATTTTTTTTGCAATATTTTGATGCAACTCTTTTTGATGCCCTTGTCCTCCAAATCTAAATGAGCTTTATCTGTGTCCTTAGACTTTTTTAAGTTAAGAAAAGTCTCTATTAAATTGTCTAGCCAATTCTTTTCAGTATGCATAACATCTATATTATGTGGCAGCATAAGATGTTTCCAATACGAAAACTTATAAAAGATACTTTTCTTGCTCCAGTTTTGTTCTTCAGGAGCACGCTTTCTTTTTAATGTTTTAGGATTTTTTTCCAAGTTTAATATCCTTTATTACTTCTAATTGCTCCAGGATCTCCAAACCTGACAATTCCCTTGGCCTTGATCTTCGCACTGGCTTCCTATTGAAGTTTGATGAATACCTTCTCCATTTATGGTCTTCAGGCAAAAGGCGACGATGGCCCAAGTAACCTATTTTACTTCTTAATGATTGGAAGCAAGTTTGATCTTTACAACATGGGCATGCTAATTTTCCTTTGGTTATCCGACCGGATAAATCACCATATGCTGGAAAGTCACGTATGGTCCACATTAAAGCTGCATGCATCATGAAATATTGTCCACTTAAGGCATCATATGTTTGAATACCAGCAAATAACTCTAGTAGTTCCTCAATCAATGGCTGCAAGTACACATCAATATCCTTTCCTAGTGATCAAGGACCTGGAATCAGCAAAGATAATAAGAAATTTGACTCCTTTCTTGATTCCCAAGGTGGCATATTGTAGTTGATAAGTATCACGGGCCATATGCTATAAGTAGTACTCAAATTGCTGAAAGGATTGAAACCATCGTTGGACGATTACAAGTCGTACATGCGAGGATCTGAGCAAACCAAGGGTACTTATTGTCAAAGTCCTTCCAAGCTTTACCATCAGCTGGATTACTTAAACTCCCAACCTCTTCAACACGTTTTTCCTTGTGCCACCACATATGTGATGCTATTTTCCTTGACATGAAAAGTCTTTGCAGTCGAGGTTTTCGTGGAAAGTAACGAAGAACCTTATGTGGTATTTGCCTTTTCCCATTATTGATCTTCCATCTTGACTCCAAGCATTCTGGACACCAATCTCATCCTTCATACTCCTTTCTAAATAAAACACAGTTGTTCTTGCATGCGTGAATTGATTTGCACCACAGTCCAATGCCATCTAATAATTTTCTTGCATCATAATATGATGCTGGGAGTACATTTTCATCTGGAAGTACATCTTTAAATAACTCAAGTGCCATGGTGAAAGATTTATTACTTCATCTATTCAATGCCTTCAACTTTAGAAATTTGACAGTAAAGACAAGTAAAGAGTATCTTTTGCAACCAGGATACAATTTTCTTTTTGCATCTTTAAACAATCTATCAAATTTGTCCAATTCATCCTCATTAGTATTGACACATTCGTTAGTTGCCATTTCATTCAACTCCTGCTCAAGAAAAGTTCCACAGTGGAGGTCTTCTAAGATTTTTGCACCTATCATCACTTAATTCCCTATTACTAAATCTGGTTGTCCCTCGCACATCATAATCATCATCATCATCATAATTGTTCCATAAGTCTTCCCCGTGAAATCTCCAATAGGTGTATGTCAAGTCCATCCCCTTGTCCATCAAATAGTTCTTAACAACACGAAAAGTATGATAATGGACATTTCTACATGTTCTACAGGGACAACGAATCTTGGAATTGGATCCAGCATACCATTTTGCCATTGTTATAAATTTATCAAGTCCATCTCTATATTCTGTGCTCCATCTATCTTCTAAGTAGATCCAACTTTTATCCATTTCAAGCATTATATTTATGAGGGCCTTAAAAAATACCGATTTTATTTTAAAATGTCAAATATTGTTTATAATGTATTTATTCATTTAAAAATGAGTGAATATATGTTTAAAGTGATTATTTTCCAATATAGAGAATTTTATATGAATTGTTTGCCGGTGTGTGGTTTTGGCCAAAATTAGCGTTAAAAATTGTCCCGACGCGTGAATAGTGACTTGGACTTGAAATCGAGCATATGTAGTGATCTTATGGAAATATTATGAAGATTAGACAGTGTTGGAATGGAGTAAAAACAGTGTAAGTTAGATTGCCGCGTGTGACGCGACATAAAGTGCCAAAAAGCACTTTTTCCCTTAAATCATGGAAAAGCACTTTTTGGCACCATAAAGCTTGACTTTCTTGCAACCTTTAAGCTTCATTTTTGGCTGGCCATCTTGGAGTGAAGAGAGAGAGAGAGAGAGAGAGCCGAGAGCTCTAAGGGAGAGAGAGAGATATATAGTTGCTAGTTTTCTTCCTTTCTTCTTCCTTGTTCCTTTCAAGCTTCAAACCACCATTAAATCCCATTCTCCCCACCACTTCTTGCAGCTGAAGGAGAGAGAGGAGAGTGAAGGGCTGGACCGGTTTTGGAGGAAGAAAGAAAGGTGAGTTTTGTGGTTGACATCTTCTATTTCTTCTTCAACTAGAACCTTGAGTTTGTGAAGGTTTTTGGTGGCTTGAACTTTTCCCTCTATGGCAGCCGAACCAAGGAGAGAGATTGGGGAGTGAGTCCGAAATTTTGGAAGAAAAAGAAAGAAAAAGAAAAGCTTGGGGTGATTGTCTTGAGCTTGGGTTTGAGCTTGGTGATTGAAATTCTCAACAAATCTTGTAGATCGGGGCTAAGATCGAAGCTTGCAAGGCTTGGAAGCACTCTTGGAAGGAGGAAACTCATGAGATCCTCTTTGATCGTGTTGGATCGTGTTAGATTCAGAGGTATACGCCTTGAAACTCGTAGATATAGCTTTATTAGTGTTAAATAGTTTAGATCTGTGGTTGATATTGGTAAAATGATCTGATCTGCAAAGATGAAGTTGGGCTCTTGAAATCCCAACGTAGGTAGCGGACTTGAGGTGGCCTCTAGGTAGCGGACTTGAGGACCTGATTGTGGCCTTGAATGATATTTGTGAATTTGACATGATATGGTTAGAAATTAGGGTTTCAGTTGTTGAAAAAGTTTGAAGGAAAAGTGTATGTGATGGCCAAAACCATGCTTGGTAATTTTAATGTTTGATTTTGAAATGCTGTGAACGTTCTCGAAGAGTTTTCTTCTGAGAAAAAAACATGTATATTGTTTATTGTGAGTGTGTGTGTGTGAGGGAATGTTTGAAATTTTAAATGGTGAAAAGTGAAGTTTTTCATGAAATTCGAATGAAAAGTGCCGTTTAATTGAATTTGAGGGTTTTGCCATGTCTTGGTCAAATTCTAGAGATTTTGTATATAATGGCGTGGTATGAAGTGTTTTATGTTAATATGAAAGTTTTAACTAAAAGTGAATGTCGAACGTGTTGAGCAAAAAAGTGATTTTGAGGTGTGAGACCTCACTTAAGTGTTTTGTGAAAGAGAACGTGCTTATAGTGCCAGTGGGTATATCGGTGGGGTGCTCTTTTGAATTGATAACGTGATTTTCCAAAAGAATCTACTTGGAACATTGTACCATGTGAAATGAAAATCTTTCCTAGAGGGGATTTTAGGAAAAATGTTGATTGAAACTAAAAAAAGTGAAAACGAATTGTTTTAGTGAATGAGGGATGAAGTGAATCTCAACCATTGTTTTAAATTATTTTAGGAAGTGCACAACGAAGTGATTTTGACCCCTTCGTGGAAGCCGAACCTTATTACTTCGGTGAGTTTCCATGCTTGTTATGTGTTTAAGTGATATGATTGCAATTGTGATTAATGTAGTGATTGTACAGTGAAACATGGTTTTGAACGCTCAGATGAGATAGTGTGTACTTTATCGCACTTACCTTCATCAGAGTGGAAACAATTATGAAAAGTGTTTTGTAGCGAACGAAAGTGAAAGTGTAGTGAAGTGAATGATTGTTACAGTGTTATATAATGAATGCATGTGTTTGAAAATGTCAGGAAATTCTTGAGACCTATCGGTGAACCCTTCGATTCGAGCCGGGGGTTAGGCCTAGGTTGAGGAGAAAGGGAAGAGCCATAGGGTTATTTAAAAGTCACAAAGCCTAGTGACTCAGACCAGTGCTATATGCTCGAGACTTGGCTTATGGACCAGTCTCCAAAAAGAGCATCAAACCAGTGTTATTTACCAGTGATATATGCTCGAGATTTTGTTCTTGAACTTGTCTCCAAAAGAGCATCAAACCAGTGATATATATACAAGTGAAGTGAAGTGAAATGATGTGTACTCGAGACTTGGCAGCGGACTTGTCTCGGAAATGAATACAATGTACACAATCAAAGTGAAGTGAAAAGTGCTTGTAGTGCGGGCCCGGTGGGGGTTACGAAGGAGTAAGGGGCAAGAGAAGGTCTACATGGTCAATTGTGACGGTTGACGGAGTGTTAACTACTTGGTTCGTGGACAAGCTTCGTGGAACTTGGCCCCTGATGGCCCCCATATCCTACATTATATTGTTAATCGCTTTTCTATTTGTTTAAATTCCAAGTGTACTTGTGAAGTGAATTTATTTATGTACTAAGTGATTTGCATATTTTTGGGAACTCACGGGCTTTTTAGCTCACCCTTTTCCCATTTGTTTTCCTTAGTAGGAAATGAGTGACCAAATGGAGGAGCCAACCCATAGTGTTAGGGTTGCTTATATTGAATGTTTTGAAAGCTTTTGTAAAGATGTTTAAGATCTTGAACTTGCAAGTAGTGAGAGCTTTTGTATTATGATACTCAACTGTATGTAGGAATGGTTTTGTACTTTGGGTTTGTAATTTGAAGTTATGATTTTGTAAGGCATTGTAATTTTATATTGTATTCGAAGTTGTAGTTGGATAAGTACGTGATTGTTTAAGTGAGTGAGTCCTGGCGAGAGTTGGGCGGTCCGCCGACCTGTTTGGTCCGCCTTAGGGGAAGGTGGGGTCGTCACAGGTGGTATCAGAGCCTAGGTTTGAATAGTCTAGGTATAAAGAGAAATAGTGAGTTACTTGAAAGTTTTATAGGTTAAGAAAAGATGTTAAGTGAGAGTTATTGTTAATGTTTAAGTGTTAGTGATCTTTAAGTTAGAATGAGTACTAATAGAGTTCTTTCTTGTAGGTCATGGAGCCTGGAGGTAGTGATGGACCTCGACATCGATAGCCTACCTTGTCTTACAGACTGCGTTCTAGGGGTGCCTGTGCAGCCTACAACCCTAGGATTCGCACTAGCCGTGGCTCTTGTGGGTGTTGGAAGACCCATGCTTACCCCGATCATGTGGTCCTAGCAGTCTACCGAGAGAGGAAGAGGCTGACTAGGATTAGTCGAGAGCGTCAGAGGGAGATTGAGAGGCTCACTACTGTGGCTCAGACTCGACTTGCTAGGATTGGAGAGCTTGAGGCTGAGGTTCTCATGGCTAATGAGCTAGCCGCTGGGATTGAGAAGGTGGCCCGAGAGAGGACCGAGGATATTGTGGCTGGATGTGAGGCCTTGATTGGAGGAGTGATCGAGGCTAACCGAGTCGAGGAGGATTCGATTAATCAGCCTCATACTGATGCTGACATGGGAGGAGAGCCTCCGAGTGAGTCTGTTGGAGATGCTGCCATGGCTGATGGAGATCCTCAGTACCTGATGTCTGATCCATCTGAGGATGGTTCTACGGAGATTTCTTCCTACGAGACTTGATGGATTGGCCTAGTTTAGGACTAGGACTTTGTATAGACTTTTGTGGGAGTAAACCAATAGAGTGGGTTCCCAACTTTTGTAAAGTGCATGCTTGCTAACTTATCAAGTACCATATTTTTGTTTAAGTGTACTTGTGAACTTGATATACCAACGTGTATCTTTTGACAAAAGCATGCTTAACTGATGTACTCTTGGCACTTTATTGTAATAAAATGTGATTATGAAGTGCTTTGTTAATCTTTCAAAGTGATTGCTCTAATAGTGTATTTATTTCTTATGTGTATGATAATTTGATGGCCCTCTAAAGAACTATGGAGGGTAGGAGAGGTCGTGGTAGGGGGCGAGGAACTAGGCTACTCCAAAATGTTGGAGGTGACCGTGAATCGGTCGCCGACCAGAATCAAGGTGATGGAGTTAACTTTGTAGAGCAAATGGCTACAGCCATGAATCGTATGACTGAGATACTAGACCATATGGCTGGCCAACATGGCCCTGGCCCTGAACAACATATTAATCTTGGAGTTGGTGAGGATAGGGCCCTTGAGCGATTCCAAAGATTCAACCTACCTAAGTTCTGTGGTGAACCCAACCCTGAAGTTGCTGAGAGTTGGTTAGAGAGGATTTCTGATATTTTCACTGCTGTGGATTACACTGAGGAAAGGTGAATAACCTTTGCTACATTTCAATTTGAGGGGGCCGCTCGTTCTTGGTGGCTTATGATAAGGGGTAAGTGGGAAAGAGAGAATACCCCTAAGACTTGGGTAAACTTCACTCAAGAAGTCAATGCTAAATTTCTTCCTCCAATAGTGCAAGAGAAAAGGAAGGATGACTTCATTAGGTGTAAGTAAGGGTTGTTGAGTGTTGCTGAGTATGAAGCACAATTCACTAAACTATCAAGGTTTGCCCCTGAACTAGTGGCAACCGAACAGAGGAGAGTGAGAAGGTTTGTTCAGGGATTGAATGTGGAGTTGCAAGAAATCTTGGCGCCTGCCCAAGTTAACAGTTTTAGTGAGGCTGTGGAAAGGGCCCAGAGGATTGAAGGGGCTAAGGCACAAGTAAGAAACTTTAATGCGAGGAAAAGGAATGCACGTAATAGTAGTCATGGCCCAACGGACATGGGGGCCCCAGCTCCTAAGTTTGGAAGAGGAATGGGAAGGACAACCCCTTCTGGATCATCTAGGGGGTCAAATTCTAGGGGGACATATGTTAGAGGGGCTGGATCAAGAGGGTGTATGAGGAAGAGGGCAATCAAGGGGAGTTTCTCAAGGAAGTCAGGCTTCTACCCCTAATGTATCCTGTGGCTTCTGTGGGAAGCCAAACCATACAGAGAATGATTGTTGGAGGAACAGTGGAGCGTGTCTTAAGTGTGGAAGTACTGATCATCAGTTATCTGCATGTCCAATGGCCCAAGGAGGAGGTGTGACCCAGCCAGCAATCAAACCTACTTCCAGTCAAGCTAGTGCAGCGGGGAATCGGCCAAGGGTACCAGCTAGGGTCTACGCCATGGATCAACAGCAAGCCCCTGATCCTACTGAAGTGGTTGAAGGTACCATCCCCGTCTTTCATCGTTTAGCTAAGATTCTAATTGATCCTGGTGCATCACATTTTTTTGTGAATCCTTTCTTTTTGAATGGAGTAGATATAAAACCTACTAGATTACCTTATGAGTTGGAGGTTAAGACACCCACGGGGAAACAAAGTTTAATCACGAGTTGGGTATACAAGAATTGTGATATTTGGGTAGGAGAGAGAAAGTTAGTGGTGGATTTAATAAGTTTGGATATAAAGGGGTATGATGTTATTATAGGAATGGATTGCTTAGCTCGTTATCATGCTAAATTGGACTGTAGGGTTAAGACTGTGGAATTTGCTATTCTGAGGGAGGCTACTTTAAGATTAGATATAAAAGGGAGGTTAGCCTCATTTGCTCTCATCTCAGGACTTAAGGCCAGAAAATTGTTAAGTAAAGGGGCTTAAGGGTATTTGGCCTTCTTGATAAACCCTCCTAGTGATAAGATGAAGTTAGAGGAGGTACCCATTGTGAAGGATTTCCCTGTTGTTTTTCCTGAGGAATTAAAGAATCTTTCCCCTGAGCGGATGATAGAATTTAAGATCGACCTGCTGCCAGGAACAGCCCCAATTTCTAAAACCCCGTACCGTAAGGCTCCAGTTGAGCTTAAGGAATTGAAAGTTCAATTACAAGATTTATTGGAGCGGGGTTTCATTAGGGAAAGTGACTCACCATGGGGAACACCTGTATTATTTGTCAAGAAGAAAGATGGGAGTTTGAGGTTGTGGATAGATTATTGAGGGCTTAATGATGTGACGATAAAGAATAAGTATCCTTTGCCACTTATTGATGAGTTGTTTGACCAGTTACAAGGATCAGTGGTCTTTTCTAAGTTGGACCTTAGGCAAGGGTACTACCAATTGAGGATTAGAAGGGAAGATGTACCGAGAACAGCTTTTAACTTGAGATATGGGCACTTTGAATTTGTGGTAATGCCCTTTGGGTTGACCAATGCTCCTGCGGCATTTATGGATTTGATGCAACGGGTCTTTAAACCCTATTTGGATCAATTTGTGGTGGTATTCATAGATGACATTTTGGTATACTCAAAGACTCGAGAGGACCATGCTCAACACTTGAAGATAGTGCTTCAAACTTTAAGAGAATATCAATTGTATGCTAAGTTCAACAAGTGTGAGTTTTGGTTAGAGGAAGTGTCCTTTCTAGGGCAATAAATCTCCAAGGATGGGATTGCTGTGGATCCCTCAAAAGTAGAGACGGTGACTCAATGGAGACAACCTAGAAACCCTACCGAGGTTAGAAGTTTCTTGGGATTGGCGGGGTATTACCGTTGATTCATTCAGGATTTCTCGAAGATTGCGGGGCCACTAACGGATTTGACCAAAAAACATGTTAAGTTTGCTTGGAATCCAAAGTGTGAGGCTAGCTTTCAAGAGTTAAAGAAGCGTTTGACAACAACCCCTGTGTTGACCTTGCCAAATGGAAATGATGGGTTTGTAGTTTACTCCGATGCCTTTAAAGAAGGATTGGTGTGCGTTTTGATGCAAAATGGGAGAGTTATTACCTATGCCTCTAGGAAATTAAAATCTCATGAGCAAAATTATCCAACACATGATTTGGAATTGGCCGCAGTCATCTTCGCACTGAAAAAGTGGAGACATTACTTATATGGGGTGACATTTGAGGTTTTCACTGATCACAAGAGCCTTAAGTATTTGTTCTCTCAAAAGGAACTAAATTTGAGACAGAGGCGTTGGGTGGAATTTCTTGAGGATTATGATTGTACCATAAGTTATCACCCTGGAAAGGCTAATAGAGTAGCAGATGCACTGAGTTGAAAGGCTCAAGTAGTGAGCTTGATGGTTAAGGAGTGGGAAATGTTAGAAAAGGTTGGCGAATTGAATCCTCATTTGGAAAAACAGAAGGTCATATTTGGGAATATAGTGTTGAAATCTTCCCTATTGGAACGTGTCAAAGAGGCATAAAAAGGAGATCTTACGGTGCAGAAATGGGTTGAAAAGGTGAACAAGGGAGAAATTTTGGATTTTAAACTAAGGCCTGAGGGAGTTTTGAAATTTCGAGATCGTGTAGTTGTTCCAAACAATGAAGAGTTGAGAAAAGAAATATTGGAAGGAGCACACCGTACTAAGTACACCATTCACCCTGGGAGCAATGAGATGTATCAAGATTTGAGAAAGATGTATTGGTGGTACGGTTTGAAAAGAGATGTAGCAAGGTTCGTTCAAACTTGTCTCGTGTGTCAACAAGTTAAGGCTGAGCACCAGAAACCTTCTGGACTTTTGCAACCTTTGGAAATACCTGAATGGAAATGGGATCACATCACTATGAATTTTGTGACTGGGTTGTCTAGGAGCCAAAAGGGAGATGATGCAGTTTGGGTGATAGTGGATCGACTTACTAAGACTGCTCATTTTCTACCGGTGGGTATGAAATGCCCTTTGGAGAAGTTGGCTCGGCTGTACTTGGACGAAATTGTTAGATTACATGGCGTACCCGTGAGCATTGTCTCCGATAGAGATCCGAGATTTACCTGTCGGTTCTGGCAAAAGTTACAAGAAAATTTGGGGACTAAGGTTAATTTGAATACTACTTATCATCCCCAAAAGGATGGACAGTCTGAGAGGACAATTCAGACTTTGGAAGATATGTTGAGGTCATGTGTATTCGATTTTGGAGAAAGTTGGAGTCAACACATGCCTTTAGTTGAGTTTGTCTACAACAACAGTTT
Source organism: Gardenia jasminoides (assembly GCA_013103745.1). Classification (NCBI taxonomy): domain Eukaryota; kingdom Viridiplantae; phylum Streptophyta; class Magnoliopsida; order Gentianales; family Rubiaceae; genus Gardenia; species Gardenia jasminoides. Next base: position 7,664,157 of record CM023097.1, on the reverse strand, counting down.
TCATGCTTCAATTCAGATGGCTCCATATGAAGCACTATATGGGAGAAGATGTAGGTCACCCATCCACTGGGACGAAGTAGGAGAAAAGAAAATTCTAGATCCAATCACTATACCTTGGGTCGAAGAGACTTTTGAGAAGGTCAAGTTAGTTCGAGAGAGACTTCAAACAGCTCAAAGTCAACAAAAGAGCTATGCCGATAATCGAAGGAAAGATTTGGAATTTGAAGTAGGGGATAAGGTCTTCCTGAGAGTTAAGCCCATGAAAGGAGGAGTGGTGTCCAAGAAAGGGAAGAAATTGAAACCAAAATATGTGGGACCATTTGAAATTCTCAAGAGAATTGGCAAAGTGGCTTACCAGTTGGATTTACCCCCTAGCATGTCTAAGATTCACAACGTCTTTCATGTGTTCATGCTCAAAAAGTATCATCCAGACCCAAGCCACGTGCTACAAATAGGGGAGATTGAAGTGGACGAGACACTAAAGTATGAAGAGCGGCCAATGAGAATCCTTGATAAAGAAGTGAAAGATTTGAGGAATAAGAAGATTTCTTCGGTTAAAGTTCTTTGGAAGAATCATGATGTTGAGGAAGTGACTTGGGAATTAGAGGAAGAGATGAAGAAGAAATATCCAGAGCTTTTTACCCAGCAAGGTAAGGAATTTTGAGGACAAAATTCTCTTAAGGGGGGAAGGATGTGAAGGCCTTGAAAAATACCGATTTTATTTAAAAATGTCAAATATCGTTTATAATGTGTTTATTCATTTAAAAATGAGTGAATATATGTTTAAAGTGATTATTTTCCAATTTAGAGAATTTTATATGAATTGTTTGCCGGTGTGTGGTTTTGGCCAAAATTGGCGTTAAAAATTATCCCGACGCATGCATAGTGACTTGGACTTGAAATTGAGCATATGTAGTGATCTTATGAAAATATTATGAAGGTTAGATAGTGTTGGAATGGAGTAAAAATAGTGTAAGTTAGATTGCCGCGTGTGACGCGACATAAAGTGCCAAAAAGCACTTTTTCCCTTAAATCATGGAAAAGTACTTTTTGGCACCATAAAGCTTGACTTTCTTGCAACCTTTAAGCTTCATTTTCAGCTGGCCATCTTGGAGTGAAGAGAGAGAGAGAGCCGAGAGCTCTAAGGGAGAGAGAGAGATATATAGTTGCTAGTTTTCTTCCTTTCTTCTTCCTTCCTCCCCACCACTTCTTGCAGCCGAAGGAGAGAGAGGAGAGTGAAGGGATGGACCGGTTTTGGAGGAAGAAAGAAAGGTGAGTTTTGTGGTTGACATCTTCCATTTCTTCTTCAACTAGAACCTTGAGTTTGTGAAGGTTTTGGTGGTTTGAACTTTTCCTCTCATGGCAGCCAACCAAGGAGAGAGATTGGGAGTGAGTCCCAAATTTTGGAAGAAAAAGAAAGAAAAGAAAAGCTTGGGGTGATTGTCTTGAGCTTGGGTTTGAGCTTGGTGATTGAAATTCTCAACAAATCTTGTAGATCGGGGCTAAGATCGAAGCTTGCAAGGCTTGGAAACACTCTTGGAAGGAGGAAACTCATGAGATCATCTTTGATCGTGTTGGATCGTGTTAGATTTGGAGGTATACGCCTTGAAACTCGTAGATATAGCTTTATTAGTGTTAAATAGTTTAGATCTGTGGTTGATATTGGTAAAATAATCTCATCTGCAAAGATGAAGTTAGGCTCTTGAAATCCCAACGTAGGTAGCGGACTTGAGGTGGCCTCTAGGTAGCGGACTTGAGGACCTGATTGTGGCCTTGAATGATATTTGTGAATTTGACATGATATGGTTAGAAATTAGGATTTCAGTTGTTGAAAAAGTTTGAAGGAAAAGTGTATGTGATGGCCAAAACCATGCTTGGTAATTTTAATGTTTGATTTTGAAATGTTGTGAACGTTCTCGAAGAGTTTTCTTCTGAGAAAAACACATGTATATTGTTTATTGTGAGTGTGTGTGTGTGTGAGGGAATGTTTGAAATTTTAAAAGGTGAAAAGTGAAGTTTTTCATGAAATTCGAATGAAAAGTGCCATTTAATTCAATTTGAGGGTTTTGCCATGTCTTGGTCAAATTCTAGAGATTTTGTATATAATGGCGTGGTATGAAGTGTTTTATGTTAATATGAAAGTTTTAACTAAAAGTGAATGTCGAACGTGTTGAGCAAAAAAGTGATTTTGAGGTGTGAGACCTCACTTAAGTGTTTTGTGAAAGAGAACGTGCTTATAGTGCCAGTGGGTATATCGGTGGGGTGCTCTTTTGAATTGATAACATGATTTTCCAAAAGAATCTACTTGGAACATTGTACCATGTGAAATGAAAATCTTTCCTAGAGGGGATTTTAGGAAAAATCTTGATTGAAACTAAAAAAAGTGAAAACGAATTGTTTTAGTGAATGAGGGATGAAGTGAATCTCAACCATTGTTTTAAATTGTTTTAGGAAGTGCACAAGGAAGTGATTTTGACCCCTTCGTGGAAGCCGAACCTTATTACTTCGGTGAGTTTCCATGCTTGTTATGTGTTTAAGTGATATGATTGCAATTGTGATTAATGTAGTGATTGTACGTTGAAACATGAGTTTTGACCTCGATGAGGTAGTGTGTACTTTATCGTGACTTACCTTCATCGAGTGGAAACAATTGTGAAAAGTGTTTTGTAGTAAACAAAAGTGAAAGTGTAGTGAAGTGAATGATTGTTACGGTGTTATGTAGTGAATGCATGTGTTTGAAAAGGTTAGGAAATTCCTGAGACCTATCGGTGATCCCTTCGACTCGAGCCGAGAGCTAGGCCTAGGTTGAGGAGAAAGGGAAAAGCCATAGGGTTATTTAAAAGTCATAAAGCCCAGTGACTCAGACCAGTACTATATGCTCGAGACTTGGCTTATGGACCAGTCTCTAAAAAGAGCATCAAACCAGTGTTATTGACCAATGATATATGCTCGAGATTTGGTTCTTGAACCTGTCTCCAAAAGAGCATCAAACCAGTGATATATATACAAGTGAAGTGAAGTGAAATGATGTGTACTTGAGACTTGGCAGCGGACTTGTCTTGGAAATGAATACAATGCACACAATCAAAGTGAAGTGAAAAGTGCTTGTAGTGCGGGCCCGGTGGGGGTTACGGAGGAGTAAGGGGTAAGAGAAGGTCTACGTAATCAATTGTGACGGTTGACGGAGTGTCAACTACTTGGTTCGTGGACAAGTTTCGTGGAACTTGGCCCCTGAGGGCCCCCGTATCCTACATTGTATTGTTAATCACTTTTCTATTTGTTTAAATTCCAAGTGTACTTGTGAAGTGAATTTATTTATGTACTAAGTGATTTGCATGTTTTTGGAAACTCACGGGTTTTTTAGCTCACCCTTTTCCCATTTGTTTTCCTTAGCAAGAAATGAGTGACCAAATGGAGGAGCCAACCCATAGTGTTAGGGTTGCTTATATTGAATGTTTTGAAAGCTTTTGTAAAGATGTTTAAGATCTTGAACTTGCAAGTAGTGAGAGCTTTTGTATTATGATACTCAACTGTATGTAGGAATGGTTTTGTACTTTGGGTTTGTAATTTGAAGTTATGATTTTGTAAGGCATTGTACTTTTATATTGTATTCGAAGTTGTAGTTGGATAAGTACGTGATTGTTTAAGTGAGTGAGTACTGGCGAGAGCTGGGCAGGCGGTCCGCCGACCCGTTTGGTCCGCCTTAGGGGAAGGTGGGGTCGTCACAATATCTAGTTGTTCAATCAAATATACATAATAAAATGCAAGAAAGCACTAAGATGAACATCACAATCTTACAAACTCATTTCAGGAGACAAGTAGTTCTTAGGGGTTTAATATAGCTAGTAGCACTTACTCTTAATAATAGTGAAACAAAGACTCACCAATTTCTTATGCATTACAAGTCCAAAGTACCAGGCAGTGGAAAACAACAAAAACAAAACCAAAACGAAGACCTCTCATTTACAAATTTTGTGTTAGACATTTATACATACACATTGGGGTAATGTAAGATTTTGTCTACATATTAGTCGAGACCCAAAAATCTTTCCCACTCGGTTTGAAATCTATCGAACACCATATATTTCTCCAAAATTACAAACATCAAAGCACACAAAAACTAAAACATCATCTTCCTGGAAAGAAAATCACAATTATAAATACGGGAATGAAAATTATGTTGTGACGAAACAAGGCCTTGTCTCATCTACTAAAAATTCACCTCCATACATGTTGTCTTATACAATAAGTTCATAAAATTTGCTTCTATAGTAACAGAGGTATTGAGAAACCCAATTTTCTTCAAAACTGATTTACGTCATTCAATTTTAGACAACATATGCAAACATAGATTTATCATGAATGTTAGAAACATAAAATTGTGAAAAAAATGTAAAGACAATTATAAGATTGATTTCTCCTGCCAATTTCAGATTATTTTCTTAAGGTAAAAACCTAATAAATCCTACTTTTCATCTAATTTTAGCATCAAATTTAGTGAAGGAGATAGTGATTACCTCAAGAAACTTGTGTATTCTAGATGTGGTGGTTACTCTTCCATTTTATGAGCTAAGAATATGGTGGAATTGGTGATATGTGAGATTGAGAGATGGGGAAAGCAAAGTGGTTCCCATTCCAATATCTAAGCTTGCTATCCGTTTGGTAAAGTAATGGAAGCCATTGAGTCTTCAGAATAAGTTTCATTGAAAGGAGTACAACATTGTCTTGGAAATAGTTGTAAGAATAAAATAATGATGTAAATATTTGGTCAGGTCCACTAGCTAAAGAGTAGTGTATAGCAACAATCAATTCCTTGCCAAACATACTAATATCAAAGAGAATTGAATTTCCTTACTCGTATTTTAAAACTGGCGCCACTATTGCTGACCAAATTAGCGTGAAGAGATCCCGCCATATTGGCTAGCCGAGACAAAGACGCGCTATAGAGATAGCGAGGTAATTTTGTGGGATCTTTTGGGTTTGTAACTAAAAATTTTCAGCTATTGCACTCCAGCGAGAACTTGCGATATTCCATACTAAAACTTGTGTTCTAGAGACATTTTTGGGTCTTCCTTGCCCAAAGTTTGTTGCTATTACCCAAAATTTTTGTAGTGATATTGTTTGGTTAATCTAAATAATAGAGTAAGTTAAGGACCTAGTACTTGATACAAGCTCCTCATGGATCGACCCTTATACACCCTATACTATAACTTTCACCCGTATAGTTGTAGTAAAATGAGTGTATTTTGGATTAAAACTTGTATGCATAATTGAATCCTGTCAAGTTTTTGGTGTCGTTGCTGGGTAATAGCAATATTAGGGCCTAGCAAGCTTTATTAGTTTAGACTTTGGTATGAATTTGCAAGTTTAATCTACAATTTTACTTGTAATGTATGCACCGAGTCTTACATGTTGTTATTACTCTTGATCCAGAAATTGATAGGACATTGAGAAGATTAAGAAGGCAAGCATTACAAGTGGAGGAGGAAACACATCAAATAGGAGGAATCTCTATTGATTTGCCACCGATAAAAGAAATGGAGGAAAATGAAGCTCTTAGAGACTTTGCTCTACCTGGAAGTCAAGGCTCTCAAACTAGCATTGCAAGGACAATGGTAAATGCTAACAATTTTGAGATTAAACCATCTCTTATACAAACGGTGCAACAGACTCAATTCGGAGGTAATGCTATAGAAGATCCAAATGCACACTTGGCCACATTTTTAGAGATTTGTAGTACCACCAAAATGAATGGAGTTAAGAACTCAATTAGACTAAAGTTATTCCGTTCTCTTTGCATGATAAAGCCAAGGTATGGTTGTAATCTCATGCTCCTAATACTTTTACTACTTGGGACACCTTGTCTCATGCCTTTTTAAATAAATATATTTCATAGGGAAAGATGGTAAAGCTTAGAAAAGATATCATGGATTTAAGTCAATTTGATAGTAATTCATTATATGAGACTTGGGAGAGATTTAGGGACTTGGTAAGGAAGTGTTAGCATCATGGCCTTCCCGATTGGCTTTGTGAGGGACTCAAAATTCTATTTTCATTTTAAAATACATAATAATATTTTTATTATGTTTATTCACTAAAATGTTAGTGAATTTATGTTTTGAGTGATTATTTTCCAATTTAGAGAATTTTTTGAGAATTATTTGCTGGTGTGTGGTTTCGGCCAGTTTAAGCATCTAATTTTGTTCCGAAATGTGAATAGTAACTTTAAGTTGAAATTGAGCATATGTAAAGATATTACAAAGATATATTTAAGGTTGGACAGTGTCGAAATGAGAAAAACCAGTAAAAGTTAGAGTGTCGCGCGTGACGCGACAAAAAATGGTCATTTGACCACTTTTCCATGATTTAAGGAAACTCCACTTTTTGTCCCCCTTAAAAGCCCATTTTCTTGCTTCTTGTACTTCACTTTTTTAGCTACACTTGAGTTCAAGAGAGAGAGAGAGGCTGAGAGCTTGAGAGGAAAAAAGAGAGAGTTCCACAAATTGTTTCTTCAAATTTCTTCTTCCTCAAATCCTTTGAAGTTGTAAGACTCCATTGAAGACTTGCTTCTTGTTTCTCCTCCACACCTTGGCTGCAGTGAAAGAGAAAGAGAGAGAGAGAGGGTGGTCCTTGAGTGAGAGGAAGCAAGGAAGAGGGAGGAAAGCTTCCTAGTGTTTGATTTCTTCTTCTTCTTGAATTTTGGCGAAGAAAGCAAGCAAATTCTTGGAGAACTTGAAGGATCTCGAGGTGTCAAAACTTAGAACATCATCCGTGGGTGGAAATACACTAGATCTTCCTTGATCTTGCTAGATCTGAAAAGATCTTGAGGTAAAACACTTAAAACTCTCACCTTTAGCCTTATTAGTGATAGATCTGTAAGATCTATGGTTAATTTTGCTAGAAATGTTTATGATTGCAATATTTGAGTTGGGTTTTTGAATTCTCAACTTATGTAGCGGACTTGAGGTGACTTTTAGGTAGCGGACTTGAGGACCTGATTGTGGTTGTGATTGATATTCGTGAAATGAGCTCATGTTATGGTTAAAAAGTAGATTTGTCGTTAAAAATTTCGAAGGAAAATAGTGAGGGCTGGCCAAACCTATGTTCAGAAATTTTGATGTTTGATTTCAAAATTTATGATATTTCTTGAAGATATTTTGTCTAAGTATGTATGTATTATGTTCATTTATGAGTATGTTCTTTAAAAGAGTTAAAATCCTGAACTTTTATGGTGAAAGATTGAGTTTCACTAAATTTTGAGGTAAAAATGCCATTTTGGACAGATTTGAGGGTTTGAAAGGTTTTAGCTAATTTTTATGAATTTTGTGCATTGAGACCTAGTGAAAATTATTTTAAACTAGTGTTAGAACTTTGGTTAAAAGTTTAGTGTTGAGTTTGAACTTGAAAGAGTGATTTTGAGATGAAATACCTCACTTTATTTCGTTGTACTAAGAGTTTAGAAGTTGCCTGAGTGGAGTACATCGACAGAGAGGTTTGGTTATTTGAAATCTCGATTTGAAAATGAAATCTTTTAAGATGAGTTTCGACTCAAATGACTACTTTTCGTTCGAGCAAAGTTAAAGGAATTGTGTGAAGAATTATGATAAAACAAATGAATAAGTTACTTGAGTTTAGTTTCTCTATGTGTGAGGCGAAACTTATTTTTTCCTTTTACTTGATTATAGGAGGTGAGGAAGGATTTGAACCAGATCCCACATTGGAAAACAAACTTTGCTATTATGGTGAGTTTCCATGCTTGTTATGTGATTATATGAAGTTGATTTGAATTGTATTGGTTATGTGATATGATGTGAAAACTTGGTTTATCAAACCATCAAATGAGATAGTGTGTACTTTATCGCACTTACCTATATTTTGAATGAAAAAAATTTGAAAGAATGTTTTGATGTGAATTAAGGGTGTTTGATGTGAATTAAGAGTATGTGATGTGATTTATATGTGTATGAAATTTCGGGAATTCCCGAGACCTATCGGCAAGTCGTTCGACTCGAGTTGTAGGCTAGGCCTAGGCCGAGGAGAAAGTGACAAGCCATAGGGTTACTATGTGATGTGATGTGTGCTCTGGACTTGGCGTAAGGACTTGTCCGTTATGGAGAGCAAAACACAAACTATGTGACAAACTATGTGATGTGATGTGATGTGTGCTCTGGACTTGGCGTAAGGACTTGTCCGTTATGGAGAGCAAAACACAAACTATGTGACAAACCATGTGACAAACTATGTGACCCACTATGTGACCAACTATGTGACAAACTATGTGTGGAGTCGGGCCTGATAGGGGTTTGATGGAATAAGGAGAAGTGGAGGTCTACCTGGTTTATGTGTATGAAAGTTGACGGAGTGTCAACTATTGGTTCGTGATTGAGCTTCGTGGATCTTGACTCCTGAGAGCCCCCGTATCCTACTCTTATGTTGTTAATTGCTTTCCTTATGTGTATATTACTAAATTCGAATTTGAAGTGAAATGTCCTACGTGTTGTGTGCATTGCTTGCCTTTTTGGAACTCATTGGGCTTTTAGCTCATTCGTTCCAATTTGTTTTCCTTAGCTGGGATTGAAAAACCAAGTGAATGCACCAACCACTAGAATTAGGATTCGCTTGTGTATCTGGTTTGAAAAACTTGAATTATGATGTTATAAATTATAAACCATTAAATAAGATGTTACAATGGATTAGATACCCTATTCCAAATAAAAGAGATTTACTTAATAGATTATTCAATGCAAAGATATTTTCCAAATTTGATTTAAAACCAGGATATTGGCAATAATTATTGCAGAAAAAGATAGATGTAAGACAGCATTCACAACCCCTTTTGGACATTATGAATGGACTGTAATGCCCTTCGGATTAAAAAATGCTCCATCAGAATTTCAAAATATTATGAATGATATTTTTAATCCATATAGTAATTTCATTATAGTTTATATTGATGATGTTTTAATATACACAGACAATATTGATCAACATTTTAAGCATCTTCATATATTTTTAGATATAGTAAAGAAAAATGGTTTAGTCATATCGCCAAAAATGAAGTTATTTCAAACAGAGGCAAGATTTTAGGCATACTATTACAAAAGGAACTATTAGACCAATTACTAGAGCTTTAGAGTTCTCTAGTAAATTTCCTGATGAATTAAAAGAAAAAACTCAATTGCAAAGATTTTTAGGATGTTTAAATTATGTAGCAGACTTTTTCTCTAATCGTAGAACTGAATGTGCAATATTATTTCAAAAATTAAGAAAAAACCCTCAGCCTTGGACAGAAAAACACACTCAAATTGTTAGATATTTAAAAACAAAGATAAAGGAACTTCCATGTTTAGGGTTACCACACCCTGATGCCTTTCTAATAGTACAGAAAAATGCATCAGAAAAGGGACATGGAGGAATTCTTAAACAAAGAATACATGGTCAAAATGAGCAATTAGTTAGACACCATTCGGGAGTATGGAATACTACATAGCAAAAATATTCTACTATTAAGAAAGAAATTTTATCAATTGTTCTTTGTATTTCAAAATTTCAAGATGATTTGATTAATAAAACCTTTTTACTTCGAATTGATTGTCAAGCAGCCAAAGAAGTTTTACAAAAGGATGTTTAAAAATATTGTCTTAAAACAAATATTTGCAAGATGGCAAGCTATCTTGTCAATTTTCGATTTCAATATTGAATATATCAAATGTGAAAACAATTCCTTACCAGATTTTTTAACTAGGGAATTTTTACAAGGAAATGACTCCACAAGAACTCAAAGCTCTTCAACACCCACTACTCCTTCTCTCAAGTCAATAAGCAGATCGTACTTGCCAATAGAAAAATCATTCATTACCATGAACAAATTGGTAGAATCCAACCCTACAATGTTTTCAAATATGACTCCATCTGTCTCAAACCAACCCGTACTGCCATTATTACACTCAAAGAAAAGGTTTGGCTCAAAAGAAGAGAGCTCAACCAATGTCTTATCAATTACCATACCCTTATTCAAATGGGGAGAACAACCCCAGAGGTTCAATATCATAAGCAACGGATCAAAAGGTTACACAGAGAGATCAATGAGATTATATGTTGACTTTTGTTTTGCAGGTATGACTCGAACACCAAAAGACTATGAAATGTCCAAATCCATTCAAAGCCCATCCAGACCTATATCTATTTCAAACAGATATCAATTATTTCAACAAGATTTTCCAGCTCTCTCTTATTCCCAAGCAGCCCAAAACAAACCTTCTGATGTTAAACCTCCAAGTTCTCCAACTACTTCAAAGGATAAAGCAGTCTATTTTACAAAACCCAACACTCAACATATTACTCTTACCAAATTCAAAGAAACACCACCATACACCTCACTCCTTAATCTTGCTCAAAGAATATTCCCAGAAGGATGTTATTGGTGCCTAGACGATCCCCTGAAAACTCATAAATATTATGAACTAATCTTAGTAGAAACTGAGTCAATTGAAATCACTCCAAAACCCAATCCAATCAAACCAAAAGTCATAGTCCATTGCAAATGTGTCATCAAAAAGGTCTGTTCACCTAATGAATGGACTTCTATGTATTCAAAAGAAATTTTCTGTTCACATATTCCGGATGGTTATATTTATCAGAATTACAAACAAGTCTGGTATCAAGCATTCTTTTTCAGGCCCTTTGATCATTCATGGTTCTTTATGTTGCATGACAATTGTTCAAAAGAATTTCCAATCTGGTTTTTATCATTGGTGGACATAGTTTGGACCACAAAAAGAAATCTATCCAATAACCGTTCAGACAGGACTGCAAACATTCGCCAAAAGAATTCAAGGAGATGATTATATCAAACCAGTTTTATTTCATGTTGAATTCAAAGTTCCATGAATTTTTTGCTGGAGTTTTAAAGTTATTCAAATATTAGAATCACCATTGCCAATGTCACTAGTTCGGGAATTCAAAGTAAAATGGTGGGATGAATTCAAACAAGAAATATGCTCACCAGATACTATTCTCAAATATATTCAAACAGGAGAAAAGCTTAAGTGGTCAATGAATAAGTTGATCACTATTCAAGCTACTTTTCCAAAATCACCAGCTCAAAAGACTGCCTCTACCAGCACTCAAAGGCCAACTACACCTGTCAAAGAAAAGGAAGATTCAAATCCTGCACAAAACTTCTTACTTTCAAAGTTGATGTCAAATCCAGAAATGGTATAGGAATATGTCAAATTTCTGCAAGCACAACAAAACAAAGAACCTGAAGTGGTAGGCTCCTCAACAGTGGGATCTTCGTTAGAATCCACTTCATCCCCTATTCAAACTTCAGACCCTTTCGGAGGACCATGTGCACAAGACCCGTACAACTATTAAAGTTGTCGACCACTCTGTCTGCCATTCAATTTGGATCAGCCAATCAAATGCAAGGTTGAAGATTTCAACAAGATAAGAGATAAAATTTAGATGAAATTGTATTCAAATGAAGTGAAATTCAAATGTATGAACTTGTATAAATAGAGGATAGACATTCAGAACAGGTATCGAGTTTTGAACTCTAAGCCTACTCTTGTAAATCCTCTCTTCTATACTAATATAAGCCTTCATTTCTGTATCGAGATTTCACAATCAATTCAAGTTTCGAAGATTTCAATCCAAGTTCTCTGTCTTATATTTCAAGTAAGAAATTTTATCTTTGTTTTCATTATTTAAGGTTCCTATTATTTTATTATTAAATGCCAACCCAGAGGGTGGGATGTTGGCCTAAATTTTATTAATAAAGAAAATAAAAAGTAGAAGAAGGGGGATTAGACCTTACCTTCTGGAGTTCATGAAAAGTGCAAAAAAAAATTACTCCTTGTTCCCACATATATTAGGATAACCTAACCTAGCCATCCTAAAATCTCCTCTTATCAGTCGAGGCAGCTGAGCAAAAGACTCATAGATCATATCTAATTCATTATCTACCACAATATTAGATAATCTATCTGCAACCATGTTGGCTTCCTGAAAGTAATGTGTAATACTATGAAAATAAGTTTATATTGAAGCAATTCATCAAACTCACAGGTCAGATACCAAGGAAAGCGACATTCAGCTTTGATCAACTGAATCAGAAGTAAAGAGTCAGACTCCAAATGAAGAGTAAAAAAACCACCGCCCAGGCACAATTTCACTCCAAAAATCATTGCACGCAACTCTGAATGCAAACTAGTCATCACGCCAAAATAGGAACACTACAAGAAAAATAGTTTTTAGTGACAAGATTCTTTGTGACAGTAAAATTCTTATCATAGTTGATACCATTCTATGATAACTTTTGCGGTCATCACTATAATGTATGGATACTGTTATTTTTAGTGACAAGATATATGTTTGTCACTTAGGGACGTCACAGAATGACTGGCGCGCTTTTGGTCAATATTGCGGGAATGAAATTTGTGATAACATACAAAATGTACCCATTTAAATGAAGTGCTATATTGACAATATTAGATGTTGTCACTAAATGGCACCTCAATGACAACATTCTATTGCCACTACAGAACTCATCTTTTGTAGATCAGTTTTAGTAATTCTATAATACCACCCTAAATTTTATAATTCCACCCTTGTACTTTATCAATTTGCTAAACGCATTAGACATCTCAATGAGATATGTGTAGGCATTTTACTATTTTACCCAGGGATGCATAGCTTATGTTAATTATATTGTGATACCCTGGTAATGTAAATGAAACCCCATTACAGTTTATTAATTCTGCTAAACCCTAAACCCTAAACCCTAAACACTACATATGAAATCCTGTATTTGTTAACTCCCCAAAACTTATCTTGACTTATGGATAAATCTCAAATAATTCCTTAAGTTTCAAAGTTAATCGTCAATAATAATATCTTTAATTATACAATTTTAATTTGACTTGAATCGATAGGTAAAAAAGGATAAAAGAAAATACATATATAGTAAATTTTATACAATCAATTATAAGATATATTTCTATCCAAACCCATACACATATGGGTTCTCTTATGTTCATGTGTAAAAAGACATATCTATAAGCCAATATTGATATAACAAATAATGGCTAATTATAAATCTTAGGCCTTGTTTGGATTGGAGTTTTTCACAGAAAAATTTTTACATTTTCCGTGATCATATTTTCCAAATACCTTTTTACCTCACACATGTCAAATTGCTACAGTATATTTTTTTTATGAAAAATTCAGAAAATAGCAATCTAGACAAGACTTTAGTGAACTTAAATTGGCCAGGGAGCTTTTCTCCCACTTGTCAAGTCAAGAGTTCTACTCCTAGCTTGAGAAGTTTAGGAAGGGGGTTTAGGGTGAGGAGGTGGGGAAGAACTTAAATTATTATAAACATGTGACCTTATTGATCAAATTTATTACCAAACAAAAAACCAATCATTAACGACAATCCATGGTTATATTATGAATAAAAAAGCTAACAGAAATAAATGATGATAGCTTATAAGGAAAAAAAATTCGTAAAACTATAAACGAGACTTTTACAATTACTAAATTACTATAAAAACTAGAATATCACATACCAACATTATATTTACACTCTCATCAAAAATTATGAAAATTTTTAAAACATTTATCTGGCGCCCATACATTGCACGGAAAAACCCTAGTAATTAAATCATCAAAGATGATAAGACAAATCTAGTACGATGTTATTTCTGAGTACATTACAAAACTCGTGAACCACAAACTACGCTTTCAGCCTGAAATCTTAATCGGAACGTGTTTTTTGTGGTCATGCAATTGAAATTATTGCCACCTACCCGTGGTCCTGCAAGTGAAATTATTGCCATAAACAACCCTTTCATTGAACCATCTTATCTTAAAATCTCATCCGGAAGGTGTTTTTTGTGATCATGCAAGTGAAATTATTGCCATCTGCTGAGATATCCCACATAAAAAATCGGCAGAAGAAAGTAATGAAATATGTTCCAGCCTGTTGAATCATTAAAAATTTTGAGCTAATTATTTTGAACCCATGATTTTGAAACTCAGAAATTTTTCAAGCCAGCCAAGTGAATCTAGGGTGTTATAAACGGTGTTAGAGTAAAATGGTATTAGAGCAAATTTCGTGTGGTTTGGCATTTGATTTTTTAGAATCCACACATGAATTGTAAAGTCCCTAAATGCGGGGTGAGTGAGATATCCCGCATTAAAAATCAGTAGAATAAACAAATCAAATATAAGCTCTAACCCGTTAGGTTACTAATAATTTTAGATTTATCATTTTGAACACGCAGTTTTAACTCAAAAAGTTATTGAGCCAACACAATGAATCTAGGCGTTACATCTGCCCTTTCATTCAGCACTATATGTCCACATATATGTGCAAAAGTTTATGCACTCAAAATCTCACAGAAAATGGCATTTAGTCAGCCTTTCTTCCTTGTTCTTGTGGTTCTTGCATCTAGTTAGTCTCTGACACATATTTTTCTTAACAATGAGTATAAATGAGTTATTACTAGATTGTCTTTGAATTCAATTAGAGTATTGATACTGCAAGGAGAACTTAATTACCATGCATTACTAGCTAATTTACTACTAAGATTTTTTTTTCCGGGGGTTTCATTTGCAGGTGTGGTGTGGGGGAAAGTTGAAGCAGGGGAAGCTACAGAAAGCACCAATGCTGTCAAAACTGCATCAAGAAAACTGCTGCCCGTTGGGGTAGAGATTGTAAAAGTTCTTGGAGTTGATGATGGTCTGGGAGAGAGCTGTGCGCATGCCGGGGAATCATGCCTGATCAATCCATGGGTCTGTTGTCCTGGCTGTGTATGTTTGTGGCCTACGTACACGTGTATTGGTACGTGCTGAATTATGATAAATCTCCAAGCTAAAATGCCGCTAGCATCTAAGGGAACAATTAGCAAATTGTTCTTGCTGTAACATCAATAAATGGAAGTGTGGTTCCAGTGTAGTATGTTATCTCCTGCTGTTGAATAAATTATGGCAAATGGATTTTCAGTTGGAAATCCATTGCTGTTTGGACTTTTAAGTTAAAATTCCTTGCAGTTTGGAATTCCTTGCAGATGTCATGTATTTTGTCTGAAAAATATGTGATTTTCGTAACTGATTCCAACGATATTTGAAGAAAATTCATTAATTGTTCTAAATATGCTTCAAATTGGTAACATTGGGGACTAAATTTGCTATTATAAAAATTTTTCAGAATAAAACTACACACATGCTAAATATTGAGAATCAAATTTGCCTTTGACAAAATTTTAACGACTAAAGCCCCAAAGGAGATAAATATTTGAGACCAAAACTGCATTTTTTCAACTGGTAATGGCTATTGCTTTCTGTTAATGGCCGAATGGGGATTCATAATGGAGTACGGCCCCGAAATCTTTTTCAATACGTGTTTTTTGTGGTTGTGCATGTGAAATTAATTATTAGCACCTATATACTCGTTAGTTGTGGCCATGCAAGTGAAATTATTGCCACCTACTCTTTCATTTAACCCTATATATAATACATATATGTGCAAAAGTTTACGCAATCAGAATCTCACAGCAAATGGCTTTTAAGCTATGTTTTCAGGCTCGAATCCGGAATCGACTCGACCGAACTTAGGGGTTAGAGGTTAATGTGTTCAACTGGATTTAATCGGGATTCGAACCGGATGATGTCATAATTACATCATATATATATAAATATATATATAAAATCTATTCTTTTTTTTTTTTACATATCAAATTTACAAAATATAATCAAGAACCCAAAGTTCTGTTCATGTTGAATTCATCAAACAATTCAAAGAATTTGACACTTTGAAGATATCAAGGACAGCAATTTGGTCGTGGTCGGTTTGGGTGGGAGATGCCTTATGGAAACTAAACAGATAAATTCCCTCCAAAAAAAAGTTCTTAAAATTTTTACCACAAACCAACCAAATTTCTAAAGTAGAAACTTAAAGAAAGGCTCTTCTCATTCAATGAGGGTTGGTGATGAAGGATCAAAGACACATGCTCCATTTTCCAGTCTAAGCAGGGAAGCATATTACCAAAAGATCCAAGTTCACCAATGCATATTACCAAAATATCCAAGCCAACATATAGCACCATTACCTATACAATTATTTTTTTTTTTACTCAAAAAAAGCTTCTTGCACACCCTGAGGAAATTCTAAAAATGTGATGGAAAAAAAAAAGTTTCTACAAGAGGGGTTGTTTGCAAAAGACTTTCTAACATTAGTGATTTTCGATTTGATAAATGCGAAGTTATGAAACTCGTGATTTGTCAAATTAGGTGGACGAAAAAAAAAAGCGAAGATTATAAGTTTCACGCCATGGAAACTGATTTATAAATGCGAAGTTTCACGAACGATTTGTCAAATGCAAGTTTCATGAAACTCGCATTTGTGCTGATTTTTCTTTTTAATTTTTTCCATTTCGATGCAATTATTTTTTTCCGCTTTGTGTTGATTTTTTTCAATTTTGATGCAAATTTTGTTTTCCCATTTCTATTGCATATTTTTTTCCATTTCGCTGCTAATTCCGGCCTTTTTTTTTGTATTACGACATTTATGTATCATGTATGACAACCCATAACGAAGTTCTCAAGTCGATTCTATGAATGCGAAGTTCATTGGGAAATAAAAAAAAAGAAAATGTACTGCCACAAAATTTGTCAACATAAATAGGATGTTATAACCACGAACAATAAAGAAGAACACGTGAGTCAGCAAGAATAGGCCCAAAACCCCAATTGAAGAAGAAACATGATTAAAAATCGTATAAAATTCTCTAAATTGGAAAATATTCACTTTAAACATATATTCACTCATTTTTCAATAAATAAACATAATATAAATAATATTATGCATTTTTAAAATAATTCTGAATTTCGAGGCCCTCACATCCTTCCCCCTTAAAAGAATTTCGTCCTTGAAATTCAAACCTCGATTTACGAACCACTCTGGATAATCCTTTCAGATCTTTCTTCAACTTTTCAGGTTACTTCCTTAATCCTTCAATTTCTCCATAAAACCTCAACTAGGGAAATTTGCTTACTTCTCAAGTTTGTCACATTCTTATCATGAATCAAGACATAATGTCTTTCATGAGCTAGCATTTCCTCTACTGATATCTTCCAATTTCCATAATAGTGCTTATTGCATCAACAATGGTATGCTCAAGTCTTATAAGGTGGTCTTCTCTAAAGCTCTCGGATGCATATGTTTATACATATCCTAAAGGCCACCTCAATCCAATTATGTTTCCATCAAAATTTATCTTCCATGAGCTTTACCCTTAGATGTCTCTCATGGTGTTCAAACCCCAAGATCATAAAGTACTCTAACAGGGTCTATATTTACTCCATACAAGGAAGCAGGATTAACAAATGGAAAGTATTAGAAGCCACTAAAATTTCATTAAACAAGACAGGTAGTACCTTTTAACATTTTCGCTTGATCGGGCACTTGTTGTTGGTTAATGGTGTAGACCCTGGCGCATGCAAATAATTGGTGTTCGGTACTACCACATCGGAAACACTTTCCTGCCTTCTTCCAACATTCATCCTCAGTATGGTTCAACTTCCCACAGAAATTACATGTTATACTGGGAGTAGATACCTGACTACCTTGCGAGACATTCGTTGATTGTCCCCTTCCACTCAAAGTTCCTCCGAGGTCCGGACCCCGATCCACTAGAGAATGTTTCCTTTACCATAGATTCTCTCCACGCTCCAGAAGGGTTTTCTTTTCCCATGTCTCTTCCAATCTTAGGGGTTGGAGCAGCCACATCCAATGGTCCTCCACTACTACTAGAGCATTCCTTTTCTTGCATTGAAAGATCTAACTTGAGCCTTTGCCCTTTCAACCCTCTGGGCTTTCTCAACGGCTTCACTAAAGGTATTGATTTGGGCAGCCACCAAAATTTCTTGTATCTCCACATTCAATCCTTGCACAAATCTTCTAATTCTCCTTTGTTCGGTTGCCACTAACTCGGGAGCAAACCTCGACAATTTGGTAAAGAGTGCCTCATATTCTCGACACTTAACGCCCTTGCTTACATCTAATGAAATCATCTTCCCTCTTCTCCGGACTAGTGGGAAGAAACTTAGCATTAAATTCTCTAGTAAAGTTCACCCAAGTTCTAGGATTTGCTCTCTTTCCCATTTCACCCTTGTCATATCCACCATGCTCTAGCGGCTCCCTCAAACTGAAATACGGCAAATGACACTTGCCTCTCCTCCGTGTAATCTAAGGCAGTAAAAATATCAGAAATTCTCTCCAACCATCCTTCAGCAACTTCAGGGTGGGTTCCCCAAGGAATTTAGGCGGGTTAAACCTTTGAAATCTCTCAAGAGCCCTATCCTCACCAACTCCAAGGTTACCAGGATGTTGTTCAGGTCCAGGGCCTTGTTGCCCAGCCATACGATCTAGAATCTCAGTCATACGATTCATGGTCGTAGCCATTTGCTCCACAAAGTTAACCCCGGCACCTTGATTCTGATCGGCAGTAGATTCATGATCACCTCCAATATTTTGGAGTAGCCTTGTCCCTCGTCCTCGGCCTCGACCTCTTCTACCCTCTATAGTTCTTTAGAGGGCAGACATTTTAATATAACAGGAAAATACAATACACTATTAGAAAATCAAGTTGAAAAGACAAATAAAACACTTTATATACATAACTCGTAATAATGTATGCTGAGTACTTCTTTGTGGCTATCAAATCGTTATGGAGTTTACTAGATCAAAACTTTAGCTAAGTTTACTTGAACAATTGTCAAGACAATATTAACATTGGCCAAGCTCCATCTAGCCATTAGGAAGTTAGTGTCCAAGGAATAAACCTATAAAAGTAGTGTTGTATTGGTGTTCAATGGATAGCATACCTCAAATAAGTAGCCAAATAGTGAGTTTATCAAATGTGGTTAAAATGGACAAGCCAATAAATGATCTTTATTTTTTTTTAATCAAAGCCACGAAAATGAATGATGGATATGAATTTGCTTAAACGGGAAAATAGTTAAAAAATTTCCCGCCAATCAAATGTCGTTGCTAAATTTGATTAATAAAAAAAGTGTTTGATGGACCTCAATTGAATGTGAATAATATACTTTCTATATTACCTACTTAACCCTTGTTTTGACGTGGAACTTCAATTCACTTTGCAAACCTCCGACCGTTTAGATAATGTATTTTGTGAATTGGAAAATGTACTAAATCTTGGTACAAGTGGCCTGTCCGTATTTAAGGAATTATACGGTAATTGCTTCACGTCAAAATATGTAGATTTTATAGGCACAATCAGCTCAACTCAGTGGCTGTTAGACTTATACAAGTGAATGTCATGATTTACGCATTTGATGATTATATTGACGAAAACAATGTCAAGTAATTGTGAGAATCTCAGTGTAACTCCACTTGTATTTGATCGTACATAGCATACAATTAAACTTGTTTCTCTAGTAAAATGAAAAACTATGAACCCGTGTGGTACAATTATGTGTATAGTTAACATTGCTTAGGATGGTTTAGGGTTTAGGGGTACGGTTTAGGGTTTAGGGTTTAGGGTTTAGGGTTTAGGGTTTAGGGTTTATGGTTTAGGGTTTAGGGTTTATGGTTTAGGGTTTAGGGTTTAGGGTTTAGGGCCTTGGCGTTGTCGTTTTACGGTTTATGGTTTCGGGATTACGATTACTAACCTGTAGGGTTTAGGGTTTCGGTTTTAGTAGGGTGTAGGGTTTGGGGTTTACGCATAATGTTCACTACATAACAAATTAATCATTAGTAGTAAAGAAGAAAAAATAAAGAGGGGAAAAAATTCATTTTTTTAAACAATCAAGTATTTTCTTAAACCACAAAGAGAAAGTATTTCTAGTCCCGCGTGCTCTTATTCTAATGCGATTTCAAAAAATTTACTTTTTTTTATAAATTTTACTTATAAGTGAAGTTGCATTCAGGCAATGAGAAGTTGGAAAGTAAACACGCCTTCTTAGAATACAACTTCAAAAAAATATTTTTTTTATTTCAAATGCTAAATTCACTGATTTGAACCCTACACCCAATCACTCTATTTGCAGAAAAATTTAAAATCATAATATTTTTAGAAATTTCTCATGCAGTCGAAGAGTATGGGAGATAAGAGAGCAAAGGTTTCTTGTGAAGAAATAAAGGAAATCATATAGATTCTTTTATGTAAGTATATTAGGGGTGGAAAAGAAGTTTTCTAACAATTGTCAAATAGATATAATGTAGCAAATAATTTTTTTTTCCTAACAGATGTCCAACGGGTACTATTATACTACGTCTAAATTAACAAGTGTTTATCAAATCGTTATGGAGTTTACTAGATCAAAACTTTAGCTAAGTTTACTTGAACAATTGTCAAGACAATATTAACATTGGCCAAGCTCCATCTAGCCATTAGGAAGTTAGTGTCCAAGGAATAAACCTATAAAAGAAATGTTGTATTGGTGTTCAATGGATAGCATACCTCAACTAAGTAGCCAAATAGTGAGTTTATTCAATCAAAAATCGAGTCAGGCGAGTTCTAGGATATAAATGTAAGCTCATTAATTTTTTTACACAACGAACCTTACTTTACATATCCAAATTTTAACAAATGTCTTTTGAATATATAAGGATACTCTAAACAATTTATGAGCAAGGAAATTATATGTTCAAGAAGGTTTTGAAAAGAAAAGTAATGAATATAAATTCCAGGAAATCGAGCAAGTCATATAAAGTATTATCAAAGATTTCAGTTCCCTGGATAATAGGAAGAAAGAAGAAAAATGAAGAAAAGAAAGATAAGACAGTACATTTTCTTTTTTTTTTTTATTTCCTAAAGTGTTATCAAGCTTTGGGGCCGAACCTTCGTGGCTCTTATCCTATGTCAAGGTGCCTTGAATCATGTTTCTTCAACCCTCGCTGAGCTGTTCGGGGGTTTTGGGCCTATTCTTGCGGCTACGTGTTCTTCTTTATTGTTGCGTCGGTTATAACATCCTATTTATGTTGACAAATTTTGTGGCAGTACATTTTCTTTTTTTTTATTTCATGAACTCGCATTCTGAATGCGAAGTTCTCGCTTTTCATTTTCTTTTTTTTTTTTCATTAACTGCATTTGCAAAATGCGAATTATCGAACTCGCATTTTGCAAATGCTAACATCATCGTCTCAACCCTACACCCAAATCACCCTATTTACAGAAAAAATTTAAAAATCATAATATTTTTAGAAATTTCTCTGCACACCCTACTATGTATTTGACCTACTGTACATGCTTGTCAAAGAATCATCAAAATTCCCTTCAAAGAACTATACCTATTAATTAAGAAATGTGTCCAACAACAGCTCCAGAATCCGTTGTCCTAAGGTATGATTCTTCATGCCCCACATATCAAAAAATGTGATGTATCTTGCAAACAGTTTAGCACCTCACGCTTTAAAGGAAATGTTAATTTCCTTCCTTTAAAGCTCCAACCCTTATTTTTCCTCAACGTTTACTCTATAAGGAAAAGACGGGCATACTCCGATATCTGTTTTCTCCCTTTTCTAGATATGTACATTTAAATCAACCAACAATGAAGCAAGAGGATAGCAAATTTTTATAATAGATCCTCTAATAGACTGGGTTTGACCGAGTCTAATACTTGCGATTTTTTTACCTGACTCAGACTGGCTGCCTGGCCAGTTCTCAGTCTGATCGGTTCAATCGGTTTGTCTGATTCGAGTTTGAAAACAATGCTTTTAAGTCTTTCTTCCTTGTTCTTGTGCTCCTTGTGTCCAATTAGTATCTCATACTTATTTTGTTTTATCATTTACGTACAATCATAACTAACACAATGGTCTCTCTCTCTCTCTCTCTCTCTCTCACTCATTTCATAGCAACTAATATGTAAGAAGGAAATAGTATCATAAGAAGGTAAAAAACCATAAAAAAAAAAAGAAAAGCAAAAAGGGAATGAGTAGGAAAAAAGATAAACATATCATTTTTGTCCTGACAAAACGAAAGGAGGAGGGGCAAGTGCCTAGCTATTAGAGAAGTTTAGGGGGTAAAATGTAATTAAGGTGAAAATTCATGGAGGTTTAATACATTAACCCGATTGAATTACTAGTTTGTCTTTAAATTCAATGATAATATTAATGGCCATGCATCCATTACTAGCTAATTCGCTACTAAGATTTTTTCTTTCTTTCTTTTGCAGGTGTGGTGCGTGGGAAAGTTGAAGTTGGGGAAGCTGCAGAGGCCACCAATGCTGTCAAAACTATTGCATCAATAAAAATGATGCCAATTGGAGGACAGATTATAAAAATGCTTGGAGTTGGTGTTGATGACGGTCTGGAAGCGAAATGTGCACATGCCGGGATTAATGCGTGTCAATCCGGTGTTGTGTTGGTTATACCGTGAGAATCTTCGATTCGATAGGGATGTCCATGTGTTATGGTATCTCGCTGAATTATGCTAGAGCTTGCATTTAAGAGAACAATTAGCAAATTGTTCTTGCTGTAACTTAAATAAATGCGAGCGTGGTTCTAGTGTAGTTTGTTATCTCCAGCTGTTGAATAAACTATGGTCAATGGATTTTCACGGAAATCCATTGCTGTTTGAACTTTCATGGAAATGGAATTTGAGTTAAACTCCCAGCGGTTTGGAATTGCAGCAGATGTCATGTATTTTGTCTAATAAATATTAATTTTGCTGGATATAATTAACTACCGGAAGGAGAAAATACCTTCTTGTCGTACTTTTACTTTCAATGGTCATGTTTCATCAAGAGGTTTCGAGAAAGAAAGAAAAACAGCTCAATAAAATTTATAGTAACATTTCACAGTAATATGTGTGTCACATGTGTGCGGTATTAACTGCACACACATTAACAACACACACACATATATATATCTACCATATATATAAAACCTAAGCTTTCTTCTCCCATGTTGAGCCACGTGCGCAGCCTCTTTAGGTGCTCTCATTGTTCATTTCCTCTGCTCCGAAATTGCCCTTTGTATTTTTGTTTTGTCCGATTTATCAGCACCTTGTGAAGGGCAATTTCGCCTTTTCATTCCAATTTACTTTTTTTCCTTGTTGTTAAACTGTGCTCTCAATGTTACACACTATTCAGTATGTCTCACTTTGTTCCTTCTTCTCCTTCCGCTGCTTCCTTCCCTGTTTTCCCTTCTCTGTTCTGCTTCACTCATGAGGGAAGGTAAATTGCTCCATTGACCCTCAGATTGTAGGAGCCGTACCGGAGAAGCTTTTAGATTTGTGTTTTCTCTCTCATTCTCAAGCATCGAGTGATTTTTGGCCTCTTGATTTCTTTTTCGCCGTTCGATTTCCTCTTTTTTGTTATATCCAATTCTCCACGCATGGTGTGCTGTTTTGCAAATTGTGCCTTCTCACCTGTCCGCTGCTTCCTTCCCTATTTTTCCTTCTCTATTCTGCTTCACTCATTAGGGAAGGTGAGCTGCTCCTTTACTGTGAGCCAGTATTAGGGAACCCTTTTTAGATTTGCCTTTTGTCTCTCATTCTCAACCATCGAGTGATTTCTGCCTTGTTCATTTGTTTTGTGCCGTTTGATTTCCTCTTTTTTGTTATATCCAGTTCTCCACACATGGAGTTTTGTTTTGCAAATTGTGCCTTCTCACTTGATATTTGTCCTTCCCTATTCCCTTTCTGATGTATGAGGTCTTTTGATAAGCTTTTTTGTTGTCCTTTCCTCGTCGCATCATGGGAGCAGAGCAGTATATCATCCCATTGTTATCAATTCCTCGATTTTTCCCTTCTACTTTTCCGACTCAAGAAATTACAACGCACTGCTCACTCTTTTCTCTGGCTTTTGAGGATCGAAACAAAGGGTAACCTCTCTGCTCATCTGTTCTTCCTTCTTTTGCAATTCTTATTACTATTTATTAATCCTCCCTGTTGGATTTTTCCATGATACTGTCACTTTATGCTTCAATTTTGTCTCTAGGGTGTTTGCATAATAATTGTTTCCCCTTTTCCTTATATGTGTTCTCTTCAGGGATTTTAGGTATTTCCAGATTCATCAAGCTTATCTACTTTGTTTTGCCCTTTTTTCGTACTTTATAATTTTTTCCATCCTCCTGTTATGATGTATTTGCTATTAATTCAAAGGGATGTATATATCGCTCTCTTCTTTATTTTGTCCTCAAGCCCTTTGTTTTATCTCAATTTTTCTAGACCACTTTCCTCTTTTGTTTTAACTTTACCCTTTTTGTTTTCGACTTTCTTCCACAACTTTTCTCCCCTCTCATTTATGTATGTTTCTTCACTTTTCCTTCTTCTTCCTCGCTTCTGATGGTTGTTTCAAAGATTAGATAGCTCTTGCTCAAGGTCGGTTTTACTTTTTATTCATAATTTGTCCTCCTCCGTTTATGATCTTATATTCTCGATGTTTTATGTTCTTGTTCCTTTGTCCTGTCAAATAGATTAATGAGCCCTTTACTGCTATTTTTGATCTTTCCTTTTTCCATGTGTTCTTACTTGCTACTTCTTAGCTTTTTAGTCTACCTTACTTTTATTGTTTGGTGATGATTCTTTAACTTCTCGTCCTTATGATCAGCGGCTACATGTTTTATGCATTTTTGTAGGATTAGCCTTTTCTTATGATCAAGTTGTTATTTTTAGTTTCTTATATTGCATATGTTATAATCAAGCTTACATAATTATTCGTTCGTTTTTGCTGCTTTTTCATTTAATCATTGCGCTTTTTTAAATGGCCATTTTTCCATTCATTCTCCTCCAAATACATGTGTAATGCGTGCCTCATTCCTTTCCTTTGATCTGTCTGTGTTCCTACAGATTCAACTTTCACTTTCGGTTCTTTGTTATTACTTTTGCTTCGTTGTTTTACCTTTAGCCTCTATCTTGATGCCAAGAAAGAGAAAGCCATGTGTTGGGTTTAGGTTGGTCGATAAGCCTTTTGAACAAAGCTATACTAATCAGCCATTAGTAATAGACAAATGGAGTAGTTGTTCTTCAGTCCCTCAATCTGAACGTTTGCCTATTAGTAATATTCATAGTCCTGTCCGTTCTCTTCCTACTAGAGACAGTTGTTCTACATTTGAGCCGCTCCAGCATGGAGTTATAAGGAATAATCTTTCTCCCGATAAAATGATTGTAGATCCTGCAACCATATAGGTTACTGGCAATTTTTTCAGCCATCATGCATGTCTTACTCCTCAGCCTGATGCTTCTTCTCATAACAATGTTTTGTTGCCCTGCTCGCCCAACAAGATTGGATGCTCCTCTCACGCTGGTTGGTTCTCAATGCTCCACCATTGAGCTCCCTTTGCTTTCAGAGGCGGGTGCCTCGTGAACGGAAAGTGTCAATCAGAGTAAATCTTTATGTTACCTCGTAATCGTAGTATCGACAAGAGGCGTTGATCGATGAACCCCATACGCAAAGATTTAGACATTCTTTACTCTGATCGTAGTATCAAAGACATATGCTTTCTAATAATCATCAAGTGAATCTTAGAAAGCTCATGTCTATGTTAGAACAAAATCCATATGCAAGATTTTTTAGGATTCTAAGTGAGGTGCCTAATCTTGATGATTATCATATTGTCCTTAGAAGCATTCCTCGCCTCGACCAGAGAGTATACAACAATCCTACTATCTCACAAGTTGCAGCTTTATGGCTTGAAGGTGAGGAGAATGGTAAGTCTAGCAACCGCGCTGTTAGAGTTCAAACTAGTGGTGATGTAAGAAATATTCAATATTACTATGGATGCTATGATCTGCTCCAATACCCATTAATGTTTCCTTTTGGTGACCTTGGATGGCGCCAAGACATCCTTAAAAAGGGAATAAGAATGCAGGCAGATAGGTGAAAAAGGAAAAATCTAAGTGCATCTATTTCTGTGAACAATGTTTCGGATGTAGATCAACTACTTCACAATGAAGAAGATGGTGAGCCCATCATTAACCTATCAATAAATACCACTCCATATAAAAGACACTTAGTGCATAATATGTTGTTTATTTGATGCAGCAATGCGCTCTCTCAAAGAAGACCCAGACTTTGTTTCACTCTGAGAATATTATGCTTATAAGTTACAGATGAGAGATGATGATGATTTCTATTGCACTTTGCTCGGCTCCTTCAACAGTACGTAGTTGATCAATATGTTAAATTAGAGACTCAAAGGCTTGACTTCTTTAGAAGCCAGCAAGAAGAGATCCGAACAGAATTCTTAAAAGGAATAATTGATGCTGTAGTAGTGGTGAGATGAAGGCCTCAAACGTTGGCCAGCGAATCATATTGCCACCCTTTTTTATTGCTGGCCCGAGAAATATGAGGCATAGATATATGGATGCGATGACTTTAGTTCAAAAATTTGGGAAGCCAGATATCTTTTTAACTATGACATGTAATCCAAATTGGCCAGAAATTAAGCAGCATCTAATTGATGGAGAAGAGGCACAGAATAGACTAGATTTGCTTGCTAGAGTTTTCCATTCTAAACTAGAGTTATTGAAGGATGACTTATTAAAAAAATGCGTCCTTGGTGAAATAGCAGCTTATACATATGTTATAGAATATCAAAAAAGAGGAATGCCCCATGCTCACTTTCTCTTAATATTAAAATCTAAATATAGACTTTATAGTCCTGAAGAATATGATAAGATTGTTTCTGCAGAAATCCATACAAGCTAACGCTTCATCCACACTTATATGATATGGTTATTAAGCATATGCTTCATGGTCCTTGTGGTGTAGCAAATCCAACAAATGCTTGCATGACAAAAAATGGTTTCTGTCAGAATAACTATCCAAAAGAATTTTCTCATGAAACTGTTCAAACAATTGCTCATTATAGGAGGAGGGACAATGGGATTGAAGTGATTGTTAGAATGCTACTTTGGATAATAGATGGTAGTGTCAGATAATCCATATTTGTTGTAGATTTGATTGTCATATGAACGCGTTGAAATATGTTCTCTTGTTAAAACAATCAAATATATATACAAGTACATATGTAAAGGCCGATAGAACTAACTTCTACTTGACATACTGTCATACCATTTTTTTGTATTGAAAGGAGAGAGGGGAATGAGACCCTTGTTTCGGTTTTAGTGAAAAATGTTTTTAGTTAAAATTGATTTTGAAAAGAAAGGGGTCATGGGACTACAAAATGCGACGATTTGGACCCAAAACAAAAGTCTAAAAGGTTTTAGAAAAGTTTGAGTCGCCACTTGGTATGGAGTTTAGGTGTACCAAGTCACCCAAAAAGTTTTAATTAATGAAAATAAACTAAGAAAACCCTTTTTAGGCGACTCGTGCTTTGAAAACTAGAGAAAAGGTTCGGGGTCACAATTGAAAGAAGGAAGGCAAAGATTGATGTTACTACTGGCTCTACAGGCACCCTTCTACACCTAGCCAAAGCTAGTTGCAAGATTTAGTTAAAATTTCCTAATTCTAACTTTAAAATTTATCACATTTGGATGTTATCTATATGGATGCAAAACCTAAATCTAATGTTGGATCGAGAGGGGCAAAATGTCTCCTTGAGGTTTGATTGAAATTGATCACATTAGTTGTGTCATCCAAGTTTGATCCCTCGAGGAGGTCACGAAAATGCAAATGATGAAACTGAAAAGACGGAGAACTAGGGTTTTCAAAAGAAATGCAATTTTATAAAATCTCAAGGAAAAGAAATTGGATTTTGAAAAGATCAATTTTAAGTGCAAAGAGGAACTTGAATTTTCAAAAGATGCAATTTTAAGAAAAACAGTTTTTTGACTTTGAATTGCTAAAACATGAAGAAGAAACTTGACTTTTAAAGAATGATTTTGATAAAATAATGCATATGTATGTCCTAAGGAGGGATAATGCAACATAATGGGTGCGGGGGACTATGTTCGTGACTTTAAATCTTCCTTTCATAGAAGGAAATAAAAGCGTGCTAAGGCTAAGAAGCCATACCTCCTTTTCCCTAATTCAAAGGGTAATGCCTTAAATGCACTAATCTATTTTGTGACGAAAAAGAAAACTAAATGACATGTTTCGCATACGGGATGTGAGAATAATAACATGCAAAAATGGGAAAGAAACTCTAAAAGTGAAAAGTGTGTGAAATTTGTATCTAATGCATGAATGGCATTTAAGGGTCTAGCATTGGACTAGCCCTCGTCAAAAGGTTCTCACTAACATTGGATTAGTGAGAAATCGAAAGGAAAGGCCACAACTAGTGTTGGACTAGTGTGGTGACGTCAATATACTTGCACAATAAACATGTAGACATGATAATAAAGCAAGTAAACACAAAAAACACATAAACACATAACATATAGGCATAATATCTAGATGCAAGATCCTAGAAAAGCAAGTAAACACATAATCATGTAAGCATGCAAAATAAGCATATAAAACCTAATTATTACATTGGGGGAACCTAAATACATTCTAAGGGGAAAAAAAATCGGAATAATAATCTACCTATTACATTTTCTAGAATAAATACACTTTTTACAAAATTAAACCTATCTATTACAACTTGGCATCCAAGGCCTCCAAATGATTTACCCAAAAATTAAATGACATAAATAAAGACTAGGCATGAATAAGAAGCAAAGGAAAACTTAATTTAAAACATGCAAGATCATGCAAAAACACATAAGAGCACATAATAGGAGAAAGAAGTTACCATCCCTTGATGTGTTTCCTTAATTTAATCCTTAAATGATGGGAATGGTTATCTAAGACTCAATGTCAACACAAGGGATCAAGGTACCAATTTAAAGGAAAAATCAATGAAAGATTCAAAGAGAAGGTATCAAAGCAGATTCTGCAAGTAACATGGACAAGATTAGGAAATACCTAATAAGTACGTCGGACCAAAAGAGCGAGAAATAACAAAAACTAAGGAATGCAGAGGGATTCTGTGGACGAATGCAAGGCAGTCCAGCGTTACATGCAAAATGTAAAGTTCGGGAGGGAAACGCGGACTAGAAGCGGACTCAACAGCGTAACAATGTCCGCGTCTCTTCCCATCTTCAAAATATCAGGAAGATTGCTTCCAGTTTTTCAGACAATAACACAAACAAAATCTTCAAAGGCAAGGGGATCTATTTAAAGTATTAAACATCATCATTCAGATCATGTCAAAACAAGCTAAAACTGAAGAAGGTCAAATCTTAAGCATCAACATCATCAAATAGACAAAAAGGGGGAAGGGAGAAGGCTAGAAACGCGGGGAAGTTACGGACCGCATCGCGTAACTCCAGCGTTTCTTCACATCTTCAAATATTCAAGAAGAACGAGCTTCAACCAAGTCGCGTAAGAGATCCGCATCTCTTCACATCTTCAAACATTCAAGAGGGAAACGCATGGATCGTTATGCAAGTAGTCCGCATGTAGTCAGCGCTTTCACATCTTCAAAACGCGGAAGAGCATTTTTTTCCGAAACCTTCGTAAAACTCCTGCAATGAATCATCGCAGGATGCATCAAACGCGTCGATTTTAAACGTGAAAACAAATCTATTAGCCTTATCAAGGCTATCTAACATGTAACATACTCATATAACAACAAATAAACATCATCAACTATTATAAAATATCAAAAACATAGTCAAGACCTTGGTTCCACCAAAGGTCACATTTTCAACAAGATTCACGTTCAAAAAATAGGGATGAGAAAGAATCACTGAGCCTCTTGATCTCAAAACAAAGGGAAGTTCGATTTGAAGATGGTTTCCTTCTTTTAAAGAAACCCAGAATCCATTTCTTTCTTTCTTTCTCCTCTTTTCCTCTCGTTTTTCTGTCTTTTCTTTTCTCTCTCAGCCTCCCTCTTCTCTTTTTCTCTCTCAGCTTCCAACCCTCTCTCCAGAAAACCCTCTCATAAGCTATTTATAGCCACAAAAACCTAGCATGAAGGGTTTGGATAGTTTGGGGAGGTGGGTTGATTTTGAACGTTAGATGAATTGTTAAGGGATTAAGGGTGAGTTGGGTATTATCTAAATAGATTTCTTGATGCTCAAGTCGCAAAAAATACAGCTGTAAATGAGGAGAAAAATGACTTGAAAACGGCCGGATTTTTTAAACCACGCAACGATCGAATGTTACGCGGACTAGTTACGCAGACCTGTCCGTGTAACTGGTCCGCGTTTTTGACTTTCTTCTTTTTTTTTTTTTTTAAGAAAAACCTACAAAAATAAGAAAGAAGCGTTAGACTATTTAAAAATAAATAACTAAACATTAATAGATAAAAACATAAGAAAACAATTGAAATAGTCAAAATTTGGTGTCTACAACAGCTTCCACCTTTGATTCTGTGGTCGATGAAATTCAACAGTATGTTTCTACGAGGTGGGTCTCTTCACCTGAAGCAGTATGGAGAATTTTGAGATTCCCTATAAGTGAAATAAAGCCTGCAGTTATCCATCTTCAATTACACCTAAAAAACTATCAGCCAGTAACTTTCAAGAAGCGGAGTAACCTTGAAAATGTTGCATAACCCCATCTTAAAAAAAAAAAAACGATGTTAATGTAATTCTTCTATATGAATAGGATGGATGACAATGCACAAACATTAAAATGTACATACTCAGAATTTCCTGACTATTTTGTATGGAAACCATCTGGGAGATATTGGAAATTCAGAGAGAAGGAGGATTCAATTGGTCGTATAATGACTGCACATCCAACGGAAGGTGACAAATATTATCTTAGACTTCTCCTCTCAAAGGTCCGATGTCCACTTTCATTTGAAGACTTACGAACTTATAATGGAACTATAGCTGATACTTTTATACAAGCAGCATTAATCAAAGGCTTACTAGAGGATGACAATAGTCAAGAATTATGTTTGCTTACACTATGGCATGGCTACAAAATCAATCATCCCTTTTTGTAGATCGAATCGCCACCTGCTCGCATTAGCCCTGAAAATCTTTTATTTCTTCCATTAATCTGTTCATTTATACATTAACATGTCCCATGTTTACGATTTCATATTCCATTGTCTAAGCACCCTCATCTTCTTCATTTCCAATTTTTTCCGACCTCCTAATTTATTCCCTTCTATTCCCTCATCCAGTTACTCCTCACTTTTTCTTCCCCACTTCAAAACCTCTGATTTCCTTGTCATCGTAATCCTATTTTGTCCGAACCATTTGTCCACTATTATGTGCTTATACATTACTTTTACGTTGCATATTTCCCATTCTTCTTACTTTGACTCTTTATTTCTTACAACAAACATACAATTTGAATATAATTTGTACTCCTCAATTGACCATAAATTCATACTCCTCACATGGAACATGACCTTTTCAAAACCAACTAACATGCCACAAAATTTCCTCAACTTGTAAAATAACCTTTTTCTGCTAGTACTTCCACTATTATACCTTTATGCCCACATCCTTCTAATACCATTCATGTAATCATTTTTTCTTTTACTGTATCCAATAAATTAGTCCTTCAATTTACAAATATTCCTATAACCATATAATGAAATACACATTTTCCTTTTAACACTTTTAACAATTTCCTCCATCAAACTGACCCCTTTTAACAATTTTTATTCCATGTTAAAACTACCAAATTTAAACGAATGAAAAAAAACTAATAGTAATGATACTTTTCTCATTAAAAATTCATAATAAAATGCAAAAAAATACATACCTTCTCACTTTTCCGTTTATATTTACACGCTAAAAGATCCACACTCACATACAATAAATCTTCACAATATGTAAAATTAATAATCTATACTACATGTACAAATAATTTGTCTTTTTAATCTTAATATATCATTCGATCCAACCTTTACATAACAAATTGTATCTATATAAACAAAACTACTTATTAACAATGCCTCTCAAAAAACATCTACAAAGTTATTTATAAATGACAAACACTTATGCATAAAACATAGATTTTCACTTATCATGTAAATGTTACAAAATATTTTTAACATATACTTATCCAACAAAAATAAAATTTTAGAATATACTTAGTGAAGGTTAAATATTCATATCTAATACTTACAAACTATAACAATTATTTTCTCTTGTCATAGTAACTAAGAAGGGCCAAACCACATTTATTTTCCACTTAAGATTACAATCCTTCCATAATCAACTCACTTTGTTTATTTACCCAATCTTCTCCTTGACCCTACTGGTTCCAACATCCCTTCTCAATGCTCCAGGTTCTTACGTAACTCCATCAACACTTAGCCAAGAATCAGGTCCTTTTAGACTTCACCCTTCTCCCCATAAGGTTTGTCGTTTGCTTCTTCTATACAAACCTTCTTCCTCTCACATAGAATTGCTACTCCTCCCTATAAAAATACTCTTTCCCCTCCTCCCCTAGGGTTTCACTTTCACACATATTCTGCTTGTTCTCCAGGTTCCTTGCATATTGTAGCCTTCATTGTGCCCACTATGCGTTCTACCATTCACTGCTCACAGGCCTGTTACACGTCCACCATTTTCATATTCTCCTTCTTTCTCGGTGACTAACACGGTATCTTCCTTTGCCTTTTCTCATTTATTCATCTATATGTTCTGTTTCTTTTTTATGTTCTGCGTTTCTCCTCATCCCTTTCCTCTCACATTTAACACATAGTATTCGCACATCAATCCTAGATACAGAGTATAACTTGCATATCTTTATTTCTCTGCTTTGTGTTACTATTCTTTATAATGTCATCTTTATTTTATGAACCTATCATCAGTTAATTACGATTATTATGTTTACCCTCAGTCTATTAATGAAACTGCAAATCTACATTCACTCTGCAACCTCACAAATTATATTTAACCCTTTATTTTTATATTTGACCTGCCTAGATTCATCCTTTTAACTCCATATTTTTCCCCATCATGTAATCCCTTTAAGTCCAAAAAAATTTTCAATTCCATTGAAAAACAAAGCCATCATGAGGCCTCAAAAATACGGTTTTATTTAAAATGTCAAATATTGTTTATAATGTGTTTATTCATTTAAAAAATGGTGAATATATGTTTAAAGTGATTATTTTCAATTTAGAGAATTTTATCTAATTGTTTGCGGTGTGGTTTTGGCCAAAATTTAGCGTTAAAATTGTTAGGCGATGTGAATAGTGACTTGGACTTGAAATCGAGCATATGTAGTGATATTTTGGAAATATTATTATGGTGAGACAGTTATCGGGATGAAAGAAACCAGTGTAAGTTAGACAACCCGCGCTATGACGGCGCATAAAAGTGCAAAAGCACTTTTCCCTTAAAATAAGGAAATGCACTTTTTGGGTAATAAAAGCCTTGACTTCTTGGCTTCCTTTAAGCTTTCATTTCAGCTGGAAATTGTGAGATAGAGAGAGAGAAGAGCCAGAGGGAGAGCAAGGAAGAGAGAGAGATTTGTCTTCAAATTTCTTCCATTCTTGTTCCTTCCAAGTTTGGAGTTTTAAACCACCATTGAAGCCCATCCAATCCACCATTCTTTGCAGCCGAGAAAGAGGAGAGAGAGGGGCTTTGGACGGTTCTTGGAGGAAGAAAAGAAGGGTAAGTCTTGAAGTTGATCTTTCATTTCTTTCTCAACTAGTACCTTGAAATTTGTGGAAGTTTGGGCTTGATTTCTTCCTTCCATTTCAGCCGAACCAAGGAGAGAGGGAGAGAGTGAGGTCAATTCTTGAAGGGAAAAGAGAGAAAAGAAAAGCTAGAGTGATGTTCTAAGCTTGAGATCGAGCTTCGGGCTTGCATTTGGAGATGAAACCATCAACAAATCTTGAAGATCTTAGGCTAGGATTGAAGTTCTTGGAAGCCATCAAGCTTGGAAGCAACCTTCTTGAAGAAGAGCTTGAGAGATCTCGTTGGATCTTGTCGGATCGGGTTGGATCTTGATAGATCCGGAGGTATTGGACTTGAAACTTCGTAGATCTAGCCTTATTAGTGTTAGTAGTGTAGATCTATGGTTAACATTGAAAGAAATGATGTCATCGAAAAGATGAAGTTGGGCTCTTGAAATCCCAACCTAGGTAGGGACTTGAGGTGGCCTCTAGGTAGCGGACTTGAGGACTTGATTGGGAATTTGATTGTTATTTGTGAACTTGCCTTGATATGGTTAGAAATTAAAGTTTTTAGTTGTTGAAAAGTTGAAGGAAAATGTATGTTATATAAACCATGCTTGGTGATTTTAATATTTGATTTTGAAGTGTTGTGAATGTTCTTGAAGAGTTTCTTTTAAGAAAAACATGTATATTGTTCAAATTGTGAGTGTATGTGTGTGTGAGAGAATGTTTGAAATTTAAAGGGTTAAAGTGAGGTTTTCATGAAATTTGAGTGAAAAGTGCCGTTTAATTAAATTTGAGGGTTTTACCATGTCTTGGTCAAATTCTAGAGATTTTGAATGTAATGGCGTGATATGAAGTGTTTTATGTTAATATGAAAGTTTTAACTAAAAGTAAATGTCGAACGTGTTGTGTAAACAGTGATTTTGAGGTGTGAGTCCCCTTAAATGTTTTGTGAAAAAGAACGTGCTTGTAGTGCCAATGAGTATATTGGTGGGATGCTCTTTTGAAATGAAAAAGTGACTTTTCAAAGAGGATCTATTTGGAACATTGTACCATGAGAAATGAAAGATTTTCTCGAGAGAGTTTGGAAAAATTGTCATTTGAAACTAAAAAGTGAAAGTGAACTGTGTTAGTGAATGAAAAAGAATGAATTGAATCTCATTGATTGTTTTAAATTATTTTAGGGAGTGTGCAAGGCGGTGACTTTGAACCCTACGTGGAAACAAAACCTTACTTTGGTGAGTTTCCATGCTTGTTTCGTGTTTACGTGCAAATGATTGTATATGAATGCAATGAAGTGAATGTTATGTGAAAATGAGTTTTGAACCCTCTGATGGGGATGGTGTGTACTTTATCGCACCTACTCCATTTGAGTAAAAGTGATTATGAAAGTGTATTGAAGTGAGTGATTGTAAAAGTGCTTTACAATATTATATAGTGAATGTATGTGTTTGAAAAGGTCAGGTGATTCTTGAGACCTATCGGCGAACTCTTCGACTCGAGCCGGGGGCTAGGCCTAGGTCGAGAAGAAAGAGCTGAGCCATAGGGTTAACTTAAAATGTCACAAAGCCCAGTGACTCAGACCAGTGCTATATGCTTGAGACTTGGTTCTTGAACTTGTCTCCAAAAAGAGCATCAAACCAGTGATATATATACAAGTGAAGTGAAATGAAAAATGTACTCTGGACTTGGCGTATGGACTTGTCCCTAATGGAGAGTACTCAAATAAAGTGAAGTGAAGTGTACTCAAGACTTGTCTCGAAAAGTGACATTGCAATGTACACTATCAAAGTGAAGTGATAAGTGCTTGGAGTGCGGGCCCGGTGGGGGTTTGGTGGAGTAAGGAGTAAGAGGAGTTCTACATGTTAATAGTGACAGTTAACGGAGTGTCAACTACCTGGTTCGTGGACAAGCTTCGTGGTTCGTGGACGAGCTTTGTGGAACTTGGCCCCTGAGGGCCCTCGTATCCAACATTGTATAGTTAATTGCCTTTCTATCTATTTAAATTCTAAGTGTACTTGTGAAATGAAATTGTTTATGTGTTAAGTGACTTGCATGTTTCTGGGAACTCACGGGCTTTTTAGCTCAACCTTTCAAATTTATTTTCCTTAACAGGGAATGAGCAACCGAGTGGTGGAGCCAACCCTTAGAATTAGGGTTTTGCTTATGTTGACGTTTTGAGAACTTTGAATTGTGATCATTGAAGGCTTTTGTATCTTGATACATGAATATTTGGATGGATAGTCTTGTACTTTGGGTTTTGTAATTTGAAGTTATAAATTTGTAGAGCATTGTTCTATATATTGTATTCAAAGTTTTAGTTTGATAAGCACTTTTGATTGTTTAAGTGAGTGAGTCCGAGGCAGGCGGCGTCCACTAACCCTACGGTTCCTTAGGGGAAGGTGGGGCTGTCACACATCCCACTTTCCATTCCTCTTCCCTATAAAAAGACTTTCATATATTTTCACTCTGCGCAGTTTATATTATTTCACACATGATGCACATAACCCACATATTTTTTCATCTTTGCTTCTCCCTTTAATTAATAAAAAATAATGATTCAACTAAAAGAACAAGAATGACAATTGATTTTTTTTCACCTTTTTCTTTCATATTCATTTGAATACTAATCACTTTTCTTCCATTACTCATCTCTGCTTCTCATAAATAAATAAATAAATATATATATATATATATCCTTCTCCCATCCATGAAATAACGCCAATGGACAAGCCAGTACAAACCTCAACTTCAAAATACTAATATTTCTGTCGTGATCATCACAACCAACATCACTGAGATGATGGAGAACTACAGCTCCCACATCACTTTGTCCAAGACTTTGGCCAAACTCCCCTCGATGTAGTACTCATCTTAGGGGTGGTTACTGGTGCACATTACCATTTATTTGACTCAAGAAGAAACAAAATCATCTCTATTTCTATCATGGTTTGAAAGAATTCATTCTCGACCACTCAATCACAGACAACTATTCTCTTTGGTTCAAATATGAGGGTGGCCCACATTTCCACGTTGCAATTTTCGACACATTCGGAGCAGAGATAGACTACCCATCCAAACTTCAAATCAATACCCCAGACTACATAGACCTCTTATCTTCTTTAGACACCAGCCATCACAGTGATGAAGATCTGCACAAACCTGCTCTTCCATTCGCACAGGCTCTTTTCGGTATACAAAGCTTTGACAAACCAAGCTCTTCAAAGGCCAAACAAAAAAGACCAAATGCAGTGTAACATGAGACCAAACACACGACAAATTCACGGTCAGGAAAATTTCCGCGTCGCAGGCCCTTCTTCTCAGTCACACTCAAGTGCTGCAATGTCCATAATCTTTCATCCTCTATGTTCCGTACAAATTTTCTCGCACTTACCTACATAATGTTCAGCAATCTGTGAACATTATAGATTCTGATGGAACTAACTGGACCATTGGGACTGATAGGGTTTTTCTTTACTCCTCAAATTTTAAATAACCTTTATAACCCTATATTACCGCAAGTATACGGATCGTTTATTGAGTATAGGGAAATAAGGTGTCAATCCCACGAGGAACTATGGTTTTGCAAACACTAAAGTTTAATCACTTGCTTTATTATCTAGAAAACAACTAAAGGAAGGCAAATAAAATAAAGGAAAGCTAGATAAAAGGGAGAAGGCGGTAAACCGACCTAAGGAAGAGGGATAAAGCAATGAAAACCAACCATTAGGTGTCAAAGACATCCAATTGGTAGTAGACAAGAAAATGAAAGAAAGCAAGTAAAGAAATTAGAGAGAGCTTTTAAGATCAAGTTAGAGGAATCCTAGAGCTTTAGAATCCCTTGTTAAGTTAAGATTAGAAGTTAGTCAAGTTTATTATGTCCTTTCTCCAATGATTTGCTAAGGTATAACTTCCTTTTGTATGCCATCACTTTCGTCAATGGTCATGTGTAGTGTAAGCTCTCATTTAAGATGAGCTAGTCACTCAGAATTGCTTTCGCTAATTCCTTAACTCCTTTGAATCTTCCTTGACCTATTTTCATAGAGATAAGAGAGAAACAAGTTAAATAAACTCAATGAAGTTATAGTATAAAACCACAACCAACCAACTATATTCACTACTTTCTTGAGAATATAAGTTAGTGCTTAAAAACTTAGATCTTATTGAAGGCAAGTTTTTCATTACTCATCAACATCAAATCAATTATAGTTGGTAGCTAATCAACCATAAAACATAAGAACAAATCTTAAACTAGCAAAATCATGGAGGACATAAATAGCTCAACTACTTCATAATCACAACTAAAACAAGTTCATCCTAACTCTAGGATTAAAAATGCTTAGCTAGACATCATATTAAGAACATTTAAGCATAAACAAACTTGCACAAAGCCATGAAATTAAAGCACAAGAGATAAGTAAGGGAAGAAGGAATCTTATTCAATTTCTTGAAGTTGAATCCATAAACTTCTTCACAAGTTGATCTCCCAAATACAAAGTGCAAGATTCCTCACAACTTTCACTTTTACTCTCTTTAGAAACTACAAACTAAGAACTAGAACCTAACTAATGAACTAGAGCTATTCTCTAGTCTTTTTTCTCTCTTTTGGAATTTTTATGGAATGCTTCTAATTGTCTACAAAAGACCCTATTTATAGAAGATTACAACCATATGCATCCAAAATTATGTCATGTGAATACAAGACAAATTGGCCTTCAAAAGTCAAGGAAAATGGCTTCTTAAATTTCTTTGTCTTCATGCATTGAATCCTTTGAATTTCAATCTCAAATGAGTTATAATGTTGAAGCAAATTGTGTTTTGAATTAGCAATGAGTTGTTTCTTCAATCTTCCAGTATTCTTCACGCAGCTTTCATTGAAATTCTTCTGAAAATTGAGCTGGAAGTAAGTTGAAAATCTAGAATTCAACTTGTAACCTGCCACTTCGGCGATCCAGCGATGCATAGGCTAGCGGATCACATCACGGATCCGCTTCCCCTGTCTCGTGTGAAAGGGATTCGCGAGCTATTTGAAATTTTCACTTGTTGGTTCGCGTTTTGCCTTGTGACTCCACTTGAAACTTGCAAATTCCGAGCTTTTTGTCATGAAATTGTTGCGTTAATTGCTCCGACTTTTATCCCTTTGATTCCTCGTTGATTGAATTGCAATTTGCATTTTCCAATTTTTCTTCCAAGCTTCTTGGCAAATATCCACATTTTCATCTCATTTGATAATTGAACAAGCAATCCTACAAAAACATGAAAATTTCACCACATTAATCCATAGAAATTCAATTTTCATTATTGAAGCCATCAAATGCAAAATTAACTAGAAACCTTAGTTCATTAGCTACAAAAATACCAAAAACACACAAAAACTACATAATTAAACCTATTAAAAGCATGCAAAATATTGACTTATCAGGGATAGTCCTCAAGAATGGAATCCTCATACACCTGAGTAAAGGCTAGTCTCATTTTGCAAAACACAAAGCCTTGGCTGTCAATGACATTTGCATTTTCGAGCTCATCAACACAGACCCTATCACCATGAAAATATCCATATTTCCTGCCAACAGAAATCCAACCTTCAAATCTTGCTCCTGATCCTGACTAACTGTCATCAGACAAAGCTCCTTGACAGATTTTAGTTACTCTGCTTTTGACTACTTTTCCCCCCTGAACTAACTTCATCAAATTACTTTTATTATGTATATGCTACACTTTTAGTCTTCTTATATAGCTGCTACATGCTCTTTCAAGTAAACGAACAATTAATAGTAAATATCCATATATAGGATTTATGTGCACAACTTGTGCTTCTGCAGGGAATAGCAAATGGTGATCCTTTTTGTTACAACGAGTGCAGAATGCTTTGTGTTATTGTGTTTGTTATATTTCCCTTCCCTCTGCCTAATTGAAATTTTGCCATTATTCCACATCATTCCTCTCTTCCATAAAAAAAAGGAAAAAGAAAAAACTATCAAAGAAAACTTCAAACATTCTTTGTCGACTTCTCTTCACAACAACAACTGCTCAACCTTACATTTACAATTCATTCCACTATTATCCCTCCTAACAATCATGCACATACAAAAAACCTGTCAAATTTTTAATACATAGAATAATTGGGCACTGGCTGTGCCTTACACAGCCAGAGAGCTCTAGTATATATATATATATATAGAGAGAGAGAGATGAGTTTTGATGTGGTAAAAGTGAAATTGATTGACTATGTCTGACATGTAAACAGATATTGTGCTGTAAAGTAATCTTATTTCGATAAAACAAATAAAGTTCATATCCCAAGAATTAGAGGTATCCAAATGACATTGAATGTTAGTTTAGTTCAGGTGTATAAGCATGTTGTACTACCATTAGTGATTAGTTGTAATCTGTGATACATTTGATTGATCCCGCACTGTTGAAGCCACAGAAAATATGAAAGTACTCAAAGTAAATAACAAAAGCCAAAGGACTGTATCTTAGAAAATTATGCAGAGAATCTCTCGTAATACTGTATATACTATAATCAAGTCCCATAATTCGTTTGAACCAAAAATATATACATTATATTTGACTTATATAATGGTTCACTGTTTTCTTATATTTTGGTATTTTATCGCATGCTTTGGGGGTGCAAGATAAAGAAGTGAATCCTTTACATATTTAGCCTATCTGTATATCTATATATATCTAAAAACCTTAAAATTTTAAAATGCTTGTCCAAAGAAAAAATTCAATTATGCCTAGTCGTTACCTTAAAGTGACAAATTTTAATTGTAGCATATGGCAATGATCAACTTAAGAATTTTTCTCTTTTTTTTCCATAATAAATGGGGATTTTCTTAATAATCCAAATTGGCTGCCATACAAATTTTGGTTGAACTATAAGTCCACGTAACATTTGTGAATCATAAAGTTTTGATCTTCAAAAGTAGTTCAGGATTTTTGTTACTAGGACTCAGATGTTGGGGTTGCAACCATTTTGTCCTGTGCATGTCAATAACAAATACAAATGAGACAATATTTAGTTGTTCATTGAAGTTAGTTTAAGAAAATTTTAAACACTCTATATCCATTGTAATTCTTTAAATTTTAAGTTATGATTGTACGTAAATGATGAAACAAATGAGAGAATTAGATGCAAGGAGCACAAGAACTACCAGGCTTTTTAACATTACTCTATTATCTAAACAATCAAGAAATCAAATAAAATCAATATTGTGACAGCCCCACGTCTCCTAGTGCGCACCCTAAGGTATCAGTGGACCGCGTGCCTAACTCTCACCAAGACTCACTCACTCAAACGATCACTACTATATCAAACTAAGAAATACCATCACGAATCTAAACCAAACGACAACTCACGACTTCATTACTCAAATCTTGAAATCCTAAAATACATAGAGTACTTAATAATACGTTCAAAGTTTCATAGCACCATACTATAAATTCATAGTTCAAGTCTCTCAAACCAGATACAAAAGTAAACTCTAGTTCTAATGGTTGGCGCCTTCACTTGGGTTCTCAGTCCCTGTTAAAGAAAACAAATTTAAAAGAATGAGCTAAAACTCAATGAGTTCCAAAAGACACGCAAAGCACATAACACAAATAATATTTCACATCAAATTCATATTTAGAAATGAACAAATAAGGAAAGCAACTAACAACACAAAGGTAGGATACGCGGGCTTTCAGGAGCCAAGATCCACAAATCTTGATCACGATCCATGGAGTTGACACTTCGCCAACTTTCAAACATATAAACCATGTAGACCTCCACTTACTTCTATCTCCACCAAAGCTCCCACCGGGCCCGACTTCAAACACATAAATTGTTACATAAATTGTTTATTGCTCTCCGAAAAGGGCAAGTCCATACGCCAAGTCCAGAGCACACATCACATCACATAAATAACCCTATAGCTCGTCATTTCTCCTCGGTCTAGGCCTAGCCTACAGCTCAAGTCAAACGACTTACCGATAGGTCTCAGGAATTCCCGAAATTCACACGCACATAAGTCACTTCAAACACTTTTACAAATTTTACCATTCAAATAGGAGTAGATGCGATAAAGTACACACTACTCCATTTGATGGATCAAAACTAAATTTTCACATCAAATCAGTTAACCAAGCATATTCCAAATCAAATTCACATAGTCAAATAACATGCAAGGAAAATCATCAAGATAACAAGGTTTGGATTCTAAATTTGGCTCGGTTTCAAAGCTTCCACACTCCCTAAAACGAATAAAGAAAATGGATGAGTTTTGCTCCTCCATTTGTTAAACCAAATCAAATTACACTTATTCACTGATTTGATCAAGGCTTTTCCCAAAATCTCCTCGAGTAAAAAGTATTCGTTTCAAATGGTAAAATATCACAAAAGACTCCTTTTAAGATCGCTACATCATTTAAAATAAAATGCTCCATCAATATACTCCCTACTCGCAACTTCTAAATTTTTAGAACAAAGAAATCAAGTGAGGTCTTTCACCTCGAAAATCACCCATTCAAGTTTAAACTCAACACTAAACTTTTAATCAAGATTCTAACACATGTTTAGAACAATCTTCAACAAGTCTCAATCTACAAAATTCATGAAAAATAGATAAAATGTTTCAAACCCTCAAGTCTATCCAAATAGCACATTTACCCCAAAAACTAGTGAAAACTCAACTTTTCACCATTTAAAGTTCAAGATTTTAACTCAATTCAAGCATATACTCATAGATGAACATAATAAATATTT
The DNA here is from genome assembly GCA_013103745.1 of Gardenia jasminoides. Taxonomy (NCBI): domain Eukaryota; kingdom Viridiplantae; phylum Streptophyta; class Magnoliopsida; order Gentianales; family Rubiaceae; genus Gardenia; species Gardenia jasminoides. The sequence goes on along the minus strand of CM023097.1, from coordinate 7,621,873 downwards.
ATTTATGCAAAGTCTAACCAAGAAACATTATAAAATTTTTGAAATCAACTGTCATACATTTCAAGTGAGGTTCGGCCTACCTTCATACTTTTTCTTCCAAAATTTTAAACAACATTCCTACATTCTAACCCACAAAATGAACTTATCTCGTAAACAACAACCACAACCACAATCAGGTCCTCAAGTCTGCTACCTAAAAGTCATCTCAAGTCAACTACCTAAGTTGGGAATTCAAGAGCCCAACTCAAATGTTCCAAACATAAGCATTTCTAACAAAATAAACCATGGATCTACAAGATCTAACACTAATAAAGTTAAAGTTAGAAATTTAAGTGTTATACCTCAAGATCTAGTTAGATCTAGAAAGATCGAGTTGGATCTTGTGAAGCTCTACCGAAGAATGATCTCCCAAAACTTAGCGACCTCAAGAACTTCCAACTTAACCAAGGATTTGCTTGCTTGAAGAAGATTTCCTTCTCAATTCACAAGAACAAGAAGATGCCAAGCAAGATGAAGCTTTCTTCCCTCTTCTTCACTCTCTCTCAATCTCGGACCTCTCTCCCCCCCCCCCTCTCTCTCTCTCTCTTTCATGGTAGCCAAAGGAAGAAGAAGAAACAAGAGAAATACCTTCAATGGAGTCTTGAAACTTCAAGAAATGGAAGATAAAGATGGAAGTCCAATCTCTCTCTATTTCTCTCTCACCACTCCGCCTCTCTCTTGAAGCTTTAAGTGTGGCTGAAAATGAGAAAGCAAGGAAGTAAGAAACAAAGCTTTAAGGAAACATAAAGTGTGGTTTCCTTAAATTGGGGAAAAGTGCTCAAACTCTACTTTTGTAGGCGACGCTGATCCTAACTTTTACTGGTTTTTCTCATTCCAACACTGTCCTACCTTAAATATTGAGGCCTCGTTAAATTGTAAATTGCAAAAATCCCATCTTTTAATAAATTATTTTATTATTTGAGTTTGAATTATTTGACTTTCGTATATCAGTTGCATCAGTACGAAAAGTTTTAAAATGCATTGTGCACGTTTAAATTATGTCTTTGATTTAATTATTTGAATGTTTAAATTTCGCACTCAGGTCTAGGGTCAACCACTAGACATAAGTTTTGAATGTTAGAATATATATTCGGGGTATATGAATGAGAGAAACCGGGATCGGGATATCATGTCGAGCAAATTCGACATCGATGCGACATAAAGCTACCAAAGTTGACTTTTGAGGCTTCACATCATTTCCATCACTCACTTGTCTTGAAATTAAAAAGCTCACCACTCTCTCTCCTCCATTCTTCCCTTCAAAGCAGCCGGCCATCCCTCTTCTTCTTCCTCTTCTTGTTCTCTCAAAAAACCACCAACAAAACCTCTATTGTTGCAACCAAAAAGCTTGAAGATCTTGCTAGTTTTCTTGGTGATTTCGGACCAGCTTGGAGAGAGAAGCAACCGGCTGTGGAGCTTGAGGATTAACGGCTTTTGTGAGCTATTTCTTCCACCATTAACTAAGATTCTTGTTTGAGTTTGAGGTAAGCTTGCTAGACATCAAGAATCTTGCTCTTTTGTTTCATTTTCTTGGCTCAGAGAGCTTGTAGCTCTTTGTGATGGATTTTGATGTTGTCGGATGAAAGTGGGCTCTATGAAATCCCACCATATATGAACTTGGGGCTGTTGTTGATCTAATATGTGTGTGTGAGGTGTTTTATGTGGAGATTTGTTGGTAAAAATGGAAGAAGGAAAAGAAAGAGAGAAGCCGAGAGAGGGCTTGAGTGCCGTTTCCCTTGCTGCCTTCTTTTCTCTATTTTAGCTCAATGACTCCATGTCTCTCTTGTTGATTCTTGATGCTTACTTGATGGCCTAAGTATGAGAGAAATTTCTTGTAAAAATAGCTTTGTTTGATGTTGCAAAATGAGAAAGAAATCTTCAAAATCTGGAATTTTGCATGCCTAGACTGCCTGTTTCTTTTTGTGTTATTTTGCCCTGTTTTAGCTCCACTATTTTCTTGGTTTTATTGTGGCGATTTAATGCTAAAATGATGGCCTAGATGAGGGCTAGAACCCTTGCAAAAATGAGTATTTTGGGTGCATCAAAAGTTTGGCAAAAGCTTGTGAAAAGTGGAGAACCAAACCTAGAAATGTTTCTTTGAAGCTGCCGGTCCATTTTACTATTTTTCTGGCACAGTTTTGGACTTCTATTTTCATGGATTCCTTGGTGGTTTTGAAAGACTAAATGTTGCACTATGTTAGGGTAAAATTCTTTGCAAATGTGAGTTCATTTGGTGCGTCAAAAGCTCTTGAATGTTGGGTTAAAAATCTGGAAATTTTACCTCTTTGCACTTTGCCGAATTGTTGCCCTATTGTTGAAGCATTTTGAATCAAAGTTTTGCTACCATTTTGCTCCTATTTGTTAAAGGAATGTTTCTAGAGTTTTTGTATCAAAATTTGAGTGATTTGGGGCTGATTTGGTTAAACAAAATGCTTGCAAATCAAAGAAAGAAAATCTGGCAGCTTAGTTTCAAAATTTTGTGCAAACTTTAGCCATCTAAAAAGTTACCTTGCCGTGCGAATATTTGGCCAAATTTGGTATACACTTAGTTCACCTAGTGAGGTTTGAGTGTACAAAAATTGGCAATTTTCTCAGTGGCATTTCAATGCCCAAATTTTGTCCCAAAAATAGCTCTTCAAATCTAGAAATCTTGTCGTCAGTCATTGTGAACCCCTGTCCTTCTAATGGCTGTAATTCCTTGTTCGGGAGTTGAAATCTAGCGCCGTCAGTGGTGTTTGAAACTAGACTTCATAGGCTTTCTAACGGTATAAGACTTGCATTCTAGTTCTTCCCCTATCAATACCAAAAAATTCACAAAAAATGGCTAATTTCACAGCCTGATTTCCTGTCTTTTGTTCGCTGTTGGATTTTCCAGCTTATCTTAGCCCATCTTGCTCAATGAATCTCCTAGCGAAGTCTTCTAGTGATTTTTAGAATATTGAATCCAGTTTTCATAGCTTTGGGCCTTGTCCAATTCTGACGTATGTTGAGTGAGTTATGGTCTGAGAAAGAAATTGTAGTTGTGCGAATTTGGTAAAATTGGATAGTTAGGTTAAATTTAGAATTTTAGCCGCTTGGATTGAAAGTGATAGTTCCATTTTGGCTCAGGTGACCAAGAGATTGCTGAAATTGACCTGACTACCAAAGCCTAATCATCTTGCTTACATGCTAGACTAATTGTATAGGTGAGTGTTCAAGTGCATGTTATTTAATGCTTTAGTCCGGCAATAGGGGCTAGGGCGAGAGATTGGTGAACCATGGGTTATTACTATTTAATTACATCAGTTGGAATGAGTCCTCCGACTATGGTATACTCATAGTAGGTATTACCAACCATTGTTTAAAATTTTCGAGTTCGGTCCCGGTCAAGGGGGTGTAAGTAGACAGGAGAGGGATAAAGTGGTGAATATGGACTGTGAGAGTGAGTGGTTGATGGAATGTGAACGTGGGACTTGAAATTGATGCTTGTGAAGTGAAAAAGGTAATTGCAAAAATTACGGAAACGTGGAGCTAGACAACTGTATCGTTCAACTTATATTGTTTAAATGTTTTACTGTTAATTTGACTGCTCTGCTCTTTTACTACTTGCTTATTTTTCCGCTTTGACTTGCCTGTGTATGTTTCTCTTGACCTCACTGGGCTTTGCTCATCCCGTAAGCTTTGTTTTCCTTAACAAGTCCTGAGGTGGAGCTCATAAATCGAGGAATTCAGTTTCTTTTATAGGATTTCTGCACTTTTGTATAAGATTGAAATCATTTGTGAACTTAATGGATTATTGTACTTGGAGTTCAAGCCATTGTAATTTTGATGAAATTATTGAGATTGTACTCTTGTAAGTTTAACTAGTGGTTTTGATAGACTTCAATTATGGTTTTAAGAATGGATGCTTGTACTTCTATTTGGATTTTGTAGTGAATCCTGACGAGAGTTGGGCAGACGTCCCGTCGATACTCTTGGGTTCGCCCTAGGAAAAGGTGGGGGCGTCACAAAATATATCTTTGTAATATCTCTACATATGCTCAGTTTCATCTTAGAGTTATTATTCATGTGTCGGAACAAAAATCGATGCGTAAACTGGCCGAAACCAAACACTATCAATTAATTCTCCAAAAATTCCCTAAATTAGAAAATAATAACTCAACATATAAATTCACTAATATTTTAGTGAATAAACATGATATAATTATTATCATGCATTTTAAAATAAAAATAGAATTTTGAGACCCTCACAAATATGCTACCAATTATACTAATTAAAGCAAATAGTACTAATAATGGAGAATTAGTAGAACTACTTCCTAGAGTTTACAAGTCACTTGTTGCTCATGATTAAGAAATAATTCATTTGATTTATGCCTTTAACCTATGTCTTGCCATGGATATACTTCCAATGTTATTTGAATAACACTTTCCCAGTTATCCAAACATATTCACACTAAATCTTTACCTATTTGCTTGAAATAAAATAACAACTAAACTTTGAAATTTTGCAAAACAACAAGGAGTGAAACCCTCAATATCAAAATATCTAGGGTTTTAGAATCCAGTAATGACTCTTACAAAAGTGAATAGATTTGACTTTAGCTACTACTCTTGTCTAGCTAGGATTTTATTTCCAATTTTAACCCAAACTCACTCTTGTGATGAATTGGTTATTACTAGTAATTAGTCTTCCCTATTCTTTGGTCAAGATCTAAAAACTACTTCATTTACTTCATGAACAATTGAAGTAAAACCACCCAAGTGCACCTCTACTCTCATGAGTCCACCACTCATGTTCTATTTGTTCTTTTTCCATTATTGCTATCAATACTCATTGTATAACAACAACTAGATGACTTACTATTGTTGATCAAGCAACAAGTATATGAGCATGAACGAATAGATTATCTAGTACTAGGAGCAACAAAAGCAAGCCATGTTCAACTCATAGATTGAAAATCATTAGTTTCATCTAAACCCTAGATAAATAAGTTAGTCATACATATCTAATGAAACCATCAAACACATATATACATAACAAAAGTTCATGCTTTTGCTAATTAAAGATGAAAGTTAAAAAAGACTTAGACAAGATGAACAAAGCTTCAAGTTCTTCTATTAATTTCTAAAGCTTAGTTTGATGCCAAAGAGCTCCTCCAAGTTCTTTTACAAGATAAACTATCTATACTAGTGCTAATCTAACAGGTGTTGAGCCTATACAAAAATAAACAAAACCTAACTATCTACAGAAAATGTTCCTGAGTTAATTCTAGTACTGGAGCAGTGACTCCGGATGTGCAATGGGTTACTGGCTTCACTCTGATTCCAAGGAGTTTACTTAATTTGATATACCAAAATTTAACTCAAGAATTCAATTAATTTGTGTAAGTGGCAAGTAGGATTGTCACCTCAAGGAACTGGAAGAATAATTTTCTATGAATCTAAAAATAAATAACTGGGGAGAGTTTGGAACAATTCCTAATTAACAATGCCGAATAACAATAAACAATATCACAGGACTTAGATAAAAATAAATCGAGCAATAAAGAAGCTCTAGTCACAGGCCTAATCTCACTTTGGTGTCATCAAACTGATCATTGACGCTAAATGGCATTCATTTACTTACAAATAAATTGGTTATGGTTGTCAACAAACTTTGACAACTTGCCAATCCTTATTATGTCGATAGCCTCGATAAGGTCTGTGATTACTTCTTTTACCAATAGACAACCCTAAACAAACTCTTAAGATTTAGCCTACCGATAGCATTAACAATTAGAAAAGCCACCAATTCTAATCAAGAAACACATAAGCTCGGTTCATTTAAGCTAGATTGAATATTTTCGTGATAATAATCCAATAGTTTCTTATACTACTGAATTACGTCACTTGTCACAAATACTAGAATCTTCCAAACAATTACCGATTTGGCGCTCTAGATGACAATAGATTACTCACACAATTAAATAATGGCCAGTTATTGAATTGCAAGAAATAATCATAAATGTGTACATTAGAAAATATCCAAATACTTATAAATAAATGAAATAAAAATAATTCAAACAAGTTTCACAGAGTTGATGAATCAAAGATCGATTAGCCATCGAGTAGATGGAAGAAATTAGCCACTCCTCATTGAGAATTGCAACCAAGAGATGTTTTTAGAATTTTCAATTTTAATTCACAAAAAGAGAAAACAAGGAATGAACTAAAGCTTCAAAACCAACGAAAGGCAAAAGTTTGGCAGCCAAGCACGTTCGTGAAGCCGTCCCGTGATACCAATCTAAAAACGAAAGTCTATACTAAATAAACGATGATTTCCTAGGCTTCCTACCAAATTAGGATTCCAAAGAGTTTTAATCCTAATTGGAGTCTAACTTGTTAAATAGTAATAACAAAATAAAAAGGAAAACCAATTACAAATATTCCTAAATAAAAAGGTCTTTGACCAATTCCCAAAAGTGAATAAAATCTTTGTTTTCAAATATTCAACAAATATATTCCGTAGGAAACGTGGTTCACTTCTTCAGAAAGGCATCCTTTACTGCAAAACATAGCATGCCTGTGCCTTATCAGTAATTGTCTTCTGGAATTTTCACCTTAATTACGCTTTTAACTTCCATTTAAATCCAATGACTTAAAATCAATGCCAAAAAACAAATATGAGTAGAATCAAGCAATTAACACCATATTTTGGCATGATAAAGAGGGAAATATCCACAAATTATGCGCACAATTAAGGACTTAACAAATTCCCCCACACTTAGACAATGCTTGCCCTCAAGCATTCACTAATCCAAAATTCAAAATCAAGATGACAAATGTAGTGTAGCATAATATCAGGTCCGTTTGAAGTGAGCCTGTCGGACATTCTGACGGCAAAATTTCTGAAAATGTTTCTGTGTTTTTGACCTAGAAGGAGTGAATCTGGGTCGAAGTTGTCTTCATGAAAGTTGTAGCTTGTTCTCTTAGCTTCGAAACGGCATCTCGTACGCTCAAATCCGACACTTGTAGCCTAAGATATGGGCAATGGCGTACAAGGTGTCAAAACTATTTTTTCCACCTTTCAGTGTGTGTTTTCCGTTTTCATTTTGTCCTCGTCCGTTTTCCGTCCAACGCCCATGTATGTGCTTCTTTTGCTATTTTAAGTGATTATAAGCATTTTTGGGAGCTTAGTTCATTGGGTATATGCATGTCGCGTCAGTTCACATTCGAAATGGTTTTCTACCAATCTTACGACGAGGTTCCTTTAATTAGAAACCAAAAGGTTAATGGTTTGGTTTGCATGTTCCAGGTGAGTCCGTGGACGTTGACGAACGTGTTTGACTTCTACTTCTACATTTTCTTGCTTACGCTCAACTGTTGGTGAGTGTTCAAGTGCTTGTTGTTTTCGTGCTTGGATGTCTGATTTGATGAAATTCATTTGAAAGCATCCTTGTTTGACTTAGTGTGTACTTTACCTCCACCCTTGTTTGGACTTACTTGAATTGAAATCGTAAAATGCTTGTACGTGTGCTTGTTCTTGACATGCTAGAACCAAACGGTTGTATGTACCACACTCAAGAGAGTGGGAGGTACCTCCTCCCGCTTGGGTCGAGATGTTGATTAAGTCGATTGGAAGCCTTGATCTCGACTCATTTACCGCGGTAGTATGTACCACGCCTATGGAGCGGAGGTGCCGCTTCATCCCGATTTGGTTTAACGATATTGCTATTTTGACAAGCGGGCCCGGTACAGGGGGTGTAAGTAGACGGGTGAGAGTAAAGTGATTGCTACGGTCTGTGAGATAGTGGTTGACGGAGTGTCAACGTTTCCGTTGAAGTCCGGACTGAAGATGAATGATGGAGCGGCAAGTTGTATCATTTTCTAGTGAATATTTTATACCGCCCTGTATGTTTTTTTCCTGTTTTTCCCTGTTATTGTTCTGATAAAGTGTGTTATTGCTTTAACCCGCTTGTGCATGAATTCTTAGGCCTCACTGAGCTTTGCTTCACCCCATAAGCTTTGTTTTCCCAGTGCGGAAGGGGTGCACGGAAATCGAGGATTCTAGTTTTGTGGATTTTCTTTTCCTTTTGTATAAGTTGGAAGATAATGGATGCCTTAGATGGTTTGTAGTATTTTAGAGTTGTTCAAACGTAACCTTGATGAAATTTTGGAGGTTGTAATTTATAAGAATTTGTCGGTTTCTTTTTCAATGGTTTTATGGTTCTATCTTTGAGTCCCTGTGAGAGTTGAAGGGTCCGCTAACCCTCCGGGTTTGCCTTTGGAAAGTGGGGCTGTCACAGTGATCCTTGTCATGTGAGAATTGTGACGTTCTATATTGGCCAAGCGATCATCAATGTGCTGAAGCTGCTCTTCCAAGTGCTGAAGACATGCATCCATAGAAGATGGTGAAGGCGTGCATCCACAGGAGTGGGTTTGACTGGGGCTTTGCCCTTTCTCAAAGATTTCAATTTAGTCTTTGCTGTTATCTAGTCTAGCAAATCTCCAATGCAAGCAACCGGTAGCCAAAGAAGAACCTGGAGAAGCTTTAGCGAGGCGCAACAACGACAGCAGCGGTGGCTCGGAGCTGGAAGTGGGACAAGGCCGGCACAAGAGTGGAGTAGTTACAGTGAAAGGTGGTGGCGGTGAAGTGGGTCAGCAGTTACAACCTTCGGACGATGGGGAGGACGGCTGGAAAATGCAAAGGTCAAGCGAGGGATTCACACCCAAGTGAAAGCGATGGTTATAATCACGAGTTGGAGAGGAACCAGCTGAAGCGAAGAACTACAACAAATGAGAAGAATGGCGATCAATCAAGAGTGGAGCCGTCATGGAGCGAGCAACAGAAGCAAAAAGAATAAAAAGAAAGAAGAAGTAAAAAGCAGGGGAAGCGGTTGAAAGGGAAAGGAGAAAGGAAAAAGAAAAAGAAGAAAATTCCAAAAAAGAAAAAAAAGGAAAAGGGTCTAGGGCTTTTGACCCTATTTGACTCTTTTTTTTTTTTTTTTTGCAAACCTTGGTTAGAAGACTTTCATTCCATATGTGGCACTTCAACCCCAAAAGTCTTCTGTTCAAAAAAAATTGTGGAGGTGAGAATGGGATCAGAAGCCTTTCCTCCTTAAGGCGTAGGCACGCCTTATTGTGAAAAGTCTTCTGATCAAGCTAAACAAAAAACTCCACTTTGAGCATTGTTTTGGCACACACCCACAAGGCCTACAAACACAAAATTTTTGTGAAAACAAGAAAATTACATAACACAAGAATTAACAACTTGAAATATGGAAGAATCAAAATTGAACAACAAGAAGTAATGAAAAATTAAAATTCTTGGGTTGCCTCCCAAGTAGCGCCTCTCTTTAACGTCTTTGGCTAGACATAATGAGAGCTGTCAAGCTGCATAATCAGGATCTTCAAGATTGATGATCTCCACCTCCTCAACATTGAAACCTTCATAATAAGGCTTAAGGCAGTGACCATTAACCACAAACTTTTTATCTGTCTTCAAACTTTGGATTTCCACTGCACCAAAATGAGAAACATTAGAAACGATAAATGGACCAATCCAACGAGAACGCAATTTACCAGGAAAAAGTTTAAGTCTCGAGTGATAAAGGAGCACTTTTTGTCCCACTTCAAATGTCTTTCTCGAAATTTGTTGGTCGTGAAAAATTTTGCTCCTTTCCTTGTAAATCCATGCATTCTCATAAGCTTCGTTCCTCAATTCCTCTAACTCTTGTAATTGGAGTTTTCTATGCCTCCCAACATCCTCAAAATCCATGTTGCATTGTTTAATTGCCCAGAACGCTTTGTGCTCATACTCAACGAGAAGATGGCACGGCTTACCAAACACTAACCTATAGGGAGACATCCCAATAGGCGTCTTATAAGCAGTTCTATAAGCCCAGAGTGCATTTTCCAGCCTCAAACTCCAATCCTTGCGATCAGGGCAAACCATTTTCTCCAAGCTGGATTTGACCTCTCTATTCGAAATCTCCGCTCGCCCATTGGTTTGTGAATGATAGGAGGTAGAAACTTTGTGAATGACTCCGTACCTATGGAGTAGAGCTGCAATTACCCGATTACAGAAATGCTTCCCCCTATCACTGATAATGGCCCTCGACATTCCAAAGCGAACAAAAATATGACTTTTCACAAAATCTGCAACTACTTTAGAGTCATTAGTTCGGCTGGCTTTAGCTTCCACCCATTTCGATACGTAATCAATAGCCAATAAAATGTACAAAAACCCATAAGATGAGGGAAAAGGACCCATGAAGTCAATACCCCAGACATAAAAAATTTCACAAAACATTATGGGCGTCTGGGGCATTTGGGCTTTATGAGATATATTACCTACCCATTGGCATCTATCACAAGACTTGCAAAACACATATGTATCTTTAAAAAGGGTAGGCCAGTAGAAACCACTTTCTAGTACCTTACGGGTAGTGCGCTTAGGCCCAAAATGGCCACCACATGCATAAGAGTGACAAAAAGTTAAAATGGAATTGAATTCAGATTCACTCACACATCGACGCATCACTTGATCCACAATGCTTCCAAAGGTAAGGGTCGCCCCAGATGAAGTGCTTGGCATCACTCCTTAGTTTGTCCCTCTTAGCTTTTGACCAACCTGTAGGTAATTGATTAGTTACTAAGAAATTTACAAGGTTAGCATACCAAGGCGTAAATGACCTAATGGCAAGCAATTGCTCTTCAGGAAACGCCTCTCTCAATGGCGGATCGTCCGTATTTGTAAGCAGGCGGATCGTCCGTATTTGTAAGCAAGCGGCTCAGGTGATCAGCTACCAAGTTTTCCGCTCCACTTTTATCCTTTATCTCCAAATCGAGCTCTTATAGGAGCAGAATCCATCTGATGAGCCTTGGTTTTGCATCTTTCTTTGTCAACAAGTACCGTAAGGCTACATGATCAGAAAAAACTATTACTTTTTCACCCAATAATAAGACCTAAATTTTTCTAGTGCAAAAACAACAGCCAGTAATTCTTTCTCTGTCGTAGAGTAATTAAGTTGAGCTCTATTCAAGGCCTTGGATGCATAGTAAATTGCATGCACCGCCTTACCAATCCTCTGCCCTAATACCGCTCCCACGGCATAATCACTTGCATCGCACATTATTTCAAAAGGGAGATTCCAGTCTGGGGGTTGAATGATGGGTGGCGATGTCAACGATCCCTTTAACTTATCAAATGCCACCTTGTACTCGTTGGTGAAGTCAAATGGTATGTCCTTTTGCAACAGTTTGAACAAGGGCGCTCCAATTTTGGAAAAATCCTTGATGAATCTTTTATAAAACCCTGTATGACCCAAAAAGGAACGTGCCTCCCGTACACTTACGGGGTAAGGCAAAGCAAAAATAATATCTATTTTTGCTTTATCTACTTCTATTCCCTTAGCTGACACAACATGCCCTAGGACAATACCATAGTCCACCATAAAGTGGCCTTTTTCCCAATTAAGAACTAAATTCGTTTCTATACACCTTTTCAAAATTAAAGCTAAATTATCAAGGCATTCATCAAAGCTGTCCCCATATACACTAAAATCATCCATGAACATCTCAATAATCTTTTCCACATACTCAGAGAAGATACTTACCATGCACCTTTGGAAGGTTGTTGGAGCATTATAGAGACCGAAGGGCATCCTACGGTAAGCAAAAGTACCGAATAGGCAAGTGAACGTGGTCTTTTCCTGGTCCTCTGGTGCTATGGTAATTTGGAAATACCCTGAAAAACCATCCAGAAAACAGTAGTAAACACGACCAGCCAATCTCTCTATCATTTGATCAATAAAGGGTAGAGGGAAATGGTCCTTTTTTTGTAACGGCATTTAATTTCCGGTAGTCTATACACTGGCGCCATCCTGTGGGCTTCCAAACGGTAACCATCTCTCATTCCTAGTTCTCTTCTATAGTTACCCCTACCTTTTTTGGGACTACTTGGACCGAGCTCACCCATGGGCTGTCCGAGATAGCGAAGATAATCCCCACCTGCAAGAGTTTGAGTATCTCCTTTTTAACTACTTCCATCATAAGTGGGTTCAATCTTCGTTGCGCCTGTCTTACCTGCTTTGCATCATCTTCTAGCTATATTCGGTGCATGCACAAGGATAGACTAATTCCTTTGATGTCTGCTATACTCCACCCAATTGCCTCCTTATGGTCTCGAAGGAGTCGCACCAGTCTGTCCTCTTGAGTTGGTGATAGATGGGTTGAAATAATCACTGATAGCGTCTCTTTGTCTCCGAGGAAAACATACTTCAAATGGCTCAGGAGAGGCTTGAGCTCCAACTCTGGTGCTTGCACAACAGAAGGCAACAATTTTTGTTGAGATTCTGGTATAAATAGAGAAGTTACTTCATACTTTGAAGAAATGGGTGGGAGTGAATGCAGTGCCTCAACCACCTGGCCCAACTCATCACTGATTTCTAAATCAAGAGGTTCTTCCAACTCCAAATGTTTGACCAAAACCACTTCCAGTGCATCCTTTCCATCTAACTCGAAAGTTTCCTGTACAAGAGACTCAATAAGACTCAAAGCAAAAACTGAGTTAGATTCTTTTGGGTACTTCATTGCATCAAAAATATTAAAATTTACAATTTCTCCATCAAATTCCATTGATAAAGTACCCTCATTCACATCTATTTTTGTCCTAGCAGTGCTTAGAAAAGGCCGACCTAACAGAATAGGTGACGGAGTTAATGATCTTTCATCTCCCATATCTAGGACATAAAAATCCACTGGAAATATTAGTTCATTGACTTGCACCAAAACATCCTCAACTAGCCCCTCAAGATAAGTATTGGTACGGTCCGCTAGTTGGATTATGATGCTAGTTTCCTTAAGTGGTCCGAGATTTAGAGAAGCATAAATGGTTTTGGGCATCACATTGATTGACGCCCCTATGTCCAACATTGCTTTCCTAATTTTGGTGTTTCCTATTTTACAGGGGATCGTGAACATACCTGGATCCCCACACTTGGGTGGGAGCTTTCTTTGAAGTACGACTGATACATTTTCTCCCACTACCACTCTTTCATCACCCCTTCGCCTCCTTTTGTTGGTGCACAAGTCTTTTAGAAATTTTACATATTTTGGCACCTACTTAATTGCATCTAACAAAGGGATGTTGATCTCTATCTTTCGAAACACATCTAAGATTTCTCTCTCCTTCTCTGCCTTCTTTGTTCTCTCCAACCTGCAGGGAAAAGGAGGTAAATTAGATTTAGCAGGAATTGAGGGATTAGAGGTTACCTTGGGTTGTTCATGAACGCGTCCCTCCTTTTCAATCTCCTCCTCAATCTCTTCTTCATTCTTGCTCTTTGAATCTTTCAAGCTTGGCCCCTCTACTTCTCTGCCACTTCTCAATGTCATGGCACTGACATTCTTGGGGTTTGCCTCGGGCTGTGATGGCAATTTTCCAAAAACGTGAGATTCTAGTCGGTTGACTGCAGTAGCCAAGTTACTCACTTGAGTCTCCAAGTTTTTCATACCCGCCCTAGTCTCCTGTTGGAATTGGGCAGTGCTCTGTTGGAACTGGGTGGTGCTTGTGGCCAAATTCTTTACAATTTCTTCCAAAGAGCTTCCAGAATTTGCAGACGAAGGCTGAGGCTTTGCTTGATAAGGTTGCTGAAATCCTGGAGAGCAATTCACAAATGGGTTCTGAGGCCTATTCCCGTAGATGAGATTGGGGTGGTCTCGCCAACCTGGATTATATATACTGGAATATGGGTCATACGACCTATGGGGCGCGGGCACGCCTCCAGCCATATTAACCTGCTCAACTCCATCTTCTTGCAAAATGGGACAAGCGTCTGTAGAGTGGCCGATGTTCATACAGATTCCACAAACCTTTGTTTGAAGTGCATTCCCCACGGCCAGTTGTCGTACAACAGATGTTAAATCGGACAACTGTTGCTAAATAGATGAGGGTTCTACCTCGTTGACTCTACGGATGGGGTTACTCTCACGGAAACCAAATTGCTGGGAATTTTCTGCCATCGCCTCAATGAGATCCCATGCTTCTCTTGGTGTTTTATTCGCCAATGCTCCCCCACTTGCAGCATCAATGACACTTTTGTCAGACGACTGAAGTCCTTCATAAAAGTATTGGATCAACAGTTACTCACTAATTTGATGCTGTGGGCATCTAGTGCACAACTTGTTAAACCTCTCCCAATAGTCATACAATATTTCCCCAGGATATTGCTTAATGCTGCATATCTCCTTTCTCAAACTTGCAGCCCGGGATACAGGAAAAAATTTCTCTAAAAATTTCTTTTTCAATTGTGCCCAAGTTGGGATACTACCTCCAGGTAGGTAGTATAACTAATCTTTTGCTGCATCCTTGAGGGAAAAAAGGAATGCTCTGAATCTGATCTGCTCTTCAGTAACCCCGGGAGGTTTCATACTAGAACAAACCACATCAAATTCTTGGATATGTTTGTGGGGTTCCTCACCAGACAAACCGTGGAATGCGGGCAAAAGATGGATTAGCCCAGATTTCAGCTCGAAGGAGGTATTCTCAGCCAAAGTTGGGAATGTAATGCACAGAGGCTGCTGGGTAAGATCCGGAATAGCCAACTCCCTTAGTGTTCTATTAATGTTGGCCATGTTAACCTCTTCCTCTGAATCACTCGATTGATCAGTTGGAGATTCTGGCAATTGAGGTCCTGAAGATACAGTGGCCAACAATTCTTCCTTGTACTCCCTGGTCTCCTTCCTTAGCCTACGTGCAGTCTTCTCTATCTCAGGATCAAAAGTCAACTCATCTGTACGAGAGGATCGTGGCATAAACTAGCAAAAGTACCAGGTACCAAAAGAAGATAACTTAAAAAGAAACAAATTAACCAAAACACCGTTCCCCAGCAACGGCGCCAAAAATTGACAGGTGCCGAACCTGTGCAATAATAAATATTAAAGTCCTAATTACCACCACAATTGAGTACAGAATAATTCTGAGTACTGGAGCAGGGATTCCGGATGTGCAATGGGTTACTGGCTTCACCCTGATTCCAAGGAGTATGCTAAACCCGATATACTAGAATTATCTCTAAAGAAATACTAATTTGTAATAGTGGCAAGTAAGGTCGTCTCCTCAGGGAACGATAGGAAATTGTTTCTTTCTAAACCACAGGAAAATGGGGAAGGGTTTGGATAGGATAGAACTAGAAATAAAACAAATAAAATTATAAAATAAAGATGAAAACACCAATTAAATAATTCACCAGAGAATAAGCAAAGAATAATTTAATAAAAATAACAAGTAATAAAGTTCTACCCAAAGGAACAACTTCTCAGGCACAGTTCAATCAATTGATCATTGATACAAAGATATTTTATTCATTTGTCACTAGGTTAGTTATAGCTACCAACAAGCTCTGACAGCCAACTTTTCCTTACTTTTTTGATAGCCAAGGTACGACCGTTACCTGTTTCCCTAACCAGATAACAACCCTAGGTACGACCATAGGAATTTAATTACCCAGTTGCATTAAAAGTTAGAAAAACCCAACCCTAACCAATGAACATGCCAAGAGGGTTCATTTAAGTTAGATCTTATGTTTCCCCAACATAAAACCAATTATGGTTGTCGCCACTAGTTATTAACTACATGAACAATTACGGATTCAATTTAGTGAATTTGACAGTAGGCTATTAGGTTAAATTAAATATCCGACTGTTTATATTCAATTAACAAAATAACCCTCAACAATTAATTCAGGAAATGTATGAATAGTAACAAAATTAAAAGAAATAATAAAAACTCAATTAGATCTCACAAATGATATGGACCACGCCTTCAAGTCGCCCTTTGAGTAGACTAGAGAATTAGCCGCTCCTCACCATGGCCATCCCACGTGATTTGATTGATTTAATTTGCATGTCCATAACCACGTTGAAAATTGGATGTTAATACGATTGGAACTGTAGATGAGAAATCGTCCAAGATGTTCAAGTGAGAGATAAGCTAAAGACTAAGGAAAAATAGAATAGAATAATAAGAAGCAAAGATGGACTTTTTCTTCTTTTCCGTCACTTTTTCCAAAGGTAACTACTAGTACTAAAATAAGAAGGAAACTATGAAGGAGAAGCAAGCAAAATGGGACGAAGGCTCAAGGACGCAGGCGTCTTCTTAAAATCTAATCTAAGCCTCTCAAATCCTCTCCTGCGAGTCTACGCCCAAGGCTGGATAAATAGCGATGCTTGCTCCAATTCCTACCAAATTAGGATTCTCAAGAGTTCTACTCCTAATTGGAATCTAACTTGCTAAATAAAAAATAGCAACGTAAGTAAGGAAATCAAATTACAACTTCCCTAAATAAAAGTGTCTTGAACCAATTCCTAAAAGTGAAATAAAATCTTCAATCCCAAAGATGGCAAATATCATGCGTAGGATTTTTTCCTTCGCAAGATCTCCTTCACATCCAAATAGCCCACGCCTTAGTCTTGGGAGTCTTCTGGAATTTTTACCAAAATTGCACTTTTAAGCTCCAAATAATTCCAATGACCTAAAATCAATGCCAAAACAAAACATGAGTAGAATGAAGCAATTAACACCATATTTAGGCCATAAGTAAGGGGAAATATCTACAAATAATGTGTATAATTAAGGACTTAACAGTATTTCTTGTGCTGGCATCACAATTTGGTGATGAAAGAAAAACCACTTATTGTGATGCACAGTCATCACTAAAATCTGACACAGATGATGAACGAATGTGTTGTCATGATTATTTTGTGATGACAACATTTTTTTCATCACAAAAACCTTCTTGCCACGGGCTCTCTTGGACGAAGATTTGGAGATGAAGCTGTTGTCACATAAAGTTCTACTGATGAATATTCAATTTATGATGACAATTTTCTATTGTTAAAAAGGGGCCTGTTTTTTGTAGTGTCATGGCGGTCAGGGCTGTTTGTGATTACTCATGTTTACACCTATAGAGTTGTGGAAGTGATGAATAATGAAAAGGAAACTTTCAAGATCAACGAACAAAAGTATCCATGATATAAAACACTTGCTGCATTTGATTCGATAACACAAATGGATCATTTTGATGCCATTGTGATCTGATATCAACACTAACAAAGTGCTTGTCACATTTCATTGTCCGAGTGCTACTAGTATCATACCATTGACATTGGAATAGCACCAACTTATATCATTTGAGAAAAGCAAGCTCCACGACTTTGTTGATGAAGCCATATAATGGAATAACTTCTCCTTCGTGATCATCTTTAACAACCAACCCAGTGTTTTGTGTTGTTCTTCAATCATCTCGATCCCTACTATGGAATCGAACCTAATTTACAATGCACCCTAAGTAGACTTTTGTCATAATTGGGATTGGCCCATTTGTTAGTGCCTATAGTTCATCTGTAACTCTTTCAACCTTTTAGTATACAATGATTAATCTGATAATGAAGGTAGAAGAAGCACATTAAACATCTACAACAATCAGAAAGACAATTTCCTTTCGTATCAACCGTTTACATGATTCTTAAACCAACTCAAAAATTGTGCTTGGTGCCTACTTTTAATATTCCCAAGCTGTATCTTACACAATTCTTCTTTGTGTAAACTAAACAAATTAAAAAAGAGGAAAAAATAATTAGAATCTGATTGGTACCAAGCAAAGTAATAAACCATACTTGATAGTATACCATACTATGCCATTTCTATATGAAAAATAATAGAGCTCGTCTATTATGGTGTGTGAGACGTCTAAACTAGTATATAGATACTTGATAGTATGATCAAATTCACAAGACTGATCTGCATATAGATGTCCTTTAAATTCCAAAGCATTAGTATCTAAGTGGCATTTGTGTAAGTGATCCTCAGATTTAAGATTATTATGGTATCTTGAGTATGGATGAGGTTATATCTTGTGTTATTCGTTTGCTCACACAACGGGATTGCTCAAAGCATTAACATATAGATATAAACTTGAAGTACAAAAGGTAGTGAATATCTTATAAAGATTTGTCATCTATTGTGCAAGAGGAGTTATCATGTTTGTAAAAGCATAACTCAAAATCTCAGTTCTAAGTGAAAGAGTTTTAGAAAGTATTTCTAAGTACTTCTTCATTGGGGTTGTATTTTGACACAAAAAAAGAGCATTAATCACATAATAAAATAGGTACAATTTATTCCAAGATTAATGTGAAATAAATGTTGTAAAAGAATATTAATTATATAGTAAACATCCACTAAAAAGTGAAGTTATCCACTTGACTTTTCTCATTATTTGGATTGTCACAGAGCATTACTAAATCCAAATCTTGGTCTATAACTAACTATGAGTTATTGATGAGTGGAATCAATGATATATTAAAAAGAGTTTTAATTTATCTCGCTCTTATTTATTAAGAATTATGACTCATACTTATTGCCAATATATATCAGAATCTAATGGGTCACACATATTAAGAATTTCTTTAGGTGAATTAAGTGAATTTCAAGTAGGGACTTGATAAACAAGTTTTTATTAGTTATAGTTTAATTTGTGAGACAAAGTAAACTTGAGAGACTTCTAGTGCAAATACGTTTAAGTTTTCCAAGTACAAGAGTTGTGTTAGAATATGGAAGTTAAATTCTATTGGAAACTAGTTTTAGGTTTTTATAAGAATTTGACAACTCATTTGTCTATAAGTACAACTAAATTTTTGCTAGCAAGAGTAATAGTCGACACACAAATTGTCTTCTAGTTTTTTCCTCAAACAACTTATGTGTGGTTGTCTTGTCAATAGTTAGCATTAATCTAACTTAAACTATTTCAACCATAGAGATTCTAACGAATAAGATTTGTATGGATCACAGTTAGAAATCGGACACTTGTGTAGCTATGTGGTTCACTTTGCCATCCGTTGCACTGAATAGCTATTGGATCAAGAAAATCTTCATTGTTGAAGTAATTTTCTTGAATTGACTCTATATTATATGGATTTAATTAAAGGGCGATATATTGAAATGAATCAAAAAATTTTAAATTTTCATTGCATTTATCTCTACAATTTCTTCGGAAAACCACAATAACATGATGGGGGGGCTAGGAAAGATTTTCTTAGGATTCATTTAGATGAGGGTTTTTGAGTGGATTTGTATTTGAAATCCACCCATCAATCGGATCAATTTCAAAGCTCAAAATTATACAGTGGAGAGAATGACATAAAATGTGCATCCCTAGTTTATCTCGGGGGGAGCGTGTTTAGCCAAAAGACTTATTGGCATGGTTTAAAGAGACAATACTATAGAATAAATTGTCCTAAGGTTTCAGGTTATATGACTATAGAAAAGATTATTAACGTTGGCCCTTGTTTGTAGCTTCTATAAATGTATACATATGTATATATATGTATGTGTGTGTATATATATTTATGTCTCCATATATGTGTGTGTGTACATTCCTTTTGTATCCTTTTAGAGACTTTTTGTCCGGTGGTTTAGAAGGCTGAGTTGAGGGTTTAGTTGACTTTTTCGTTAGATTAGATAGCAGATTTTGATCAATATACAGTAATCCATACATCTAAATTACTAGATTAGCCTTAAAGATGCTTTTGGAATGAAGGTGTCCATTTGTAATCATGGTTATGATTGTACTTCCAATGTTTTTAATCTCTTTGCGGCCAATGCATTCTTTTCACTCTGCTTCACGAGGGTGCGTTTTCCCCAGGCTCTTTCAAAGACAACTCCATTGGCTCTCTTCCATTCCCCCCCCCCCGCTTCCATTCCTTGCTGCAACTTTCTCTTCTTTGATCTCAGGTTTTAATTGCTCCCTTCTAGTGTCATGTTCATCTTTTGCTCTTCTTCCCGCTCTATTTATTGCGTGTCTTTTTGGCTTTTTCTTTAATTTTCCTTTACTTAATTACTCGCTTGAGACACATGTTTTGTTTAGATTTTTGTATCAACCTTACTTGTATTGTTGTTTGTCTGTAACTTTTTAAAAATTCTAGCTTTCCCACCATATTTTTTAAGCAGATTCCTCTTCGGGTCTTGCTTCCTGTTCATACTGGTCACACAATCCGGGTTTAAGATTATTGGTATCTCTTTATGTGTCCTACTACTTTTTAACAACATGCATATTTGTGCTCTTATTGCAATTACCCTTAGTTTTTAAACTGTAGTCATATTCAGTTTTTATTTTCCGAATTAATATTTTACTCATTTGATGTGCCGTTCCTTGTGCTTTTGTGTTCGTGATAAATTTTATATTCATTAGCTTTGTTGATTCTATGCTTTTGGGTGTTTGATTGCCTTTTGTACATATCCTTCCGCGGTTTTGTGTGTTTTCTGCTAATCCGTTGCAATTTGGTGAGACGAACTTGTCTAAGTTTAGTGTTGGTGATTTTCATGCCATAAGTGAAAAAAAAGGGAAATAACGTACTAAGAAGCTAAGAGAACAATATGCTGCGTTATCCTCTCAAGAAAAGGAAATTTGTTAGACTAAACAAACGGAGGCACACCAAAGAAGAAAAATAAATAAATTGTTGAGCCTTCCTGCTCCCCAACAACTCAAATAAGCTCAAAATGAACAAATCTGAGGTTGACGCCCTTGCATTGCGGCCTCAAGAAGCAGCAACTTTGACTTGTAATTTCATTTCATTTATTATATAAATAATAGGGATAATTTCAGAAACCTCCCCTAAGGTTTCTCATAATATCACTTAGCACCCCTAAGGTTTTTAAAATCTCACTTACATCCCTTATCACTTGATAAAATTAAATATTCCTATCAAAATTCACAAATTGACAGCATTACCCTTGATCTTGATAACTATTTAACTAAAAAGCCAAACCAAAAATAAAATTTTCAAACCAAAAAATGTATATTAAATATATTGCTATATAATAACGGTCCATATTTCTCTATATCGAGACCATGTTAGGATAACAAAGGATATGGATAAATTTAATCTAGTCAAAATCAATCATTTAGACGGATTTTAGTGACTAGCTAACATTTTAAAAAATTTTTATGGACAGTTATAATTAATAAATTTAAAAAAAAATTTGAAAAATATGTTTTAATACATGACGTAGTTTAAATTACATTGATAACTAAAATAATCTCTTTATACATATAAATTTTTGATCGTGCAATTTTTTCAAGGTGTAAATTTTACTTTTGTTTCAATACAACTAAACTAAATAGTTTAAATCAAGAAATTTACACATTATAAAAATTTAACCTTGATTTATTTTTTATTGTTATTGTAAACTTCATAAGTAGAATAATACAAGGGTATTATTGGAATAAAATTTTTATCTTTATTGGATTTTTTTCAAAGGGGTTATAATGTTACAAGAAATGTCAATCTAAGGGAGGTAAGTGAGATTTTAAAAACCTCAGGAGTGCTAAGTGATATTATGAGAAACCTCAAGGGAGGTTTCTGAAATTAATTATAGGGATAATTTCAGAAACCTCCCCTGAGGTTTCTCATAATATCACTTAGTGTAGGTCCCAAAAGCAACCTAAGAGGGGGGGTGAATTAGGTTGATGGAAAATTAAAACTTGATGAGTGATAAACACACACAATTAGAGATGATCAAGTTTCCTTGGTGATACAAGCTTTTCAAGTCAAGATATGAGGATCACACCAAGTAAATAATCACAAGTAAAATCACAAAATCAAGTAAGAGAGATGAATTCAAATGGACTACCAAGTTGCACCCAACTTAAAGTCCAATACCTCAATTTCAATTGCTACTTCAATTCGAAGAAGTTACACCAAGTTGTACATGGAAGGATCACCACTTGCTTGCATCAAACTCTTCTTGATCAAGCCAAGAGGTTTTACAACAGCCTTGCGAACCCTCACAATGCTACACACTTGAGCCTTACTTTCACAATCGAAAAGCAATGCTTGTTTGCACACACACTACACTACAATAAAGAAGGAAGACACAAATTCTCTCTAGAATTGCTTTTAAAGACTTGTAAGTAATGGTTACGAAAAGTCTTTAACATTTCTAGCCTTTATGGTATTTATGGGGTGCAAATTTAACCACCCAAACTGCTCCAACGGTCTTGAATTAAATGCAGGAAAATATAGCCGTTGGGTGTGTCGGACGTCCGACATTCAATCCTGCGTCCGATGCCACCGTCCGACAATTTGTTGAGTTTCTATGTTGTAGACTGTCGGACGTCCGAATCAAGGACTCCACCATCCGACAGAACCAGAAGCTCATGTGTCCATCTTCTCAACCTGTCGGACGTCCGAAACTTGGATGACCGTTCGAAAGCATTGTCCGAAGTTTTGTCGTAAACTGTCGGACGTCCGAAAGTATCGTCCGACAGAACCAGTGGCCTATCCTTCTCTGACTGCATCCTGTCGGACATCCGAACCTCAGCCTTGCGTCCGACAGCATCGTCCGACAGATTCCTGACGGGAATTTTGAGATTAAACCTGTTTTGCTACATTCAAACTTAAAAGGGGTTTAGTAAAAATCATCATGGTGGTTTGTTAATCATCAAAATAGCCAACAATCTCCCCCTTTTTGATGATGACAAACCACTTGATGATTTGAATAGAATAGGAGGCAAGAAAATATAACTTGGAAACGAAATACTCCCCCTTACTTGTATACTCCAATTTTCCAATAATTCATGAAGCACCAGACTCCCCCTTACATCGAGAACCAGTTTTTGGCCAAAAAACCAAGGTAACCAATGACCATTCCATATCGATCATTTTCACAACCTTTCAAAAACTTTCAAAAACTTTCAATCAATCAACCATTCCATTTTCATTTTCCAACTTTTAATCATTCAACAACACACCAATACAACAACCATCAACAATCATATTGCCAACAATCATATTGCTATCATTCAAACATTATTTTTCTCCCCCTTTTGTCATCAATCAAAAAGAAGGTTAAAACAACAACCAAGGCACAAATTCAAGACATAAAGCAATAAAAGGAGTATTAACAAATAAGATAAGATAAGATCAGATAGCATGAATAAAGGAAGCATCCATAAGAGTTTTAGAAAAGTACGGCCAACAAAAGTAGGGCCAAGCAAAAACAACTAGAGGCCCAATATGAGCAAAATGATGCCGGCCTAGATATGTCTAAGAAATGAGATGAGCCTAGAAATGCCTAAGAGATGCCTAGAAAACTAAAAATGCGAACGAGATGAGCCACGACTGTGAGGGTCTCGAAAATTTATATTTTTTAAAATGCTGTTAGTATTTATTATTTTAAATATTGTTATTATTGTCGTTAGTTTATTTGATTATTTTAATGTCGTTCTCAAACATATTTTTCAGAAAACCTAAATGAAAATTCAATTTATTTATTTATTTATCTTATTTGATTTTGGGTGACCTAATTTTATTTCTCATATATTTTCTCGTAGATTTTCAATATTTCGTCTACCTTTTTCACAATTTGCTCTTTTAGTATTAATTAGACGTAAAATGAGAAAACACGCTGAGGTAGAAATGGGCGGTGGGTGATGGAGTGTAAGGATGATCACTCGTAGGCTAAACATACAATTAAGGGATTAGAAGTGAGTTATTAAGAGTGAATATCATTAGGATTTTGAAATCCTAGTTTAAGTTGGATTAACCTCCTTGAATCAGAATTTTAACTAGCCATTGTTTCTTCTACATTAATTCACCCTAATCCACTTCAATTTTGTTCCTTTTCATTTCTTCCTCCAAATTGAGATTAACCCTTTAATCTTTAGCTAAGTGAGATTATTAATTTCCCTCCAAAATTATTAGTAAATGCTTACTATTCCATGTTTGACTTTAGGCGCTAAAAGACATACTTTATGTCTTGTCTTTCTCTTCTCCTTTACTTCACTCAAAAAAAAAATTACACAAAATTCACTCTTCCTCTCTTCCTCTTTGGCCGAACCAGCCCCTCCCTTCTTTCCCTTGTTTCTTCATCAATTTCTTCTCCATTTTCTCACTCAAAACTTCAACAAATCTTGCAAAAAATTGGGCACAAGCTTGGAGCTTGAGCAAGGAGCTTGAGGAGGAAGTCTTGGGTGGTTCAAGCTTCCATTTTCTTGGTGTTTTGCCAACAACTAAGGAGAGGTAAAATCCTAGCAACTTCATCCTTGTACATTTTATTTAAACTCCAAGCATGAAAGTAGGATTTGGGTGGTTGATAGGTTCTTAGAACCTTGATTGATGTTGATTATGTGGTTTGAGGTGCTAAGCTTCATTATTTTGTAATTTGATGAGTATGAGGAAAAAGTGGGCTCTTGGAATTCCCTCAACATGTATGAATTTGATTACTAGAAATGCTAAATGATGAAATGTGTGTGTATATGCTTGAATTTGTTGGTTGAAGTTGGAGGAGAAACCTCAACGGAGGAACCGAGTTTCGGTGGGGGGAGATGGAGGAGAAATTTTGCTGTTTTCCCTTAATTTTGTGGCTGCATATTTGTAGGTTTAGGGGCTGAATTTTAATGCTTAAATGTTGGGTATCAGGTGTTAATGTTTTCCACAAAAAGCCCCTAAAAGTTGTAGTAATAATGGTTGTTGAATTGGAACTAAAATCTGGAAACTTGGAAGAGCTGCTGTCCGAAATTTTGGGGCTGTTTAGTGCTAAAGTTTGATAAAAGCTTTCATCATTTTTGACCACCATTAGGCTTAGGAAGGATAATACCAGTTTAGGTTCAAATTTGAGGCCAATCGGAAGTGGTTTAGATGTGTTAAAGGTGGTGATAAGATAAGGAATTGAAAGTTGCAGGTTTGAGCAAATGCGAACCAGTCCACTTTAGGTGCATAGAAAACTGCCTTCCCATTCGAATTTTTGGTTGAATTTTGGAATGAACCTAGCCTATATATGGAAGTATTAGTGTACAAAATTTTGTGATTTTTGACCAAGAATTCATTACTCAAATGAACCCTAGAACTCTGCCCTGCAAAACTGGAAAAACACAACTTTCAGAATTTTAAACCTCCTCTGTTTGAACTGCTTTAATTTCTTTCTCGAGTGTCGGAATTGAGTTCTGTTGGTGGCATTTGAAAATTTTCACATATTAATTTAAACTGTATAAATTTGAGAGGCTAATTCATTTTCTGTAATTTTTGGTGAATTTTCAAATTGGGCTGGTCGATCAACCTGTTTTGCCCTGTTTTGTACTGTAGCCGTTTCATTCTTGAAATTCTGGGGAAATTTCGTCCAGAATTTTCACCGGGTGTCTTCTAAAAAGTTTTATAAATTTTCAAGGGGTTTCTAACAGTACCAAGTACGCAAAATTCGGACTTGTACAACTCAAGCTACGATTTTTCAAAGATTTCAGCTCAAATTAGGAAATTATCGAACTTGCTTTCTTTTGAGATAAATTTGGTCGGTGAACTAGGAAAACTTATTTCCATTCTCTTTTAATTATTTTTAGGGCATAAAACTTGGTAACTTTGACATGAAAATGGTTGACCCTCTTTCTTGATTTTCATGCCAACTTATTGTTTCACTTGATTCTCAAATCGGAGAATCTTGAACATGACTTGAGTCTAATTGGGACATTTTTAAAGACATTTATCAAATATTACCCTAGTGATTTGAATTAAAGTACTTGATCATTTCCCATGACTTGAAAATGTTATCTTTTAAATAATGGTAGTGAGAAAACTACTAAACCTTGGTTGTATAATTAAGTAATTTGTACTGCATTCTTGTCTCGTGTGATCGAGAAAATCCCGAGAACTCGATTGATCTTAGTGCTTTTGCTTTAGACTCTTGACTTCGTGAGTGCCAAGTGCATGTTAAGTGTTTAAATAAAATGTTTCTCGTTCTTACTAGTTACGAGGCTAGGGTGTACTTTATCGCCCTTGTCCTTTCTCTCATGTGATTGCTTGCTTGATAAATGATAAGTGTTACTTGTGCATGTAAATGAAAGTGTTTCTGGAGCATTGCGCGGCAGTGGTACCACCCTCCCGCCCCAATGCTATGACCGAAGTATGTCGATTGGAGCTTTGTCTCATCAATATAGTGGGAAGACGCATCCAACCCATTGGCTAGCCTTGTAACTCGAAATGGCAAGGGCTTGGTCGAGAAGCTTGGTGAATAATGGGAAGTGTTATAGCTTGATCCAGAATTGGGGTCTTGCTAGGCATACTTGTTAAGTGTTACTTGGGTTGACGGAGGGTCAACTAAAAGTGGATCAATCGGCCAAGACGTGGATTAGCTCCTGAGAGCCCCGTATTCTTACCTATTTCTGTGTATTTTTTTGTTCCTGTATGAGCACCTGCCACCCTATGATATTCATCAGATAGAGAGCTCAAGAGGGTTCTCCCAACCCAGCTCCAAGACTCTTGTCTAATGTGAGCCCCGAGTAGTGATTTCTGGGAATACGGCTCCGGTGAAAATTGCAATAGTGCAAGTGATTGATTGATTTACACGCTTTTATATCTGAATTTACCGGCATTCCTACTTACTAGATTACGTGTTGCATGCCTTTCCTTGGCCTCAGCCGCTAGCTCACCCCGCTTGTTTTCCCAATGTGTCTTGGAGTGGGGATCGTAGACTGAGGATTTAGTTACTTCTGTAGGGTTTCTATACTTCCATCTAAAATTGAAATGTATTGTGAAGTTGATGGACGATTTTATTTGAAATTTATATAATTGTAATTTTGAGGATTTACTCTTGTAAGTTAATTAGTATTTTGGTTGAATGCTAAATAGGGTTTTAGGAATGAATTCTTGCAATTATATTGTGGATTTTGTAGTGAGTCCTGGTGAGAGTCAAGTGTGCAACCTCGCGATACCTGGTTCGCCTCTGGGAGAGGGCTGTCGCTGTGTAGTATCAGAGCCTAGGTTAAAGATCTATTTGGGATATTTTAAGGATATTGTTCTCGAATATGGAGTTGAGATAGCCATACTTATGTCTACGGTTTTGTATCTCTCAAAATAGATGAGTTGTGTTGAGATCTCTCTGATAGGTAGATAAGCAAAAGACCCGATTTGTATATACAAGTAAAAAAAAAAAAAGGGGTCATTATATTGGATTTCATAGAGTTGAGATTTAAATGGTTAGAGTTCTATTGTGATTAAATGTTAACCTGGCGATTTTGGTTTCCTTAGATGGTTAAATTCGGAGTTAAAGGAATTAGTGACATGGCGAACTTGAGGATCCACACGAAGACGAGAGGCTCTTTCAAAAGGATTTAGGGTTTCGCATCGGAACTTGCTAAATATTGGGAAGGACGATGGGAACAAGAATATAAGGAAAAGACTGAGCTAATAAGCAAGTAATGGAAATGAAGAAGAAATATGAAGTCATCTAGAGGAGATGCAAAGATAAATTTGATCTGGTGCACTCAACTACCCAAATTGAATTTCGAGATACTCCTAACACTCAAGTTAGAAATCTGGAGGGAAGCTCTCTCAATGTTAAAGGAAAGTGTAAAGAGATTAACGAAGATGAACATGCTGCCGAATGTAAAGGAAAGAAACTAAAAATTAGTGGACCTGTTATGTGGCGACTCAGAGCTGCTAAGTGTGATTACTGTTACAAATCTCATCCTATAGAAGGGTGTTGGAGAAAGATGGGTGCATGCTTAAGGTGTGGGAGTCTCGAACACCTCATAAGGAACTGTCGTAAAACCTAGAGTTATATCTATTCTATGAGTTTTGAACTCGGCACTTGATGTAATGATTAGTACAAGCAAATGTTGATATCGTTTGGTCTTAAATCCTCCTAGACGTAGGGTGAAAATTTAGTTGCGAACTAGACCGTGAAGGTCTTAGTCTTTTGAATGTTTTGTAAATGGATTAGTTGGGGTGAGGCTTGTGAGGCCTGTGCTTGTGGCTACATGACCGTTCGTGTTTTGTGGCATCTGCGTGTAGTATATTTTGTAACCCTTTTGTAAAGAGAAATCACCAGGGCGATTCTCGTCTCTGTGGGTGCATATTTATTTACAGCTTTCACTGTTGTGTTTTTGTGTAGTAAAATGGCCATGCAAGTGACTTTTGATATGTTCTTTCGTATTAAATATGCCACCGTAATGTACTTGATTCTCTCGGTATATATATGTATGGAATTTGGTCGGTTCTAAAAGATTCTCATGTTGATTCCAAAATTTAATTTGCTAGTTGCTTATTCTATTTTATGTTGTTCTATTTTATCCCACCTTGTTCAACTATATATTATTTTATTCTCGTATTTATTTTGTGTCTACCTTTTATAAAGATTATGGACGGTAGACGAGGCCGAGGTCGAGGTCAAGAACGAAGGGCTAGGTAACCCCAAGACCTGGGAGATAACCAAGAGGTGAAGTTGAGGGTTAGTGGATAAGGGTAAAGAGATAACTCGTGAGGTGAATGTTGCATTTTATTGAAATTAAAGGAAGTTAGGTGCGAAATAGACGAACTACTGAATAAGATAAGATTTCACTGGAATTTCAAGCAATAGGAGGGTGATAATTGGCATCACCTCCACCACTCATTCCTTACAAGACTTCAATTAATCTTCATTCTACCATTTCATTTTGACTTCGTTCTTGCTTTCATCTTTTAAGAAAATCACCAACACGAATCTCTATTCTTTTCCTTCCTTGTAGCCAGTACTATAGAGATGAGAGAGGCGAGATTTTTCAACAATTTCCTTCGCTGTTTACTCTTCTCTAGCCGATTATTCAAGCTCCAAATAGAGAAGAAAGATTTTATCTGTTCTTTCATAAATTTTGCTCTCAGACCATTACCCCATCCAATCTCACTTGCCACTGATCAAGTTCGAGAGAAAGGTAAATCTTATGACGAACCTTGGAAGTCTACGACTTACCTTGGCTTGGGTTGAGACTATGCTAGTGGGAAGAGTTTGAACTCTGTAGACCTATAAGTTTTACGGCTTAAATCCAATGATTTATGGCTAGATGAGCCTAAGTTATTGAAGGGATCTCTTGAAAACTGAATACTAGGTTAGATGATTTGAAGATTTTCCCACGCTTGTAGTGTAAACTTGTTGGTGAATTTTGATGGTTAATAGCTTGATATATGTCGATTGTTATGTATTATGGTTATTTCATGAGATCAATGAGCTATAGTTGTGAGATTGAAGTGAGAATCTTGGTGGAATCTTTAGAAATACCCCCCTACTGGACGAATCCATTCCGCTACCCTTAGCCCTATTTTCTTACAAATTTTGGTAAAATGTTGCACAATAATCCTTGTTCGATGTTGACTTTTAAATGTGAATTTAGAAGTTAAAAAAAAAAGATAATTTCTTGAACTTCGTTCTGCTAAACCTCTCCTCAGGGAGCATTGTACAATTTTAGAAACTTTTGATATCGCGACGTAAAATAAAATTTTAATTTGGATTTTGTTTGTTAGATTTGAAATTAGACAAGAGTTTTTTTCAACCTTGTAAATTTTAGAAATTTTTGCTCAATCTCTATAAGCACCAATAGTTTTTCAAAGTTCACAAAAATGTCAAACCTGTTCTGTTTTTCTATTTGTTAAAGCTATCACTTGAGGTCAAATTTGTCTTTATTTACAAATTGAGTTTTGAGAAAACGTCTTTTGAACAGTTGTAGTACTTTGAGCCTATTTTCCAGTGGTAAACAACTGGTAATTTTTCAATTTGTGGATATGAAAAATTGGAATTTTCTAGTAAAAAAAAAAGTGTTCTTTTAAAACTTATGACTTTACTTTGGAAATGCTGATTTGATCCGAGCTTGATTTCATGGATGAAAAAAGAGGTCTCTTATAGTTTTAAGTCCTCCATTAAATAATGGTTTTCAAAACTTTGATCTCCTCTTTATAGAATTGTTTAAGTGTGGGTCTATCTTTTGAATTGAGCAACCGTGATGGTTTAAGGGAATTAATTGGAGATGGTTCATTTTTGGTGGTCATTGAGTGTAATTGCCTTAGGTGCTCAAGGTGACTTCTAGAAGACTTTTGCAGCAGAAAAGTAAAGGACTTCAGAAATTAAGAAAATCCCTTTAGTCAAGATTCTTCGGAGAAATCACGACATCAAGGAGACAACTTGGGAAGTGGAAGAAATATCTAGAATTATTTGTTTAACTAGGTGAAAATTTTGAGGAACAAGCAAATTCCTTTATTGAAAATATTGCGGATGAACCAAGGTGTCAAGGAAGTAACTTGAGGGGTAGAGGAAGAAATTTGGAGGAAATACCTAGAACTATTCCACAGTTCAAATATGAATTTCGAGGACGAAATTCTGTTAAGGGGGGGAGGATGTGAAGGCCTCGAAAATTTATTTTTTTAAAATGCTATTAGTATTTATTATTTTAAATATTGTTATTATTGTCTTTAGTTTATTTGATTATTTTAATGTCGTTCTCAAACATATTTTTCAGAAAACCTAAATGAAAATTCAATTTATTTATTTATTTATCTTATTTGATTTTGGGTGACCTAATTTTATTTCTCATATATTTTCTCGTAGATTTTCAATATTTCGTCTACCTTTTTCACAATTTGCTCTTTTAGTATTAATTAAACAGAAAATGAGAAAAACACATTTTTCGAGGTAGAAATTCGGACAGTGAGTGACGTAGCGATGGAGTGTAAGGATGATCACTCGTAGGCTAAAAATACAATTAAGGGATTAGAAGTGAGTTATTAAGAGTGAATATCATTAGGATTTTGAAATCATAGTTTAAGTTGGATTAACTTCCTTGAATTAGAATTTTAACTAGCCATTGTTTCTTCTACATTAATTCACCCTAATCCACTTCAATTTTGTTCCTTTTCATTTCTTCCTCCAAATCGAGATTAACCCTTTAATCTTTAGCTAAGTGAGATAATTAATTTCCCTCCAAAATTATTAGCAAATGCTTACTATTCCATGTTTGACTTTAGGCGCTAAAAGACATACTTTATGTCTTGTCTTTCTATTCTCCTTTACATCACTCAAAAAAAAAAAAATTACACAAAATTCAGTCTTCCTCTCTTCCACTTTGGCTGAACTAGCCCCTCCCTTCATTCCCTTGTTTCTTCATCAATTTCTTCTCCATTTTCTCACTCAAAACTTCAACAAATCTTGCACAAAATTGGGCACAAGGTTGGAGCTCGAACAAGGAGCTTGAGGAGGAAGTCTTGGGTGGTTCAAGCTTCCATTTTCTTGGTGTTTTGCCAACAACTAAGGAGAGGTAAAATCCTAGCAACTTCATCCTTGTACATTTTATTTAAACTCCAAGCATGAAAGTAGGATTTGGGTGGTTGATAGGTTCTTAAAACCTTGATTGATGTTGATTATGTGGTTTGAGGTGCTAAGCTTCATTATTTTGTAATTTGATGATTATGAGGAAAAAGTGGGCTCTTGGAATTCCCACAACATGTATGAATTTGATTACTAGAAATGCTAAATGATGAAATGTGTGTGTATATGCTTGAATTTGTTGGTTGAAGTTGGAGGAGAAACCTCAATGGAGGAACTGAGTTTTGGGGGGGGGAGGGGGATGGAGGAGAAATTTTGCTGTTTTCCCTTAATTTTGTGGCTGCATATTTGCAGGTTTTGGGGCTGAATTTTAATGCTTAAATGTTGGGGTATCAGGTGTTAATGTTTTC
This sequence comes from Gardenia jasminoides, assembly GCA_013103745.1. Lineage (NCBI taxonomy): Eukaryota > Viridiplantae > Streptophyta > Magnoliopsida > Gentianales > Rubiaceae > Gardenia > Gardenia jasminoides. Next base: position 7,590,349 of record CM023097.1, on the reverse strand, counting down.
CACAAAAGCCCCTAAAAGTTGTAGTAATAATGGTTGTTGAATTGGAACAAAAATCTGGAAAACTTGGAAGAGCTGCTGTCCGAAATTTTGGGGCTGTTTAGTGCTAAAGTTTGATAAAAGATTTCATCATTTTTGACCACCATTAGGCTTAGGAAGGATAATACCAGTTTAGGTTCGAATTTGAGGCCAATCGAAAGTGGTTTAGATGTGTTAAAGGTGGCGATAAGATAAGGAAGTGAAACTTGCAGGTTTGAGCAAATGCGAACCAGTCCACTTTAGGCGCATAGAAAACTGCCTTCCCATTCGAATTTTTGGTTGAATTTTGATATGAACGTAGCCTATATATGTGAGTATTAGTGTACCAAATTTGGTGATTTTTGACCAAGAATTCGTTACTCAAATGAACCCTAGAACTCTGCCCTGCAAAACTGGAAAAACATAACTTTCAGAATTTTAAATCCCCTCTGTTTGAACTACTTTAATTTCTTGCTCGAGTGTCAGAATTGAGTTCTGTCAATGGAATTTGAAACTTTTCACATATTAATTTAAACTGTATAAATTTGAGAGGCCAATTCATTTTCTGTAATTTTTGGTGAATTTTCAAATTGGGCTGGCCGATCAACCTGTTTTGCCCTATTTTGTACTGTAGCCGTTTCTTTCTTGAAAATTTGGGGAAATTTCGTCCATAATTTTCACCGGGTGTCTTCTAAAAAGTTTTATAACTTTTCAAGAGGTTTCTAACAGTACTAAGTACACGAAATTCGGACTTGTATAACTCAAGCTACGATTTTTCAAAGATTTCAGCTCAAATTAGGAAATTATCGAACTTGCTTTCTTTTGAGATAAATTTGGTCGGTGAACTAGGAAAACTTATTTCCATTCTCTTTTAATTATTTTTAGGACATAAAACTTGGTAACTTTGACATGAAAATGGTTGACCCTCTTTCTTGATTTTCGTGCCAACTTATTGTTTCACTTGATTCTCAAATCGGAGAATCTTGAACTTGACTTGAGTCTAATTGGGACATTTCTAAAGACATTTATCAAATATTACCCTAGTGATTTGAATTAAAGTACTTAATCATTTCCCATGACTTGAAAATGTTATCTTTTAAATAAGGGTAGTGAGAAAACTACTAAACCTTGGTTGTATAATTAAGTAATTTGTACTCGTACTTGTCTCAGGTGATCGAGAACATCCCGGAGAACTCGATTGTTCTTACGTGCTTTTGCTTTAGACTCTTGACTTCGGTGAGTGCCAAGTGCATGTTAAGTGTTTAAATAAAATGTTTCTCGTACTTACTAGTTACTGAGACTAGGGTGTACTTTATCGCCCTTGTCCTTTCTCTCATGTGATTACTTGCTTGATAAATGATAAGTGTTACTTGTACATATAAATGAAATTGTTTCTCGTGAGCATTGCGCGGCAGGGTACCACCCCTCCCGTCCCAATGCTATGACCGAGTATGTCGATTGGAGATTTGTCTCATCGACCATAATGGGGGGGACGCCCCAACCCATTGGTTAGCCTTGTAACCCGAGCCGGCAAGGGCTTGATCGAAAAGCTTGGTGAACCATGGGAAGTGTTATAGCTTGATCCAGAATTGGGGTCTTGCTTGGCATACTTGTTTAAGTGCGTGTTTGGTTGCGAATCCGAGAGAGTGTCATGGTGGTTGGAGGAAGTAAGTGGCGTACTACGGACATGGTTACTTGGGTTGACGGAGGGTCAACTAAAAGTGGATCAATCGGCCAAGACGTGGATTAGCTCCTGAGAGCCCCGTATCCTTACCTGTTTCTGTGTATTTTTTTGTTCCTGTATGAGCACTGTTCACTATACTTGTGCATATTCACTGTAGATAGAGAGGCTCGAAGAGGGTTCTCCGAACCCAGCTCCAAGACTCTTGTCTAATGTGAGCCCTCGAGTAGTGATTCCTTGGGAATACGGTCTCCTGGTGAAAATTGCAATAGTGCAAGTGATTGATTGATTTACACGCTTTTATATCTGAATTTACTGGCTTTCCTACTTGCTAGATTACGTGCTTGCATGCCTTTCCTTGGCCTCACTGGGCATTAGCTCACCCCAATTTGTTTTCCTTAACAGGTCTTGGAGTGGGGATCGTAGACTGAGGATTTAGTTACTTCTGTAGGGTTTCTATACTTCCATCTAGAATTGAAATGTATTGTGAAGTTGATGGACGATTTTATTTGAAGTTTATATAATTGTAATTTTGAGGATTTACTCTTGTAAGTTAATTAGTATTTTGGTTGAATGCTAAATAGGGTTTTAGGAATGAATTTTTGCAATTATATTGTGGATTTTGTAGTGAATCCTGGCGAGAACTGGGCAGGCAACCCGCTGATACCCTTGGGTTCGCCCTTGGGAGAGGTGGGCTATCACACCGACGCCTACGAACCAGACGATAACCCTCTGAATTTTCATCCTCCGAATCTGTGTTCATCTCTTGAGGAGGAGTATGAAATTAAGACAACCCGGGGTCTTGAGTAGTGGTTGCCTGAGAGGTACCCCGCATTTCCATCTCCTTCACAATTTGTTTATCTTGTCTTTGTCAGGTCCTCATGACTTGGACTCAGTTGGATCAAGTCTAGTAGAAACTTGTTTGGCAGTGGCGTGTGCTTGTTCATGTTCAGCTTGAATGCCCCTTGGTTCTTCCATTTCTTGCTCAGCAGCCTCTTGACCTTGAGAGGGAAGGAGCTCCTCCTGAGCTTTTGAAATGCCTCCCTTTGTTCCGGATTCATAACCATTCTAAGCCCTTCCTCAAAAAAAATGTGCCTTTGTTTGATTTCTAAAAGGAGAGTGAGAATGGGATCTGAGGAAGTGGAAGAAGAAGGCTAGGAGGTCATTGGAGTGGAGTAAGCAAGATAAGGGTGTTTGAACCTAGGGTGGCCGGGTTTGAGGAGAACAAAGAGGATCATGAACTGTCTTAGTAGACTCCAAAGCAGTCTCTTTGTAGACCCATTCATCACCGACAAAATGGATATTTTTCTTTTCAAAATAAGCTTTTGTGAAAAAGCAATTTGGATTTTCAGAAGTGGGAGTACCAGTCAAAGGTATGTTGAAGTGATTGAAAATAGAAGTCAGAAATTTTCCATAAGGAATTTTGCGACGACTGTCGGATTTGATTTTGTTCATAAACCGACATATGATAAAACCAAAATCTACTCTTATATTTTCCATAAAGCAGTAAAACAGATACAATTCCATTTTGTTTGCTGTGGTACAATGGCCAGAGGTTGGAATTAACAAATTACCAATCATAACCCACAGAATTTGCTGCAATGGAGTTAATTCATTTAAATCTGCTTCAGCTGGAACTTCAAAACGAGTTTGAAAATGCAATAAAAGTTTTGTTCCATTGAAGTGATTGTGTGAAGTTGGTTGTTCTTCATATGAGAAAAAGTTTGCAACTTTGCTAGGACAGTCAGGTTCAATGGCAGTATTAAAGATTTCATTTATAACATTTGGATCAAAAGTAATATCAATGCCATTAACCCGAGAAACAACAACAGAAGGAGTTCTTCCTTGTCTAATGTTCGCATAAAATTGATGAACCATGGGAGGATAGATAACATGAGGAAAAGAAAGAAGATGAGTCCATTTTTGAAAGGCAAATTTTGAAGCACCCAATCTAACTTGCAGGCACGAAAATCAGAAAAAGAAACAAAACGTTGAGTGATAAACCCTTTCCTGCACACAATGGAAAATCGGGCCTCAGCATCAGCATCAATGAAGGTTGGTAGAACCTCCCTTGTAGGTTCCTCAGTTTCCTGACGTTCAGTGCGTCCAGTAACACCACTTTTTCTTCTCTGATAGGTGCGTCCAGAGCCAGTTCTTCCAGATGTCTGTTTTGCAGATGAAGAGCTTCCTCTTGTCTGTACCATGATGAATGAATGCAGCTAAATGTGGGTTGCAGGGATGATTTGGCAGAACTAAATAGCTATCCTACACACTACGTGAAGCGTGATATGCTTCAGAAAGGAGAGATTTTGAAAATTTTTGAACCTAGGGTTTCAGATAAGATTTAGGGATTTTTCAGAATTGGATGAGGAGAGAGAATGTGGAAGATCAGATACTGAAAATGAAGTTGAACAACTAATTTTGAGAGAAATTTTTAACGATTAGCTCTTGAAAAGGATGAAAATGAGATCCTTTTTGCTAAGAAAGATGAAGGACTTCTCTATTGAAGAGAGAGAGATGAAATGAAGAATGACCATTCGAAAACCTTTTTTTTTAAAAAAATTTTGAGAGTGTCGGACGTCTGAACGTTAGTGATCGTCCGACACCTGCGTCCGATCCCCTGTTTTCAAAAACAAAACCTTTCTGTTTCTGTCGGATGTCCGATCCTCGTGTAGGACGTCCGAACATGAAACCATAAATGCTGTCGGACGTCCGAAGTGTGTAGGACGTCCGATCCCCTATATTTTCAAAGAGATTTTTCTGAAATTCTCGGTTTGTTCATCAAGTACACAAATTGCTCTAAGGGCAATACTTTTGTAAAAATATCAGCTATTTGATCTTTGAAACAAACGTAATTAACACAAATTTCTCCTCTTTGAACGAGATCACGAATGAAATGATGTTTGATGTCTATATGCTTTGTCCTAGAATGTTGGATGGGGTTTTTAGTCAAATTTATAGCACTAGTGTTATCACAAAACATAGGTACACATTCATATCTCAAATGAAAGTCATATAACGTATGTTTCATCCAAATCAATTGAGCACAACATGCACCAACTGCTATATACCCGGCTTCTGCAATAGATAATGAAATGGCATTTTGCTTTTTGCTAAACCAAGAAACTAAGCATTTACCAAAAAAGTGACAAGAACCACTTGTACTTTTTCTGTCTATTCTACAACCGGCAAAATCAGCATCCGAGATACCAATTAAGGCAAGATTAGAACATCTAGGATACCATAGGCCATAGTTGATAGTTCCTTTTAAATATCTAAAGATCCGTTTTACAGCTAGTAAATGAGATTCTTTAGGACATGATTGAAATCTAGCACATAAGCAAACAACAAACATGATATCAGGTCTACTAGCGGTCAAATAGAGTAAACTTCCAATCATACCTCTATAATGCTTTTCATCAACTTTGGTTCTATCTTCATCCTTGTCAAGTTTGGTAGATGTGCACATTGGAGTACCAACTTGTTTTGAGTTTTCCATACCAAATTTCTTAAGAAGCTCCTTTGTATACTTGATTTGATTGATGAAAGTTCCATCCTTACATTGATGTATTTGAAGTCCAAGGAAGAAGCTCATTTCTCCCATCATGCTCATTTCAAATTCCTTTTGCATAACATCAGAAAAATCTTTGCACAAGTGTTCATTAGTAGCACCAAAAATAATGTCATCCACATAAATTTGCACAGTTAATAAGTCATGCATGTTATTTTTGGTAAAAAGTGTGGTGTCAACATCACCTCTTTTAAAACCATTTTCCACCAAGAATCTACTTAAACGATCATACCATGCTCTTGGTGCTTGTTTTAATCCGTACAAAGCTTTTGAAAGCTTGAAAACATAATTTGGATATTTTTCATATTCAAAACCGGGAGGTTGATCAACATACACATCTTGATCAATGAAACCATTTAAAAACGCACTTTTAACATCCATTTGAAAAGGTTTAAAACCTTTAAAGCATGCAAATGCAAGAAACATCCGAATGGACTCTAGTCTAGTTACGGGGGCAAAGGTTTCATCAAAATCTATTCCTTCCTTTTGAGCATAACCCTTTGCTACTAGTCTAGCTTTGCTTCTAACAATTTCTCCTTTATCATTTAACTTATTTCTAAACACTCATTTTGTACCTATCACGGGATGATCTAATGGTCTTTCCACTAACGTCCATACTTTGTTCCTTTTAAATTGGTTTAGTTCCTCTTGCATGGCCATAATCCAACTATCATCTTTGAGTGCATCAATGACATTTTTAGGCTCAAAATGAGAAAGTAATGCGAGATTATCTACTAAAGCATTCTTATAAGAACGAGTTTTTACTCTCTCGGATGAATCACCTATTATGAGCTCCTTTGGATGGTGTTGAGTGAATTTCCAAGCTTTTAGAAGATCTCTTGAACTTTCTTCACTTTTCTCTTCCTTTTCTTGTGCATCTTCATTTTGAGATGAATCATCTTTGATATCTTCCTTCAACTCTTCATTTTGCTTTTCTTGAATGGTAAGTTCCTTGAGTGCTTCATGTACACCTACATCATCATCTTCACAAACATCTTGGGAAACAACATCATTAGCTTCATCAAAAGTAACATGTATTGCCTCTTCAATAACAAGAGTCCTTCTATTATAGACTCTATAACCACGTTTATTTTCACAATATCCTAAGAAAATGCCTTCATCCGTTTTCTTGTCAAACTTTCCAAGATACTCTTTAATATTCAAAATGAAACATTTACAACCAAATACTTTAAAATAGCCAACAATAGGCTTTTTGTCAAAAAGAAGTTCATATGATGTTTTATTCAAAATAGGTCGTAAAAGAATTCTATTCATCACATAACAAGCCGTGTTGACCGCCTCAACCGAAAAATATTTTGGCATATCACATTCACAAAGCATTGTTCTTGTGACTTCTTGAAGAGTTTTATTTTTCCTTTCAACAACTCCATTTTGTTGTGGAACTCTAGCTATAGAAAATTCATGAGAAATACCATTGTGATCACAAAAACTCGGGAAAACCAGAATATTTAAATTCGGTTCCATTATCACTTCTAATTTTCACAATATTCAAATTGAGCAAATTTTGAACTTTTGCAAATAAGGATACAAAATTTTTGAAAACATCATCTTTATGAGTTAGGAATAGAACCCAAGTATATCTAGAGAAATCATCAACTATTACAAAGCAATACTGTTTTCCACCCAAACTAGCAACTTGAGTAGGACCAAATAAATCAATGTGTAAAAGCTCCAATGGTTTTGATGTAGAAACACAATTTTTTGGCTTAAAAGAAACTTTTGTTTGTTTTCCAAATTGACATGCATCACAAATACGATCCTTTTCAAATTTGATCTTAGGTAAATCTCTAACAAGCTCCCTTTTAGAAACCTCATTTAACAAATCCATATTAAAATGGCAAAGTCTCCTATGCCATAACCAAGGATCATCATTTGTAATTTTGAGACATTGAAACTTGTTTGAAACGATTTTCTCAAGAAAAACAACATAAATATCATTGTATCTTTTTCCTTTAAAAACCACATTGAGTTTTGTATCAAGAATCAAACACTCATATTTCTTAAAAAGCACATAAGGATTCCTATCACATAATTGGCTAACACTCAATAGATTATAACCCAAATTATCAACTAGAAGAACATTATGAATAAATGTTTCACCATTTTTACCAATATCTCCAATCTCAATTGTCTTGGCTTTTGTGTCATCTCCAAATGTGACTTTTCCACTACTCTTTGACTTGAGCTTGACAAAATGAGATGGATCACTGGTCATATGTCTCGAGCATCCACTATCAATAAACCATTTTGAGGCTTTGTTTGCCTTCTTCAAAAGCACCTACACAAGGAATAGTGAAAGATAACCTTTGGAACCCTTTGTATTTTTGGGTCCTTAGGTGTTAGTTATGATCTCTAACTATCCAAGTTGTTCTCAAATCATTTCTCATGTTTTTCTTGACATAACAATGATTTTTCATGTGACCAAATTGACAACAAAAGCTACACATTTTGCTAGTGTCCTTGACACCAATGGGTTTTAAATATCTAATACCCATTTTTCTAAGAATGGTAAATTTGTTCTCACCATAAGTAGATCTTCTAACATTCATTTGATAAAACTTTTGTTTTTCATTTTGAAGAAACTCATCCAAATCATTCATTCTTTTTCTCAAGGTAGTTTGTTCCTCTTGTAACATTTTGCAAAACTTTTCTTTTGCATCAAGTTTCTTTTGCAAATCCAAATCTACCTCAAGTTTTCTCAAATTATCATTTTCATTTTTCAAACTCTTATTTTCTTGAAAAAGCTTTGCATTCTCACAAAGTAAGAAATTAATTTTCATTTTCAATTCTTTATTTTTGGCATAAGAATCTTTCAAACAATCATGCAATTTTTCAACAAAAGATTCAATATCATTATCATTCTCATCATCATTCTCATCATCACAATCATAAATAGAATTACTAGTAAATACCTCATTTTCACTTATGGCCATGAATGCCATTTGTGCGGATTCCTCTTCTTCTTCTATTTCACCATCGGAGTTGCACTCATTCCAAGTTATTTGGAAGTTGTTGAATTTCTGTCTTCTTTCTCCTCTACCTTCCTTTTTCTTCTTCATTGGACATTCGTTGGCATAGTGCCCAATTTGTTCACATTCGAAGCATTTGCCTCCTTGCTTTTTGTTGACCTCTTGCTTTCCTTTTCCTCTTTGATTAGGGTTGAAGTTGCTTGGACCTCCTCTTGTAAACCTTCTTTTATTGAAGATTCTTTTGAAACTCTTGAAGAGAAGTGCCAAATCATTGTCATCTACTTCAACATCTTCATCATCTAAGAAGAATGAATCATCCTCCTCTTGTGAAGTTTTGAGAGCTATACTTTTCTTCATCTTTGCATCCTCTTCCTCTTGTACCTTGGACTTGAGCTTTAATTCATAAGAGGTTAGAGAATTTATGAGAGTTTCAATAGACATGAAATTTAAATCTTTAGCCTCCTCAATAGCTGTCACTTTGCTTTCCTAACCCTTAGATAAAGCATTTAGGATCTTTCTATTCTTCTCACCCAATGTATACTCTTTTCCCAACACTTCTAGATCCTTTATGATGTCATTGAATCTATAATACATTTTGTCAATGTTCTCATGAGGTTCCATTTTGAAGGATTCATATTTAGTGACAAGAAGTGATTTCTTTTGTTCTCTAACATTGTCACTACCCTCATGTATTTCTCTAAGCTTATCCCATATTTCTTTTGCTATCTTGCATCCTTTCACCCTTGTGGATTCAGTTGCATCTAAAGCATTGTATAGCACATTCACAACTTTTGCATTTAAGGTGAGATTTATTCTATCTTGGGGAGTTAATTCCATTCTCGTTTTTGGTCTCGGTTGATGAGTAACCTCATCTACAACAGTGGCTTCGAATGGTCCTTCATTCACAATGTACCACAACTCAATATCTATTGATTGCAAGAAGATTTCCATCCTATCCTTCCAACTCACATAATTTACCCCATTAAACATAGGTGGCCTTGTAATAGATTGTCCCTCTAAGAATAATGCATTGTTAGTTGCCATGATCACTCCAAAGCCGATTGAGCTTAATCTCTAGGAGATCAAGCTCTGATATCAATTGTAGGTCCCAAAAGCAACCTAAGAGGGGGGTGAATTAGGTTGATAGAAAATTAAAACTTGATGGGTGATAAACACACACAATTAGAGATGATCAAGTTTCCTTGGTGATACAAGCTTTTCAAGTCAAGATATGAGGATCACACCAAGTAAATAATCACAAGTAAAATCAGAAAATCAAGTAAGAGAGATGAATTCAAACGGACTACCAAGTTGCACCCAACTTGAAGTCCAATACCTCAATTTCAATTGCTACTTCAATTTGAAGAAGTTACACCAAGTTGTACATGGAAGGATCACCACTTGCTTGCATCAATCTCTTCTTGATCAAACCAAGAGGTTTTACAACAGCCTTGCTAACCCTCACAATGCTACACACTTGAGCCTTACTTTCACAATTGAAAAGCAATGCTTGTTTGCACACACACTACACTACAATAAAGAAGGAAGACACAAATTCTCTCTAGAATTGCTCTTAAAGACTTGTAAGTAATGGTTGTAAAATGTTTTCAACATTTCTAGCCTTTATGGTATTTATGGGGTGCAAATTTAACCACCCAAACTACTCCAACGGTCCTGAATTAAATGCAGGAAAATATAGCCGTTGGGTGTGTCGGACGTCTGACACTCAATCCTGCGTCCGACAGTTTGTTGAGTTTCTATGTTGTAGACTGTCGGATGTCCGAACCAAGGACTCCACCGTCTGACAGAACCAGAAGCTCATGTGTCCATCTTCTCAACCTGTCGGACGTCCGAAACTTGGATGATCGTCCGAAAGCATTATCCGAAACTTTGTCGTAAACTGTTAGACGTCCGAAAGTATCGTCCGACAGAACCAGTGGCCTATCCTTCTTTTACTGCATCCTGTTAGACGTCCGAACCTCAGCCTTGCGTCCGACAGCATCGTCCGACAGATTCCTGACTGGAAATTTGAGATTAAATTTGTTTTGCTACACTCAGACTTAAAAGGGGATTAGTAAAAATCATCATGGTGGTTTGTTAATCATCAAAATAGCCAACACTTAGCACCTCTAAGGTTTTTAAAATCACACTTATATCCCTTGTCACTTGATAAAATTAAATATTCCTATCAAAATTCACAAATTGACAGCATTACCCTTGATCTTGATAACCATTTAACTAAAAAGCCAGACCAAAAATAAAAATTTTGAACCAAAAAATGTATATAAAAAAATTGCTATATAATAACGGTCCACATTTCTCTATATCGAGACCATGTTAAGATAACAAAGGATATGAACAAATTTAATCTGGTCAAAATCAATCATTTAGAAGGATTTTAGTGACTAGCTAACATTTTAAAAAAATTTTATGGACAGTTATAATTAATAAATTCAAAAAAATTTTGAAAAATATGTTTTAATACATGACGTAGTTTAAATTACATTGATAACTAAAATAATCTCTTTATACCTATAAATTTTTGATGGTGCAATTTTTTCAAGGTGTAAATTTTACTTTTGTTTCAATACAACTAAAATAAATAGTTTAAATCAAGAAATTTACACCTTATAAAAATTTAACCTTAATTTAATTTTTATTGTTGTTGTAAACTTTATAAGTAGAATAATACAAGGGTATTATTGGAATAAAATTTTTATCTTTATTGCATTTCTTTCCAAGGGATTATAATGTTACAAGAAATGTCAATCTAAGGGAAGTAAGTGAGATTTTAAAAATTCTAAGTGATATTACGAGAAATCTCAGGGAGGTTTCTGAAATTATCCCTAAATTATACTAGAAACTTTTTTCACATGTACATTATTAGTCTTATCAGTTTTGTGTCTGCTTTGGCTTGCTAGCCATATGTGTGTATGAGGTGCAACGAAGGCAAACACGGAAACCAAATACATGCACTTTTAGTTGTGCGCACACATAATCTAACGTTGGAATAGTTATGCGACAACCTGCTCTACGGGATCCAGAGCATATGTTTATTTATAAATGAAGTAATTTACCTTACTTGTCAATCTTTTGAACAGTAGCAGTCTTTGATAGTACTCTCGTTCTTTGTTAAGCGTGTGCAGCCGACACTATGAAAAGGAAATAGGCTTGGCGTTACTAGTTCAAATTTAGAATTGATCAAACTTCAACCCATGGCCTCTGCGTTATCAGCAGTGCCACCCATGTTAAAACCCACTCCTCGGTATATTAATTACTAGAAGTAAAAGTTATTTCAACCCTAATTGAAACCAAACAATCGTCATCATTTCACTTTTCCTTTCTCATTTCCTTCTCTCCAACCGCTGCAAATTCTAATCTCCTAAATCCTCATTCTTTTTTTTTTTTTCATTTAATATCTTCCTTCTAATCTCTACTAATATTGTGGCACTTCTACAAATTTTTTTTTTTCTTTTCGATCTTGAAAGCTTCAAGTTGATATTGGATCTACTATGAATTTTCTCCTCCCTCTTTATCTCTTTTTCACAATTTGCAATCCATAATATAGGATCCTAAGTTTCAAGGGATGAAATTGAAATGGTTTTGATCGGCATTGGCAGAAAATCTTTTTGCCAACTAGTAGCCATCTGCTACAAAAGAAACCATCATATTTGACATGGCTTGAACTTTTCATGGATGATTAATTTTTTTTTTGCTTTTTTATCTTTTGTTGTTTGAAGTTTTCAATTTTTTTTGTACATATTTGTCATAGAGATTCAATTATTTTGACATCGATTTGGAATCTCCTTTTCATTTTTTGTTCAGTTTTTGTTGTTGTCTATAATACTACCTTTTAGTGTGAGAATATTGGAGTTTTGCATCTTTGATGTTTTTAATTTGACATATTGGACAAAATTTGTTGCTTAGTTTTAGAGAAATTTTGAATGCACATTGAAGATTATGGTGAACTTTTTTTTTCTCCTCCAGCATAATTTATATGCTTTTTTGGTAAGTCCTTTAAACTTTTAGGATTTTATGGCATTTTATTATAATTTCTCTATTCAGATTTTTCATTAAATTTTAAAATAAATTTAAAAGTATTAAACCGTTGGCTTGGTCGGTTGAACCGGTCGGACCGAAAAAACCTGGAACCGTTCACTTGATCGGATCAATGAGCGATCCGAGTTTAAAACCATTGTCTTTAACATGCACACATTGAATAGTACATGTTTAGCGATTAATTTTCCGTACGTTAGATCAACCACGCAATTGTTCAGGAAAGATAAGCAAAAACGGCCAAGCATTCGAATGTAAACATGTGACACTACTGATCAAATTTATTACCAAACAAAAAACCAATCGTTGACTACAATCCATGGTTATATTATCAATAAAAGAGCTAACAAAAATAAATGATGATAGCTTATATGAAAAAAATTAGTAAAACTATAAACGAGACTACTACAATTACTAAATTAGTACAAAAGTAATTAAAATCAGTAACGATGATATGACCAATCAAGTACGATGTTGACCAAGAGTACATGACAAAGCTTGTGAACGCCAACCACCCTTTCATTCTCAAATCTTATTCAAAACGTGTTTTTTGTGGTCATGCAATTGAAATTATTGCCACCTACCGGCCGTGGTCCTGCAAGTGAAATTATTACCACAAACAACCCTTTCATTCAACCATCTTATCCGGGATCTGTTTTTTTTTATTTTTTTTTTTTATGCAAGTGAAATTATTGCCGTCTACTGACATATCCCACATCAAAAATCGGAAAAAGAAAGAAATGAAATGAGTTCCAGTCTGTTGAATCATTAATAATTTTGAGTTAATTATTTTGAATCCATGGTTTCGAAACTTAGAAATTTATCAGGCCTGCCAAGTGGATCCAGGGCATTATAAATGGTCTTAGAGCAAAATAGTATCATAACAAATCTTGCATGGTTTCTGCATCAAATTTTCTAGAATTTGTTCACGACTTGCAAAGTCTCTAAATGTGGGTGAATGAGATATCCCGCATTAGAAATCGGTAGAATAAAGAAATCAAATATAAGCTCTAGCCTATTGGATTACTAATAATTTTAAGTTAACCATTTTGAACTCGAAACTTTAACTTTAAAAAGTTATTGAGCTAGCATAGTGAATCTAGGGCGTTACATCTACCCTTTCATTCAGCGCTATATGTACACATATATGTGCAAAAGTTTGTGCACTCAAAATCTCACAGCAAATGGCTTTTAATCAATCTTTCTTCCTTGTTCTTGTGCTTCTTGCTTCTTGCTTCCAGTTAGTGTCTCCTACTTATTTTCTTTTATCATATACATACAATCATAATTGAATAAATTATGGTAAATGGATTTTCAGTTGGAAATCCATTGCTGTTTGGACTTTAAAGGAAACCGAAACCTGAATATTTTTAAAGGACACCCCAATGAAACATATGGTCTTACTATTTCGCTGGTTGCTGCTTTATTCGGTTTCTTAGTTTTTAAATGAATCCAGAATACTTGATATATCGTTTACTTCAAAAAATGTTTAACCAAAAGACTAGTTGGCATTGTCTAAATTGACAATATTGTACAATAAATAGTCCATGACAAAACAAATCAGGCGCGATGCTAAGAGTACATGACTAAGCTTGTGAACCACCAACTACTACTCAGAATGTGAAATTAATTATTAGCACGTGCATACTATACTCGTGGCCACGCAAGTGAAACTATCACCAACGATCTAGCCTTTCGTTCAGCCATCTCATCCCGAAATCTTATCCGGAATTTATTTTTTGTGATCATGCAAGTGAAATTACAGCCACCAACCCTTTCATTCAGCACTATATATACATATGTATGTGCAAAAGTTTATGCACTCAGAACCACACAGCAAATGGCTTTTAAACTGTCTTTCTTCCTTGTTCTTGTGATTCTTGCCTCCAGTTAGTCTTTCACACTTAATTTTTTTTATCATTTACGTACATTCATAACTAACACAATAGTCTCTCTCTCTCAAGCATATTTTGTATAGTATTCAAATTATTTCATATCAGCTAATACGAAAGGAAGGAAATAGTATCATAAGAAGGTAAAAAAATTTAAAAAGTGAAAATCAAAAAGAGAATGAGTGAAAAAAGAAGTATATCAATTTTGTCCAACAAATCAAAAAGGGAGGAGAGAGGTAAAGTAACTATTACAGAAGTTTAGGGGGTAAAGTACAACTGAGGTGAAAAGTTCATAGAGGTTCAATACATTTAACCCAATTGAATTACTAGTTTGTCTTTAAATTCAATTAGAGTATTAATTACCATGCATCCATTACTAGCTAACTTACTGCTAAGATTTTTTTTTTTATTTCTTTCCTTTTCAGGTGTGGTGCTGGGGAGAGTTGAAGCAGGGGAAGCTACAGAAAGCACCAATGCTGTCAAAACTGCATCAAGAAAACTGCTGCCCGTTGGAGTAGAGATTGTAAAAGTTCTTGGAGTTGATGATGGTCTGGGAGAGAGCTGTGCACATGCCGGGGAATCATGCCTGAGCAATCCGTGGGTCTGTTGTCCTGGCTGTGTATGTGTGTGGCCTACGTACACGTGTATTGGTACCTGCTGAATCATGCTAAATCTCCAAGCCAAAATGCCGCTAGCATCTAAGGGAACAATTATCAAATTGTTCTTGCTGTAACATAAATAAATGGAAGTGTGGTTCCAGTGTAGTCTGTTATCTCCTGCTGTTTGTTTTTTTGTTTTTTTTTTTTTTAATCTCCTGCTGTTAAATAAATTATGGCAAATGGATTTTCAGTTGGAAATCCATTGCTGTTTGGACTTTTAATGGTAACGGATTTTGAGTTAAAATTCCTTGCAGTTTGGAATTCCTTCCAGATGTCATGTATTTTGTCTTTTTTTTAATAAGGCAGGCAAAGCCTGCAACTTTTATTGACCTCAGAAAGTGTCTGATACATTGATCACAGAAAAGCAATCATTCCTGGAACATCACTAACACCTACCGGTGCAACCAAAGCATTACTACTCAGAGTCCATCGCACCATTCCAGCTATTGCAGCACTGCACTACGCTACCCAGATGCTACCTCCCAATCCTCCGGAGCTGAGGAATTCCCAGCCTATCCAATCGTAACTGGCCTCTCGCAAGACGAGGTAAATCCGCCACCCCCTCATAGACCTTGATCCCCTCTCCTGCTGCCCCCACCTTCGCCAAGGCATCTGCAACCATATTCCCTTCTCTGTAACAATGCGTAATAGAGCAAAATATCCCTTGAAGTCCTTCAGCACGCTCAACTCACGAGCAAGCCTCCACGGACACTCCCATTCCCCAGACAGCATGCGAATGAGTGTAAGAGAATCCGACTCTATATGCAATCTGTGAAATCCCCGCTCCAAGGCAAGACGAACCCCAAATATCAATGCTTTTAGCTCAGCACGGAGACTATGCATCACCCCAAAGCCTACAGAAAACGCCACCTGAAAACCCCCATGATAATCTCTTAGAACACCACCCCCACCACTACTACCTGGATTACCTAATGAACAACCATCCGTATTCAGCTTCACGTGTTGGGTCGGGCAGCACCATGTAACCAACCTGATTCTTGTGGGTCGGCACCAGCTACGCACAGAAGACAACACACTAGCCCAAGAATGCGTAGCTAACTGAACCGCATGGAACTTCACTGCAAACACATCTAGGACCTCAGCAAAAACCTGCTGCTGAACTAGGTGAAGCGGCAACGACTTCCCCTCAAACAACGCCATACTCCGACACTTCCATAGCTGCCAACAGATTAACGACGGAATCAGCCTGAATAAAAAGGCTAAATAGGGAATCAACACTTCCATAGCTGTCATGTATTTTGTCTGAAAAATATGTGATTGTCGTAACTGATTCCAACAATATTTGAAAAAAAATCATTAATTGTTCTAAATAAGCTTCAAATTGGTAACATTGGGGACTAAATTTGCTATTATAAAAATCTTAGAGAATAAAACTACACACATGCTAAATATTGAGAATCAAATTTGCCTTTGACAAAATTTTACAGACTAAAGCCACAAAGGAGATAAATATTTGAGACCGAAACTGCATTTTTTTCAACTGGTAATGGCTATTGCTTTCTGTTAATGGCCGAATGGGGATTCATAATGGAGTACCGCTCCGAAATCTTTTTCAAGACTTGTTTTTTGTGGTTGTGCATGTGAAATTAATTATTAGCACCTACATACTCGTGAGTCGTGGCCATGCAAGTGAAATTATTGCCACCTGTAGAGACAAAAAATTCACGAAAAAGTTATAGGAGATAAATTTCATACAAGGAGAGGGAGGCAATTAACATACATGCAATTGTGTGTGGGAGAAGAGGAATAATATCAATAATATATATCAATAATTGTTAAGTCCTTAATTGCATGCTTTATTTGTGGACATTTTCCCTCAATTATGGCCTAAATATGGTATAAATTGCTCTATTAGACTCATGTTTGGTTTTGGTATTGATTTGAGATCCTTGGAATTAATTGGAGATTAAAAGCTCTATTCTTGGTGAAAATTCCAGAAGGCTCTCAAGGTTAAGGCGCGGGCTTGCTTCATTGGCTATGAAGGAATCCTACGCGCCTGACATCTTTGGGATTGAAGACTTTATTTCACTTTTGGAAATTACTTAAAAGGCTCTTTTATTTAGGAAAGTGTAATTGGTTTCCTGATTTTATTTTGTTATTGATATTTAGAAGGTAGATTCCTATTAGGATTAAAATTTTTGGGAAACCTAATTTGGTAGGATTTGGAGGATGGAAAGAGCCGCTAATCTTGGAGATTCCTTAGACTTGGGGAAGACGGCTTAAAAGCTTTTGTCCAGGCTCTTCCTCAAGAGAGAAGTTTTTTATAGTTTGATAGGTTTTAGAATATCGGCAGAAAAAAAAAAGAAGCTTTGGAGACGTGACCCATTGCTTCGTTTTCCTTTTTATCCTTCGTAATTGTTTTGCTTCGTTTCCAAATTTCCTTTTAGGAGTAGCAGTACTAGTAGTTCGGGTACAAGAACAAAAGAAGACAAGAACTCCGTTTTTTTTTTTTTCTATTTGACTTTTCTATTTTCCAATCATCGTGAGTTCATCTTCTTTGCTTTTGACCGTTTGAGTCGATTTCGCGTCTACAAACTCAACCATATACACATTCAAATCCCAACGTGGTCATGAATGTTCACAGTAAATCCAACAAATCACGTGAGATGGCCATGATGAGGAGTAGCTAAATTTCTCGTCTACTCAAAGGCATGGTCCATAACAACTGTGAGATCTAATCGAATTTTCATTATTTCTTTTAATGTTGTTACTATTCGTACGTTTCCTGAATTAATTGTTTAAAGGTTATTTTGTTAATTGAATATCACCTGCCGGGTATTTAATTTAACCTGATATCGTATTGTCAAATTAACTGAATTGAATACGTAATTGTTCATTTGGTTAATAATTAGTGACGACCACCATAATTGGTTTTATGTTGGGGAAACGTAGGATCTAGCTTAAACGAACCCTCTTAGTGTGTTCATTGGTTAGGGTTGGGTTTTTCTAGCTTTTAATGCAATTGGATAATTAAATTCCTATGGTCATACCTAGGGTTGTTATCTGGTTAGGGAAACAGTTAACGGTCATACCTTGGCTGTCAAGAAAGTAAGGAAGAGCTAGCTGTCAGAGCTTGTTGGTGACTATAACTAACCTAGTGACAGTTGAATGAAATATTTTTGCAACGATGATCATTTGATTGGACTGTGCCTGAGAAGTTGTTCCTTTGAGTAGAATTTCATTACTTGTTATTTCTATTAAATTATTTTCTGATAACTTGTTTAATTGGTATTTTCATTTTTATTTTCATTTGCTAATTTTACCTATTTTATTTCTAGTTCTATCCCATCCAAACCCCCCATTTTCCTGTGACTTAGGAAGAAACAATTTCCTACCGTTCCCTGAGGAGACGACCCTACTTGCCATGTATACGAATTAATTAAATTCTCTGGTTAATTTCTGGCATATCGGATTTAGTAAACTCCTTGGAATCAGGGTGAAACTAGTAACTGTGAGGGCCTCAAAATTTAAAATTATTTAAAAAATGCATAATATTATTTATATTGAATTTATTTATTGAATTATGAGTGAATATGTGTTTAAAGTGAATATTTTCTAATTTAGAGAATTTTAAACGAATTATTTGCCGGTGTGCGGTTTTGGCCGAATTAAGTGCTTAATTTTCTACCGCAGTGTGATTAGTGACTTTAAGTTGAAAGCGACCATATGTAGTGATATTTTGGAAATAATATTAAGATCGGACAGTGTTGGAATGGAGTAAAACAGTGTAAGTTGGACTGTCGCGTGTGACGCTACATAAAGCGCCCAAAAAGTGCTTTTCCTTAAAATAAGGAAAAGTACCCCTTTTTGTCTCTTGAAGCCTTGACTTCTTGCACCTTGGAGCTCACTTTTTCCAGCTGCACTTTGGAGTGAAGAGAGAGAGAGGGTTTGTCATCTTTGTCTTTCTCATTTTCCTTCCTTGCTTCCAACAAGTTTCAAGCACCATTAAACACCATCATCTTCTCCACTTCTTGCAGCCGAGAGAGGGAGGTAAGAGAGAGAGCTGGACCGGTTCTTGGAGGAGGAAAAGTGAGGTAAGTTTGACCTACCATTTCTTCTTCAACTAGTACCTTGAACTTGTGAAGCTTGAGTGAAGATTTTTGGGCTTGGATTTCTTCCTTCTTGGCAGCCAATTGAAGTTGAGAGAGAGAGGGGTAAAGTCCAAAAATTTGGAGGAAAAGAAAGAGAAGAAAAGCTTGGGTGGTTTGTCTTGAGCTTGGGGTTGGAAATCGTTGTCAAAGCTCGAAGGTCTTGGGCTAAGATCGAAGCTTTTAGGTGTCTCTAAACTTGGAAGCAACTTGCTTGAAAAGGAGCTCGAGAGATTGTGTTGGATTTTGCTAGATCTTGATAGATCTGAAGGTATAAGCTTTAAAACTACTAGTTGTAGCTTTATTAGCATTAAATATAATAGATCTGTGGTTTAGATCGGTAGAAAAAATTACATATGAAAAGATGAAGTTGGGCTCTTGAATTCCCAACTTAGGTAGCGGACTTGAGGTGGCCTCTAGGTAGCGGACTTGAGAACCTGATTGGGATTTGTGTGATGTTTGTGAAATTTGATATGATATGGTTAGAAAGTAGGGTTTTGTTGTTTGAAATTGTGATAGAAAAATGTATGAGATGGCCAAACCCATGCTTGGTAACTTTTATGTTTGATTTCGAGACTTTGTGGTTGTCTGTGATGAATTTCTGCTTAAGAAAATATTTGTTATGTTCATTTATGAGTGTATGAGTTTTAAAAGATGAAAAGTGGAATTTCTCATGAATTTTTGAGTGAAAAATGTTATTTAAATGAATTTGAGGGTTTTACAGTATTGTGGTTAAATTCTATGAATTTTGAAAATAAAGATATGGTTTGAGGTGTTTTAAAGTTATATTAAAGTACTATCAAAGAGTGAGTGTTGAGTTTGTGTTAAAAGTGATTTTGAGGTGATAAACCTCACCTAAGTGTTTCATTAAAGAAAATGTGGAAAAAGTGCTTAGTGAGTACATCGGTGACGTGCTGTATTTGAAATGAGAAGGTGATCTTTTAAAGATCCGTTTGAAACATTGTATTTGGAACGACTAAGTGATTTTCAAAGAGGTATTTGAAAATACGATATCATTTGAAATGAAAGCGTTTCCTCGAGGGGATTTTTGGGAAAACATTGATTGAAAACTAAAAAGTGAAAGTAAGTTGCTTTGATTAATGAATGAAAGAATAGAATTCTCAACTACTGTTTCTACTTGTTTAGGGTTTGTGGACGAAAGTGAAATTGACCCATACGTGGAAGCCGGACCTTATTACTTTGGTGAGTTTCCATGCTTGATATGTGTTTATGTGAAATGACTGCAATTGTGATTCATGTTGTGTTTGTACTGTAAAACCTGGTTTTGAACTCTCAGATAGGGTAGTGTGTACTTTATCGCACTTACCCCTGTCTGAGTGGAACGATTATGAAAATGCTTTGAAGTGAGTGAAAGTGAAAGTGAAATGAGTGATTGACTGTTGTAATGCTACTAGTGACTGCATGTGTTTGAAAAGGTCAGGGAATGCCTGAAACCTATCGGTGAACCCTTCGACTCGAGCCGGGGGCTAGGCCTAGGTCGAGGAGAAAGGGAAGAGCCATAGGGTTATTTCAATGTCACAAAGCCCAGTGACTTAGACCAGTGCAACGTGCTCAAGATTGAGTTCTGGAACCGAACCTGTCTCCAAAAGAGCGACCAACCAGTGATGCCCAAATGATAGACCAGTGCAATGTGCTCGAGATTGGGTTCTGGAACCGAGCCTATCTCTAAATGAGCAACCCACCAGTGATATTCAATGAAATGAAATGAAAACTACTCTGGACTTGGCGTATGGACTTGTCCCTCATGGTGAGTACTCAACCAAAGTGAAATGTTACAAAATGTTTCAAAGTGTTTTAAAGTGTTTGGATTTCGGGCCCGGTGGAGGTTTGGTGGAGTAAAGGGAAGTGGAGTTCTACATGGTAATAGTGACAGTTGACGGAGTGTCAACTACATGATTCGTGGACAATCGACGTGGACTTTGGCTCCTGAGAGCCCCGTATCCATACTTGTATTGTTAAATGCTTTCTTACATGATTTAATTTCAAGTGAAATTTTATTAAGTGAAAGTCCTTATGTGTTATGTGAATTGCATGTTTTGGGAATTCACGAGCTTTTTAGCTCACCCTTTTTCTATTTGTTTTCCTTAGCAGGGAATGAATACCCAAGTGGAGAAGCCAACCCATAGCGTTAGGGTTTGCTTATGTTGAATGTTTTGAGAGTTTTGAGCTATGAATATTGAAAACTTTTGTAATGATGTTTGGAGATCTTTAAATTGCAAGTAGTGAGAGCTTTTGTATTATGCAACTCAATCGTATGGATGAATGGTTTATGTACTTTGGGGATTTGTAACTTGAAGTTATATATTTGTAAGGCATTGTTCTTTATATTGTATTCGAAGTTTTAGTTTGATAAGCACCTGATTGTTTAACTAAGTGAGTCCTGGCGAGAGTTGGGCAGGCGGCTGCTGATACCTTAGGGTACGCCCTAGGGAGAGGTGGGTCGTCACAGTAACCCATTGCACATCTGGAGTCCCTGCTCTAGTACCAGATTTAACTCGGGAGTATTCCTGTAGACAATTAGGTTTAAATATTTATTATTACACAGGTTCGACACCTGTCAATAATCACACATAACAATAAGGCTCTCAAATTCTTACTCTTCGCAACTGACAACAATAATAAAACTCCGTATTTATAGACTAGATGACTTGGTAAACAAGTCTTACAACCACAATTAAATACTAATTTCTAAACAATAAAACTACCATAATTTGACTCCATTAGAATTACCAAAAACCTAACTTGACTAAAACACTACTAAATAATAACATAGAATATTCTATTTTTGAACCTTGATTTAATATGCCGACACCACCTACTCTTTCATTTAGCCCTATATATAATACATATATGTGCAAAAGTTTGTGCAATCAGAATCTCACAACAATTGGCTTTTAAGCTATGTTTTCAGATTCGAACCGAAAATCGACTTGGCCGAACTTAGGGGTTAGAAGTCAATGGATTCAACTGGATTTAATCGGGGTTCGAACCGAATGACGTCATAATTACATCATATATATATATATATATATATAATCTATTCTTTTTTTTAACATATCAAACAAAATATAATCAAAAATCCAAAGTTCTGTTCATGTTGAATTCATCAAACAATTCAAAGAATTTGACACTTTGAAGATGCCAGGGACAGCAATTTGGCAGTGGTTGGTTTGGGTGGGAGATGCCTTATGGAAACTAAACAGATAAATTCCCTCCCAAAAAAAGTTCAGAAAATTTTTACCACAAACCAACCGAATTTCTAAAGTAGAAACTTAAAGAAAGGCTCTTCTCATTCAATGAGGGTTGGTGATGAAGGATCAAAGACAAATGCTCCATTTTCCAGTCCAAGCAGGGAAGCATATTACCAAAAGGTCCAAGTTCACCAATGCATATTACCAAAAGATCCAAGCCAACATATAGCACCATTACCTATACATTTTTTTTTTACTCAAAAAAAGCTTCTTGCACACCCTACTATGTATTTGGCCTACTGTACGTGCTTGTCAAAGAATCATCAAAATACCCTTCAAAAAACTATACCTATTAATTAAGAAATGTGTCCAACAAAAGCTCCAGGTTTACTCTATAAAGAAAAGACAGGCATGCTTCGATTTCTTTTTGCTCCCTTTTCTACGTATGTACATTTAAATCAACCAACAACTAAGCAAGAGGATAGCAAATTTTTACAATAGATCCTCTAATAGATCGGGTTTGATCGAGTCTAATACTTGTGATTTTTTTACCTGACTTGGGCTGGCTACCTGGCCGGTTCTCGGTCTGATCAGTTCAATCTGCTGGTCCGATCCGAGTTTGAAAACAATGCTTTTAAGTCTTTCTTCCTTGTTCTTGTGCTCCTTGTGTCCAGTTAGTCTCTCATACTTATTTTGTTTTATCATTTACATACAATCATAACTAACACAATGGTCTCTCTCTCTCTCTCTCTTATTTCATGTCAACTAATATGTAAGAAGGAAATAGTATCATAAGAAGGTAAAAAACCATAAAAAAAAAAAAGAAAAGCAAAAAGGGAATGAGTAGAAAAAAAGATAAATATATCATTTTTATCTGACAAAATAGAAGGGGAGGAGGGGGGCAAGTGCCTAGCAATTAGAGAAGTTTAGGGGGTAAAGTGTAATTAAGGTGAAAATTCATGGAGGTTTAATACATTTAACCCGATTGAATTACTAGTTTGTCTTTAAATTCAATTAGAATATTAATTACCATGCATCCATTACTAGCTAATTCGCTACTAAGATTTTTTTTCCTTTCTTTTGCAGGTGTGGTGCTGGGGAAAGTTGAAGTTGGGGAAGCTGCAGAGGCCACCAATGCTGTCAAAACTATTGCATCAATAAAAATGCTGCCAATTGGAGGACAGATTATAAAAATGCTTGGAGTTGGTGTTGATGACGGTCTGGAAGCGAAATGTGCACTTACCGGGGATTACTGCGTGTCAATCCGGTGTTGTGTGGGCTGTACCTGTGAGAATCGGTTCGATAAGATGTACATGTGTTATGGTATCTGCTGAATCATGCTAGGGCGCCAAGCATTTAAGAGAACAATTAGCAAATTGTTCTTGCTGTAACTTAAATAAATGCGAGCGTGGTTCTAGTGTAGTTTGTTATCTCCAGCTGTTGAATAAACTATGGTCAATGGATCTTCAGTCGGAAATCCGTTGCTGTTTGGACTTTTCATGGAAATGGAATTTTGAGTTAAACTCCAAGCGGTTTGGAATTCCCAACAGATGCCATGTATTTTGTCTAATAAATATTAATTTTGCTGGATATAATTAACGACCAGAAAGGAGAAAATACCCTCTTGTGGTACTTTTGCACGTTCAATAGTCATGTTTCATCAAGAGGCTTCTGAGAAAGAAAGAAAAACAGCTCGAATAAAATTTATAGTAACATTTTCATAGTAATATGTGTGTGCTCACATGTGTGCGTGTACACTGTACACACACACAACACAGGCACACACACATATATATATAGAGAGAGAGAGAGATGAGTTTTGATGTTGTAAAAGTGAAATTGATTGACTATGTCTGACATCTAAACACATATTGTGTTGTAAAGTAATCTTATTTCGATAAAAAAAATAAAGTTCATGTCCCAAGAATTAGAGGTATCCAAATGACACTGAATGTTAGTTTAGTTCAAGTGTATAAGCATGTTGTACTACCATTAGTGATTAGTTGTAATCTGTGATACATTTGATTGATCCCGCACTGTTGAAGCCACAGAACATATGAAAGTACTCAAAGTAAATAACAAAAGCCAAAGGACTGTATCTTAGAAAATTATGCAGAGAATCTCTCGTAATACTGTATATACTATAATCAAGTCCCATAATTCTTTTGAACCAAAAATATATACATTATATTTGAGTTATATAATGGTTCACTTTTTCCTTATATTTTGGTATTTTATCGCATGCTTTGGGGGTGCAAGATAAAGAAGTAAACCCTTTACTTGTTTAGCCTATCTGTATATCTATATATATCTAAAAACCTTAAAATTTTAAAATGCTTGTCCAAAGAAAAAATTCAATTATGCCTAGTCGTTACCTTAAAGTCACAAATTTTAATTGAAGCATATGGCAATGATCAATCTCTTTTTTTTTTCCATAAAAAATGGAGATTTTCTTAATAATCCAAATTGGCTGCCATACAAATTTTGGTTGGACTATAACTCCACGTAACATTTTTGAAACACAAAGTTTTGATCTTCGAAAGTAGTTCAGGATTTTTGTTACTAGGACTCAGATGTTTGGGTTGCAACCATTTTGTCCGGTGCATGTCAATAACAAATACAAATGAGACAATATTTAGTTGTTCATTGAAGTTAGTTTAAGAAAATTTTAAACACTCTCTATACCCATTGTAATTCTTTAAATTTTAAGTTATGATTGTATGTAAATGATGAAACAAATGAGAGAATTAGATCCAAGGAGCACAAGAACTACCAGGTTTTTTAACCTTACTCTATTATCTCTATTATCTAAACAATCAAGAAATCAAATAAAATCAATATGCTACCAGTTATACTAATTAA
Source organism: Gardenia jasminoides (assembly GCA_013103745.1). Lineage (NCBI taxonomy): Eukaryota > Viridiplantae > Streptophyta > Magnoliopsida > Gentianales > Rubiaceae > Gardenia > Gardenia jasminoides. The sequence continues at coordinate 7,565,302 of CM023097.1, read as the reverse complement.
AGCAAATAGTACTAATAACGGAGAAATTAGTAGAAGTACTTCCTAGAGTTTACAAGTCACTTGTTGCTCATGATTAAGAAATAATTCATTTGATTTATGCCTTTAACCTATGTCTTGCCAAGGATATACTTCCAATGTTAAGTTGAATAACACTTTCACAGTTATCCAAACACACACTAAATCTTTACCTATTTGCTTGAAATAAAATAACAACTAAACTTGGAAATTTTGCAAAACAACAAGGAGTGAAACCCTCAATATCAAAATATCTAGGGTTTTAGATTCCACTGATGACTCTTACAAAAGTGAATAGATTTGACTTTAGCTACTACTCTTGGCTAGCTAGGATTTTATTTCCAATTTTAACCAAAACTCACTCTTGTGATGAATTGGTTATTACTAGTAATTAGTCTTCCCTATTCTTTGGTCAAGATCTAAAAACTACTTCATTTACTTCATGAACAATTGAAGAAAAACCACCCAAGTGCACCTCTACTCTCATGAGTCCACCGCTCATGTTCTACTTGTTCTTTTTCGATTATTGCTATCAATACTCATTGTATAACAACAACTAGATGGCTTACTATTGTTGATCAAGCAACAACAAGTATATGAGCATGAACGAATAGATTAGCTAGTACAAGGAGCAACAAAAACAAGCCATGTTCAACTCATAGCTTGAAAATCATTAGTTTCATCTAAACCCTAGATAAATAAGTTAGTCATACATATCTAATGAAACCATCAAACACATTTACACATAACAAAAGTTCATGCTTGTGCTAATTAAAGATGAAAGTTGAAAAAGGCTTAGACAAGATGATCAAAGCTTCAAGTTCTTCTATTAATTTCTAAAGCCTGAGTTTGATGCCAAAGAGCTCCTCCAAGTTCTTTTACAATATAAACTATCTATACTAGTGCTAATCTGCTGTTGAATCTAGCTATTAACTGACCGGATTTGCTTCTGGATTCTACCCTATTTCTTGGCTGACAAGTTTCTTCATTTCTTACTTAGTTCGCACCTTGATTCAAATCCCCCTCCATCTTGCCAACTGGAACATCTTCATCCAGCATTTTAACCTTCATTTCCTACAAAATACGGATGAATTGACAAGTAAATAGGGACAAAACCAAGTGTTCAACACTTAACATTTAAAATCAAATTCTAGCCATAATTGACCTAATTGCATGCATTAAAACTCATAAAAAGTGACTAAATTGATAACATATATCATCAAAAGATTGTAGAAAATAGTCACTTAACAACTCCCCCACACTTAAGCCGTTGCTTGTCCTCAAGTAGTAAACACATAAAACTCAAGCAATGAGTCTCAAATTGAAACAATATATATGCATCTCTTCAAGGTCAAGTTCTCTTTAACTCGGCAATCAATCACTATACCATCTTGCAACTTACATCAAACACTTGTAAAATCAAGTACAAGGCACACCATTATACCCTAATTTGAATGAGTTAAACTTAATCTCTCTTCTTAACCTAGTTTCACAAGAAAGTAAATCATATAGTCTGAAGATAGCAACTACTTCCCTACAATCATCATATCCTCAAAATTTCAAACTAAAAGGGATTCATGCATATCATTCTTACTCAAATAGTGGAAATGCCGTTTGACGCGAAAATCAATACTTTTAGGTGAAGACCCCTGGTCACTCAATATTTTACTTATTAGAATTACCTTACATACTCTTAATTCAAGCACATTTTGACATGGGTGTCGACATTTGTAGATGCCAACCTCAATTTTTCGGTACAAGAACCATAGGAGTAGAATAAACTCTTATTTTCATTGACAGGTGTCGAGCCTGTATAAATAATAAATAAATAAAACCTAACTGCCTACAGAGATATTCCCGAGTTAATTCTAGTACTGGAGCAGTGACTCTGGATGTGCAATGGGTTACTAGCTTCACCATGATTCTAAGGAGTTTACTTTATCCGATATACTAGAATTTACCCCGAGAAATTAATTAATTTGTGTAAGTGGCAAGTAGGGTCGTCTCCTCAGGAAACTGGAAGAATTATTTTCTATGAAATAAAATAAATGGGGGAAGGGAGTTCGAATAATTCCTAATTAATAAAACCCAACAAAAATAAACGACACCACAAAATTCCAATTAAAATGAACAGTATCACAGGAATCAAATACAAAAATAAATCAATCAATAACAAGATCTAGTCAAAGGCCTAATCTCACCTTGGTTTCATCAACTTGATCATTGACACTAAATTGCATTCAATTACTTACAAATAAATTGGTTATGGTTGTCAACAAGCTCTGACAACCTGCCAATCATTACTGTGTCGATAGCCACGACAAGGTCTGTAACTACTTCTCTTGCCAATAGACAACCCTAAACAAACTCTTAGGATTTAGCCCACCAACAGCATTAACAATTAGATTAGCCACCAATTCTAACCAACAAACACATAAGCTCGGTTCATTTAAGCCAAGATTGAATATTCCCATGACAATAACCCAAAAGTTTCTTGTACTACTGAATTACGTCAATTGTCACAAATACTAAAACCTTCCAAACGATTACGTATTTGGCGTTCTAGATGACAGTAGATTATCCCCACAATTAAATAATGGCCAGTTATTGAATTGCAAGAAATAATCATAAACGTGAACAACCGAAAATATTCAAATACTTGTAAATAAATGAAATAAAAATAATTCAAACAAGTCTCACAGAGTTGATGAACCAAAGCTCGATTAGCCTTTAACTAGATGAAGAAATTAGCCACTCTCCATTGAGAATCGTAACCAAAAAATGTTTGTGGAATTTTCAATTAGGATTGATGAAAATTTTGGACAAAGAAACGAAACAAAGCTTCCAAACCAACGCAAAGCCAAAGTCTGGCAGCCGAGTCCTGCCTTCCAAGTCCAAGTACGTCCACCATATATCAATGATGACCTATCTAAAAATAACAAACGAAATCTCCCCTAAGTTTCCTTATCTACTGAGGACTCCAAGAGTTCTAGTCCTCTTTGGAATCTAAACTACTAAGCAAAAATAATACGGGAAACCAATTACAACTTTCCTAATAAAAAGGGGTCTTTGACCAATTCCCAAAAATACATGAAATCCTTGTTTCCAAATATTCAGCAATTGTCTTCCATGGAAAAATGTTTCACTTCTTCAAAAAGGCAACCTTCAAATCAACACACAACGTGCCCGCGCCTTATCTGGGATTGTCTTCTGGAATTTCCCTTCATTTGCAGCTTTTAATTCCTAATTTAACTCCAATGACCTAAATCAAGGTTGAAAACCAAACATAAGTAGAATCAAGCAATTAACACAATATTTAGGCCATAATTAGGGGGAAATATCCATAAATAATGTGTACAATTAAGGACTTAACATTCATTTTTCATCTTTTTTTTTAATTTTTTCTTTTCTTTTCATTTATTTTTTAGTTTTTCTTTTTTTTTTTTTTTTGTTCATTTGAACGATCCCTCTACTAGATAAATCACAGGAAAGAAGTAGCTCTACTGACTATATCAATCGCTTTCTTATAAAAGTAAGTAACATGGAGAAATATCATTTAACAAGCAAAATTATCGGTATAATTTTTCCATCTTTTCAAGACTTACTTCATTAATTACCAAAAATTTCAATTGGATGTTAATTAATTCCAAGTCAAATGAAGACTAAATTTTTCAAAATGCGCATAATTGCCTCAACATGTAGGGGGATCTAATTGTTTAAGGTTGGCACTGATTGACACTTTTAATACTAAGATAGCAACTATTATGCAAATTCTTGGGCCATAGTAAATTTTTTTGCAAAAATTTTAAAAAAATTTGACAGAATTTCCCTTGTAATTGGACAAAACTCCCTAATAGCAACCCAATTCTTCATAAAAAATTTCACATAACAAGATTGTCACAAATATAATCACAACTTCTAATGCTAGAAAATGCATAAAAAGTTACCACAAATCATATAAACGCAAGCTTGTTGTCCCCTCCCCCATACATAGACTTCACATTGTTCTCAATGTGAGAAGGAGGAAAAATAAATGCAAAAATAACAATATTCCTCTATGAACTTGCGCTCTCCAAATCCAATCCAATCCAATCCAATCTATGATATGTTCCAACCTCAAACGAATGAGCACTAGTACATTATTTAAAAAAAAATTGGATGAATTTGCTTTGCTCAAAAGATAAAGCAAAAACACACATAAAAAAGACTAAAATCAAAAGAAAAACATGAGATTTATGCAAAAAACACAAGGCCATGCAACTAAGAAAAAGAAAATCATCAAGCTAGGGGCTTAGATCCTCCATGTTCCTCAATGTCTGATGAAGATGGTGGTGTTGGTGCTTAGATTCCAAGCTTTATTTCAATGCGGTGAAGATGCTCAACATTCCTTTTGTTCTCTTTCCTACCTTTCTTCACCTTAGCTTCGATACATAGCAACTTATCCATAATTTTCTTCAAATAAGACCGCACATCTTGAGGTGATGGTGGAGGTCTCGATGATGATGCTTCACCACATGTGGTACATCTAGGATCAGACTGACCTATATCATGCATTTCTTTTTGCTACTCAAAATTCTCCTTATCTTCGTCATGCTCTCCAATGAACCATCGTAGATAACCAAGGCCTTCTTATTCACCTTAGTTTCCAACAATTGTTTGCACAAGGAAAGAGTGAAAATGTGATATTTGCCAACATATGTAGGTTGAGCACTTGTGAGATCAACACCTGTTCGAATTGTTGGATATTGGTGTTTGTTAATTGTTAAATGTTGGGTATTGGTATTTGTTTCTTTGATTTTGGTATTGTGATACTGATGTATTTGTATTGTGATATTGATGATATTGGCATTTTGGATATTGGTATTCAAACTACTATTGCTCATTTGATTTTTTTTGTGATGACAAAAAGGGGGAGAAATTGGTTGGTTTGAATTTTAAATGTGGTTGAATTGTTGAATGGTTTGGATGACTAAATGAGGGGAGTTATGGTTGGTTTGAATGAGTTGAATCGTTTGAATGCTTGATTCATATGGTTGATTCAGACATTACCAAGTAAGGGGGAGTTATGTTCAATTTTTGTTTGCATCCACCACTTTTGATTATTGGTGGTTTGTGAAAGGGAGAGATATGTCAGATGATTATATTTTCTAAATCTTTTAGCTCTTATTGAGGGGGAGTTTCTCTCCTTTTTCTTGCAAAATCATTATTTTGTTTTGTCATCATCAAAAAGGGGGAGATTGTTTTGATGATCAATTCCAACAATCTCCCTCTTTTTGATGATGACAAATCAAATGATGATTTTGCAAGAAAAAGGAAAGAAACTCCTCGTCAATAAGAGCTAAAAAGATTTAGAAAAACATAATCATCTGACATATCCCCCCTTTTTTTCATCAATCAAAAAACATATTAACTCCCCCTTTCACAAACCACCAATAATCAAAAGTGGTGGATGCAAACAAAAATTGAACATAACTCCCCTTACTTGGTAACGTCCAAACCAATCATATGAATCAAGCATTCAAACGATTTAACCCATTCAAACCAATCATAACTCCCCCTCATTTAGTCATCCAAATCATTCAAAATTCAACCACATTTAAATTTCAAACCAACCAATTTCTCCCTCTTTTTGTCATCACAAAAAAATCAAATGAGCAATAGTAGTTTGAATACCAATATTCAAAATGCCAATATCACAATACCGAAATCAAAGGAACAAATACCAATACCCAACATTTAACAATTAACAAACACCAATATCCAACAATTCCAACATTCAATATGAACAAAACACTAAAGTAGCAAAGTTGTGAGGGCCTTAAAATCTGTTTTTATTTTAAAAGGTATAATAATATTTATATTATGTTTATTCACTTAAATATTAGTGAATTTATATTTTCAGTGATTATTTTCTAATTTAGAGGATTTTTCAAGAATTATTTACCGGTGTGTGGTTTCGGCCAGTTTAAGCGTTTAATTTTTGTTCCGAAGTGTGAATAGTGACTTTAAGATAAAATTGAGCATATGTAGAGATATTAAAGAGATATATTTAAGGTTGGACAGTGTTGGGATGAAATAAAACAGTGTAAGTTAGATTGTCGCGCGTCGGCGTGATAAAAAGAGGAGTTTGACCACTTTTTCCTCGATTTAAGGACAACCAAACATTTTGTCCTTATAAAGCCTTGTTTCTTGCTTCCTTGCTTCCTCATTTCCAGCCACACTTGAAGCTTGAAGAGAGAGAGAGGGCCGAACTAGTGAGAGAGAGAATTGAGAGATTTTGCAAGCTTTCTTCTTCTTTCTCCATTTTCCTTGCACTTTGAGCACCATTTGAGAGCTTTATCTTGTTCCTTGTTGCTCCTCATTGCAGCTGGCCAAGAGAGAGAGCAAGAGAAAGAAAGGAAAGCTTCATCTTGTCTATTTCCTTGTTTCTTGAAGAATTCAAGAGATCAAGCCATCAAAACTTCATCTCTTCTTCATCTTGTTCCTTAAAACTCCATTGGAAAGAGAACTTCAACTTGCTAACTTCTTTTCTTGTCAAGCTGATGTGGAAAGATAGAAGTGAGATAGCCGAGATTGAGAGAGAGAGCAAGGAAGAGCTATCATCTTGACCCTTGAAGCTTTTGGGAAGGAAATCATCAAGTGATCAATGAGAACTTTGGCTAACCTTGAAGATACTTGAAGGAACAAGAATTGAAGAGTCACTTTCGAATAGATCTGTCCTCGATCTTGCTAGATCTGAAAAGATCTTGAGGTATAACCCTTAAAACTCTTTGCTTTAACCTTATTAGTGTTAGATCTGTCAGATCTACAGTTTTTTTGCTTGAAATGCTAGTGTTTGAAATATTTGAGTTGGGCTCTTGAATTGCCAACTTAGGTAACTAACTTTGAGGTGACTTTTAGGTAGCAGACTTGAAGATCTGAATGTGGTTGAGTTTGTTATTTATGGAATGAGATTATTTTATGGTTAGAATGTGGAATTGATGCTTGAAAATTTTAAAGGAAAAGAGTGAGAGCTGGCCGAATCCACTTTCTGGAAATTTTGACTTGTGATTTCGAAATTTCATGATGCTATTTGGCTGGATTTGCCTAAATAAATATGTGTTATGTTCATTTGTAAGTATATCTTTGAATGGAGTGAAAATCTTGGATTTTAATGGAGAAGAGATGAATTTTTGCTAAATTTTTGGGTAAATGTACTCTTGGACAGATTTGAGTCATTTGAGGGTTTGAAATGTTTTATCTAATTTTTCATGACTTCTGTGCATTGAGATTTGGTTAAAATAGTTCTAAATATGTGTTATAATCTTTGTTAAAATTGAGTGTTGAGTTAAACTGAATGGGTGATTTTTGAGGTGAAATACCTCACTTTATGCCTTTATACTAAGAAATGTAGAAGTTTTCTGAATGGAGTATGTCGATAGCATGGATTGGTTATTTGATGTCTCAATTTGAAAATGGAACATTTTGAGATGATTTTCGACTCGAATGATTACTTTTCATTGGAGTAAAGTTAAAAAGTTTCTTGTGAAGAATTTTGATAAACAAATGATTAAACTTTGAGTTTAGTTTCGCTAATTGTGGGGTGAAACTTATTTGCTCTTTTTATTTGATTATAGGAAGTGGGGAAAGATTTGAACCAGCTCCTAATTTGGAAACCGAGCCTCGCTATTTTGGTGAGTCTCCATGCATGTTACTTGGTTATGTGAATTTGATTTGGAATATGATTGAATATATGATTTGATGTGAAAATTTGATTTTGATCCATCAAATGGAGTAGTGTGTACTTTATCACACTTACTCCTATTTGAATGGAAAATTTTGTTTGATGTGAAAATTTGGTTTTGATCCATCAAATGGAGTAGTGTGTACTTTATCGCACTTACTCCTATTTGAATAGAAAATTTTGTAAAAAGTGTTGTTGTGGCATTTCAAGTATGTTTTGAACTTTGTGACTTATGATATAATGTGAATTCTGTTCTGAATATATAATGTGTTCTGATGCATTTTGTAATAATTATTCTCGAGAATAATTAATTCCCTTGGCATGTTATCGACTCGAGCCGTTGGGAAAACCAGGTCGAGGAGATTTAACTACCTTGGGCTACGAGATAAATTGTGTGCTCTGGACTTGGCAATTGGTCTTGTCCCTGATGGAGAGCAAGACACAAATACATAAGTTTATGTGAGGTGGGCGGGCCCATACGGGGGTTTTGGTGGAGAAAGGAGTAAGTGGTGTTCTACTTGGTTTTAAATATGAAAGTTGACGGAGTGTCAACTATGAGAATTGCGCACCAGTCCAGGAATGTGCTCCGATTTTGAGGACCTTAGCCCCTGAGGGCTACTCGTATCCTACTCTTGTGTGGTTATTTGCTTTCCTTACTTGTTTATTTCCAAATATGAGTTTTGAAGTGAAAAATCATGTGTTATGTGCTTTGCATGCTTTTTGGAACTCACTGGGCTTTTAACTCATCCTTTCAAAATTTGTTTTCCTTAGCAGGGTCTGAGAACCCAAGCGAAGGCGCCAACCGTTAGACTTAGGGTCCACTTTTGTATTTGGGATGACAAACTTGAGCTATGAATCTATGGGTTTTGTATTATGAGGATTTGGATGTATGACTAAGTATTTTATGTAATTTGGGATTGTAAGATTTTTTCAACGTATTTGTGAGACATCATTTAGTTTGATTGGAGATTGGTATTTTAGTTTGATATAGTAGTGGTTGTATGTGATTGAATCCTGGTGAGTGCTAGATTGGCGGACCACCGAACCGTTTTGGGATCACTTTAAGGGGGAGGTGGGACCATCACAAAAGTACTTAATGAATTATAGCCCAAAGTTTTTTTTTTTTAAACCAAGAGAACTTTATGAATGAGAGTTAGTACAACATGATCTAATAATCCACATGGATTTGCCTTTTATTATATTTTTCTTCACATAGCAATCATTTTGCATATGTCCAAATTGGCAACAAAAATGACACATAATACTAGAATCATTCACAAAAGTAGATTTAATAAATTTAGTTCCTCTTTTTCTAGAAATAATAAAATCATTTTGACCATGTAAAATATGGTTTTGTTTTCTTTGTAAAAAATTTTGTTTCTCCTTTTGGAGAGACGCATTCAAATCATTAATTCTTTTCTTTAAAAGATTTTGTTCCTCCAACATTTTTTTCATAAAACTTTGTTTTAATTTCCAACTTCTTTTTCAAATCATTTTTGCAATCAAAATCAATTTTGTGCTTTTTTAAGTCATCATTGTCTTCTCTCAAATTCTTATATTCTTGAAAAAGTTTAGAATTTTATTCCAATAAAGCATTTATTTTTATTTTCAAATCCTTGTTTTTGGCATAAGATTCTTTCAAATTTTTATGCATTTTGATCATAAGAACTTGCATATCATCATTATCATCATCTTCATCACTAAGAGAGTGATTAGAATTTACCTCATTATCTCCAAAGGCCATAAGTGCCATTTGAGTCGATTCTTCTTCTTCTTCCATTTCTTCATTGAAATTGCATTCATCCCAAGTAATTTTAAAATTCTTAAATTTTTCTTTTCTATCATTACTTGCTTTTCCTCCTTTAGAGTTCCTTTTATTTAGAAGCTTCTTCAATGTCCTTGGCATGTTATTTAGTTTCACATCTTCATCATCTTCTTGTGAGGCCTTGAATGCTATGCCTCTCTTGATCCATGCTTCATCATCTTGTATTTTTAATTTTAACTCATAAGAGGTTAGCAAATTTATAAGAGATTCAATAGACATAGAATTTAAATCTTTTGCCTGTAACATCCCGTATTTTTTTCCCAATGGTATTTCAAGTGTTATAAGCTTTGATTTACTCGAAAACCCTAATTTTGAATTATATTTTGCGATCTCGATTTTTAAGGTAGTGAGAGTTGCGCGAAGGTGATTAAAATCCTTGGGTGATTAGTAGTTTAAGTAGGTGAGATTAGGCATTAGTGGACTTAATTGCTGGGAAATAAATCACTTGGGGCCGAGGTGAAGGATCATTGAAGTTGCTAGGGTTGGCTTGATATTTTTGACCAACCCTTTGACCAATCCCACAAATATCTCTTAGGCCTTATCATATAACAAAATTGAGACAAGTTAGGAGACCAAGAGAGGGGAGAGTCGGCTGCAAGAGGAGAAAAGAAAAGGGAAGAAACCGTGAGCCAAAGAGGAGAAAAGAAAGGAAAGAAAAGAGAGGAAAAAGAGAGGTTTGCTCCATGCTCCAAGCAGCTGAAACCAAGAGAAGATAAAAGAAGACTGCAAGCTGCTCTAGCTTCCATTTTCAGCTTTGTTCCTTGAAGGTTTCAGAGGTAACCTAGCTTGCACAATCCTTGAATCTTGTAGTATAGCTTGTGGTTGATGTTTAGAATGGATTAGGATAGCTGAGGACAGATTTTGGATGGATATCATTTCTTGGTAAATTCGTTTGATGAAGTAGGGTAAGATTGCACACCAACTGTTTGATCTTAAATTCCAGATTTTTGTGTTCAATTCCTCTGTGAATTTGACCATGTTAGAGTCCAAACCAGTTCTTTCTCAAAACATGAAAGTTGTAGGTATTTGAGTCAGATTTCCACCCAGAAAATTTCAGAGCAATCGGAGCACTGTATCATGATAAATGTCCAAAATACCCCTGACTGTTCTGCTCCCCTATTTACCCGACAGTCTCTAGTTTCAGCCAACTTGTTGGATTTTCTGGTATCAATTGGCAACGAACTAGAGTCTGATTTTTGTACCATTGAAAGCCCTATGAATATAGTTTTAAACTCCACTAACGGCACTCAATTTTGATATTTCTACATTGAGTTATGGATTTTCTCCCGAAGCTACTCCTGCTTTCCTGACGTAACCCGACAGTTTTCTTAAGTCTCTGTAATTGCCATTTTTGACTACGAAAATGCATGAAGTGAATTTTGATGGCTTCACAAAAATTGTATATCTGTGTCTGAGCTTCGAAACGGTGTAAAATTCAACTCAATCCGATAAGCGTAGCTCTGGTTTTGATCAAAACACCGAGAGGTGTCAAATCTGCCAAAGTTGATGTTTCTCTTTTATACTCATTCCTTCATTTTGGTTTGGTTCAAATACTTTTCTTGGTTCAAAATAATATTTTCACTCCATTTTATACCTGGACTCTTGCTCTAAATGTTTGAAGTTCTTCCCTTGATTTGAGCTAAAGGTTTAGTAAGTTTGGACACTAATTTTGGGGGATTAAGTTGGATTATTAATGTGAGTTGCTTGAGGGTTTCAAATGAAAGTTTTTCATTTGTTATGGATTAGAAGTGGTAAATTCTTGTTATATTATGTTGATCTCAGGATTCAATTATGCCATGAAGGTTAAATGGTGATTGGTGATTTATGTGGACGAGTGTGAAATTTGGTGAGTGTTCCAACTCGTTTCAACTAAAATGTTTTACTAGAATTCAATTGTGAAATGACTTACTACTTTACTTTGATCTTGCTATCTCAAACTTGCTACTCATGTTATTACTTGTGAAATGGTTCACTAACCTACTACTTCACTTGTTTTCAAATTTGCTCTCATCTTGTTTCTGAACTTGTTTTAACTTGTTTTCAAACATGTCCTAAATTGTTTTCCCCATTTATTTACACATGAAACATTTTACTACTAATCTTTTAAATGACACATTTTCCAATTATTTGTAAGTATTTCAAAATGTGTTTTAAACTCTTTACAAACTTCTTTTGATGTTTAATGTAGTTTGTCGTGTGAAATAACTTGGTTCGTTAAGTTGTTAATATCTAGATGATTGTTCGATCTTATTTCCAAAATTGTTTTCACACTTGCTTTCCAACTTGTTTTCGAACTTATTCCACTTGCTTGTCAAACTTGTTCTACTTGATTTTTAGACTAGCTTTTCACTGGTTTTCATATGAAATGTTCCGTTACTACTTTTCTAAATGAAATATTTTTCTAGTATTTCGAGTGTTCAAACTAGATGTTAACTTATTTGTAAATATTTCGCTACTACTATGTTTCTATTTTAAAATTTATTTCAACTACGTTTCCACACATATTGGTCAATGACCTAATTTACTCGTGGTTTCAAAAGAAATTGATTCCAAAGGACTTGTGTTTCAAATTAATGTGTGCAAGTAAAATAATTTATTGTTGAAGTGAATGCTACTTGATTTTACATGTTACTTTTGAGTGTCCTTGAATATTAATTAAATGCTCAAGTGTTAAGTGTTATTTGTTTAAGTGTTGTTATTTATTAGTTGAAATAATTACTTGTTTCCTTGTTTGTTTTGTTGATAACTTGATTGTTTGCTAGTGGTGTACCAAGGAGCATTTTACCCCTTGTAGTCCAATGTGTATTTTATCGCATCGTTTACTACTTGTAGGTCGATGTGTACTTTATCGCATCGACTGAATTGGGTCTCAAGACCCTTTTGCTAGAAAGCCTATCTAAGACCACCTTCTTGAGCGATCGGTGGGTCAAAAGCCTACTTGAGTACGCCATTCGTGTGGCCGGATAGGTTGGAAAGCTTTATCTTAAAACAAAAACTCCTTGGTCTTGACTGATCATTATTTGCGCATGTTGTACGCCTTTGGCGGAACTGGGCCCTACCCTTGGTTGCTAACCTATTCAAGTCAGAAGCGGACTCGGTCGGGTAGGTTGGAACCCTGGGCACTGATTCGGTATACTCGAGTATTACCACTGGAGGGATAAGGCGATGGCCAGATGAACTCAGGGGATTGCTTAGGCGTTATAAGGTGAAGTGGACCAGTGAAATAGCTCCAAGTGAGCACTGTATCCTTTTATAACTGCTTTAATGTTCTTTAAAGCACTGTTCACCTAGTTGAGGCAATCCGAGCAAGTCTCATCGTGAGCACTGATCTCCGAGTCGAAGCGGCCCGAGTATTGTTCTCTCCTAGTTGAAAAGTGTACTGTGAGTGTGCTTGATTATTTGTCAAAGTGCTCGTGTGATGAATTGAATTATTTCATGAATTGTTTTCGTCTCACAAATTTCTAGTAAAAAGTATTTTCTCACGTGATTTCAAAGATTTGAATATTCTAATGTTTTCGTGCTCTGATAAATAGTTAAATTCTAAAATACTTGTTTTCTCGGAACCTCACTGAACTTTAACTCACCCCAAAAATATTTATTTTTCCCCCACAGGAATCGAGGTGATCGGAAGCATGTGTAGTGGCCTCCTTAGTAATTTTGGAGTATTTCTTGTACAATTGTAATTTTGGTTGAGTTGTAATTTATATTTTGGAGAACTTGGGTTGTATTTACTACTAGGACGTACTTGTGGATTTTAGCATTTTTGTACTTTTGGCGTTTTAGATTTGTAATTGTTATTTATTGGAGTTTTTAATTTGTAATTAATTGAGGACTGTAGTGAGTCCTAGCGAGAGTTGGGCAGGCGGCCTGCCAATACCCTAGGGTTCGCCCTAGGGAGAAGTGGGGCTGTCACATTGCCTCTTCTATAGCGGTGGCTTTATTTTTTCATTCTTTTGGCAAGGCATTCAAAATTTTTCTATATTTCTCACCCAAAGTGTATACCTTGTCAAGCAATTCAAAATCTTTAATAATATCACTGAATCTACAAAACATTTTATCAACATTTTCATGAGGATGCATTTTAAAAGATTCATATTAGGTAACAAGTATAGATTTTCTTTGTTCTCTAACATTGTTACTCCCTTTATACATTTCTCTCAAGTTATCCCATACTTCCTTGGTCGATTTGCACCCTTTTACTCTAGTAGATTCATTTGCATCTAGGGCATTATACAATACGTTCATGCCCTTAGCATTCAAAGAGAGATTCATTTATCTTGAGCACTCAATTCACTTCTAGTTTTGGTTTTATTTCTACCGGTTGTTTCATCTATAATGATAGCCTTATAAGGTCCTTTACTAACAATAAACCACAACTCTATATCTGTAGATTGCAAAAATATTTTCATTCTATCCCTCCAACTAACACAATTTATACCATTAAACATGGGAGGTCTAATGATGGATTGCCCTTCTAAAAACAATACATATGGGTTGCCATCTTTACTCCTAAGCCGATTGAACTTAATCTCAAGGAGACCAAGCTCTGATACCAATTGTTGGTCCCTAATGCACCCAAAGGAGGGTGAATTTGGTAGTTTAACAAGACAAGTAAATATGCAAGAATTCACCCAATAAACCAAGCACAAAAAATTTCTCAAGTGTGCACAAAAAGATATGTTAAATTAATCACAATAAAGATGACACAATTGAGCAATAAAGAAAAGAGATAGAAAAAGAAATGCAAACGAAATTTTCAAGTTGCACCGAACTTGGATACAGTCCACTAGTAGCTTCTTCAATTGAAGGTAAAGCTAACCAACTTGTACAAGTGAAGGTTCACTCCTTCCTCACCCTAAAAGCCTTTAGTTGAGCCAAGGAGTTTTATAACCATCCTAATTAACCCTCAACAAGTTACAATTGAAAGCTCACTCAACCAATTAAGAACTACTATTACAAGTGAGGCAACCTTCACCAAGATTTTACTCCTCTTATTGAGTAACCTCACAAACCTCACTTTTTCCACACCTATACAACAAACAAAGAATATTTCTATCCAAATATTTCACTTGTAAGCTTGTATTTCATATAGGCAAAGTCTCTTATCCTCTTGAACTTGTGGGTATTTATAGAGTGTGAGAAATGGCCTCAAGAAACTCTCTAACGGTTAAAAATATGGCTATTAAAAAATAGCCGTTGAAGTTATCGAATGTCGGATACAATGTTGTTCGTCCGATGACAGTTTCGATCTTTATTGAACGGCCGATGCATGCTTTTGCGTCCGATGAAGCCTGCGTCTGATAACGACCAGAGAGCTCGGATTTCATCTTTTACTCTATCTCACGTCCGATGATGATGATATGTGTCCGATAGGAGTGTCCGATACTTCCCCTATCTATCGGATGTCCGATACTTCAGTTTGAGCGTCTGATAGGTTAAAACCTTCTCAATTCATGTTGAATTGATTTCTTTTCTTTTCCAATGAATCAAGGACCTGTTCTAAAATAATTTTCACATAAAAACATTAGTCCAAATCATTTTGTTTTGTTATCATCAAAATTTAGGATCAATTCCAACAATCTCCCCTTTTTTGATGATGACAAACCAACTGACGATTTTGCAAGAAGAAGGAGAGAAGCTCCCCCTCAATAAGAGCTAAAAAGATTTAGAAAACATAATCATCTAACATATCTTCCCCTTTTGTCATCAATCAAAAAACATATTAACTCCCCTTTCATAAACCACCAATAATCAAAAATAGTTGATGCAAACAAAACCTCGCCTACAAAACCATTTCTCACACTCTATAAATACCCACAAGCTCAAGAGGATAAGAGACTTTTGCATACATGAAATACAAGCTTACAAGTGAAATATTTGGGTAGAAATATTCTTTGTTTGTTGTATAGGTGTGGAAAAAGTGGGGTTTGAGCGTTACTTAATAGGAGGATTAAAAACCTTGGTGAAGGTTGCCTCACTTGTAATAGTAGTTCTTAATTGATTGAGTGACCTTTCAATTGTATTTTGTTGAGGGTTAACTAGGATAGTTGTAAAACTCCATGACTCAGCTAAAGGGTTTTAGGGTGAGGAAGGAGTGAACCTTCACTTGTACAAGTTCGTTAGCTTCACCTTCAATTGAAAAAGCTACTAATGGAGTGTATCCAAGTTCGGTACAACTTGAAAATTTGGTTTGCATTTCTTTTTCTATCTCTTTTCTTTATTGCTCGATTGTGACATCTTTGTTGTGATTAATTTGACATATCTTTGTGCACACTTGAGAAATTGTTTGTGCTTGGTTTATTGGGTGAATTCTTGCATATTTACTTGTCTTGTTAAACTACCAAATTCACCCCCCTTTGGTTGCATTTGGGACCAACAACACCTGCCTTTTGAAACTCCAATGTAAGGAAACAAGCATATGGGAAGGCATGTTTACCTCTAGAGCTACAAACAACTGCCCATATATAATGAGTGATAATGCTGCCCAATGGAATGCTTTGAAGATTTTCCAATCCTGTCTTCATTTTATCAAGAAAGTATATGTCACTATTTTACACCTCATTCGTACCATTTGCCTTGGGTATCATAGTTGAAGCAAAAAGAGAGATGAGAAGGCCTTGAGAATCAGAAAAGGAGGATGTCAAAACTGATAAACAGCTGGACTATCGAGTAGGCTCATGTTTGATTCTAAAGCGATCAAGTGCCTTTATTATTTTCCAAGTATCTGCCACCCTAGGACCACCATCTAAAACTCCCAAATATTGCTGCAAATGGTTGCTATGCAATATCACTTAAACCTCTCGAACAGTACTCGTAATCTTCTCAAAGTTATATCGATACATCTTCTTATCCGAAATGTTGGCATAGAATTCTTACACCAAATCTTCATAGAAAACCGGGGGAAGATTAAAGAACTTCCCCTACCTTAGCTTAGTAAATGCCTCCTTGAGATAGTAAACCATTTAAGCATCTGGTGCAACATCTTTTTCCACTAAAACTTTAGCTAGAAGTCATGAACGATACCATGCTTCATTCTTTATTGAAATCTATGAGGGTCTCAAATTCTAATTTTATTTTAAAATGTATAATAATATTTATATTATAATTATTCATTAAAAT
Organism: Gardenia jasminoides; assembly: GCA_013103745.1. Taxonomy (NCBI): domain Eukaryota; kingdom Viridiplantae; phylum Streptophyta; class Magnoliopsida; order Gentianales; family Rubiaceae; genus Gardenia; species Gardenia jasminoides. The sequence goes on along the minus strand of CM023097.1, from coordinate 7,548,620 downwards.
ATTAGTGAATTTATACTTTGAGTTATTATTTTCTAATTTAGAGAATTTTTTGAGAATTATTTGCCGGTGTTTGGTTTCAGCAATTTTAAGTGTCAATTTTTGTTCTGAAATGTGAATAGTAGCTCTAAAATGAAACTAAGTGTATGTAGAGATATTATAGAGATATATTTAAGGTTGGACAATTTCAGAATGAGAAAACCAATAAAGTTAGAGTGTAGCGCGCGACGTGACAAAAAGTGGTCGTTTGACCACTTTTCCACAAATTATGGAAGACTACACCTTTTGTCCCCTTAAAAGCCACCTTTCTTGCTTTTGTTGCTTCATTTTTCAGCCACACTTGAAGGCCAAAGAGAGAGAGAGCAGCCGAGAATAGGGAGAGAGAATAGAGAGAGATCTTGAGAGTTTTTCTTGTTTATCATCTTTATCTTCCATTCCTTGAAGTTTGAAGACTCCATTGAAGGCTTTGATCTTGTTTCATCTTCTTCCTTTGGCTGCCGTGAGAGAGACAGAGAGAGAGAGAGGGTGGTCTAAAATTGAGAGAGAGAAAAGAAGAGGGAAGAAAGCTTTCTTTTGCTTGGCAACTTCTTGTTCTTGAGCTTGGAGGAAGAAATCAACTTCAAGCAAGCAAATCCTTGGAAAAACTTGAAGGATCTTGGGGTGTCAAAGCTTGGAACTTCATCTGTGGGTGGAACAACCTTAGATCCTCCTTGAACTTGCTAGATCTAAATAGATCTTGAGGTGTAACACTTAAAACTCTTAGTTTTAACCTTATTAATGTTAGATTTGTTAGATCTACGATTTATTTGCTAGAAATGCTTATGTTTGGAGCATTTGAGTTGGGATCTTAAATTCCCAACTTAGGTAGTTGACTTGAGGTGACTTTTAGGTAGCGGACTTGAGGACCTGATTGTGGTTGTGATGGATATTTGTGAGATGAGCTCATTTTTTGGTTAGAATATAGGTGTGTTGTTGAAAAATTTGGATGAAAAAGTATGAAGTTGGCCGAACATATACCTGGAATGTTATGATGTTTGATTTCAAAATTTTATGATGTTTCTTGGCTTGATTTTGTTCAAAAAACTTTGTACTATGAGTGTATGTTGATTTGGAGTCAAAATCTGGAATTTTTCATGGTAGAAAGTTGAGTTTTTCACTAATTTTTGGAAGAACTCTTATTGCATACCAAGTGTTTGATAAATTGCCCCATTTTTGTGTCAACTTGAGCTACATATTTGCCTATGATAATGGCCAAACCAATTCTTGTACAAAACATGAAAGTTTTATACATTTGAGCTAAGTTTTCGCCTACAAAATTTTAGTGCAATCAGAACATTGTACCTTGTGAAATGACCAAAATACCACTAACTACCCCATTACCTTGTTTCATCTAATAATCTTCATTTTCAGCCAAATTTCTGAACTTTTTGGAACTTGTAGGAGATGAACCAAAACTTGAAATTTTATACGATCGAAAGCTTTATGAGTCTAGTTTTAAACGACACTAATGGCACTCAATTTCGATCCTCCTACATTGAGTTATTGTCTTTCTTCTGAAACTGTCCAAAAATACTGTTTTCAACCCGAGAGTTTTATTTTGCTTCTGTAATTGGGATTTTTTACCACAAAAATTCCTGAACTGAATTTTGAAGTCTTCATGTGAACTGTAGGTCTGTGTCTTAGCTTCAAAACGGCATAAAATTCATTTCAATCCGATAAGTGTAGCTCTAATTATGATCAAAACACCAAAAGATGACAGAAACTTGATAGTTTGATGCCTACCAGGTGTTTGATGAAATGTTTGCATGAAACTAGTGGTTATGCGCATTAAGTGTTTGATGAAACACTTTGTATGAAACTTTGATTCTAAACTTGACTTGAATGGGGATATCTATTATGGACCAGTTGAATAACCTTGAACCCATCTTAAGTGTCACTTTAATGGATCAAGTGAATAGTTTTCCCTCCTCGTTTGATAAGTAACCTAATGTATACATGAACGATGGTTTAAAAGGGGGATTGGCTAGAGATGGTTTCCTATAAGTGATCATTGGTTTTAATTGCTTCAGGCACTCAAAAGGATTGTGAGAGGAATCCCGAGTTGGACGCTGAAGGACTTGCTTGTTTGATTGCACTTTTGGTGAGTGTTCCAACTTCTTGGTAATATTGAATTTTCAATCTTCATCTTCCAACACTATTCCTAGTATGGAGGAAGATAGTAGTAAGATGCAAAACTTAGACAATCTTCATCTTCCGACACTATTCCTATACCTCCACTGATTCCATTTCCTCAAAGACTAAAACCTCATACGCTTGATAAAGAATTTAAAAATTTTGTGAAGATTTTCAAGCAATTGTATATTAATATCCCTTTTAGTGAGACCATTGCGCTAACGGAAGAATGTAGTGCCATCGTTCAAAACAAGCTGCCACTTAAGTTGAAGGATCTGGGAAGTTATTCAATGCCATGCACCATTGGTAATATTGAATTTCCAAAAGCCTTGTATGATCTTGGTGCTAGTGTATCGTTAATTCCTTTAACGGTGGCTAAACAATTTGGTTTAAGTGAGATTAAACGTACTAATATTACCTTGTAGTTAGTCAATAGATCAATTAGATATCCATTAGGAATACTTGAAAATGTGCTTATTAAGGTGCAAAATTTTGTTATTCCCATAGATTTTGTTGTTTTAGATATGGAAGCATATATGTATATACCAATTATATTTGGTAGACCATTTCTAGGTACTGCAGGTACTGTTATTGATGTGAAAATAGGCATTCTTAAATTTCAAGTAGAATAAGAGAAAGTTGAATTTGATTTGAATAAAATGGAGAAATAGTCTTCTTTTACTGATCATGCTTGTTCTATTAGCACTCTTGATGAACTAACCCATGAGTATAGTCTTGTCAATATTGACTATGACTATCTTGACTTTTGTTTGATGAATCTAGGTCTGCAAGAAGGAGTTTGTGAAGAAGTTGAAGAAATGGCCAAGTATTTAGATTTTCAAGCACCATATGGAAGAGGCAATGCTTCGAAAGTCTTGGACAAGGCAAAGGACTTCTACGACAATCGGAGATTGAACCTCCAAAATTGGAGTTCAAACCACTTCCAAATCACTTGAGGTATGAATGTCCTAGTGAGAATGATACCTTACCAGTCATTGTTAATGCTTACTTGGATGATGAGCAACTTGAGAAGTTATTAAGAATTCTAAGAAATCACAAAAAAGTAATTGGATAGACCATCTCAGATATAAAAGGTATAAGTCCTTCTATATGCATGCATCGTATTTTATTGGAAGAAAATTGCAAGCTGGTGATTGAAATGCAAAGAAGGCTTAATCCAAACATGAAAGACATGGTAAGAAATGAAATTCTCAAATGGTTTGATACAGATATAATCTTTCCTATCTCCGATAGTGTGTGGATTAGTCCAATTCATGTAGTTCCTAAGAAAGATGGAATTACTACAGTAATGAGTAAAAATGATAAGATAATTCCATCTAGACTTGTGATAGGATGGAGAGGGTGCATAGATTACAGGAAATTAAATGCGGTTACTAGAAAAGATCACTTTCCTTTGCCCTTTCTTGATCAATTATTGAATATGTAGATAATTATAAATTTTTTGTTTTTTGATGGTTTTTTAGGGTACAATCAAATCGCTATAGCCCCAAAAGATCAAGAAAAGAACACATTTACATGTCTCTATTGCACCATTACTTTTAGAAGGATGCCATTTGGCCTTTGCAATGCCCTCGCTATTTTTCAATGTTGCATAATGGCCATGTTTTCTTATTATATTGAGAAAATTATGAAAATATTTATGCATGATTTTTCAATGTTTGGCGTATCTTATGAACATTGTTTCATAATTTAGATTTGATTTTGTGGAGATGTGAAGAAACGAACCTTGTGTTTAATTGGGCAAAACGTTACTTCATGGTGAGAAAAGGTATAGTTTTGGGGCATAAAATGTCTTCAAAAGTCATAGAGGTGGATAAAGCAAAATTCAAAGTGATCGAAAGGATGCCACCTCTAAAAAATGTCAGAGGGATGCAGAATTTTCTCAAACACGTCGGTTTTTATAGGCATTTTATTAATGATTTCTCTAAAATTGCTAAGCCATTGGGTGATTTACTTTGTAATGATCTCTCTTTTTATTTTAATGGTGACTGTTTGGTTTTATTTGACAGGTTGGAGAAAGAGTTAACCTCCGTGCCTATTATGACTTCACCAGATTGGTCTCTACTATTTAAATTGATGTGTGATGCAAGTGAATCTACGGTGGAAGCAGTTTTTAGGCCAAAGGAAGGAAGTGAGGTTGCATGTGATCTATTATGCTAGCAAATTATTCAATGAAGTGCAACTAAATTATGCAACCACAGAAAAAGAGCTATTGGCGATGATATTTGCATTAGATAAATTTAGATCTTACTTAATAGGATCTAAAGTTATCATTTACACAGACCATTCGGCTCTTAAATATCTATTACATAAAAAAGATGCTAAACCACATTTAATTCATTGGTTTTTTCTGTTGTAGGAATTTGATATGGAAATTCGAGATAAAAAGGGATCGGAGAACCTTGTTGTGGAACATTTGTCAAGATTGGAGTATATCCCAACCGATGATCCAGTTCCAATTAAGGAGAATTTTTTTGGATTAGTATGTGTTCGCACTTACCAATTCACCTTAATATGCAGATATTGCAAACTATCTAGTAAGTGGAGTAATGTCAAAAAAGCTTAATCATCACCAAAGAAATAAATTCTTACATGATGTTAAAAACTACTTTTGAAAAGAGCCATTGCTCTATAGACATTATGTTGATGATATAATTCATAGATATATTGCTAAGAAAGAGGCATGTAGTGTTTTATATCATTGCCATAATCTTGAAATGGGAGGCCATTTAAGCATGTCTAAGACTGTGGCTAGAGTTTGGCAATCAGGATTTTATTGGCCTATAATGTATCGAGATGCTAGGGAATTTGTCAAATAATGTGATAGATGCCAAAGAACTAGGAATATTTCTAGAAAAAAAAATGAAATGCTTCTCACTACATTCTTAGAAGTAGAATTATTTGATATGTGGGGTATGGATTTTATAGGGGCATTTCCTAGTTCATTTAACAACAAGTATATTTTAGTAGCCGTCGATTATGTGTTTAAATGGGGGCAAGCAATTGCTTAACCTACAAATGACATTAAAGTGGTGATTAGATTCCTTAAGAAACCAAAGGCTATTATAATTGATGAAGGTAAGCACTTCTATAATAAACCACTTGACACATTGTTGCTTAAGTATGGTTGTAGGCACAAGACACACTCCCTTATCACTCTCAAGCAAATGGACAAATTGAATTGGCAAATAGGGAGATCAAGCTTATATTGGAAAAGATGGTGAACAAAGCCAGAAAAGATTGGTCAAGGAACCTTGATGATGCTTTCTGGACAAATCAAACGGTATTTAAGACTTCCTTGGGGATGTCACCGTATTGATTCATATATGAGAAAGCTTTTCTTTGCCTATAAAGATAGAACATAAAGCATATTGGCTATTAAAACTATTAACATGAAATTTACTTTTACAGGTAACAGAAGATTGCTTGAGTTAAGTGAGTTAGGGGAGTTTCGATTGAATGATGTTCTACAATATCACAAAATTTAGGAAAAATAGAAGGGAAAAAAAAACTTGTGTTGCATTTGCAAGCACATAGCACGGAAGGCAAAACGAAAACATGATGCATTATTTTGCAGGTGAACCTTCATTCACAAATAATTTGAACTAAATCATTGACAGGTGTCGAGCCTATACAATAATAATTAATAAATCTAACTTACCAATAAAATAACCAAAATCCAATTCTAGGTACTGGAGTAGGGACTCCGGATGTGCAATGGGTTACTTGCTTCACCCTGATTCCAAGGAGCATACTTAATCCGATATACTAGAATTAGTTAACTTGCGTACAGTGGCAAATAGGGTCGTCTCCACAGGGACTGGGGAAAATTCATTTCTTCTCAAGCACGGGAAATGGGGGGATTTTTGAGACAATAAAGAAATAATTAAAGATTAAATATCAAAACAAATAACTAAAATAAAAGAGAATTGAGTATATGAGAGATAAGTTCTAACCAAAGGTTCAACTACTCAGACACAGTCCATATACCTGATCATTGATGCAAGATTAATTCATTTAATTCATTAGTAGGCTGGTTACAGCCGCCAAAAGACCTCTCAAATGACCAACTTTTTCTTAGATTTTAGGTAATTAAGGTACGCCTATTAAATACCCCTAATTAAGAAACAATCCTAGGTATGCCCGTAGGATTTAATTTTTCAATTGCACTAAGAACTAGAAAAAGCCCAAACCCTAACCAACAAACACACTACCAGGGTTCATTTAGATTAGATTACACGTTCCCCTAATGTGTGTTAACATTAGTTGCCACTAATATTAATCTACTAAACAATTACAGATTTAGCGGATTAAATTGGCGGTAGATTATCAAGTTAATATGAATATTGGGCCCTTGACATCCAACTAACAAAATAATCCTAAGAACATAAAACAAAGAACGCACAAATACCAAAGAATGAAACGAACAAAAAACAAATCAGTTAGGCCTCACAAATATTTTGGACTGCATCGTCGAGTTGATCTTTGACTAGACAAGAAAATTAGCCACGCATGACGTGAGAAATTCCACCAAAGATTTCAATGGGAATCAACAAAGCCATGTGTTGTCTTGTTCAAAGTAAAGATAGCGAAAAGAAAGAAAACAAAACAAAGTTCCTGCCGTCTAGTTCGTAGCTTCCTTTTGCGTATGATTGAATGTGATCAATCAAAGTATTGGTCACCTTCAAATAAACAAATTGTTTCAGGGAGCCAAGTTACCAAATAAGAAAAGAAAACCTATTCTATGTCAACTAGGAGACTTCCCTTAATTCCGTCTATTACAAAAAAAAAGAAAACTCCAAATACTAATCAAATAGGAAAGCACTTAAAAAGAGTCAAAGTCCCAATTTCCTAACAAAATATTAAATTAGTTTCCTAATAAGAATCAACTACTAAATAGGAAAACAGGATAATTAATTTCAGCACATCTTCAAATTTGGAATTCTCAATTCTTGGAAGCTGCCTATGTGAACTTGGAATTTTGACAGCTTAGCCTTGAACATTTGACTTAGGAGTGCCCAAGCCTACCCATCAGGACGTCTTCTGGAATTGCAGCTTTTTAACACCCTTTTCCACCAATTCTTGCATTTAACCCCAAATACACAAATTCAGTAGAATCCACCCAATAGTGCAATTTTAGCCTAGATAATTAGGAAATATTAACACAATTAAACGACTAAAATGCACCGTATCAATCATCAATCTTGTCTTCTTTTATATATGCCCTAGAGTAAAAAGTACATCAACAAAAAAATTATAGTCAACAACTATGTTAGTTAATTTTTAAAAAAATTCTAGTAGGAGAGGAATGGGATATAAGAAGTGGAAAGGAGGAAGCGGGATTCGGAAACCTCTAAGTCTTGAAGCCTCAATAATATTAGTTAATTAGGTAAATATTAAAAAAATTAAGTAAACTATACTCTAAGAAATTAAAGTGTTCATGATGTTCCTACTCATCACCGTATCTATACGCTTGTAGGCAATCATGCTAAAAGGTCAAGGAAACATAAAAGTTACTTCCTTGGATTAAGACACATAACTCAATGAAATATACTTTTCCTTTGGTTGTTACAGTACTAGCAAATTTGTCCAATTCTCTGTACCTCACCCAAACTAGAAAGTGCTATTTCTTTATATTATAACTAATAACTTAAAGATAAAAGATGAAAAACTTAGAAGTATAATTACCTCATTTTTTAGCTTTGCCTATTTATGACAATGTCATCTATATTGAAATTTTATCTAATACTCAAATAGTAAGAATTTAAAATATGAACCAACTTGATCTTTAATATATACCATAATGAAGAAAAATTCTCTCTACTCAAAAATTAAATTTTAAATAAACCATATACCTAATGTTAGTATTTTAAGGACATTCAAGTATTTATCATTTTACCTATGTAAAGAATATAGGAAATAATACTCTCCCTCGTTATCAGTCAGCTAATGCTAATTTGGATGCTCTAGGCAACTTGATGTATGAAATTATCGTTAAAGAACTAGCATGATCTTCATGCTCTTTTCCTCCCCATACCTTGTGACCTTCTAGACAATGAATTCAATTTCTGTTTCTATTCCAGGTTCAAGCCAATGCTTTTGTCTAGCATTTTGGATCAATTTTGCATTGACTTCTCTTCTGACTTACAGTATCTACCTTCATGTATATGGTTAGGAGTAAATGTACCTTTTTGAGATTTGAAACTGTTGAAAGTATGAACTGCTTAGAAGCTCCAGTAGCTTGGTTTGTTTGGTATTACAACCCTTTTTTTTTTTTTTTTGTGGTGGGCATGTACTGCTTAGAAGTGCTAGTAACTTGGTTGGTTTTGTATTAGAACCTTATTTTTGTGTTGGACATATACATGTCTAAACATGATATGAAAAGTTTAGACATTGACTTCTATTACAATGACAAATGTGACTGGTGACCATATATATTGATTATATTGTAGGGTTAGTTTTTAATTTGAAATGGCTATTAAGCTAGCATGTTAATGGCCTATGCAGTAGGATTTCTTATGACACCTTTATTGTCATAATAGAATGCAATATCTATTCTTATATGAGGTCTTCTATCTAAAGTTCTTGTTTTGACACAACTGGAAATGTCATCACGAAAAACTAGTAGTTGTTGTGATGATGGGCTCCCTGCTAGAGCTGTTGTCAAAAGAAAAAAACAATTTGGACGTTTGTGACGAAAATCTTGCCAAGAAAACTTTGCGTAAAATCATAAATGCTGTATTTCTTGTGCTAGCATCACAATTTGGTGATGAAAGAAAAACAACTTATTGTGATGCACAGTCGTCACTAAAATCTGACACAGATGACGAACGAATGTGTTGTCATGATTATTTTGTGATGACAACATTTTTTCATCACGAAAACCTTCTAGACACGGGTTATCTTGGACGAAGATTTGGTGGTGAAGCTGTTGTCACATAAAGTCCTACTGATGAATATTCCATTTATCGTGACAATTTTCTGTTGTACAAAAGGGCCTCTTTTTTGTAGTGTCACTGTAGTCGGGACCATTTGTGATTACTCATGTTTACACCTATAGAGTGGTGGAAGTGATGAATAACAAAAAGGAAACTTTCAAGATCAACGAACAAAAGTATCCATGATATAAAACACTTGCTGCACTTAATTCAATAACACAAACGGATCATTTTGATACCATCATGATATGATATCAACACTAACAAAGTGCTTGTCACATTTCATTGTCTGAGTACTGCTAGTATCATACCATTGACATTGGAATAGCACCAACCTATATCCTTTGAGAAAAGCAAGCTCCACGACTTCGTTGATGAAGCCATAATAATGGAATAACTTCTCCTTTGTGATCATCTTTAACAACCAACCCACTGTTTTGTGTCATTCTACAATCATCTCGATCCCTGCTATGGAATCAAACCTAATTTACAATGCACCTAGAGTAGACTTTTGTCATAATTGGGATTGGCCTATTTGCTAGTGCCTGTAGTTCATCTGTAACTCCTTCAGCCTTTTTAGTATACAATGATTAATCTGATAATGAAAGTAGAAGAAGCACAAGCATTAAACATCTACAACAATAAGAAAGACAATTTCATTTCGTATCAACCGTTTACATGATTCTTAAACCAACTCAAAAATTGTGCTTGGTGCCTACTTTTAATATTCTCAAGCTGTATCTTACACAATTCTTCTTTGTGTAAACTAAACAAATTAAAAAAGAGGAAAAAATAATTAGAATCTAATTAGTACCAAGCAAAGTAATAAACCATACTTGATAGTATAGCATACTATGCCATTTTTATATGAAAAGTAATAGACCTCGTCTATTATGGTGTGTCAGACGTCTAAATTAGTATATAGATACTTGATAGTATGATCAAATTCACTAGATTGATCTGCATGGAGATGTCCTTTAAATTCCAAAGCATTAATATCTAAGTGGTATTTGTGTAAGTGATCCTCAGACTTAAGATAATTATGGTATCTTGAGTATGGATGAGGTTATATCTTGTGTTATTCGTTTGCTCACATAACGGGATTGCTCAAAGCATTAACATATAGATATATACTTGAAGTACAAAAGATAGTGAATGTCTTATAAAGATTTGTCATCTATTGTGCAAGAGGAGTTATATCATGTTTGTAAAAGCATAACTCAAAATCTTAGTTCTAAGTGAAAGAGTTTTAGAATGTATTTCTAAGTACTTCTTCATTGGGATTATATTTTGATACAAGAAAAGAGCATTAATCACCCAATAAAATAGGTACAATTTATTCCAAGATTAATGTGAAATAAATGTTGTAAAAAAATATTAATTATACAGTAAACGTACACTAAAAGGTGAAGTTATCCACTTGACTTTTCTCATTACTTGGGTGGTCACAGAGCATTACTAAATCCAAATCTTTGTCTATAACTAACTATGAGTTATTGACTAGTGGAATCAATGATATATTAAAAAGAGTTTTAATTTATCTCTCTCTTATTTATTAAGAATTATGACTCATACTTATTGCCGATATATATCAGAATCTAATGGGTCACACATATTAAGAATTTCTTTAGGTGAATTATGTGAATTTCAAGTAGGGACTTGATAAACAAGTTTTTACTAGTTATAGTTTTATTTGTGAGACAAAGTAAACTTGAGAGACTTCTAGTGCAAATACATTTAAGTTTTCCAAGTACAAGAGTTGTGTTAGAATATGGAAGTTAAATTCTATTGGAAACTAGTTTTAGGTTTTTATAAGAATTTGACAACTCATTTGTCTATAAGTACAACTAAATATTTGCTAGCAAGAGTAATAGTTGACACACAAATTGTCTTCTAGATTTTCTCTCAAACAACTTATGTGTGGTTGTCTTGTCAATAGTTAGCATTAATCTAACTTAAACTATTTCAACCTTAGACATTCTAACTAATAAGATTTGTATGGATCACCGTTAGAAGTCGGACACTCGTGTAGCTATGTGGTTCACTTTGCCATCCTTTGCACTGGATGGCTATTGGATAAAGAAAATCTTCATTGTTGAAGTAATTTTCTTGAATTGACATTATATTATATGGATTTAATCAAAGGACGATCTATTGAAATGAATCAAAAATTTTAAATTTTCATTGCATTTATCTCTACAATTTCTTACAAAAACCACAATAACGTGATTGGGGGGGGCTAGGAAAGATTTTCTTAGGATTCATTTAGTTGAGAGTTTTGGGTGGATTTGTATTTGAAATCCACCCATCAATCGGATCAATTTCAAAGCTCAAAATTATACAGTGGAGAGAATGACATAAAAGGTGCATCCCTAGTTTATCTCGGGGGGAGCGTGTTTAGCCAAAAGACTAATTGGCATGGTTTAAAGAGACAATACTATAGAATAAATAGTCCTAAGGTTTCAGGTTATATGACTATAGAAAAGATTATTAACGTTGGTCGATGTTGGTAGCTTCTATATATGTATATATATGTATATATATGTGTGTGTATATATCTATGTAGACATATATCCACATATATGTGTGTGTACATTCCTTTTGTATCCTTTCAGAGACTTTTTGTCTAGTGGTTTAGAAGGCTGAGTTGAGGATTTGGTTGACTTTTCATTAGATTAGATAGCAGATTATGATCAATATACAGTAATCCATACATCTAAATTACTAGATTAGGCTTAAAGATTCTTTTGGGATGAAGGTGTCTGACAGGTGTCGAGCCTAGAAAAAAATAAATAAAACCTAACTGCCTACAGAAATATTCTCGAGTTAGTTCTAGTACTTGAGCACGAACTCTGGATGTGCAATGGGTTATTGGCTTCACCCTGATTCCAAGGAATTTACTTAATCTGATATACGAGAATTTAACCCGAGAAATTAATTAATTTGTGTAAGTGGCAAGTAGGGTCGTCTCCTTAGGGAACTGGAAGAATTATTTTCTATGAATCCAAAATAAATAACTGGGTAGAGTTTGGAACAATTCCTAATTTACAAAGCCGAAAAAAAATAAATAGTCACAAAAATTCCAATTAAACAAAACAATAACACAGGACTAAGATAAAAATAAATCAACCATATGCATATGTATATCAACCATACTAAACCATAATTAACTTCACACACATACAAGTAACAATTCTTAAGGCAAGTGAAACAAACACATTTTCACATAACACTTTACACAATACAGTTCACACTCAGTCATGTCTCACGTTAGTACAAACTAGAATTTGTTAAACTAAAACACAAGTCACAGTCAAGTTGAGTATATACCAAGTCAAAAGTAATAGACAAAAGTAAACAAGTCATCAACAAAATACACTGGCCTCCAAAGTAGAACATTCTACATCCCCATCCTATCATTCTCTTACAAAAGGTCAAAACCAATACGGCCTTTGGATTAATTAGACCCAAGAGATTCTCGTTCTCTAACATCGCTCGACTTCATTTCCTACGCTAGGATCCTCAAAGCCATGCATCTTCTCCACCTCTCTCCTTAGTTGTTATGCTATCCGAGCCAAACGATTATTGGCCTCTTGTAATTGTTCACGTGGTTTGATTCGTTGTTGCTCCTCGAGCACCCTAGTCTCTAACTCTTGAATTCGGCCATTTGCTTTGGCATTTGCATTGACTAACCTCTGCCTCTCATCTACTATAGCTAGCACCACTTGATTGGGATATGAATATGTCTACCAACAATCACACCGCCTATCCACCCTACGTCCTGGAACAAACTGTTGAAATGGCTCGCCAGTCCTATTCAAACATAACAGACTAAGTCGCTCCAAGGCCCTCGTGCTCCATTTCCTTCTATTCCTACAATCACGACTAGAATTAGTGTTCTAGGTAAACTATTACCAGAATCATGTCATTTCACAAGTTAACCTAATCCCACGTCCGCACCCTAAACGCCTAGGGTACACTCACAGATCAAACCTAAAGCTCGAGTACCAATGTGACAGCTCCACCTCTCCTATATAACCCTAAGGTATCAGTCAGCCTGCCCAGCTCTCACGGGACTCACTACCGATCCTTAGTTCAAGTGCAAAAAGCAAAATACATCGATGTCCTCAAATCAACCGTAACATTTAAACACCAAAATTTCCTTAACGAACCACAAACATCCCGAACTATAATTACAGATACAAAAGTTTATCCATCCAAAATTCCATTAGTACAATTCAAAATACAAGGGCTACCTCAAAATACAAGATTAGGTCTCCAAACCAATCGACCTAGTGTAACCCTTGGAAGCTCTCGATCTCAAATCCTGCTAAGGAGAAACAAAGTTGAAAGGGATGAGCTAAAAGCCCAGTGAGCGATCCTATTATCATACAAATCACACAAGAATTGGAGCAAAAATATATCGCTTAAGCACTCAGTAGGTTAATATAATTCAGTTTAGAAGCGTAAAATGTATAAACACATAAACTGGGAAAATACCCAGTGAAAAGATACAGGTTCCACTGGAAGCAGTTGCAGTCTGTCTTGTTCAATACTCAACCCCCTACTCCTCCTTGTAACTCCTAATGGTAATACTCGAGTATACCGTGCAGTGTCCTAGGTTATCAACCTACCCGACCGAGTCCGCTTCTGGCTCGAATAGGTCGATAACGAAGGGGAAAAGGACTTGTTTAGCCTATGTGTTAGTACACATGGCCTACAGTCATGCACAAATAATATACAAACAATGGAAAAGCACACGCTTGAACAGAGATAAAAGTAGGTCGAGTATGATAAAGTACACACTCGCCTTCACATAATTATTAAAAGCATTTAAACACGCCAACAGAAAGCAATTTATTCACAAACATGCAAGGAACACTCACCAATAGTTGAGCAAACAAGACAATGTAGGCGGTTAAACACGATCTCCAACGCCCACGTAATCTCCGAGATGTGAAAGTGCAAGCAAATTACTTTTTCCGATTCCAAACTAAAGGTTTGGCAAAATCCATTTTCAAAGATAAAATGACGCGGACATGCAAATACTCAATGAATTAAACTCTCGAATACCGCTTATAAAAACTTCATATAGTTAAAAGGAGCACACGCATGAGCGTTAGACGGAAAACGAATGAAATGGAACGAAAAAGGAAAACACACACTAAAAGGTGCAGAAGACAGTTTTGACACCCTGTACGCTAATACTCATAACTCAGGCTTGAAGTATCGGATTAGAATGTACGAGGTGCCGTTTCGAAGCTAAGAGAACAAGCTACAACTTTCATGAAGACAACTTCTGCCCAGATTTTCTCTTTCTTGGTGAAAAATGTCGAAACAGTTTCAGAAATTTTCCCCGTCAGAATTGCCGACAGGCTACATTCAAACGATCACAACTTGGCGCTCACAAATCCGAATCCAGAAATTCCAGATGCGTTGGAAAGCTAGAATGAAGGGCTATAAGTTCCGTGTTTTGGCCAAAAGCCAAATCACAAAGGATCAACACAGAAAATGAAGCTGAAGTTGCTGGTTTGTCATTCCTGTTTTCAGTTTTGCACCAAAACTCAATGCATTCAACCAAAACACACACATGCAAACTCATAGACTCGAATGCAATAACAATCAAGCAAATGCAACCCTTACACATTCCACATTACCCTCTACAATTTTCATGAAGAAGTTGAAATCCAATTCCATCCCGAACTAGGTCGAAAATAATCAAAACAATGGCTTTCTATCCTATCGCAGAGATTTAAGCAGGACGGCTTCAAATGGCCATAACTCGACACTCACAGCTCCAAATCAAGCCATTCCAAAGCCATTAGAAAGCTAACACATAAAGCTACAATACTTAAGAAGACCTCAAAAACAAAAACAGTCATCTTCCCGGTCAAAATGGCCCATTACAGCAGCAAAATAACGGTTCGGACAGAAACAGGGCATCAGGGGTATTTTAGTCATTTCGCATGTTACAGTGCTCCGATTCACCTGAAAATTTACAGGTAGAATCCTCACTCAACTCTCTACAACTTTCATGCTTTGTACTAAAGCTAATTCTGTCCTCATCATTTTCGAAAATATCAAGCAAATTCGGACAGAAAAATGGACAGAAATTCAACTCTAATGATTTCTTCTTGGCTGCAGCTTTACACAAGAAAATTCAACAATCTAACCCATAAATTCATCTAAGAAGCTAAACATGATCCTCAATCAAGTCAAAACAACAACAAAATCCAACAACTTCATCAGCTTAGTCGAAATTCCAGCTTGTAAAAATAGAAGAAAAGATAGAAGAAAACCTTGCTAGCTTGTGTTCTTGGTGCAACCTCAACCTTTCAAGTGCAAGCTTCACCTCCTAACTCCAAATCAAGATTGAATGATTAAACCTTGCAAGAGTCCCAAGTTTTTCTTCTTTTCCTCTCTTTTTTTTCTCTTTCTTTCCTTTCTTTCTTCCCTTTTTTCTCACGGTTTTTCCTTCTCTTTTTTTTTCTTGCTTTGGCCGGTTCTCACAAGCTCTAGAATGACCAAGAGATGTCATCAACTAGATATTTAGTGCTTGGTCAAAATTGGTCAAAAGTGTAATGCTAATTAACCTACCAACTTAGGTTAACTTCCACCCTTGCCCAAGTAATTTCCTTTCCTATCAACTTAGTCCATAGGTGTTCAATTCAACTTAGTCTATCAAAAGTTAATTACACCTACTAAGGCCACTAATCACCTAGGAATCGTAATCCCTCTTCTTAATCATGCATTAACATACGTAAAATCAAGAAATAACAAACTTGTCATTAAACGTTAAATGTATTTTCAAAACTAGGGTTTTACAAATCCAAACTAGGGTTTTGCACATACATATTAGGGTTTTATCCCAATTTAGGGTTTTCGAAAAAAACTAGGGTTTTAATCAAATTAGGGTTTTCAAACTTTGTAAAACAAGCGAGTCAAAACCGAACACTTTTAAAAGCAAAACAAACCATATAAACACCTTGGCAAACCAAAATAACTATAATTAACATTATTTAATATTTTCCAGAAATTGGAAAAAAATCGGGGCCTCACAGATCCGAATTTCAAGGGAGAGGAAAAGAGAAGAAATAAAGCTTTTGGAGTTGTCTTGTCCTTGTTCTTGAGCTTTTTGTTGGAAATTACCGTCAAAACAAGAAGATCTCGAGCTAAGGTTGGAACTTTGTGGAGAAATCAAGATTGGAGTGTCCTTCTTGTAAAGTGCTCACAAGATCTTGGGTGATCTTGTCAGATCTACTCAGATCTGAAGGTATAAAACTTGAACTTTTTAGATCTGGCTTGATTAGTGTTCAATAAGATAGATGTATAGTTTACTTTGCTAGAAATGATAATGTTCGAAATGATTGAGTTGGACTCTTGAAATCCCAACCTAGGTAGTGGAATTGAGGTGAATTTTAGGTAGCGGACTTGAGGACCTAATTGTGGATGTGTTTGAATTTCATGAAATAAGTTTATAATGTGGTTAGAAATTAGTTTGTGATCATGCAAGTGAAATTACAGCCACCAACCCTTTCATTCAGCACTATATATACATATGTATGTGCAAAAGTTTATGCACTCAGAAACACACAGCAAATGGCTTTTAAACTGTCTTTCTTCCTTGTTCTTGTGCGTCTTGCCTCCAGTTAGTCTTTCATACTTAATTTTTTTTATCATTTACTTACATTCATAACTAACACAATAGTCTCTCTCTCTCAAGCATATTTTGTATAGTATTCAAATTATTTCATATCAGCTAATACGAAAGGAAGGAAATAGTATCATGAGAAGGTAGAAAAATTTAAAAAGTGAAAATCAAAAAGATAATGAGTGAAAAAAGAAGTATATCAATTTTGTCCAACAAATCAAGAAGGGAGGAGAGAGGTAAAGTGCCTATTACAGAAGTTTAGGGGGTAAAGTACAACTGAGGTGAAAGTTCATAGAGGTTTAATACATTTAACCCAATTGAATTACTAGTTTGTCTTTAAAGTCAATTGGAGTATTAATTACCATGCATCCATTACTAGCTAATTTACTGCTAAGATTTTTTTTTTATTTCTTTCTTTTTCAGGTGTGGAGCTGGGGAAAGTTGAAGCTGAGGAAGCTGCAGAAACCACCAATGCTGTCAAAAGTACTGCATCAAGAAAAATGCTGCCAATTGGAGGACAGATTATAAAAATGCTTGGAGTTGTAGTTGATGACGGTCTAGAACAGGGCGGCTGTGCACATTCCGGGATGAGCTGCACGATACGTAGCTGTTGTCCTGGCTGTTTCTGTCAGAATGCTGGCGGTATGTTCGTGTGTATTGGTGTTTGCTGAATCATGCAAAAGCTCCAAGCATTTAAGGGAACAATTAGCAAATTGTTCCCGCTTTAACATAAATAATTGGAAGTGTGTTTCTAGTATTGTATGTTATCTCCAGCTATGTAACTTAAAATAAATGGATTTTTAGTCGGAAATCCATTATTTCTGTTTGGACTTTTCGTTCGTGGTAATGGATCTTGTGTTAAAAAACTCCTTGCAGCTTGGAATTCCTTGCAGATGTCATGTGTCTTGTCTAATAATATTAATTCGCAGTAATACATGTGTCCGCGCATCCGTATACACACAAACACGAACTGAGAGCTGAGTTTCGATGTTATAACAGGCAAACTATCTGCTATTGTTTTGGCCAGAATAAATTTAGTCCCCAAACTTTATCATTTTAGGTAGCTTTAGGACAACTAATGAAAATAAAAAAATGACTAATGGTCAACATCAAATTACTGTTAGTTAATAACTTTGACTTTGTACTTTTGGTCTCTAATGTTTTGATGTTGAATCGTTATATTTTTCTAAATTTTAAATAGTGACATTAAGGTTTTTAGTATAAATTGAGATGTATATTAGAAATTTTTTTAAGTGGCAAACTGCGTTCACGAGGGTGGGATGCTGACCAGAATTTTATTAATAAAGCAAATAAAAAGTAGAAGAAGGGGGATTAGACCTTACCTTCTGGAGTTCATGAAAAGTGCAAAACTAAATTACTTCTTGTTCCCACATATATTAGGATAACCTAACCTATCCATCCTAAAATCTCCTCTTATCAGTCGAGGCAGCTGAGCAAAAGACTCATAGATCATATCTAATTCATTATCTGCCACAATATTAGATAATCTATCCGCAACCATGTTGGCTTCCCGAAAGTAATGTGTAATACTAAGAAAATAAGTTTATATTGAAGCAATTCATCAAGCTCACAGGTCAGATACCAAGGAATGCGACATTCACCTTTGATCAACTGAATCAGAAGTAAAGAGTCAGACTCCAAATGAAGAGTAACAAAACCACCGCCCAGGCACAATTTCACTCCAAAAATAATTGCACGCAACTCTGAATGCAAACTAGTCATCACGCCAAAATAGGAACACTACAAGAAAAATAGTTTTTAGTGACAAGATTCTTTGTGACAATAAAAATCTTATCATAGTTGATACCATTCTGTGATAACTTTTGCGGTCATCACTATAATGTATGGGTACTGTTATTTTTAGTGACAAGATATATTTTTGTCACTTAGGGACGTCACAGAATGACTGGCATCCTTTTGGTCAGTATTGCGGGAATGAAATTTGTGATAACATACAAAATGTTGCCACTAAATGAAGTGCTATATTGACAATATTAGAGGTTGTCACTAAATGGCACCTCAATGACAACATTCTATTGCCACTACAGAACTCATCTTTTGTAAACCAGTTTTAGTAATTCTACAATAACTGTGAGGGTTTCAAAAATTCAAATTTTTATTTTAAAATGTAGAATAATGTTTATATTGTATTTATTCATTAAAATATGAGTGAATTTATGTTTGGGTGATTATTTTCTAATTTAGAGAATTTTTGAGAATTATTTGTCTGGATATGGTTTCACCCAATTTAAGTGTTAAATTTTGTTTTGAAGTGTGAATAGTAATTTTAAGATGAAACCGAGCTTTTGTAGAGATATTACAAAGAAATATTTAAGGTTGGACAGTGTCAGAATGAGACAAAACAATAAAAATTAGAGTGTCGCATGCTGACAAAAAAGTGGTCATTTGACCACTTTTCCACGATTTAAAGGATTGGCACCTTTTTGTCCCTTAAAAGTCATTCTTCTTACTTCTTTAGCTTCACTTTTCAGCCACAATTGGAGAGCTTAGAGAGAGAGAGCTGCCAAGAGAGTAGAGAGAGGAAAACTTGAGAGATTTCTTCTTCATTTTCTTCATCTTCCATCCCTTGGAGCTTGAAGGCTCCATTGAAGCCATTTCTCTTGTGTCTTCTCCATTCCTTGGTTGCTGTGTGAGAGTGAGGGAGAGATCCGAAGTTGAGAGAGAGAAGAGAAGAGGAAATAAAGCTTGTGTGGTTTGTCTCCTTCTTGTTCTTGAGCTTGTTGTCGGAAATCATCATCAAAACAAACGGATCGTGGCCTAAGGTTGGAGCTTCTTGGAGTTGCTAAGGTTGGGAGTATCATTCTTGAGAAGAACTCACAAGATCTTGTTTGATCATGTTAGATCTAGATAGATCTGAAGGTATAAGATTCAAACCTCTTAGATTTAACTTGATTAGTGTTAAATATAGTAGATCTACAGTTTATTTTACTAGAAATGTTTATATTTGGAACTTCGAGTTGGGCTATTGAATTTCCAACTTAGGTAGTGAACTTGAGGTGGTATTTAAGTAGTGGATTTGAGGACCTGATTGTGGATGTGATTGATATTCATGACACGAGTTCATTTTATGGTTAGAAAGTATATTTGTTGTTGAAAATTTTGAAGGAAAGTGCTATGGGTTGGCCAAACCCTACCTTGGAAATTTTGATGTGTGATTTCCAAATTTTATGATATTTCTTGATGAGATTTTGCTTATGTAAAAATGTATTATGTTCGATTATGAGTATATGTTTTAATAGAGTTAAAATCTTGAACTTTAATGGTGAAAATTTGAGTTTGACAAAATTTTGAGGTAAAAGAGCCATTTTGGATAGATTTGAGGGTTTGAAGTGTTTTACCTATTTTTCATGAATTTTGTGCACTGAGAACACAAGTGAAGGAGCCAACCATTAGACTTAAGGTTCACTTTTGTATTTAGTGTGACAAACTCGAATTGTGATTTTAAGGGTTTTTGTATTATGAGAATTTAAATGTATGATTAAGTATTTTGCGTAATTTGGGATTGTGAGTTTGGAACAATGTATTCGTGAGTTATCATTTGGTTTGATTTGAGAATGGTATTCTAGTTTGATAAGTTAGTAACTTTTGTGTGAGTGAGTCTTGGCAAGAGTTAAGCAGACGGTCCACTGATAGCTTAGGGTACGCCCTAGGAAGAGGTAAACAATAACGCCCTAAATTTTATAATTCCACCCCCTACTTTATCAATTTGCTAAACCATTTGACATCTCAATGAGATATGTGTAGGCATTTAACTATTTTACCCGGGGATGCATAGCTTATGTTAATTATATTGTGATACCCTAGTAAAGTAAATGAAGCCCCATTACAGTTTATTAATTCTACTACAGCACCCTACAAATGCAATTTTACCCGTCTTAGGTTTTCATATTACTATAAAACACAATACATATGAAATCTTGCATTTGTTAACTTCCCAAAACTTATCTTGACTTATGGATAAATCTCAAATAATTCCTTAAGTTTCAAAGTTAATTGTTAAGTCCTTAATTGTGCACATAATTTGTGGATATTTCCCTCTTTATCATGCCAAAATATTACATTAATTGCTTGATTCTACTTATATTTGGTTTTTGGCATTGATTTAGGTCATTGGAGTTAAATTGGAATTAAAAGGTGCAATTGAATGGAAATTCCAGAAGACAATTCCAGATACAGCACGCTATGTGTTGATGGAAGGATGCCTTTTGAAGAAGTTGAATCACTTTTCCTACCGAAGATAATTGCTGAATATTTGGAAACAAAGATTTCATTTACTTTTGCGAATTGGTCAAAGACCCTTTTATTTAGGAAGTTTGTAATTGATTTCCCTTTTTATTTTGTTATTGCTATTTAGCAAGTTAGACTCCAATTAGGACTTGGGCTCTTTGAGTCCTAATTTGATAGGGAACATGTATTATATTAGCTAGGTTATCTTTGATGATTGGGGGGACCTCGCTTGGAGACTTGTTTTGAGATTTCGTAAGAATCTTTTGGTAGGTTTGATTCTTAGTTTTTGACTAGTCTCACAGGACGGCGGAAGAATTGAAGACCAAAAGAAACGTTTGTTTTTCCTGGGGTTTTTGAAGCTTGTGTCGTTCCTTTGTTTCTTTGGCTCATGATTTGAAATTGCAAATCTGAAAAATATTTCTTGAAGGCTTTATTCAATGAAGAGTGGCTAATCTCTTTCGTCTAGTTGAAGGCTAATCGAGCTTTGGTTCATCAACTCTGTGAGACTTATTTGGATTATTTTATTTCATTTATTTACAAGTATTTGAATATTTTCTGTTGTTCACATTTATGATTATTTCTTGCAATTCAATAATTGGCCATTATTTAATTGTAGAGATGATCTACTGTCATCTAGAACGCCAAATATGTAATCGTTTGGAAGGTTTTAGTATTTGTGACAATTGACGTAATTCAGTAGTACAAGAAACTTTTGGGTTATTGTTATGGGAATATTCAGTCTGGCTTAAATGAACTGAGCTCATGTGTTTGTTAGCTAGAATTGGTTGCTAATCTAATTGTTAATGCTGTTGGTGGGCTAAATTCTAAGAGCTTGTTTAGGGTTATCTACTGGCAAGAGAAGTAGTTACAAACCTTATAGTGGCTATTGACACAGTAAGGATTGGCAAGTTATCAGAGCTTGTTGACAACCATAACCAATTTATTTGTAAGTAATTGAATGCAATTTAGTGTCAATGATCAAGTTGATGAAACCAAGGTGAGATTAGGCCTTTGACTAGATCTTGTCATTGATTGATTTCTTTTCGTATTTGATTCATGTGATATTGTTTATTTTAATTGAAATTTTGTGGTGTCGTTTATTTTTATTGGGTTTTATTAATTAGGAATTATTCGAACTCTCTCTCCCCATTTATTTTATTTCATAGAAAATAATTCTTCCAGTTCCCTAAGGAGACGACCCTACTTGCCAATTTCTGGGGTTAAATTCTAGTATATCGGATTAAGTAAACTCCATGGAATCAAGATGAAACTAGTAACCCATTGCACATCCGGAGTCACTGCTCCAGCACTAGAATTAACTTGGAAATATTTTTGTAGGCAGTTAGGTTTTATTTATTTTTGTGCAGTTCGACACCTGCAAATTTTATGCCGTTCGGGAATTGGTGCCTTAATTGATTTATTTTCTGTGAAAATTTTTTTTTTACTATATTTTTAATTTTATTTCTATTTTCATCCAAGCCAATTTATGCCTCGATATTCTCGCATGTAATCTACCTGCACGATCTTGAGATAGAGAAGACAGTTCGCATTGTGAAAAGAAACAAAGCAACAAGCGAGGAATCACCTTTATCTCCCGAACTTAAAATAGTCATAGATCTTGCTGAATATTTTGTGAACCGTAAAGGAAAATTGAGACGATAACGAGAGGACTCGAGAGAACTTCATGCACCAGATTTAATTCAACAACCCTTATGCATAACTTACCCTGCTTTAGATGCTACATCAGAGTTAAAATCTGGGTTGAGTCATTTATTACCTTCTTTTCATGGACTTCCAAGTGAAGACCCTCACAAGCATCTCAAGGAATTCCATGTGGTTTGTTCAATGATGAAGCCCCAAGGAATCACTGAGGAGCAAATAAAATTAAGAGCTTTTCCATTCTGATTAGCTGACAAAGCTAAGGATTGGCTCTATTATTTGCCGTCAGGATCAATTACCACCTGGGCTAAGATGAGGAAGCAGTTTTTGGAGAAATTCTTTCCAGCTGCCCGAGCTACAAGCATTAGAAGGACATCTATGGAATAAGACAGGTTCAATGGAGAGACACTGCACGAATATTGGGAGAGATTCAAGCAATTATGTGCCAGTTGTCCTCATCACCAAATTTCAGATCAACTCCTCATCTAGTACTTTTATGAGGGACTCACTCCATCAGATAGAAGGTTAATAGATGCTGCTAATGGAGGTACCTTAGTGAATAAAACTCAACCGGAAGAAGAAATCTAATTGTACAAGCATGGCTGCTAATTCCCAACACTTGGAGAAAGACAGATCATACATCCCGTCCGAGTCAATGAGGTAAATACTTTTCACTTGATCATAAATTAGATTCTCTAACGCCTTTGTTGGCAAAATTGATTGTAGGTCAAGCACAATAAGGTGAAGACATGTGGCACCGCTACAATTCGTCATGCCCCACATGTGCCCCACTCTCCAAGATGAGTCAAATGAGCATGCTAATGCAGCCGAGGATTTCCGGACCACCTCAGAGGCTTATGATCCTTACTCAAATAATTACAATCCAGGGTGGAAGGATCATCCCAACTTCAGTTATGAAGCAAGGCCACCAGGATTTCAACCTCAGCAATTTCAGCCTAGACCCCCCGTGCAACCACAACAACCAGCTTCTAAGCAAGGTACTTCTCTCGAGAAAATTGTTAAATCTTTAGCCACTAACCTGCAACAATTTCAACAAGAGACAAGGGCTAGCATTCAAAATATGGAAAATCAGACAAGAGCTAGCATTCAAAACTTCCAAAATTTGGAGAATCAAAGGAGCCAGTTGGCTTCCACAGTCAATCGGATGGAATCTCAAAGTTCGGGAAAGCTACCTTCACAGACCATCATCAACCCTAAACAAAATGCTTGTGCTATCACTTTGAGGAATGGAAAAGAATTGCCAGAGCCTGGCAAGAGGAAGTCTGAGCAAGCAATCGAGGAAGAAATTCAAAAAGAGGAAGGGGTGACTCAATCTGAAGTTGCACAACCAAAAAAGACGAAAGATGAGCCTTACATCATGATGACACCTCCACCTCCATTTCCTAGTCGCCTAGCCAAGGCCAAGAAAGAGGAGCAGGAGAAGGAGATTGTGGAAACCTTGTGTAAGGTTGCGGTAAATATTCCTCTTCTTGATCCAATTAAGCAAATTCCTCATTATGCTAAATTTTTGAAAGAATTATGCACTACTAAGAGAAAGTTGAAAGGTAATGAAAAAGTGCATATGGGAGAAAACGTGTCAGCAGTGCTACAAAAAAAAGCTCCCTCCTAAATGTAAGGATCCAGGTATGTTTACTGTTCCTTGCATGATAGGAAACGTTAAGATTGAAAAAGCTATGTTGGATTTGGGTGCTTCCATAAATGGTATGCCTCGTTCTATTTATAATTTGATAAATCTTGGGCCTTTAAAGGAGACGGGTGTAATAATTCAACTAACTGATAGGTCAAATGCATACCCTAATGGTGTTTTGGAGGATATATTGGTTCAAATTGAGGGATTAGTTTTTCCTGCTGATTTTTATGTGCTTGATATGGATGACAAGAATTCTCCGAATCCATCACCTATTTTATTAGGGAGACCATTTATGAGTACTGCCCAAACTAAAATTGATGTTAATAAGGGTACACTCATGATGGAATTTGATGGAGAAATTATCCATTTTAATATTTTTGATACAAAGAAACATCCTAATGAGTCTCATTCTATGTGTGTTATCAATGTAATTAACCCTAATGTGCAAGAGACATTTGAGTTGAATGACAGGGAGAACTTGTGAGGGCCTCAAAAGTTTATTTTTATTTTAAAATGCATAAAGTTGTTTATATTATGATTATTTATTGAAAAATGAGTGAATATATGTTTAAAGTGAATAATTTTCAATTTATAGCATTTTATACGAATTATTTACCAGTGTGCGGTTTTGGCCTTATTAAGTGCTTAATTCTCTACCGGAGCGTGATTAGCAATTTTAAGTTGAAATTGAGCATATGTAGTGATATTTTAGAAATAATAATAATATTGGACAGTGTTGGAATGGAGAAAAATAGTGTAAATTGGACTGTCGCGTGTGACGCGACATAAAGCGCCAAAAAAGTGCTTTTCCTTAAAACATGGAAAAAGGCACCTTTTGTACCTTGAAGCCTTGACTTTCTTGGCAACCTTGGAGCTCACTTTTCAGCTGAAACTTTGAGAGTTAGAGAGAGAGGCTGCCGAGTTCAACAAGGAGGAGAGAGAGAGAGAGAGATTGTCTTCTATTTTCTTCCTTTCTTCCATCAATTCTTCTTGGAGCTTCAAGCATCATCAAACACCATCATCTTCTCCATTTCTTGCATTCGAGAGAGAGAGGAGAGAGAGAGGGTTGGACCGGTTCTTGGAGGAAGAAAAGAGAGGTAAGTTTTGTGGTTCAATCTTCCATTTCTTCTTCCAACAAGCAACTTGAACTTATGAAACTTGATTGAAGGATTGTGGGCTTGTTCATCTTCATCTTGGCAGCCGTGTAAGTGTGAGAGAGAGAGAGAGTGGTTCAAACTTGAGGGAAGAGAAAAGTGAAGAAATAAAGCTTGTTTGAGTGGTGTGTTGCTTGATCGTGAGCTTGGAGTTGGAAATCATCGTCGAAGCTTGAAGATGTTGGGTCAAGATCGAAGCTTTTGGGTGACTCTAAGTTTGGAAGCCACTTGATTGAAGAGAAGCTCGAGAGATCGTGTTGGATCTTGACAGATCCGGAGGTATAAGCTTCGAAACTACTAGATGTGGCTTTATTAGTGTTAAATATCGTAAATCTGTGGTTTATTATGGTGAAAATGACTATGTTTGAAGTGATGAAGTTGGGCTCTTGAATTCCCAACCTAGGTAGCGGACTTGAGGTGGCCTCTAGGTAGCGGACTTGAGGACCTGATTGGGTTTTGTATGATATTTGTACAATTTATCATGATATGGTTAGAGAGTAGGGTTTTGTTGTTGAAAATTGTGATAGCAAAAGTATATGAAACGGCCAAACCCATGCTTGGTGAGTTCTATATTTGATTTCGAGATTTTGTGGTTATTCGTGATGAATTTCTGTCTAAGAAAACATATGATATGTGTATGAGTTTTAAATGATGAAAAGTGAAGTTTCTCGTGAATTATGAGTGAAAAATGTTATTCTAGGGAATTTGAGGGTTTTATTGTATTGTGGCTAAATTTAGTGAATTTTGAAATAAAGTTATGGTTTGAAGCGTTTTAAAGTTATATTAAAGTATTGTTAAAGAGTGGGTGCGGAGTTTTGTGATAAAAGAGATTTTTAAGGTGATAAATCTCACCCCAGTGTTTTATTAAAGAAAATGTGAAAATAGTGCTTAGGGGGTACATCAGTGACGTGGCATACTTGAAGTGATATAGTGATTTTCAAAAGATTCATTTGAAATGTTGAACCATGTAAAATGAGTGTTCTTCCTTAAGGGATTTTGGAAAAATGTTGATTGGAAACTATGAAGTGAAAATGAAATGTTTTAGTAATGAGTGAAAATAGAATCTCAACTACTATTTTTGAAATTGTTCTAGGGAGTGTACAAGGGACTGAGTTTGATCCATACGTGGAAGCCGAACCCTACTATTTCGGTGAGTTTCCATGCTTGTTACGTATTTACGTGCAAATGATTGTAAATGTGTTTAATGAAGTGAATGTGATATGAAAACATGGGTTTTGAACCCTCCAATGGGGGTGGTGTGTACTTTATCGCACCTACCCCATTTGAGTGAAAATAATAGTGAAAGTGTTTTAAAATGATTGATTGTAAAAGTGTAGTGTAATGATTTATATGTAATTGTGAAATGTTGGGAATTCCTGAGACCTATTGGTGAGACCTTCGATTCGAGCCGGAGGCTAGGCCAAGGCCGAATAGAAAAGTACAAACCATAGGGTTCCAAAAGTGAAGTGAAGTGCACTCGGGACTTGGCATTTGGACTCGTCCCAGAAAAAAAAAGAGAAATGTACAATGTACAATCAAAGTGAAGTGAAGTGAAGTGAAGTATTATAAAGTGTTAAGTGTTTGGAGTCGGGCTCGGTGGGGGTTTTGGTGGAGTAAGGAGTAAGTGAAGGTCTACATGGATTGTATTTGTGAAAGTTGACGGAGTTTCAACTACTTGGTTCGTGGACAAGATTCGTGGAATTTGGCTCCTGAGAGCCCTGTATCCTTCATTGAATGTTAAAAGCTTTCTTATGTGTTTATTGTTAAATTCAAGTTTGAAGTGAAATGTATTATGTGCTAAGTGTCTTGCATGTTTTTGGGAACTCACGAGCTTTTAACTCACCCTTTTTATCATTTGTTTTCCTTAGCAGGAAATGAGTACCCAAGTGGAGAAGCCAACCCATAGAGTTAGGGTTTGTTTATGTTGAATGTTTTGAGAGTTTTGAACTATGGTTATTGAAAGCTTTTGTAATATGATAGCTGAATGTATTGATGGAGGATTAATGTACTCAGAATTTGTATTTTGAAGTTATGGAATTGTATGATTTTATTCCTCCTATAATGTGTTCAGAGTTCTAGTTTGATAAGTTGTATAATTAGTGATTGAGTGAGTCTTGGCGAGAGCTAGGCAGGCGGCCGCTGATACTCTAAGGTACGCCCTAGAGAGAGGTGGGTCGTCACAGAACTTAGAAGTGATGGTGGCCAAACATCGTGAGCAAATAAGTGCAGATTTCAAATCATTGTGCGCTCACTTGAGATCATTCCTGAGTCAAAAGAGCTCCATAGTTCATAAGTGTAAAGACTACTCCATCTATGAAGGCTATCAGGAGCATATAGAGCAAGCAATGCAAAGAATTGAAAATTTTCATCCTCCTTGAGCCAATGATGCTTTTTGTCTAGCCAAAGACGTTAAAGAAAGGCACTACTTGGGAGGCAACCAATAATCTTGATTTTTCATTATTTTGTGTTATTTTATGTTTTTGTGTGCAAATTAAGTCACTCCTAGTTTTTTTTTAAAAAAAAACTTGTTATTGTAGGTCGTGGGCGTGTTTTGCCAAAGTTTTGGTAAATTTGGGTGGCATCACTTGATCAGAAGACTTTCAACAATAAGGCGTGCCCACGTCTTATGGAAGAAAGGCTTCTGCCTAAGATCGTTGAAAAAAAAAAAAGTCATTGGACAGAAGACTTCCTTTGTTAAGGCGTGCCCACGCCTTGAGGAAGCAAGTCTTCTAACCAAGACTTCGGAAAAAAAAAAAAACAATGTTGTTGGACAGAAGACTTCCTCTGTTAACACGTGCCCACACCTTGAGGAAGCAAGTCTTCTGACCAAGACTTCGAAAAAAAAATCGTTGGACAGAAGACTTCAGTAGTTAAGGCATGCACACGCCCTAAGGAAGCAAGTCTTCTGACCAAGAGATTAAAAAAAAAATCAAAAGCTCTAATCCTTTTCCTTTCCTTTTCTTTCTTTTTCTTCTCTTTCTCTTTCTCTTTCTCTTTTCCTTCTTTCCGCCGCGTCTCTTTTCTTTCTTGCTTTTCTTTTTCTTCCTTTCCTTTTCTTTCTTCTTGGTCTGCCATTAATGTTGTCGCGCCACTACTGCTCCGCTTGTGACAGCCCCACCTCCCCCTTAGGGTGATCCCAAAAAGGGTTCAGCGGTCTGCCAGCCTAGCTCTCACCAAGATTTACTCATATACAACCACAAATATATCAAACTAAAATACAAATCTCCAAATTTCATAAAATACTTAATCGTACATCCAAATCCTCATAATACAAAACCCACAGATTCATAACTCAAGTTTATCATACCAAATGCAAAAGTAGACCTTAAGCCTAATGGTGGATTCCTTCATTTGAGTTCTCAGTCCCTGTTAAGGAAAACAAATTGGAAAGGGTGAGCTAAAAGCTCAGTGAGTTCCCAGAAGGGCATGCAAAGCAAATAACACATATGATAATTCAGTTTAAACACATATTTGAGAATAGCAAACCAGGAATGCATTTAACATCACAAAGGTAGGATACGGGGGCTCTCAGGAGTTAGGGTCCGCGTCGCTTGATCACGATCCTCATAGTTGACACTCCGTCAACTTTCACACAGTCCATGTAGAACTCCACTTCTCCTTTCTCCACCAAACCCCCTTCGGGCCCAACTCCGCACATAATTTGTCACATAGTTTGTTCACATAAGTGATCACATAGTTTATCACATAATTTGTGTTTTGCTCTCCATAATGGACAAGCCCTTTCGTCAAGTCCAGAGCACACATCACATCACATAATATTCCCTATGGCTAGTACTATTATAAAAATTTTAGAGAATAGAACTACAGTAAATATTGAGAATCAAATTTGCCTTTGACAAAATTTTAAAGACTAAAGCCCTAAAGGAGATAAATATTTCAGACCAAAACTGCATTTTTTTCAACTGGTAATGGCTATTGCTTTCTGTTAGTGGCCGAATGGGGATTCATAATGGAGTACCGGCCGAAATCTTTTTCAATACGTGTTTTTTGTGGTTGTGCATGTGAAATTAATTATTAGCACCTACATACTCGTGAGTCGTGGCCATGCAAGTGAAATTATTACCGCGAACTAGCCTTTCGTTCAGCACCTACATACTCGTGGCCAGGCAAGTGAATTTGTTTTTTGCGATCATGCAAGTGAAGTTATTACCACCTACTCTTTCATTTAGCCCTATATATAATACATATCTGTGCAAAAGTTTACGTAATCAGAATCTCACAGCAAATGGCTTTTAAGTCTTTCTTCCTTCTTATTGTGCTCCTTGTGTCCAGTTAGTCTCTCATACTTATTTTGTTTTGTCATTTACATACAATCATAACTAACACAATGGTCTCTCTCTGTCTCTCTTATTTCATATCAACTAATATGAAAGGAAGGAAATAGTATCATGAGAAGGTAAAAAACCATTAAAAAAAAAGAAAAGCAAAAAGGGAATGAGTAGAAAAGAAGATAAATATATCATCTTTGTCCGACAAACAGAAAGGGAGGAGGGGGGCAAGTGCCTATTAGAGAAGTTTAGGAGGTAAAGTGCAACTAAGGTGAAAATTCATGGAGGTTTAATACATTTAACCCAATTGAATTACTAGTTTGTCTTTAAATTCAATTGGAATACTAATTACCATGCATCCATTACTACCTAATTCACTACTAAGATATTTTTTTTCTTTCTTTCGCAGGTGTGGTGCTGGGGAAAGTTGAAGCTGGGGAAGCTGCAGAAGCCACCAATGCTGTCAAAACTATTGCCTCAAGAAAAATGCTGCCAATTGGAGGACATATTATAAAAATGCTTGGAGTTGCAGTTGATGACGGTCTCGAAGCGAAATGTGCACATGCCGGGGATTACTGCGTGTCAATCCGGTGTGGTGTTGGCTGTACCTATGAGAATCAGTTCGATAAGATGTACATGTTGTTGGGGTCTCAAAATTTAAATTTTATTTTAAAATGCATAATAATATTTATATTGTGTTTATTTATTAAAATATGAGTGAATTTATGTTTTGAGTGATTATTTTCTAATTTAGAGAATTTTTGAGAATTATTTGCCGGTGTTGGGTTTCGGCTAGTATAATTGTTAATTTTTGTTCCGAAACATGAATAGTAATTCTAAGATAAAATTGAGCATATGTAGAGATATTACAGAGACATAGTTAAGGTTGGACAGTGTTGGAATGAGATAAAATAGTAAAAATTAGAGTGTCGCACTTCGACGCGACAAAAAGTGGTCATTTGACCACTTTTCCATAAATTAAGGAGAGCCAAGTGTTTTGTCTATAGAAGGCACCATTCATGCTCCTTATCCCTTCATTATTTTCAGCTGCAATCCTTGGGAGCTTTAGAGAGATAGAGGGCCGAATCTAGAGAGAGAAAAGGGAGAAAGATTGCAACTTGGTTTCTTCAACTTCTTCTTCCTCAATTTCTTGAACCTTCAAGCCTCCATTGAAGACATTCCTCCTTCTTCTTGGAGCTGCCATGAGAGAGGGAGAAAGAGAGAGAGGTTAGAGAGAGAGTTGGAGGGTTTCTTGTTCATCTTCTTCATCTTCCATCCTTTGAAGTTTAAAGATTCCATTGAAGCCACATATCTTGTGCCTTCTTCTTCACTTGGCAGCCATGAGGAAGAGAGAGAGTGGGAGTGTGGCCGTGAGAGAAAGAGAGAGAAAAGAAGAGGAAAGAAAGCTTCTTCTTGGTTGGCTACTTCTTGTTCTTGAGCTTGGAGATGGAAATCATCATCAAATCAAGCGGATCGTGGGCTAAGTTTGGAACTTTTGGAGTTTCTAAGTTTGGAAGTATCATTCTTGAGAGGAGTTCACAAGATCTTGGTCGATCTTGTTTGATCTAGAAAGATCTGAAGGTATAAGGATTAAACCTTTTAGATCTAACTTGATTAGTGTTAAATATAGTAGATCTATGGTTTATTTTGTTAAGAATGCTTATGTATGAAGCATTTGAGTTGGGCTCTTGGATTTCCAACTTAGGTAGTGGACTTGAGGTGACTTTTAAGTAGCGGACTTGAGGAAAATAGTGTTTGTTGTTTATGAGATGAGTGCATTTTATAGTTAGAAAGTAGTATTTGTTGTTGAAAATTTTGAAGGAAAAGAGTGAGAGCTGGCCGAACCTATGCCTGCAAATTTTGACACTTGATTTCGAGATTTGATGATGTTTTGTGGTTAGATTTTGTCTAAACGAATGTGTATTATATTTGTTTATGAGTATATGCTTTAATAGAGTTAAAATCTTGAACTTGAATGGTGGAAATTTGAGTTTTACTAAATTTTGAGGTAAAAGTGCCATTTTAGACAAATTTGAGAGTTTGAAATGTTTTGGCTAATTTTCATGAATTTTGTACATTTGAGATTTAGTGAAAATTGATTTGTATAAGTGTTAGAACCTTGGTTAAAAGTTTGGTGTTAAGTTTGAACTCAAATGAGTGATTTTGAGGTGAAATACCTTACTTTATTTCGTTGTACTAAAAGATTAGAAGTTGCCTAGATGGAGTATGTCGCGCCCCATTTTTTTGATGGAAAAAAAAAGGGAAAGATTTTGATTTTTTGAAAAAAGATGAAAGGGAAAGGGGTCATGGGACTAAAGAGAATGCGACGGTTTGGACCCAAAATAAAAAGTCTAAAAAAAGGGTTTTAGAAAAGTTTGGAGTCGCCACTTGGTATGTAGTTTAGGTGTACCAAATCACCCAAAAAATTTAATTAATGAAAATAAACAAAGAAAACCCTTTTTAAGACGACTCCAGGTCTTTAAAAAACTAGAGAAAAGGTTCGTCGGTTGAAAGAAGGGAAGGCAAAGATCTGATGTTACTCGTCTCTAAGGCACCCTTCTAACCTAGCCAAAGCTAGTTGCAAGATTTAGTTGAAAATTTCCTAATTCTACTTTAAAATTTATCACATTTGGATGTTGTCTATATGGATGCAAAACCTAAACCTAATGTTGGATCGAGAGGGGCAAAATGTCTCCTTGAGGTGTGATTGGAATTGATCACATTAGTTGTGTCATCCAATTTTGATCCCTCGAGGAGGTCACGAAAAATGCAAATGATGAGACTCGAACAAACGGAAAGTAGGGTTTTCAAAATGCGATTTTTATAAAATATCAAGAGAAAAGAAATTGGATTTTGAAAAGATCAATTTTAAGTGCAAAGAGGAACTTGAACTTTCGAAAGATGCAATTTTAAGAAAAAA
Source organism: Gardenia jasminoides (assembly GCA_013103745.1). Taxonomy (NCBI): domain Eukaryota; kingdom Viridiplantae; phylum Streptophyta; class Magnoliopsida; order Gentianales; family Rubiaceae; genus Gardenia; species Gardenia jasminoides. The sequence goes on along the minus strand of CM023097.1, from coordinate 7,515,899 downwards.
TGGTTTTTTTGATTTTGAATTGCTAAACATGAGGAAAGAAACTTGATTTTTAAGGAAGAATAATGCACATGTATGTCCTAGAGAGGGATAATGCAACATAATGGGTGCGGGGGACTAAATTCGTGACTTTAATTCTTCCTTTTCATAGAAGGAAATAAAAAGCGTGCTAAGGCTAGGAAGCCATACTCGCTCTTTTCCCTAATTCAAAGGGTAATGCCTTAAATGCACTAATCTAAGAAAACTAAATGAGATGTTTCGCATACGGGATGGGAGAATAGTGACATGCAAAATGGGAAAGAAACGCTAAAAGTGAAAAGTGTGTGAAATTTGTATCTAATGCATGAACGGCGTTTTAAGGGTCTAGCATTGGACTAGCCCTTGTCAAAAGGTTCTCACTAACATTGGATTAGTGAGAAATCGAAAGGGAAGGCCACAACTAGCGTTGGACTAGTATGGTGACGTCAATATATTTATACAATAAACATGTAGACATGATAATAAAGCAAGTAAACACATAAAACACATAACACATAGGCATAATATCTAGATGCAAGACCCTAGGAAGCAAATAAACACATAATCATGCAAGTATGCAAAATAAGCATATAAAACCTAATTATTACATTGAGGGGAACCTAAATACATTCTAAGGGAACAATTCGGAATAATAATCTAACTATTACATCTTCTAAAATAAATACACTTTTTGCCAAAATTACACCTATCTATTACAACTTGGCATCCAAGGCCTCCAAATGATTTACTCAAAAATTAAATAACATAAGTAAAGACTAGACATGAATAAAAACAAAGGAAAACTTAATTTAAAACATGCAAAATCATGCAAAAACACATAATGAGCACATAATAGGGGAAAGAAGTTACCATCCCTTGATATGAGGCCTTAATTGAATCCTTAAATGATGGGAATGATTATCTAAGACTCAATGTCAACAAAAGGGATCAAGGTACCAATTTAAAGGAAAAATCAATCAAAAATACAAAGAGAGGGTATGTAAACAGATTCTGCAAGCAACACAGATAATACTAGGAAATAGAGTAAGATTCTGGAACAAAAGAGTAGGAAATATCAAACGTAATACGAAACAGAGGTTACGCGAGTAGAAACGCGGGTCAAGCCGCGCAAGTAACTCCGCGTTACAAGCAAAAATCAAAGACCAGGGGAACGCTGGACTCAGCGCGTAACCGTCCGCGTCTCTTCCCATCTTCAAAATATCAGGAAGATTGCTTCCAGTTTTTTCAAACAATAACATGAAACAAAATCTTCAGAGGCTAGGGGATCTATTTGAAGCATTAAATATCAGCATTCAGATCATGTCAAAACAAACTAAAACCGAAGAAAGCCAAATCTTAAGCATCGCATCATCAAATAGACAAGAAAAGGGAAGGGAAGAACTGGCTAGGGGAGGTTACGCTGGCTAGCCCGCGTAATGCAGCTGTTTCTTCACATCTTCAAACATTCAAGAGGAAACGCTGAGCTTCGCGGATGATTCAGCGCAGTGTCCGCTTTCTTCACATCTTTAAAACGTGAAGAACATTTTTCCGAAATTTCTCGAATCACAACAAAGATCATCACGTAAGCATCAAACGCCTGGTTTTAAACATAAAACAAATCTACTAGCCTTACCAAGGCTTTATAAACACAACATGCTCATATAACAACCGATAATCATCATCAAATATCATAAACTAAAAGAAAACTATTCAAGACCTTGGTTCCACCAAAGGTCCAAATTTCCATAATTTTACGATCAAAAACGTAAATAAAGTAGAAGGATGTTACCCGAATCTAAGCTTGAATCTAAACGAAAGAGAGGGCAGAAATTCCAAGAATAATCTTCAAGTATGAAAACCTAGCTTTTCCTTTTTTTTCTTTCTTTTCTTTTCCTCTCCAATTCCAGTTTTCCTCTCTTTTTTTGCTCTCTTTGCCTCCTTTGTCTCTTTTCTCTCGCCTTTCCAACCTTTTCCGGAAAACCCTAACATGGGTGATTTATAGGCATTAAAACCTACAACCAATGGTTTGATACTTTGAGGGTTTTCTTGGGTTAATTTTGATCATTGATGCGCTTTATTTGTGTCTTAAGGATCAAGGGTGATTTGGGCATTAACTAAAACGATTACTTGATGCCAAAGACACAAAAATACAGCTGAAATGAGGAAGGAAAGGCTGGAAAACGCTGCGTTTTTTTTCGCCGATTGTTACTGTTACGCTGACTCATCCGCTAAATCGGTCCGCTTTTGACTTTCTTCCTTTTTTTTTTTTTAGAAAAACCTACAAACATAAGAAAGATGTGTTAGAATATTCAAAAAAATAAATAACTAAACATTAATAGATAAAAGCATAAGAAAACAAATGAAATAGTCAAAATTTGGTGTCTACAGCTTGCCCCTCTTTGTCTGAGTTTCGAAGAAACTCCAGACAAAGACGTATACTTACCTGATTTTGCTGGTTGTATCTGAACCATTGTAAACAGTAGGAATGTTATGTTGCAAATTTTCAAGCTAAAAATGCATAATGTGACCGAACTCGTGTAGAGTTGCCTACGTATCCCGACATGAGAATCAGGTCAAACGTAGTTCCAATGCAAATGAAATGAATACTGAATCTTATAAAATTCGAGAACGGGAGATAGAAGGGTGCCCGGCGGAGGCTGAGATTCACCAACAGAAATTTAAAATATCAAGAACGGGAGATAGAAGGGTGTTCGAGGTCGAGACTCACCAACGAAATTTAAATTTGAAGAAGGGGATAGAAGGGTACCGCTGAGACTCACCAACGTAAATTCAAATTTGAAGAAGGGATAGAAGGGTGCAGTGACAAAGAACCAACAAATTCAAAATATCCAAATTTAGACTATTCAAGGGATTGGACCCAAGTCGAATGACTAGATGGGAAAATGCAAATATGCTATTCAATGGGATTGGACCCAAGCCTGAATGACTAAACATACTATTCGGATTGGACCCAAGCTTTGAATGACTAAACATACTATTCAAGGATTGGACCCAAACCCAATGATTAAACATACTATTCGTGGGATTGGACCCAAGCCCGAATGACTAAACATACTATCCAAATGGATTGGACCAATGACTAAACATACTCATCCATGGATTGGACCCAAGCCCCGAATGATTAAACATACTATCCAAAGGGATTGGACCCAAACCCCGAATGACTAAACATACTCATCCAAATGGGATTGGACCCAAACCCAATGACTAAACATACTATCCAAGGATTGGACCCAAACCAATGACTAAACATACTATCCAAAGGATTGGACCCAAGCCTGAATGACTAGATGGGAAAATGCAAATATGTTATTCAGTGGGATTGGACCCAAGCCTGAATGACTAAACATACTATGCAGTAGGATTGGACCCACGCCTGAATGACTAAACATACTATTCAGTGGGATTGGACCCAAACCTGAATGACTAAACATACTATCCAGTGGGATTGGACCCAAGCCTGAATGACTAAACATACTATCCGGATTGGACCCAAGCTAATGACTAAACATACTATTCAGATTGGACCCAAGCCCTGAATGACTAGACATACTATTCAAGGGATTGGACCCAAGCCTGAATGATTAGACATACTATTCAGTGGGATTGGACCCAAGCCTGAATGACTAGACATACTATTCAGTGGGATTGGACCCAAGCTTGAATGATTAAACATACTATTCTATGGGATTGGACCCAAGCCTGAATGACTAGACATACTATTCAGTGGGATTGGACCCAAGCCTAAATGACTGGATATACTATTCAGTGGGATTGGACCCGAGCCTGAATGACTAGATGGGAAAATGTAAAAAAATGCCCAAGGTCTAAATTGTTGGTGGGATTGGACCCAAATCTGGACACTAGTGGGAGAAATGAAAACATAAATGCTGGATTGCCAGACTTTGAAAAATAAACACAAGTTTTTCAAACAAGATAAATGTAGAATGCAAGTAATGATGCACTCGACGAAATGGTGCAATTCTGATTTTTGATTTTCTTGACTTGAAAAGTAAGTGATTGATAGGAACAATGACCTTTTTTTTCTTTTCTTTCTTTTTTTTTCTTTTTTTTTTCTTTTCTTTCCTTCTTCTTTTTTTTTTCTTTCTTTCTTCTTTTCTTCTTCTTTTTTTCTTTCTTTCTTTTCTTCTTTTTTCAAGAATTGATGGATTTTGGAAAGTTGAAGAGTGAAACCCCTTCCTCCTGGTTGGAACAAATCCACATATGTTGCCATCGTCTTGATCTGCAAATCTTTTCCAGCAAAAATTAATTTTGAATGCATTATCCAAAATTAGAGATCACTTCTCTCAAAACCAAATTGCCCTAGTGTCAACTGAATCGTTAACCCTGCAGAAGTCATGAAATATTAACCAATTAGACCATGGCAATTCAAATTTTTTTTTTTCATAAAGTGTAAAACTCTTGTGATCACAAATTGTTGGCCATTAAATGACTAAACGTATCAATCATGCATAAAACACATTTATCGATATTCGTGCTTGTGAAACATTGCTTGTTTTCAAGTGATAGGAAATATTCATCAAAAACAAGTTATGGGATTGAAATAAACCATGGATCTTGGAAATTCAAATCCTCATAAACTAGGCAAAACATTATTATGCAATTATTCAATTTGCATCAAGTACTCATAATATCCAGTAAAAAAAAAAAAGACAATTATACCTCAATTTTAAAAAATCAAGCGTGATTTCTCACTTTCACCAAATTTTGCAATCAAACGACTCATATAGTCAATTCAAGCTTGCCTTTTCCATATTTTCTCAGATTTTACTGATAAAAAGGATTTACTGAAACACATCCTCTTATTCAAATTGCAATAATGCCTTTTTGACGCGAAAATCAACACTTTTAGGTGAAGACTCCCGGTTACACGACATATGCCTTCTTGCTTAAATAGTAAAGATGTCTTTTGACGTGAAAATCAACACTTTTAGGTGAAGATCCCCGGTTACTCAACATTTTACTTTTTCAAACTGCTTTGCATATTCGTAATTCAAGCACCGTTTTATGCGAAAGTTAACATTTGTAGATGCTAAACCTCCGGTTACTTAGTACTAGAATCATTGGAGTAGAACTTTGGTTCTCACTTTGCTACTTTTTTTTTTATATCAAATGAAAAAGGATCATTTGCCAACAATATCAATCACTTTCTTGTAAAATCCAATAAAAGAAGAGATCTCATTTAATAGGAAAAAAATTGAGGCATAATTTTCCCTATTTTACAAAACATACTTTCTAAAATGCCAATGTCACAATTACATAATAATTATTTCCGAGTAGGATGGAAAAAGGATTTTTCATATCACACGGGCTTTTATTTCAAAAGAATGAAAACAATTGCAATCAAATTTCGAAAAACAAATCAATTTGTGAGGCAAATGTGCAATTTAGAATTTTTTTTTTTTGAAAAAATTTTGGCAGAGTTTCCCCTATAACTGGATGAAAACTCCCTGCCAGTAATCCAAATTTTCAAATCACAATCAACACATATAAGCACATAAAAGCTAAATTTAAACAAATATACATATCCTCAAGCAATTTAACCAAAAGTATGTCTAACAGTTAAACCTAATCGTACAAGATCAAACATAAAAAAGAGAAATAAAGCACAGTAGAATAAACAACAAATCATGGGATCCATCGCCCTCGCAGCTCCACCATCGCCCGGTGGTCTCGGATAGTCGCCAGCGTCAATGCCGATGTGCCTCTATACGGCCTAGTCGAGTGCTCAAAGCCCCGACTGCTCCTCCATACGCCTCCATCGAAGGCCGAACCACGCCTCCATGCGATCCCATCTCGATCAACTGGTCTGAAATCCGCCCAGAGTGTCCATGATACCGCCACCCAGCCGGGTGGCGGTGGTGGTGCGCAGACAATGAGCCGCCCTCCTCCCCTCATGTCCGTAGCTCGACTGGCTCTCGTCGGGTCCGGCGATGTCTGATACATCTATGTGTAGATCCTTCAGCAATCCAATGCTAAGCTCAGCCACTCGCCTTAGGGGAGTAGGTGGGATACCAGGGGGAATCACCCTCGCCCTGTGGAGGAGAAGTGAAATAAGTCGGGAAACCCGTTGAATGATGTGGACGCCCTCCTCCGCCCCAATATGACTAATAATAATGTTCGGGGGAATCGAATGGTGAGTCCACCGCGGAACATACGATCTAAAAGTATAGATTGTCGCTCTCCCCCTCCGGCCGCTTTTCTTGGGATGACATTGTGGGCTGGGTACAAAATAGCACGGCATGGCGTTGAAAAGATCGAGCCGCCGCTGCTCGGGACCCTGGAAATCCTCGATGCGACCAATCGCGCCATAGCATGTGAGGGATCCCACCCCGGCCGTGACGAAGTCCTTCTTCAAATCAATAGATGGACCTCACACCGTGATCCTAGAGTCCCCGTGATCTCCATTCCAACCTCTAACAGAGGACTCAATCCTCTCCACTGCCTCCCTTCTTGTCCTCGATGTTCAGATAGAACTCATGAACCAAGTCGGGAAGATCCGGTGGCAATGTCAATCGGGCCCACCCCTGCTGGCTGCATCCGGTGGCAGGCCCACCTCCTGAGTTATGTGTAGCTCATATACAAAGTCTATGCTCTCTCGAAGCTCGATACACTCGATTCTCCTCCAGAGGAGAACCGGTGATGTCAAAATTCATGGAGGCTGTCACCGCCTCTTCCTCACCAATGGCGCTCACTGCTCACTCTTCACTCATGGAGGTGGTTCTCGACGACTGCTTGCCACGTGCTCGTGACATAGTACCTGAAAGATAATTTTTAGATGATTAATTGCAAACAATTTTAACAAAGCGACTGGTAAATACATAAACAAATTAGAAATTCTTGAAAATGCCCTAAAACAAAATTCTAAAACCTGAAATTCAAACAATTTCTACAAAGTCTTAAAAATTCAAAATTCTAAAAGATTTCAATTAAAATCAAAAATGTAGGAATTTCAAAATTCCTTTGAAATTCAACAAAGTGCACGTAACAAAGAGTGCAATAATTCAACAAACTTTCCAAAATTTTCAAGGTCTTTAACAAGATTCAGAAAATCTCGTGAATTTTACAAACAAAAATACCAACCAAAACCCAAAGTTTCTAAAAAAAATTCAATAAATTTCACAAAATCATTTAAATTCCTAAAATCTACGAACTCAACGAAATTCCACACAAAAACCTAAAATTCAACAATTCCTATAAATTACAAAAACTCCAACAATTCAATTAATTGTGACGAAATTCAAAACTCCCAACTTTTCAATAAATTTCCACAAAAAATCAACAATTCACTAATTTTATCCAAATTCCTATAAAAAGTAAAAATCAAAGAATTTAGTGATTTCTAATTTTCACATTAATTCTACAACAGTGCAAAAATCCCACAAAATTCCAAACAGGACTAGAAATTTCAACAAGTTCCAAATTATTCTAAAAAGAACAAAAATTCTACAATTTCTACATTTTGACCACTCAAACATGCTCAATTGTAATCTAATAATCATATCAAACCTATTAATTAACAATACAAAAATTAAATTCACAAATTGACAAAAATTACACAATTTAAATAAATAATAATTAAACAAATAAAATAATACAAATAAAATAGATAAATGGCTCACCAACATCTTTTAATCACATAAACAAGTCTAATAAACATTAGAAACAACAACAATAAACATTATAATTAAAAAACAGAAAATCGCAAAAAAAAGGAAAAGGAACGAATTTTCGAAATTCACAAGATGTAATTTCAGATTTCTTACGTGAATCACGTGAGTGGAGTGTTTGAGGAGTGAAATGATGCAAGAAGCCCCAAAAAACAAGCTCAAATCGACCCCAATCAACCGGTTTTAGTTTCAAAAAACTCCCTCAATCCCGAAGCTTTTGATGCGTTTTCATTTGATGTTTTGTTCGATGAAAAGGTTCTAAGAAGCCTAGGGAATGTTCGTGAAGAAATATGGAAAAGAAAATGGATTTTGGGATTTGGGGTGAGTTATGGGAGAAGAAAAGGAAAAGCCGGAAGAAGACTTCAAGGCTGAAGCTTGAGCTGGAATTGGAACGGGGCGAGACGCAGACAACTCACAGCATCGGGTCCGCTACCATATGAACACTAAACTTTGTCAAATAGGAAATGCTGGGATGAAGCACGAGTGACTCAGCCAATCATACTTTTCTCGTAAATATATAAAAAAAAAATGCAAAGAGTCGTTGAGGAAAACGCGGAACAATCCACGAAGACTCCAAGCTACAATCCGTGAAGATATGAATTTCAAAGAAACGCTGGACTAAACGCTGACTTCCCCACCCAACAACCCGTGTTACTTCTCAGAGGATATGAATTTGTAAAGAAACGCGAGGGAAACGCGGGATGGTCCACGCAACCTCCCGCGTCACTTCAAAAAAAAAATTTTTTTTAATTTTTTTAAAATTATTATTGAACTGGGGCTATAACGCTCGGTAGGTAGGTAAAAACCTTACTTTTCCAAAATTTTTCCAAAGAATTTATCCTTTCTTGATTTTTCAAAACATCTATCTTTATTTATTTTATATGCACGCTTCAAAATGGTCTAATCATGCATTCTAAACATTTACTCAAACTAAAGCGACTTCCTCGATTGGACCGATTATCACTTGTCCCCGCAAAAAAGAAAAGAAATGGTGAAAAGTAATGATAACACCGCCACCATTCTACCCTTTTATCTCGAGCAGCCCGTAAACATGAGTTCTTGGTCGACGAAGCGGTGTCAGCTGAATTCTTCTTGTTTTACCGGTGCAGATCTGTTCTGTTGTCCCGCTTGTTTCTGAACCCATATCGCCCATTCCTTCATGGTAATCTAAGAGGATTGTCCTTTGATGAAAATGCCCTTTTGATGAAAATATGTGCAAAAATTTGGGTAAAGGAAAAAAATTTATTTTGACATCATGACCATAGAATGAATGCTAAACATGACATTTTAAATCAATAAAAGCCAAATGCTAGGAAAATTATTTAACATAAAAGCGTCGCACTTGACCCTTTTGGATATCATCTCCTTGGAACTCACTGATGGCAAGGGAGTGTTTGATATAAGGTAAACCCTGATAAACTTAATCATTGACTTGCTTTGTCCCATGAACTTTTCCTTTTGCTTACCGTTGCTTTTCAAAACTTGCTTTAGTACTTTCCATTTGCAGTTGGTGATAAGGCAATCTAATGAAATGGGACTTAAACCCTAATTTCGTCAATTTAAACATGTTTGTTAAAATGGTGGCATCAGTGAGACAATTCCTTCTGCCAAAAATTCAGATAGAATGTATTTGCATCATTTGCCTTTTGATTGAGAAAGTTCTTTTCAGAATTTTTTTTTTTTTGAAAATTTGCCCCAGTTTGGTCCCTCCTTCTCTTTTTTTTTTTTTAAATATTTTTTTTTTTCAAAAACACAAAAATTGCCTCAGTGCGGGGTTTGTGATTCTCAAAGGGGGTTTACTAAACAATTAATTGTTCTTTTATAGGCTCAAATAAAGAAAACCTGGAGGTTGAAGTGTTTAAGCGAAAGGAAAAAGAATGTTGGCTTTTTTAGCACTACTGGCGGCAATTTCTAAAGAAAACTTTACTCAATCATATGAAAAATCTTTTACACATGCAATTGATTGGTTGAGGGAAGATCTGTCCATCCATCTCCATGAGAACCAATGCTCCTCCCGGTAGCACTTTTTGAATAATGAAAGGCCCTTGCCAATTCGGAGCAAATTTTCCCTTAGCCTTTTCTTGTATCGGAAGGATTCATTTCAAAACCTTGTCCCCCACCCAACCTGCGAGGTCTAACTTTCTTGTTATAAAGCCATCCCTCTGGTAATATTGCCCATGACAAATGGCATTCAACCTTCTCATCGATCAAAGACGGTTGCTCGTGGCGTTATTTGTCCATTCATTCTTCCAACCATCTTCCATTAGAACGCGAGATGGGGTTTCAACTTCAGGTAATACCGCTTCCTCCCATATATGAGAGTAAGGTGTTGCCCTAATAGAAATCCTGATTGCAATTCTCCATGCCAAAAGGGTAGTTTCTCATGCCAATCTCGGTGTGTTTCGATTATCTTACAAATGATGACATCCAAGTTCATGAGATATCAGAATTTGCGTCCACCAAATTCCAAAAATAGCGACAACCAAGGGTCAAAGGTTTTTATTTGTGGTCATCTAAAATAAATGTGCGAAAGTAAAGTGAGTGGACTATAACTGAAGGACAAAAGGAGAAATTTCATTTCATTTGGCAAAGAGCAAGATAACTGATAATTCCATGGGAGCATAATTAAAGGCATGATCTTAAACAAGCAAAAGTGAGATAACAAGTGCATTGTTTTTTGAAGAAATGATTGACATTAAAGCATGATTCATTTTTCAAGGACAATCCCTCAGATTTACCAAAACCTCCTCAGAGACAATGGTAAATTTTGTGTGGCCTCTTGAGGAATCGAAGGAAACTCCACATTCTCCAGTAGGATCGGTGTCAAGGGTGACCCGACAAGCGGTTGAGATAACCCGTTTATATCATCATCGAGACCTTTCCTTAAATGGTCCACTACCATCACCTCATCTTCTTTCCTTAATAAAGTAGAGCATGGTCAACAAATTCCTCCTCCACACCGCATTACCCAAGCGACATTTTTATGTTTGGGAAAGGGTTTCTGTTGGCGTTCGCCCTTACTCATTCTTTCTTCTGAACTATGTCCCGGCATCCACCATGTCTTGAATTTTATGTTTCAAGGCCCAACAATTAATCGTCCGAATGACTTCAGAATGGTAGCCTTGATAGCATATGGGGATCATACCCGGTGGGAGTCCTCGGGGATACAGTTTGGGAGGGCGGTGCCAATTTACCCATGGTACCTTCAACTCCTTACAACTGGTCAATGGGCCCAAATTGGTGAAAGTCCGAAAGGTTTTCGATTTTGCATTTCATTGTGCTCAAAAGAATTTTGGGGGATTTTGTGGAGCAGGTCTAGGAGCATAGTTTTGCAGGGGTGGGAGATAGGTTAGGAAGTTGAAGGCAAAAGATGGGGAATTCAAATAAATAGGTCGGGGTGAGGCATTTGGGCGGTGTGATAAGCAGTGATGGTAGGGATAAGGTAAGTATGAGCTTGAATTGGTGGGGTGACTCAGAACTCTGGGCTGAGAGGTGGGTTCCTCGATCCCACACAGCAGCTTCTCCTTCATTCTTTTTAAATGGGAGTTTCCTATCCCATTTGCCATTTTGCCTTTGCAATGTTTCCAATTGCTGTTTCAGGGTGGTCACATTGACAATTTTCTCGATTTTAACAAACTCATCATACTCCTCTAGCTTGTTGACAATTGTAGCAAAAGAACTCCCTAGTCATTGAAAAATCTCTTCAAAATAAGGTGGGTCATGTGCCTTGATGAAGTCTGAACAATCTCTTCTTCTATCATGGGAGGCTCAACTTTGATAACTTTCTCCATCGTTTGACATATGACTTGTGATCTTGAGGGTCTCCTTTTGATTCCTTCCAATGTTGTTCATGTGGTGCCAACTCACAATTGAATTCATCTTGCTTCACAAAGCTGTTGACAAATCCAACCAAATTTTGATCTCTTGAGATTTCCGGTTCGAGTACCAATCCAAAGCATCCCCTTCTAGGCTCTCGGGAGCAGGGCATAGGCAAGTTCTCATCATCCTTTGGTTTACCAAGTTTGTTAGCAAACATTTTAAGGTGCGTCTTAGGGTTCCTGGTACCATCATATTTGCTGAACTTGGGGGTCTTGAAACCCATAGGTAGCTGGACATCAGGAAATAGGCATAGATCATGTAATCAATCCACCATGTCGGTTCGGACCTTGGTTCTTTTATAAACTCCTCAAACTGTCCAATCTCTTCATTGAGATCTTTGTCGTGGCATGTGAGGCTCGTCTATCTCAGCTTTCCTTGGGAGGCAATGTCCTATACAAAGGGTTCAGTGGTATGAAGATGAGGCTTGGTATGGGGGAGGTATGTTTAAGGTGATCAGGGTTGAGTATGAGGGTTTGCCCTTTTGGTTGGGCTCAGCAAGATATAGTCAGGGTGAGTGTATGGAAAACCGGTGTTGTGGTGAGAAAAAGCAATCTCATGAAGGTTAGGAATAGGTGGAACAAGAGTGGTTTGAATATTGGTCGAGAAAAGGGTGGATTATTTGTCAGCGGGGGAATGCTAACAATGTGTTCATGATCATTGAGGTACCACCTCCACTCTTTGGCCACCAACTGATCAATTACATGCCTTGGTAGACATCGGCTCATCTCATTAAACCTTCCCAGATTACTTCCATGGCAGGCTCCCAAGGCAGCAAAGTCGGTGACCAAAGCATTCCTATCCGAGTGCAGTAACTCATGCTACGAGCTGCTTTGAGTTTGCTTTTAGAGCAATAACGATGGGGCTGCGTGAAGCTATTTTTTAAAGTACCTGAATGGAAAAGAAACACACTTTAGGAGCTTATTTCCAAGGGGAGCTGCAAAGATTTATTTGAAAAAAAGAAAAGAACGCAGTTAGTGATTGCTTATATAATTCGGATGCATGTCCTAGAGGTGAGCCCTTTTATGCCAAGGGTAGGCCTAGCATGAAAAATACAATCCTCTGGGGTATGCACTACAATACCGATGGGGTCCGATCACTCCGTTGATATGCGATTAGTAATTGATCCAGGGGTTGACAAAAGAATATGCTTTGGCATTATGAGGGTAGTTGAATGGATTCATTACTTTAATTGATATGTGAAGAGAGGTTAAAGGTTAATTTAGCATGAAAGGATTATTCTTGAAGGAATGCGTAGTGCCTTGACTAGCCTTGAGGGAAATATGGATCTAGTTTAAATAGATTGGGCCGGATTGATGGTTTACTCAAAAATCATTTGGGGGTTCATTGCTTACACGTAACTCCACATCTCCATTTTATTTGCAACATACTAGCTCATAAGCCTTCTAAAATCAAAATTTGGCCTTGATAAAATCATTATCTCAACAATGAGAAATTATTGGTGAATTTTTTGATTTAGTGTCCTTATGCATGGGATTTTACCAACTTTGATAAAATGGCCAAAAGTGATTATTAGGGGTTTATATTCTAGCATCTGAGGTCACTCCATATCTTGATTACCATCATAGAAGGATCAGGACCCTACCTGTACCTTGTGCACTACCCTTTGGATGTTACTAAAAACATAAACATGCAAGTCTCATTGGATTATATATCCGAGACACAAGGGTGGTTTATTCCTAACATGGGATTCCCTATGCGGCATTCCCTCTATGGTTTATGAATGATGCCAGTTTATTAAAGCAAGCAAAAGATGAAACATGGCCTATAGGGCCCCGTTTGAATGCGGGGTAAAGCCTAAAGTGATGTGCCATTACAACTTAAATGCAATAGATATAAATTCAAGCGTGCAATAGCCTATCTAGAAGGATGGCTTGTCTTAAGAGTGCCAAAACTCTTATTTTCTAGAGTTTGTGAAATGCAAGGGAGACAACAAAGGTTAGTTTAATCAATAGATATCACATAACCGTTGGAGCAACAAATTGCACAAAAAATAAAGGGGTGGAATCCCTCCTCTAGGTGTCTAGTGATCCTTAATGGGGTAAGGTAGACTCTCCCTAGGCAATTCTAACATGGATGCATGAGGTTGAGCTCACTAATGCATCTAGACTTCGATAAAGGTTACAGGCTCCCAAACCTTGGACCAAAAGGCAAGGTCATCAATCCAAATGCCTCAAGTGGGTGGTTCGGAGTGATCCCTAGACATTTACTACGTTGCATTCGTGCCACGACCACATGTCCAAGTGGATCGATCCTAATCCTAATAGGGAAGAGTGGCGTGACAAACCACTAAAGTAAAAAAGGTAGGGTCAAAGTAAAATACATATGCATTATGAAAGTGATTCCCTTTGAGAGGAGGGATTCAAACATCAAACATTTTGAGGCTCTAGGGTAGATGCACACCCAAATGCAAAGGCGGTACAAGTAAATAAATAAACAATAATTCATTCATCATGTACGCGATGTGTAGGGAGTGATTGCACGGAAAAACCTAAAGAGAAAGAAAAGGAATGCAACCTAAAACATCAAATGTGATATATAAGAAAGTTAGAAAAGAAATAATCAACTAAATCAAGTGCTTGGACCCTCTTGGGAAATTCCCAGATGTAAGCCAATTTTTTTTTTGATGGAAAAAATTTTGATTTTTTGAAAAAGAGAAAGGAAAGAGGTCATGGGACTAAAGAAATCTGATGGTTGGACCCAAAATAAAAGATCTAGAAAGGGTTTTAGAAAAGTTTGAGTATACTTGGTATGGAGTTTAGGTGTACCAAGTCACCCAAAATTTAATTAATGAAAATAAACAAAGAAAACCCTTTTAAGGCGACTCGGTCTTTGAAAAACTAGAGAAAAAGGTTTGGGGGTCCACGGTTGAAAGAAGGAAGGCAAAGATTGATGTTACTATCCTCTAAGGCACCTTCTAACCTAGAAACTAGTTGCAAGATTTAGTTGATAATTTCCTAATTCTACTTTAAAATTTATCACATTTGGATGTTGTCTATATGGATGCAAAACCTAAACCTAATGTTGGATCGAGAGGGGCAATATGTCTCCTTGAGGTGTGATTGGAATTGATCACATTAGTTGTGTCATCCAATTTTGATCCCTCGAGGAGGTCACGAAAAATGCAAATGATGAGACTCGAACAAACGGAAAGTAGGGTTTTCAAAATGCGATTTTTATAAAATATCAAGAGAAAGAAATTGGATTTTGAAAGATCAATTTTAAGTGCAAGAGGAACTTGAACTTTGAAGATGCAATTTTAAGAAAAATGGTTTTTTTGATTTTGAATTGCTAAACATGAGGAAAGAAACTTGATTTTTAAGGAAGAATAATGCACATACATGTATGTCCCAGAGAGGGATAATGCAACATAATGGGTGCGGGAGACTAAATTCGTGACTTTAATTTTTCCTTTTCATAGAAGGAAATAAAAAGCGTGCTAAGGCTAGGAAGCCATACTCGCTCTTTTCCCTAATTCAAAGGGTAATGCCTTAAATGCACTAATCTAAGAAAACTAAATGAGATGTTTCGCATACGGGATGGGAGAATAGTAACATGCAAAATGGGAAAGAAACGCTAAAGTGTGTGAAATTTGTATCTAATGCATGAACGGCGTTTTAAGGGTCTAGCATTGGACTAGCCCTTGTCAAAAGGTTCTCACTAACATTGGATTAGTGAGAAATCGAAAGGGAAGGCCACAACTAGCGTTGGACTACTGTGGTGATGTCAATATATTTACACAATAAACATGTAGACATGATAATAAAGCAAGTAAACACATAAAACACATAACACATAGGCATAATATCTAGATGCAAGACCCTAGGAAGCAAATAAACACATAATCATGCAAGTATGCAAAATAAGCATATAAAACCTATTTATTACATTGAGGGGAACCTAAATACATTCTAAGGGAACAATTCGGAATAATAATCTAACTATTACATCTTCTAGAATAAATACACTTTTTGCCAAAATTAAACTTATCTATTACAACTTGGCATCCAAGGCCTCCAAATGATTTACTCAAAAATTAAATAACATAAGTAAAGACTAGACATGAATAAAAACAAAGGAAAACTTAATTTAAAACATGCAAAAATCATGCAAAAACACATAATGAGCACATAATAGGGGAAAGAAGTTACCATCCCTTGATATGAGGCCTTAATTGAATCCTTAAATGATGGGAATGATTATCTAAGACTCAATGTCAACAAAGGGATCAAGGTACCAATTTAAAGGAAAAATCAATCAAAATTCAAAGAAAGGGTATCTAAACAGATTACGCAAACAAGCAGATAATACTAGGAAATAGAGTAAGATTACGGAACAAAAGAGCGGGAAATATCAGCGAGAATACTGAGAAAGAGGTTAGCTGGAGAAAGAAAGCGGATGAGAGCGGCAAAACACGTCCAGCGTTACTGGCAAAATCAAAGTTGAGAGAGGAAGCGGACAAAGCGTGGAATCACCGCAGCGTAACGTCAGCGTCTCTTCCATCTTCAAAATATCGGAAGATTGCTTCAGTTTTCAAACAATAACATGAAACAAAATCTTGAGGAGGCAAGGGATCTATTTGAAGCATTAAATATCATCATTGATCATGTCAAAACAAACTAAAAGCGAAGAAAGCCAAATCTTAAGCATCGGCATCATCAAATAGACAAGAAAAGGGAAGGGAAAGCGTAGGCTAGAAGCTTGTGGGGAGGTTACGCTGGCTAGTAATGAACAGCGTTTCTTCACATCTTCAAACATTCAACGGGAAGCGGCGTTCTGCGGATGATTCAGCAAGTGGTCCGCGTTTCTTCACATCTTCAAAGCGTGAAGAATATTTTTCCAGAAATTTCTCGGGAATCACAACAACATCATCCGAAGCATCAAGCGTCGGTTTTAAGCGTAAAACAAATCTACTAGCCTTACCAAGGCTTTATAAACCTAACATGCTCATATAACAATGATAATCATCATCAAATATCATAAACTAAAGAAAAACTATTCAAGACCTTGGTTCCACCAAAAGGTCCAAATTTCCATAATTTCACGATCAAAAAGCGGTAAATAAAGTAGAAGGATGTTACAGATCGGAGCTTGAATCTAAGCGAAGAGGTGAAATTCAAGAATAATCTTCTCAAGTATGAAACCCTAGCTTTTCCTTTTCTTCTTTCTTTCTTTTCCTCTCAATTCCAGTTTTCCTCTTTTTTTTTTTTCCTCTCTTTCAGCCTCCCTTTTGTCTCTTTTCTCTCAGCTTTCCAACCTTTTCCAGAAAACCCTAACATGGGTGATTTATAGGCATTAAAACCTACAACCAATGGCTTGGATACTTTGAGGGTTTTCTTGGGTTAATTTTGATCATTGGATGCGTTTTATTTGTGTCTTAAGGATCAAGGGTGATTTGGGCATTAACTAAAACGATTACTTGATGCCAAAGACACAAAAATACAGCTGGAAATGAGGAAGGAAAGGCTGGAAAAATCGTCGCGTCATTTTTTTTAAACCCGAGATCAAGTTCTGTGACTCATCAGCGTAGCGGTCATTTTTTATTTTATTTTTTTTAGAAAAACCTACAAACATAAGAAAGATGTGTTGGAATATTCAAAAAAATAAATAACTAAACATTAATAGATAAAAGCATAAGAAAACAAATGAAATAGTCAAAATTTGGTGTCTACAGAGTACATCGATAGAGTGGTTTGGTTATTTGGTACTCGATTTGAAAATGGAATCTTTTAAGATGAGTTTCGACTCGAGTGACTACTTTTCACTCGAGCAAAGTTAGAGGATTCTTGGGAAGAATTTTGATAAAATAAATAAATAAACTATTTGAGTTTAGTTTCGCTGTTTGTGTGGCGAAACTTATTTCTGCTTTTACTTGATCATAGGAAGTGGGGAAGAGTTTGAACCAGATCCAAACTTGGATTGTCAGTTACGATTAATTGGTGAGTGTTCCAACTCCTTTTAAAATGAAAATCTTGCTATTGTTTGTCAAGGAATGATTTGTTGAAATGATTTACCATTATTCCCAACTAAAATACTTTCACAAGTACAATCATTTTATGAAGAGGTTGTGAGTTTCAATGTTTGTTATGCGTTTATGTGAATATGATTCAAAATGTGGTAGACAAGTTATTTGATGTGAAATTGGGTTTTTAAACCATTAAGTGGGGAGGTGTGTATTTCATCGCACTTACCTCTATTTGAAATAAAAGAAATGTGAAAGTGTTTTGCATGTATGTGTATGTGAAAGGTCAGGAAATTCCTGAGACCTATCGGTGAGCCCTTCGACTTGAGTCGGATGGCTAGGTCTAGGTTGAGAAGAAAGAGACGAGCCGTAGGGTTAATTAAGTGAAGTGAAGGGCAGTTGTGAGATCCCGATTTTTTTTCCAATTTTTGGAAAATCTTAAATAATGTTAATTATAGTAATTATTGTTTGCCAAGGTGTTTATATGGTTTGTTTTACTTCTTAAAGTGTTTGGTTTTAACTATTTCTTTTACAAGTTTGAAAACCCTTATTTGAAATTAAAACCCTAGTTTGCTTTGAAAACCCTAAATTTGGATAATACCCTAATTTGTATATGAAAATCCCAAGTTTGGTTTCGTAAAACCCTAGTTTTGAAAATGAATTTAAGTTTTATGTCCAACTACAAGTTTGTTATTTCTTTGATTTTATGTATGTTAACGCATGATTAAGAAAAGTGATTAAGATCCTTGGGTGATTAGTAGTCTAAGTAGGTGAGATTAAGCATTAGTAACTTAAGTTGAATTAAAAGTTTATGGAGTAAATTGATAAGAAAAGAAATCATTTGGGCAAGAGTGCAAGCCAACTTAAGTTGCTAGGTTACTTTGGCTTGAGATAATTGACTTGGACTTGGACCAAATTTTGACTAAGCTAAATAAATATCTAATAGACTTAATTTCTTAGCTAAAAAAATATCCAAGAGGGTCGGGTGCAAGGCTGGAAAAAGAAGAAGGAAAACCGTGAGCCAAAGAGGAGAAAAGAAAGGAGAACAAGAGAGGAAAAAAAAGAAAAGAAAAGTTGGAGATTCAATCCTTTCAACCATCAATCTTTATCCTTGGGTTGGAAGCTTGAATTTTCATCTAAGTTCATCTTCTTGAAGGTATCAAAGCTGGAATTTTTCTCTAAGTTGCTGGAATTTGATCTAAGTTGATGAAGTTGTTGGATTTTGTTGTTGGTTTAACTTAATTCATGATCATTTATAGCTTTTGAGATGATTCTATGGATTAGTTTGGTTGATTTTAGTGTGTATGCTCTTGGCCAAGAAACTAAGTTAGGGTTTCATTAGTTGCAAGCTTTAATGTTGGGAATTGATGTTTCTGGTTGTTGGTTGGACTAAATTAGTACTTGTTCTTGCTTTAATTAGTAGATTTATGGAGTAATGATGTTGATTTCTTGATTCCCAATTTCGGCCAGCAAGCACTAAGTAGGGTTCTTGGTTTATGATTTCTAATGGCTTCAATTAGTGTTTTGTGTGTGCATTGCATGTTATTTAAAGTGTAGTTAGTGTTGTGGTTGTTGGCTTGGCAATGCCGAGAGGTTGAACCCGAGTTAAAGTTAATGTTCTTGGACTACCTTAGTGTGTTTGGTAGGGTAAATGGATGATTGATAGACCATTAGTAGTGCATTGAAGCACCTTGCTTAGCAATGTATGAGATTTAGTTAAATTGGAAGCGATTTGGCATGGTTATAAGCATGTGGTGAATGGATGGAGGTAAGTGTCATTCGAGTATGAGGTTGGGATGTTTGAAAGGCTGCATTTGCATGTTTATTACTGCATTCGAGTCATTGAAATTGCATGCACGTGAATTGGTT
This sequence comes from Gardenia jasminoides, assembly GCA_013103745.1. Classification (NCBI taxonomy): domain Eukaryota; kingdom Viridiplantae; phylum Streptophyta; class Magnoliopsida; order Gentianales; family Rubiaceae; genus Gardenia; species Gardenia jasminoides. The sequence goes on along the minus strand of CM023097.1, from coordinate 7,496,444 downwards.
TGGATTCAATGCATTTGGTACAAATCTGAAAAAAAAACAGGGGAGGTTAAAACAGCAACTTTGACTCTATTTTTCGTGTCTATTCATTGTGAGTTGGCTCTTGGCCAAAACACGAAAGTTGTAGCCTTGTATACCAGCTTTCCAACACCTTTGGATTTCTTGATTTGGATCTTTGTGCGCTAAGATATGGTCATTTGAATCTGGCCTGTCAGTGAACCGGAGATTGAAACTTTTGGGACTGTTTTCGTGTGTTTTGACCCATAATGAGTGAATCTGGGCAGAAATGTTCTTCATGAAAGTTATAGCTTGTTCTCTTAGCTTTGAAATGGCACCTCGTGCACTTCAATCTGACACTCGTACCATGAGTTATGATCAAAATGGAAAAAGGTGTCAAATCTGCGTTTCACACCTTCTAATGTGTGTTTCCCATTTTGATTTTAACGTCGTCCGTTTTCGTTCGAGCGCCCATGCATGTGCTCTCTTTGCTGTTTTAAGTGTTGTTTTGGCATTTTAGTGATTGTTTGGGTAATTTTGTGGCTCGGATTAAACCCTATTCAAACCTAAATATCTCATATCTTGTGTGCTATTAGACTTGGAAGGCGGATACAAAGGGGATCTGAGAACGGACGCATAGCGTTTGCTTTGCTTGAAAGTGTGTGATCTTTGCATGTGTGTGACTTGAATGATCTTGTTATGTGCTCCTTGAATGTTCACTACTTGTTTAAGTGTTAAGTGTTTCTAAAACTTCTCAAATGTGAAAATTTTCTCCGTTATACCATTTGTTTGACGAGTGCGTACTTTATCACACTCGACCTAATCAAATATGATATTTTACTATTTAAAGTGATTAATTAACTGTTATTTGACTGTTTGTGCATGAGTGTAAGCCTTTGGCTGAATTGGGCCCTTGCCCATCGTTACTAGCCTATTCAAGTCAGAGGCGGATTCGGTCGGGTAGGTTAGGAACCCTGGGCTACTGTTACGGTATATTCGAGTATTACCACTGGGAATTATAAGGAGGAGTAGGGAGTCGAGTGATGGATTAGACGGACTGCAACTGCTTCTAGTGAAAATTGCATCCTTTTACTGAGTGTTTTCTCAGTTTATGTGTTTTATACATTGTATGCTTCTCAACTGAATTATATTGATCTATTGAGTGCTTAACTAATATATATATATTGCTATATATTGCTCTACTGTTACTATGAGATTGCATGATATTAGGATTGCTCACTGGGTTTTTGGCTCATTTCTTCCAACTTTGTTTTTCTTTAGCAGGGTTTGAGAATGAGAGCCTTTAAGGATTGTACTAGGTCGTTTGGTTTGGAGACTTAAGCTTGTATTTTGATGTAATCCTTGTATTTTGAATTGTACTTATGGAATTCTGAATGGATAAATTTTTGTATCTGTAATTATAGGTTGGGACGGTTGTGGTTCGTTAAGGAAGTTTTGGGGTTTAAATATTACATTTGACTGGAGAATATTAAAATTATTTTGTTATGTGAAGTAATTGCTTGCAATTGAATTGAGGAACTGTAGTGAGTCCCGGCGAGAGTTGGGTAGGTGGCCGCCAAACCCTTTGGTTCGCCTTAGGGGGAGGTGGGGCTGTCACAGCAGTGATATAAAGTGCAGTGATATATGTTCAAGACTTGGCATATGGACTTGTCTCCGATGAAGAGCAATAAACCAGTGATATAAAGTGCAGTGATAAACCAGTGATCTAAAGTGCGGTGATAAACCAGTGAATGTGTTCTTGAGTTTTCTTGTTATGGTACCTCTTAATGAATCAAACTTTTATAAGTGAGTTTTAACGACCCAACTCTTTTGAAAAGTGCTATTTGACTCAAGTGTTATGATTTGATCAAATGTGAATTTGTTCCTTTTCTCGGAACCTCATTGAGATTCTAGCTTACCCCAAAAATATTTATTTCCCCTCCACAAGGGTCGAGGCAAAGGAAGCACTTGTAGAGACTTTTTAGTGTGACCGGCTAGATTAACTCTTGTTCTATTTGGGCATAGTATTTCTGATGTCTAGTGAAATGTATTTATTGTATTGAAGTAGTTGGGAAATAACATTTCCTGATTGTAATATTAGTTTGAAATATTTGGAATTGTAAGTATTGGAGTTTAAATTGTAAGATTTGTGGTTATGTAAATATTTGGAAGTATTTGGATGTAATTGATGGAGTTTATTGTAATTATTAAAGGTTGGCGATAATTGTTTGAGGTGCATGTAGTGAATTCCGACGAGAGCTGGGTAGACGGCTATCAAACCCTTTTGGTTCGCCTTAGGGTAAGGTGGGGTTGTCACACATGTGTTATGGTATCTGCTGAATCATGCTAGAGCGCCAAGCATTTAAGAGAACAATTAGCAAATTGTTCTTGCTATAACTTAAATAAATGCGAGCGTGCTTCTAGTGTTGTTTGTTATCTCTAGCTATTGAATAAACTATGATAAATGGATTTTCAGTCGGAAATCCATTACTGTTTGGACTTTTCATGGAAATGGAATTTTGAGTTAAACTCCCAACGGTTTGGAATTCCCAGCAGATGTCATGTATTTTGTCTAATAAATATTAATTTTGCTGGATATAATTAACTACCAGAAAGGAGAAAATACCCGTCTTGTCGTATCTTTGGCATGTTCAATAGTCATGTTTTATTAGGAGGCTTCTGAGAAAGAAAGAAAAGCAGCTTGAATAAAATTTATAGTAACATTTCATAGTAATATGTGTGTGCTCACATGTGTCTGTGTACACTGTACACATAGACACGCATAGATAGAGAGAGAGATGAGTTTTGATGTTGTAAAAGTGAAATTGATTGACTATGCCTGACATCTAAACAGATATTGTACTGTAAAGTAATCTTATTTAGTACAAGAGTTATTGGAGTAGAATAATATCTCTTATTCTTTTTTTTCTCTTCTTTTTTTCTTTTTTCTTTTTTATCCCTCTTAAAGCAATGATCACAAGAAGAGAATTGCTATTTGTGACTATACTAATCACTTGCTTGTAAAATTAAGTAAAGAGGAGAAATCTCATTCAACATGTAGTATATAGGCATAATGGTATCTATTTTGCAAAATATAGTTTCTAAAAGGCAAATATCCTAATCGCATAATAACTATTTTCCAATTAGTTGTGGAATGCATTTTCAAAACACATATATCTTCTCAACATGTGGGAGAAATAAAACACTTAAGTTGAAACAAATTGGCCCTTTTAAACACAATAACAAAATTTCAAAAATTTTTTGTGCTCTATAAAATTTTTAAAAGATCTTCAAGAAATTGTGACAAAGTTTGCCTTATAACTGGACGCCCTCTCAACAATCTAGTTTTCAATAAAAATACCACAAGTAACATTTCTAAACACAATTCCAATATCACTAATGCATTTAAATTCACAAAACATCATTACAAGGCACAAAATTGGCAAGTTCGGCCCCATAACTAAACTCCACATTGTCCTCAATGTGGGAAGGGAAAGAATAAAAGTAAGAATGATATTCCTCTAGAAAACTTACTCATATCCAAACCAACTGCCATGTGAGGAAGTTTCAACCAATATCCAATCCAGAAAATTCTAATATAGAAAAACCAAGAAAAACAAAAGTAACATGACAAAATACATGAAATGAAGTTGTAAAGTTGCCTATTCTTGAAGCATTGTCATAGACTTCATAGACATCTCCTCCTCCATCTCTCTCATTATATGCCATAGTATGTATTAAAATTATAAAATATGAATTATTTCCCCAAATGGATACAACTAGCCAATTGGAACATTGATCCTAACATCAACAAGTAGCATTACATATTCAGCATTGAAGTTTTGATAAAACATTCAAGAAATGTGAAAATAGGAAAGCTTAAATGCTTCATAAAGTTGAAAAACTTACCACTAATATGCAAAGTGATGCTAGAGGATACAAATGATAGAAACAACTTGAAAAGAAGCCCCAAATTGATTCCAAAATGACAAATTTCAGCTTGGCTCCATTCTTGGTTTTGAACAAAATCCTCAAGTAGTTGTTTATCATGTGAAATTCTTGAGAGGTTCTGATCAAAAGATGTTTTGGATGATTTTATGGTGAAAAATAGGAAAAGAAATGGTTGGAATTGAAAATTGAGTAAAGGAGGAGTTAGGGTTCACTAATCTGAGGTGAGAGAAGAGAAGAAATGAACAAGAAAATCCCTCGGATCACATTATATAATCTCAACCCCAGATAGATCCGAGGTCAGATCGGTTTGATCAGACCTCAGATCAAGACCTCGGATAGGGTCTCTGATATTAGAAATTGATTCGAGTCTCAAATCCGAGGACTATTAGCTGGATCTGAGCATGGATCTGTTCATTTCTGCAATGCAGAAATTTTAGATTTGACAAATTTTCTTCCAAAAATTAAAAGTGGATCTTTTGATGAATTTTTCACAAACTTAACACCTCTTACAAATGAAAAATGACCTAAACACTACTTCTAACTAATAATAACACACCAAATACACCTATATTGTACATTCAGGTGTGAGCTTCTTTGATCAAACTAACAACTTGAACACTCAAAATGCAAATTGGACTTGTTTAATGACTCAAGTAAGCATCAATGAATCTTTTCAATCATTTTACATATGTTCACACATAAAAGTCATGCACGTAACATGTTGAGCACTCTTTCCAGATTTGCATCCTCTTTAAACTTAAAAGTAAGGTTAAACTTCCCTTTTTCACCTTTTCTCACCACACCTTTCATGTGGCAACACCTAAGTAAACACACTAAAATTAAAAGCAATCAAAACAAGTATAAACACACTAAAAACACTTAAGACAATTGAACCATTGGGTTTGCCTCCCAACTAACTCTTCTTTATAGTTATTAGCTTGACTATTAAACCTCTTTATAAAGGAGGTTTTGTCCAAGAATAATCCACCAATTTTGGACACGGTAGATTAACAAATACCGGCTCAACTTCATGAGCCCTATATTCATATGATTTAACAATTGGAAGCGGGTTACCTATCTCAAGCAATCCATAGATATTACCTTGGTTTGCAATACTTGAGATGATACCAAAGACATGTTGATGAGACTTTCATAGGTGATAATGCCCTTAGAATCTACACTTTTGAAACACTCCTCAGAGGAATTAAAATGAATCATTCATGATTTCTTCTTGAGGTTCAATGTTAGTTCAAAGACATTATCAGCTGAAATGAATATATTTTTAATTAAAACAACAAGTAAAATAGTCCTTATCATCAAACTGTAATCCACTTTCACGTGTAACATCCTCACCATTCTCAATAGGGTCAACTTGCATATTATTTGATAAACTAACTTCACACGAAACATTTAATTGATTTTACATCCTACTTAAGTGAGAAGCTAATTCATCTATCCTTTCCTCACCCCTATCAAATCAATTAGAATTTACATTAGCTAGCCTTTCTATAGTCAAATCTACTTGATTAGCAAATTTTTCTATAGCAAACTCCCATTCATTCTTTTCCTCCTCTATGGCTAACTCGCAAGGCAAAGATGCATTAGTTAAGCTTTCAATGGTTAATTCCCAAGATGGCTTAAACTTATGTTGGACATATTGGGGTTGATAATCACCTTAAAAAAAATGAATAATTACTGTACATGCTTTGATCATCCCAACCATAAGCATGTGACTTACCCCAATTAGCATCATTTTGATCAAAACAAGGATTGTAATGCTTAAATTCATCATAGCAATCCATATTTTGTCTTGCCTACATTTATAAGTTGCATGATAACCTCTATACAAGTCATAAATCATATAGTTAGAATTAAAAGTATTCACATTCCTCTTTTGTTCAACCATATTTGTAATGGTGTCCAATTGAATTTTGAGTGTTATATGGTCAAGTTTAGCCTTTGAGCTCTTTAAACCATCTTCAAATGACATATCTTTGGACTCTGTTTGCTTACCTTTATACATAGAGTTTGTTTGTAGTAGCAGGTCTATTGCTGAACTTCCATTTTTGATGCATTGTCCTCCAAAATGGTCAACCCTCTTCATTACCTTAAAATGCCTTCAAGCACCTCAAAAGCAAAATTAGTAAAGAAAGATAGAAAATAAGACACATGAGTATAAAACATATAACACACAATATTCAACGAAACATACAAGAAAATTAAATAAACATAAGAAAATGAGAAAAATATCTAAACTAATAAAGTTGCTTTTCATGCCGATATTGCTACAAATTTCCCTAACAATGGTGCCAAAAACTTAACAAGCACAGGGCATGCATATAAAATTAAGCTCAAAGCCACAATCAAGTTTTGCATTTATAAATTTTGAAATACCTGAAAAGTGATTTTCTGTAAGTATATAGGTCATAATTGAGTACAAGGTATTAATGGTTGATCCCACAGAGAAAAATGAACAATTACCGCTACCAAAGATTCTCTATTATTTTAAATGATCAACAAATTTCTGAAAGTAAAACTATGATAAAATGTGCAAGAAAATAACAAATAAAAGTTTATTAGGCCATGGAATCCCTTACTACTCATGCAAGTGCAACTCTTAGATTAGTGAATACTACTATCTTGACTAGTCATAGCGTAATTTCTTAATCTAAGTGATACCCACTTTCACCAGTATTTCAACCATACTTATAGCCAATCTATATCTACTTTTATGGTTATGAAGTAAACTAAAGGCTCAGTAACTCTATAAAATTACATGAATAAGTGACTACAGCCACAAAGGTGCACCTCTACCATCGTGAGTATGCTCCCTAGATTTAACACTTCCATAAACTAGTACTAAATTCCAATTCTCATTGCAAATATAACACCTTTACATTATCACAATCAATAGCCAGTCAATCATGATTAGAAAAGTAAAAGTGCTAAATAACTTGCTCAATATAATAGCATCAAATAGCCAAGAAATCAGCACTAAACAATCATTGAAAGTTCAACCAAAACCCAAGACATAAACTTTAGAAACACATATCTAACTGTTGCATTAACATAACTTAGAATTCAATACAACGACAAAGGATTAAAGAGAAGAACTATCACCGGAGCCTCTTGAAACCTCCCAATCTTCATCTTTTCTTATCTTCCTTGCTAAGTGATAGGGCGTAAATTGTAGTGCTTTTGCAGTGCTTAAATCTGATTATTTACGCCCTGTATGTGTTCAATTTGAGCATAAAATTGCCTAATTATGGTGACTACATGTTCTGAGGGATTAAATTTAAGGTTTGGAAGAATATGGATGGAAATCATGAAACAATCGGAAGTTCAAGGGTCAAAATTGAAATGTGAAAAATTCTGGTGTGAAGACCGGTGCCAGACATCGAGCCGGTCATTACACTGGATGTCGCGCCCAATTTTTTTCGATGGAAGAAAGGGAAAGATTTAATTTTATTGGTTTTTGAAAAAAGAAAGGGAAAGGGGTCATGGGACTACAAAAATGCGACGGTTTGGATCCAAAAAACAAAAGTCTAAAAAGGGTTTTTAGAAAAAGTTTGGAGTCGCCACTTGGTATAGAGTTCAGGTGTACCAAGTCACCCAAGAGATTTAATTAATGAAAATAAACAAAGAAAACCCTTTTTAGATGACTCCAGGTCTTTGAAAAACTAGAGAAAAAGGTTCGGGGTCCGGTTGAAAGAAGAGAGGCAAAGATTGATGTTACTCGTCTAAGGCACCTTCTAACCTAGCCAAAGCTAGTTGCAAGATTTAGTTGAAAATTTCCTAATTTTAACTTTAAAATTTATCACATTTGGATGTTGTCTATATGGATGCAAAAACCTAAACCTAATGTTGGATCGAGAGGGGCAAAAATGTCTCCTTGAGGTGTGATTGGAATTGATTACATTAGTTGTGTTATCCAGTTTTGATCCCTTGAGGAGGTCACGAAAAATGCAAATGATGAGACTCGAACAAACGGAAAGTAGGGTTTTCAAAATGCAATCTTTATAAAATATCAAGAGAACTTGGTTTTTGAAAGGATCAATTTTAAATGCAAAGAGGAACTTGAATTTTCAAAATGTGCAATTTTAAGGAAAAATAGTTTTTTGACTTTGAATTGCTAAACATGAAGAAAGAAACTTGCTTTTAAAGAATGGTTTGATAGCATTTAAAATAATGCACATGTATGCCCTAGAGGGATAATGCAACATAATGGGTCGGGGAACTAATTTAGTGACTTTAAGTCTTCTTTTCATAGAAGGAAATAAAAGCGTGCTAAGGCTAGGAAACCATACTTCTTTTCCCTAATTCAAGGGTAATGCCTTAAATGCACTAATCTAATAAAAGAAAAATAAATGAGATGTTTAGCATCACGGGATGGGAGAATAGTGACATGCAAAATGGGAAAAAACTCTAAAGTGGAAAGTGTGTGAAATTTGTATCTAATGCATGAGCGATTGTTTAAGGGTCTAGCATTGGACTAGCCCTGATCAAAGGTTCTCACTAACATTGGATTAGTGAAATCGAAGGAAGGCCACAACTAGCGTTGGACTAGTGTGGTGACGTCAATACATTTACACAATAAACATGTAGACATGATAATAAAGCAAGTAAACACATAAAACACATAACACATAGGCATAATATCTAGATGCAAGACCCTAGGAAGCAAATAAACACATAATCATGCAAGTATGCAAAATAAGCATATAAAACCTATTTATTACATTGGGGGGAGCCTAAATACATTCTAAGGGAAAAATTCGGAATAATAATCTAACTATTACATTTTCTAGAATAAATACACTTCTTGCCAAAATCAAACCTATCTATTACAACTTGGCATCCAAGGCCTCCAAATGATTTACTAAAAAATTTAAATAACATAAATAAAGACTAGACATGAATAAAAGCAAAGGAAAACTTAATTTAAAACATGTAAAATCATGCAAAAACACATAATGAGCACATAATAGGGGAAAGAAATTACCATCCCTTGATGTGAGGCCTTAATTGAATCCTTAAATGATGGAAATGGTTATCTAAGACTCAATATCAACAAAAGGGATCAAGGTACCAATTTAAAGAAATAAAATGAATCAAAAATTCAAAGAAAGGGTATCTAAGCAGTTACGCAAACAAGCAGATAATACTAGGAAATAGAGTAAGATTGGAACAAAAGAGCGGAAATATCAGCGAGAATCTGAAAGCGAGAGGTTAGCGGAGAAAAGCCGGATAGAGCAGCATGACAGTCAGCGTTACAGGGCAAAATCAAAGTTGAGAGGAAGCCTTGAACAAAGCAGGAGTCAGGCCGTCCGCGTCTCTTCCCTTCTTCAAAACATCAGGAAGATTGCTTCCAGTTTTTCAGACAATATCACAAACAAAATCTTCAGAGGCAAGGGATCTATTTAAAACATCAAACACAAGCATTCAAATCATACCAAAACAAACTAAAACCGAAGAAGGCCGAATCTTAAACATCGACATCATCAAATAGACAAGAAAAGGGATGGGAAGAACTGTTAGAGCTAGAAGCCTTGGAAGGTTACAGCGGACTAGCACTGTAACTGCGTTTCTTCATCTTCAAACATTCAAGAGAAAGCGGAGGATTAGCGGATGATTCCGTGTAAGTGGTCCGCGTTTCTTCACATCTTCAAAATACCAGGAAGATTGCTTCCGGTTTTGGAACAATATCACAAGCGAAATATTGAGGTAAGGGATTCATTCAAAGCATCAAACATCATCATTCAGATCATGTCAAGACAAGCTAAACCCACAAAGATCAAATCATAAGCATTAACATCATCAAATGGACAACAAGGGGAAGGAGAAGAAGCGTTTAAAGCGGGTAGTTCGGATGGCTACTCGGCGTTTCTTCCATCTTCAAACCTTCAAGAAGAAGCGGGGCGTTCGCGGATCAGTCAGTAAGTCAGCGTTTCTTCACATCTTCAAAACATGAAGAACATTTTTCCAAATTTCTCAAGAATCACAATGACATCACGAAGCATCAAGCGTCGATTTTAAGCGTAAAACAAATCTACTAGCCTTACCAAGGCTTTATAAACCTAACATGCTCATATAACAAGCTGATAATCATCATCAAATATCATAAACTAAAGAAAACTATTCAAGACCTTGGTTCCACCAAGGTCCAAATTTCCGTAATTTTGATCAAAAAGCGGTAAATAAAGTAGAAGGATGTTACACGAATGGAGTTTTGAATTTAAACAAGAGAGAGGGCAAAATTCCTAGAATAATCTTCTCAAGTATGAAACCCTAGCTTTTCCTTTTCTTCTTTCTTTTCTTTTCCTCTCAATTCCCAGCCGTTTTCTCGCTTTTTAGCTCTCAAAGCTCTCCTAATTGTCACTTTCTCTCTCAGCTTTCCAACCTCTTTTGTTAAACCCTAATCTAGACTATTTATAGCCACCAAACCTAGAACTAAGGGTTTTGATGTTTTTGGGATGAGGTGAGCTAATTTTGAGCGTTAGATGAGTTGTTAGGGTTAGGGGTGAGTTGGGGAATGTTTAAATAGGTTTCTTATCGTTCAAGTATCGGAATTACAGCTGGAAAGGATGATCAGAGTTACGGAAGAATCCAGCGTCATTTTTTTTGCTTGATCAAGTTCAGGGACTTATCAGCGTGGCGTCACTTTTGACTTTTCTCTTTTTTTTTTATAAAGAAAAACCTACAAAAATGAGAAAAATATGTTAGAAAATTCAAAAATAAATAACTAAACAATAATAGATAAAACATAGGAAAACAAATGAAATAGTCAAAATTTGGTGTCTACTTGGATATTAATAGAAGTTGATGCGAGGTGCTAAAAGCTTCGAAGGCGGAGCTAGATATGAAGCAGATCTTGAGGCGGTCCTCATCGGATAATTGTGCAGTAGTGTCTTTTAGAAAGAAACCTACTTTGGTGTTGATCCACTTGTAATAGTTAGGGACAATAAATAGGGGTTTCTTTGGACATTTTTGGGTGCTGGAAAACATTAGTTTATTTTAGGAAATATCTTTTCATATCTTCTTCATGAGAAATCATGATCATTCGAGATCAAACCAACGAGCAATCAAGGAGAAAATTGTGGAGAGCAAATTGAGAAGTTTTCTTACCTTTTTTTTTGTGAACTCTTTGAATTTCTGATCTTAATTATTTCTATTATGTCGGACTAAATTGGTTTCTAGGGTTAAGGTTTTTATGAAGGGACTTTTATTAATTTTTCCATTTAAATTCTTGACTATTTTTATGATTTATTTATCTTGACTTTAATCACATGTTTGTGATTGGCCACCATCAGCATGCTATTTGGATTTGTATTAAATTGAGAAAGGAGATACAACTGTGCACTAGATAAATAAAAATACTTAGTCTAATCATGAGAGTAGGTTAGGATTTTTATAATGCATTTATAACATTTAGGATTCTAAAGGCTTTAATTAAACACTTATGATCTCAAGAGATATATAAGATTTAATTAGGCACATCTTAGATGATCGAGAGGTGATCTAAAATATAATTGTATGATGCATTCATAGTTTGTCAAGAAGATAATTGGAAAATTAATTCAAAATTTTGAATTCAAACCTGAACCCTAGGCCTTTTCATCTATAGTTTTCTCAACCATTTTTATTTGATTTTTTATTTCTTAGTTGAATATCAATTCTTTTAAATTTGAATTTTATTAATTAATAAGTAATTAAAGTAAAAAATTGACTCGTCCCTATGGGCTCGACCCTAGAATACTCTAGGTAATTTTATTACTACAATTGACCCTATGCACTTGTAGGAAATCATCGATCAAATTTTTAGTGTCGTTGGCGGTGGATGACATTTAACTTTTTTGCTTTAGTTATTTTTATTTTATTTTTAATTTTGGTTTATTTTTCTTATCTTTAGATCTTTACTTTATTTTAATTCTCTTGCATAGACACCTTGGTTGATGGCTTGGTCACAAAAAGGTGAATTGTTTTTTATCCAGAAGTAGAAAAGACTGTGAAGTATTTAAGGAAGCAAACTAAGTTGAAAAGGCAGGCTTTGTAAACATTTTCACGTGGTATCAATATTGCAATTAATTAGCGGGTTTTGAAACTTCAGACAAAGTAGGTATGGCTGAAGAAATCCCTCAAAATAATAACAATAATCCCCAAGTGGGGGCACCAGTAGCCCCACCTGCTCGACTTCATTTGAGGGACATTCAACATCTCGTAATAGCAGCTTCCCCACATTGTATCAGACAAAGTGATGGGGAGAAGAATTATGAGCTGAAGACCGTGCACTTTAATATGCTTCCACATTTTCACCATCTCTCTAATGAAGATCCTCTCTCTTTCATAAGGGAATTCTATTCAGTGGTACAGACTTTTCCTCTTAATGGCAGATCTAAGGATGATTTTCTGATAAGGTGTTTACCATATTATCTCAAGGATCAGGCTAAATCATGACTTCTCAATTTGCCAGAAGGGTCCTTGAGAACTTGGGAGGATGTCTATAATATCTTCATGACTAGGTATTTTTCACAGCAAAAGACAATTGATTTAAAGGACAAAATCTGCACTTTTTCTTAAATGGAGGGAAAGCACATTCACGAAATCTAGGAAATCTTTAAGCTACTACTTGCTCAATGTCCTCATCACTAATACTCATTGGCACCTCAAGTCCATTTTTCTATAATGCGTTGACTTTCACAACCCAAAATATGGTTAATTTCATAGCCAGTAAGTATATTGGGGACAAGACTCTAGAAGAATGAGTAGGTATCTCTCAGTTGCTCTCTAATAACTCACAACAAAAAGTGAGTTGGGGTAAGAGAATGGGCATATACGAAGTGTCTACATCCAAGGATTTGAGTGAACAAGTGGCTAACTTGAGATGTCAGATGCAACAAATGCAGTCATTATTAACACGCGAAACTTACCAACTTGAGCAGTGCTCTTATTATCATATGTACGGGAACACAACTACTAATGGCTATAACAGAAAGCCTCCTATTACAATGGAAAATATCAACTTTGTTGGGGCTTATAGAGAGCAAAGGGGACAGCCAACAAATGATCCATTCTCTAATACATACAATCTTGGGTGGAGGAACCACCGTAATTTTTGATGGAGGGATCAAGGGAACAAGTATATAAGACCATCTGGGTTCCAAAATCAGTAGAAAAGGCCATAATTTCCCTGTCAACTTGTGCCAAAAAAGAAGCCTGGTGTGGAGGATATGATGCTTCAGTATATGCAAAAAATGATCAAATTCTCATAATATAAGTACTCTCAAAACCATAGTTCAAGTTTGTCATACCAAACACAAAAGTAAACCCTAAGCCTAATGGTTGGCTCCTTCACTTGAGTTCCCAGTCCCTGTTAAGGAAAATAAATTGGAAAGAATGAGCTAAAAGCACAGTGAGTTCCAAAAGCATGCAAAGCACATAGCACGTGTGACATTTCACCTCAAATTCGAATTTAGTAATAAACATATAAGGAAAGCAAGTAACATTAAAAATGGAGGATACAGGAGATCTCAGCAGCCAGGATTCATAATGCTCGATCTCGAACCAGGTAGTTGACACTCCGTCAACTTTCATACATAAAAACCATATAGACCTCACTTACCCCTTACTCCTCCAAACCCTCATCGAGCCCGACTCCAAACACTTCACTTTATATCACTGGTTTAATGCTCTCATCTGAGACAAGTCCATATGCCAAGTCTTGAGCATATGTCACTGGTTTAATACTCTCATCTGAGACAAGTCCATATGCCAAGTCTCGAGCATATATCATTGCACTTCACTTCACTTAATTAACCCTATGGCTTGTCCCTTTCTTCTCGGCCTAGGCCTAGCCTCCAACTCGAGTCGAATGGCTCACCGATAGGTCTTAGAAATTTCCTGACCTTTCACATACACACACAAGTCACTGCAAAACACATCCACTTTTCTTTTATTTCAAATAGAGGCAAGTGCGATGAAGTACACACCACCCCACTTAATGGATTGAAAACCCAATTTCACATCAAATCACTTGTCTAACATAGTTCGAATCATATTCACATAAGCACATAACAAACATTGAAAGTCACCACAGTAGTAAAGTTCGTTTTCCAAGGTGGGATCTGGTTCAAATCCTTCCTTACCTCCTATTATCACGAAAAAGGAAGAAATCAGTTTCGCCTCACAAACAGTGAAACTAAACTCAAATAACTCATTCACTTGTCTTATCAAAGTTCTTTACAAAATTCCATTAATTCTGCACAAACGAAAAGTAATTACTCGAGTCAAAACTCATTTTACAAGATTCCATTTTTCAAATCAAAATTTCACATAAACGAACAACTCTATTGATGCACTCCATCAAGGCGATTTCTAATCTTCAGCACATTGAAATAAAGTGAGGTATTTCACCTCCAAATCACTCATTTGAGCTCAAACTCAATACCACTCTTTTAACCAAAGTTCTAACATATTTTTCAAATGATTTTCACTAGGTTTCCATGCACAAATTTTATGAAAATTAGCTAAGGTATTTCAAATCCACAAATTTGTCCAAAATGGTACTTTTCTCTCAAAGCTTAGTGAAATTTAATTTCTCACCATAAAAGTTCAAGATTTTAACTCTTTTAAATATATACTCATAAATGAACATAATACATATACACTTAAGCAAAATCTCATCAATAAACATCATAAAATTTTGAAATCACACATCAAAATTGCCAAGCAAGGTTCGGTCAACCCTTATCATTTTCCTTCAAAATTTTCAACTACAAAATCTACTTTCTAACCAGAAAATAATCTCATTTCACAAACAACAAACACGACCACAATCAGGTCCTCAAGTCCGCTACCTAAAAGTCACCTCAAGTCCGCTACCTAAGATGCGAATCCAAGAGCCCAGCTCAAAATTCCAAATATACATATTTCTAACAAAGTAAACTGTAGATCTACCATATTTAACACTAATCAAGTTAGATCTAGAAGGTTTGAGTCTTATGCCTTCAGATCTTTCTAGATCTAACAAGATCAACCAAGATCTTGTGAGTTCTTCTCAAGGATGACACTCCCAAGCTTAACAACTCCAAAAGTTCCAACCTTAGCCCAAGATTCGCTTGATTTGATGATGGATTCCGTCTTCAAGCTCAAGATGAAGAAGTAACCAACCAAAGGAAAGCTTTCTTCCTCTTTCTTCTCTCTCTCTCCCTCTCACACGGTAGCCTAGAAATGGAGGAAGAAACAAGTGCCAAGCTTTCAATGGAGTCTTCAAGCTTCAAAGGTTGGAAGATGAAGAAGATGAACAAGAAACCCTCAAACTCTCTCTCTAATCTCTCTCTCTTTTTTGTCCTCTCTCTCTCTTTCTCCCTCTCTTATGGTAGCTCCAAGAAAGTAGAGGAATGTCTTCAATGGAGACTTGAAGCTACAAGAAATTTGAGGAAGAAGAAGTTGAAGAAACAAGGTTGCAATCTTTCTCTCCTTTCTCTCTCAACTCACGGCTGCTCTCTCTCTCTCTCTTGGGCTTTAAGTGTGGCTGAAAATGAAGCAACAAGGAACAAGAAATAAGGCTTTAAGGGGACAAAAAGGTGCAAATCCCTTAAATCGTGGAAAAGTGGTCAAATGACCACTTTTTGTCTCGTCGCACTCGACAATCTAACTTTTACTATTTTATCTCATTCCAACACTATCTAACCTCAAATATACATCTGTAATATCTCTACATATGCTCGGTTTCATCTTAAAATCACTACTCACACTTCAGAACAAAAATTAGACGCTTACACTGGCCAAAACCACACACCGGCAAGTAATTCTTAAAAAATTCTCTAAATTAGAAAATAATCACTCAAAACATAAGTTCACTAATATTTTAGTAAGTAAACATAATATAAACATTATTATGCATTTTAAAATAAAAATTTGAATTTTGAGACCCTCACAGCAATGCTTCAAAATAAGCTTCTTATCAAGATGAAAGATCCAGGGAGTTTTACTGTACCCCGTCAATTTGAAAATATTCTTGTTGATAAATATTTATGTGACTTTGGATCCAATGTGAATTTAATGCCTTTATCATTTTTTAGGAAATTGAGGTTTGCTAATATGGCACCGACTCAAGTTATTCTACAATTAGGCGATGTTCATTCACTATCCTATAGGTATTGTAGAAGATTTATTGGTTAAAGTTGGTAAATTTATTTTCTGCTAAATTTCTTATTCTTGATATAGAGGAAGATATTTCTATGCAAATTATCCTTGATAGGGGTTTTAGCTACTGGGAGAGCTACTATTGACTTATTAGAAGGGAAGTTAACTTTAAGGGTTGGCAAAGAGAATGAAGAATTTAATGTCTTTGAACCTTTAAAGTATCCTTCTTATGAGTTTTGTGCAACCGGTGCCATTAATGATTTGGGTGAGAAAGTTATCCGAGCAAGATTTGGAAAGCTCAGCCCCAAGCTATAATCATCAATATTCCTCCTCGTCTATTTGGAAGCAGCTCATTGATAAGGAAACAAGGATAGGTGTCTAACATATACACCAAATGGCATGATATCATCTGAGCCTTTTCATCTACCATGATCCTAATGAGCTCGTCTGGTTGAAGACCTTAAATTTAGTGATCTTGAGAGGCAACTAATTTTCTTTTAAATTTGCTCAATATGCTTCTCTTGTTTTGGGATTCTGTGGTATTTGTGCATTCAAATTTTTTGCCTTTGTATTTGGGTTATTTGGTGATGTAGCTAACTCCAATTTGTAGTATTCTTTGGTTTTTCTATTTTGCTAGGATGACTTCTTGGACTTGACTATTACCCCCACTTTGTTGTTAGAGGAGTTTACGTGACAGCCCACTTTCCCAAAGCGAACCAGGAGGGTTAGCGGGGCACCTGCGGACTCAAAATACACAACCATGAAACCATTGAAAAGAAACCGACAACTTCTCATAAAGACAAACTCCAAAATTACATCAAGGTTACGCTGATACAACTCCAAAATACCACAAACTATCAAAGTCATCCGTTAACTTCAACCTTATACAAAAGGAAAAGAAATTCCACAAAACACTAGGATCCTCGATTACCGTGCCCCACATCCGGACCCGTTAAGGAAAACAAAACTTATGGGGCTGGCTCGGTGAGCCAAGAATTACTGCAGGCGAGGTTAAAGCAATAACACATTTTTAGAATAATAAACAAAATCAAGCAAGGCGATATATAAAATGCATTAAAGGATCTGAGGTTGCCTTAACATTACGAAATATCCACACCCGTCTCCAGTCCAGTCTTCATCAGGAATGTTGACACTCCGTCAACCACTATCTCACAGTCGTAGAAATCACTTTACCCTCGCCTCTACTTACACCCCTGCTTGGGCCCTTCGTCATAATAGTATTATCATTAGACCAAGTCGGGATGAAGCGGCACCTCCGCTCCATAGAAGCGTGGTACATACTACCGGTAAATGAGTCGGCGAGACTACGCTCCAATCGACTTAATCGGACTCGACCAAAGCGGGCGGAGGTACCTCCACTCTCTTGAGTGTGGTACATACAACCGTTTGGTTCTAGCATGTCAAGCACAAGCACCGCATACAAGCATTTAGCAATTTAACTCAAGTAAATTCAAAAGCAAGGGTGGCCTTGATAGAGTACGCTCATCAAGTCAAACAAGCATGCTTTTCAAATGAACTTCATTAAACCGGATATTCAAGCACTAAAACAGCAGGACTTGAACACTGGTTGGCGCAAACCAGGACAATGTAGGCGGTTAAACATGATCTTCAACGTCCACGAGTCTCACGAGATGTGAAAGTGCAAACAAATTACTTTTCAGATTCCAAACTAAAGGTTTGGTAAAATCCATTTTCAAGGTGAAATGGCGTGACATGCAAATACTCAATGAATTAAACTCTCAAAAACCGTTTATAAAAACTTCCTTATAGTTAAAGGAGCACTGCATAGGCGTTAGGCGGAAAAGCGAATGAAATGGGCAAAGCGGAAAATACACACTAAAGGTGAAGAGACAGTTTGACACCACATGCGCCAATACTCATAACTCAGGCTACAAGTATCAGATTAGAATGTACAAGGTGCCGTTTCGAAGCTAAGAGAACAAGCTACAACTTTAGTGAAGAAATCTTCCGCCCAGATTTTCTCTTTCTAGGTGAAAAATGTCGAAACAGTTTCAGAAATTTTCCCCGTCAGAATTGCCGATAGGCTAGATTCAACGATCATAACTTGGCGTTCACAAATCCAATCAGAAATTCTAGATCGCGTTGGAAAGCTAGAATGAAGGGCTATAAGTTCGTGTTTTGGCCAAAGCCAAATCACAACGGATCAACAGCAAAACTGAAGTTGCTGGTTTGTCATTCCTGTTTTCAGTTTTGCCCAAACCACCTTCTATACAACTAAATCACACACATGCAAACTAGCGCCTTGAATCGACAACAAACATGCATTTGCAGCTTCTCACATCCTATATGACCCATTACACACACGTTACATATATATGCACCAAGTCGATCAATCCGTTCTAACTTGTACATTGTCATCCATTGTACTCTATTGCTTGAGCTATTGCTCGAGCAATGAATCTAACACCACTCGCAATCTAACAACCATTAACACCATAAATTCATTTACCAAAGAGAATAACAAGGACCAAGAAAAACATACAACAACCACAATCATCAAGTTCATGCTTGGGAATTCAAGAGCCACAATTCACCCAACAACACTTCAACACCAGCGGACACAAACATAAACTACCACATGAAAACTTCACCCTCTGAAACCTAACCCTAGTTCTTGGCCAAGATTCAAGACAAACAAAACTAGAAAACTAAACCATGGAATCATCTTCTCAACTAACTTGATCATCAAGAGCTAAAACATGGGTAAAATTCATCATTATCATCAACTTAATCAACTTAACTAAAATTCAGCACTTTCACTAAAATTCATTTTGCAAAGTGTAAAATACCTCTTGAATCCAAGGTTGAGCTTCACAATCAAGTGCTCCAACTCCCAAAGAAAGGTTGGATGATTGAATTAGCAAAACTTTCCCAAGACTTTTCTCTTTTTTCCTCTCTTTTCCTCTCTTTTTCCCTCACGGTTTTTTTCTTCTTCCTTCTCCCGGTTTTCCCCTCTTCCTTTCTTTCTTGTTTGGCTGATTGGCTAGGTCTAGAAATAGCCCAAAAGATAACTTCTCATAGATATTTAACTTTAGTCAAAATTGAGTCAAAATTGTCATACTAATTACCCCTACTAACTTAATAATTCTACCCTTGCCCAAATAATTTTTCTTTCCTTTCAAACTAGTCCATAAGTGCACAAATTAACCTAGTCTATCAAAGTTTAAACACACCTACTTAGGCCACTAATCACCTAGAAATCCTAATCTCACTTCCCTAATCATGCATTTACATGCATTAAAATCTACAAAGTGGCAAACTTGTAGTTGAACATAAAATTGGTAGTGATTTTCAAAACTTGGGTTTAATAAAACCAAACTTGGGTTTTCCACATCGAATAAGAGTTTTATCGAAATTTAGGGTTTTCAAGGTATACTAGGGTTTATATGTCAATCTAGCAAGTCACGGGACATGCTCAGTGGCGACACACGTGCCACAAAGGACTAGTTATACAATTAAAACCACAGGCTTCATGAGCCTCACCCCAACTAATCCTTAGACAAAACAAAAGTCAAAACATCACATTCCTAGTCTAGCTCTCGGCAGCTAGTCGAGCCTCCTCAGCGGCTCCTCCTCTTCCGGTTCCTCTTCCGAGGGATCCTCAACCGGCTCCTCACGGAGGATTCCCAGAACTGAACCCCGTCCCAGCGACACTTCCTCATGACCACCTCCTCTAATAAGATCGGTAGCTTCGTTCGGTTATCCTGGCGGTCCGTTCCGGTTCGTTGACCACCCTAGTCAACCGAGCTCTGAGCCTCGAACCTCATCATGAGCGGCCTCAGCCCTGGCCCGCTCCACAACCACTTCGTCCTCGAGCTCCATAATTCTAATCCCGGCCATCTTCAAAACCCAAACCCTCGTTTCATGACTTAGTTCTGTTATGGTTCAATAGCTGCCGACGCTCATCGTCGATGGACAACACTAACTCATTAGGGTAAGAAAACGTCTCCCTACAGGGACAGCGGGGTGACCTCCTTGGCGTGTATCGAATGAGAGGCCTTCCTCCAAGTACTCGATAGCGGATAGCCCTAACAGGTGCTACGTGGCCATTAGCCTCGCCATTACCAATAGCCCTATTAGGCTCAGGTCCACTATTTCCTCCCTCCATACCTACAACACAACCATACCCACTGTTAGAATCTTAAAACACTTATTACTCAAATCAATCGTGTAAGACTTAACAAAGGTAATCCTTTCTCACAAATAAAGTTCCTAAAAGTTTCCAAACAGATCTAAAACCTAGGCTCTGATACCAACTGCGACAGCCCCACTTTCCCCAAAGGCGAACCAGAGGGGTTAGCGGGCCGCCTGCCCAGCTCTCGCCAGGACTCAAAATACACAACCATGAAACCATTGAAAAGAAACCGACAACTTCTCATAAAGACAAACTCCAAAATTACATCAAGGTTATGTTGATACAACTCCAAAATACCACAAACTATCAAAGTCATCCGTTAACTTCAACCTTATGCAAAAGGAAAAGAAATTCCACAAAACACTAGGATCCTCGATTACCGTGCCCCACATCCGGACCCGTTAAGGAAAACAAAACTTATGGGGCGAGCGAAGCTCAGTGAGGCCAAGAATTCGTGCACAGGCAGGTTAAAGCAATAACACATTTTTTAGAATAATAAACAAGGAAATCAAGCAAGACGATATATAAAATGCATTAAAAGGATACAGGGTTGCGCTGACATTACGAAATATCCACACCCCGTCTCAGGTCGGTCTTCGCCGGAATGTTGACACTCCGTCAACCACTATCTCACAGATCGTAGAAATCACTTTACCCTCGCCCGTCTACTTACACCCCCTGTACCGGGCCCGCTCGTCATAATAGTATTATCATTAGACCAAGTCGGGATGAGCGGCACCTCCCGCTCCATAGAGCGTGGTACATACTACCACTTGGTAAATGAGTCGACGAGACTACGCTCCAATCGACTTAATCAGACTCTGACCAAAACGGGCGGAGAGGTACCTCCCACTCTCTTGAGTGTGGTACATACAACCGTTTGGTTCTAGCATGTCAAGCACAAGCACACGTACAAGCATTTAACGAATTTAACTCAAGTAAATTCAAGCAAGGGTGGCCTTGATAGAGTACACGCCATCAAGTCAAACAAGCATGCTTTTCAAATGAACTTCATTAAACCGGATATTCAAGCACTAAAACAACGGGCACTTGAACACTCACCAGCAGGTTGGTAAACCGGACAATGTAGGCGGTTAAACATGATCTTCAAGCGTCCACGAGTCTCACGAGATGTGAAAGTGCAAACAAATTACTTTCCGATTCAAACTAAAAGGTTTGGTAAAATCCATTTTCAAGGTGAAATGACGTGACATGCAAATACTCAATGAATTAAACTCTCAAAAACCGTTTATAAAAACTTCATATAGTTAAAGGAGCACACGCATAGGCGTTAGGCGGAAAAGCGAATGAAATGGAGCGAAAGCGGAAAATACACACTAAAGGTGAAGAAGACAGTTTTGACACCCTGTACGCTAATACTCATAACTCAGGCTACAAGTATCAGATTAGAATGTACAAGGTGCCGTTTCGAAGCTAAGAGAACAAGCTACAACTTTAGTGAAGAAATCTTCCGCCCAGATTTTCTCTTTCTAGGTGAAAAATGTCGAAACAGTTTTAGAAATTTTCCCCGTCAGAATTGCCGATAGGCTAGATTCAAACGATCATAACTTGGCGTTCACAAATCCGAATCCAGAAATTCCTGATGCGTTGGAAAGCTAGAATGAAGGGCTATAAGTTTCGTGTTTTGGCCAAAAGCCAAATCACAACGGATCAACACGAAAAATGAAGCTGAAGTTGCTGGTTTGTCATTCCTGTTTTCAGTTTTGCAAACCACCTTCTATACAACTAAATCACACACATGCAAACCGCCTTGAATCGACAACAAACATGCATTTGCAGCTTCTCTACATCCTATATGACCCATTACACACACACGTTACATATATATGCACCAAGTCACGATCAATCCGTTCTAACTTGTACATTGTCATCCATTGTACTCTATTGCTTGAGCTATTGCTCGAGCAATGAATCTCAACACCACTAATCTAACAACCATTAACACCATAAATTCATTACCAAAGAGAATAACAAGGACCAAGAAAAACATACAACAACCACAATCTTCAAGTTCATGCTGGTAGGAATTCAAGAGCCCACACAATTCACCCAACAACACTTCAACATCAGCGGACACAAACATAAACTACCACATGAAAACTTCAACTACGAAACCCTAACCCTAGTTCTTGGCCAAGATTCAAGACAAGCAAAACTAGAAAACTAAACCATGGAATCATCTTCTCAACTAACTTGATCATCAAGAAGCTAAAACATGGGTAAAATTCATCATTATCATCAACTTAATCAACTTAACTAAAATTCAGCACTTTCACTAAAATTCATTTTGCAAAGTGTAAAATACCTCTTGAATCCAAGGTTGAGCTTCACAATCAAGTGCTCCAACTCCCAAAGAAAGGTTGGATGATAGAATTAGCAAAACTTTCCCAAGACTTTTCTCTTTTCCTCTCTTTTCCTCTCTTTTCCCTCACGGTTTTTCTTCTTCCTTCTCCGGTTTTCCCCTCTTCCTTTCTTTCTTGTTTGGCTGATTGGCTAGGTCTAGAAATAGCCCAAAAGATAACTTCTCATAGATATTTAACTTTAGTCAAAATTGAGTCAAAATTGTCATACTAATTACCCCTACTAACTTAATAATTCTACCCTTGCCCAAATAATTTTTCTTTCCTTTCAAACTAGTCCATAAGTGCACAAATTAACCTAGTCTATCAAAGTTTAAACACACCTACTTAGGCCACTAATCACCTAGAAATCCTAATCTCACTTCCTAATCATGCATTTACGCACGTAAAATCTACAAAGTGGCAAACTTGTAGTTGAACATAAAATTGGTAGTGATTTTCAAAACTTGGGTTTAATAAAACCAAACTTGGGTTTTCCACATCCGAATAAGAGTTTTATCGAAATTTAGGGTTTTCAAGGTATACTAGGGTTTATATGTCAATCTAGCAAGTCACGGGACATGCTCAACTGACGGCACACACGTGCCACAAAAGAGGACTAGTTATACAATTAAAGCCACAGGCTTCATGAGCCTCACCCCAACTAATCCTTAGACAAAACAAAAGTCAAAACATCACATTCCTAGTCTAGCTCTCGGCCGTATGCGAGCCTCCTCAGGCTCCTCCTCTTGGGTTCCTCCAGGGGATCCTCAACCGACTCCTCACGGAGGGATTCCCAACTGAACCCCGTCCCAGTGACACTTCCCTACTCATCGGCCACCTCCTCTAATAAGATCGTAGCTTCATTCAGTATCCTAGCGGTCCGTTCCCGGGTTTCGTTGACCACCCTAGTCAACCGAGCTCTGAGCCTCGAACCTCGTCATGGCGGCCTCGCCACGGCCCGGCTCCATAACCACTTAGTCCTCGAGCTCCATAATTCTAATCCCCTGGCCATCTTCTAAAACCCGCAAACCCTCATTTTCATCTGCTAGTTCTCTGTTATGGTTCAATAGCTGCCGACGCTCATCGTCGATGGACAACACTAACTCATTAGGGTAAGAAAACGTCTCCTCGGGGACGGTGGGGTGACCTCCTTGGCGTGTATCGAATGAGAGGCCTTCCTCCAAGTACTCGATAGCGGATAGCCCTAACAGGTGCTACGTGGCCATTAGCCTCGCCATTACCAATAGCCCCATTAGGCTCAGGTCCACTATTTCCTCCTCCATACCTCAACACAACCATACCCTTTGTTAGAATCTTAAAACACTTATTACTCAAATCAATGGTGTAAGACTTAACAAAGGTAATCCTTTCTCACAAATAAAGTTCTAAAGTTTCCAAACAGATCTAAAACCTAGGCTCGATACCAAGCTGCGGCCCCACTTTCCCAGAGAACCGGAGGGGTTAGCGGGCCTTGACTCTCGCCGGGACTCAAAATACACAACCATGAAACCATTGAAAAGAAACCGACAACTTCTCATAAAGACAAACTCCAAAATTACATCAAGGTTATGTTGATACAACTCCAAAATACCACAAACTATCAAAGTCATCCGTTAACTTCAACCTTATGCAAAGGAAAAGAAATTCCACAAAACACTAGGATCCTCGATTACAGGTGCCCACATCCGGACCCGTTAAGGAAAACAAAACTTATGGGGCGAGCGAAGCTCAGTGAGGCCAAGAATTCGTGCACAGGCAGGTTAAAGCAATAACACATTTTTTAGAATAATAAACAAGGAAATCAAGCAAGACGATATATAAAATGCATTAAAAGGATACAGGTTGCCTGACATTACGAAATATCCACACCCATCTCCGTCAGGTCTTAAATCGGGGAATGTTGACACTCAGTCAACCTATCTCAGGATCGTAGAAATCACTTTACCCTCGCCCGTCTACTTACACCCACATGGGCCCTTCGTCATAATAGTATTATCATTAGACCAAGTGGGATGAGCGGCACCTCCAGCTCCATAGGCGTGGTACATACTACCACTTGGTAAATGAGTCGTGAGACTACGCTCCAATCGACTTAATCGGACTCGACCAAAGCGGTAGGAGAGGTACCTCCCACTCTCTTGAGTGTGGTACATACAACCGTTTGGTTCTAGCATGTCAAGCACAAGCACACGTACAAGCATTTAGCGAATTTAACTCAAGTAAATTCAAGCAAGGGTGGCCTTGATAGAGTACTGCGCTCATCAAGTCAAACAAGCATGCTTTTCAAATGAACTTCATTAAACCGGATATTCAAGCACTAAAACAAGGGCACTTGAACACTCACCAAGTTGGTATAAACCGGACAATGTAGGCGGTTAAACATGATCTTCAGCGTCCAGAATCTCACGAGATGTGAAAGTGCAAACAAATTACTTTAGATTCCAAACTAAAAGGTTTGGTAAAATCCATTTTCAAGGTGAAATGGCGTGACATGCAAATACTCAATGAATTAAACTCTCAAAACCGTTTATAAAAACTTCATATAGTTAAGGAGCACCGCATAGGTTAGGCGGAAAAGCGAATGAAATGGAGCAACGGAAAATACACACTAAAGGTGAAGAAGACAGTTTTGACACCACATGCGCTAATACTCATAACTCAGGCTACAAGTATCAGTTAGAATGTACAAGGTGCCGTTTGAAACTAAGAGAACAAGCTACAACTTTAGTGAAGAAATCTTCCTTGATTTTTCTCTTTCTAGGTGAAAAATGTCGAAACAGTTTTAGAAATTTTCCCCGTCAGAATTGCCGATAGGCTAGATTCAAACGATCATAACTTGGCGTTCACAAATCCGAATCCAGAAATTCCTGATGCGTTGGAAAGCTAGAATGAAGGGCTATAAGTTTCGTGTTTTGGCCAAAAGCCAAATCACAACGGATCAACACGAAAAATGAAGCTGAAGTTGCTGGTTTGTCATTCCTGTTTTCAGTTTTGCGCCCAAACCACCTTCTATACAACTAAATCACACATGCAAATAGCGCCTTGAATCGACAACAAACATGCATTTGCAGCTTCTCTACATCCTATATGACCCGTTACACACACGCGTTACATATATATGCACCAAGTCACGATCAATCCGTTCTAACTTGTACATTGTCATCCATTGTACTCTATTGCTTGAGCTATTGCTCGAGCAATGAATGCCAACACCACTCGCAATCTAACAACCATTAACACCATAAATTCATTACCAAAGAGAATAACAAGGACCAAGAAAAACATACAACAACCACAATCTTCAAGTTCATGATAGTAGGAATTCAAGAGCCCACACCACAATTCACCCAACAACACTTCAACATCAACAGACACAAACATAAACTACCACATGAAAACTTCAACTACGAAACCCTAACCCTAGTTCTTGGCCAAGATTCAAGACAAGCAAAACTAGAAAACTAAACCATGGAATCATCTTCTCAACTAACTTCGATCATCAAGAAGCTAAAACATGGGTAAAATTCATCATTATCATCAACTTAATCAACTTAACTAAAATTCAGCACTTTCACTAAAATTCATTTTGCAAAGTGTAAAATACCTCTTGAATCCAAGGTTGAGCTTCACAATCAAGTGCTCCAACTCCCAAAGAAAGGTTGGATGATAGAATTAGCAAAACTTTCCCAAGACTTTTCTCTTTTTTCCTCTCTTTTCCTCTCTTTTTCCCTCACGGTTTTTTTCTTCTTCCTTCTCCTGGTTTTCCCCTCTTCCTTTCTTTCTTGTTTGGCTGATTGGCTAGGTCTAGAAATAGCCCAAAAGATAACTTCTCATAGATATTTAACTTTAGTCAAAATTGAGTCAAAATTGTCATACTAATTACCCCTACTAACTTAATAATTCTACCCTTGCCCAAATAATTTTTCTTTCCTTTCAAACTAGTCCATAAGTGCACAAATTAACCTAGTCTATCAAAGTTTAAACACACCTACTTAGGCCACTAATCACCTAGAAATCCTAATCTCACTTCCTAATCATGCATTTACGCACGTAAAATCTACAAAGTGGCAAACTTGTAGTTGAACATAAAATTGGTAGTGATTTTCAAAACTTGGGTTTAATAAAACCAAACTTGGGTTTTCCACATCCGAATAAGAGTTTTATCGAAATTTAGGGTTTTCAAGGTATACTAGGGTTTATATGTCAATCTAGCAAGTCACGGGACATGCTCAACTGACGGCACACACGTGCCACAAAAGAGGACTAGTTATACAATTAAAGCCACAGGCTTCATGAGCCTCACCCCAACTAATCCTTAGACAAAACAAAAGTCAAAACATCACATTCCTAGTCTAGCTCTCGGCCGAGCCGCTAGTCTGAGCCTCCTCAACTGGCTCCTCCTCTTCCGGTTCCTCTTCCGAGGGATCCTCAACCGGCTCCTCACAGAGGGATTCCCCAGAACTGAACCCCCATCCCCAACTGACACTTCCTACTCATCGGCCACCTCCTCTAATAAGATCGTAGCTTCATTCAGTATCCTAGCGGTCCGTTCCCGGGTTTCGTTGACCACCCTAGTCAACCGAGCTCTGAGCCTCTGAACCTCATCATGAGCGGCCTCAGCCCTGGCCCGCTCCGCAACCACTTCGTCCTCGAGCTCCATAATTCTAATCCCCTGGCCATCTTCTAAAACCCGCAAACCCTCATTTTCATCAGCTAGTTCTCTGTTATGGTTCAATAGCTGCCGACGCTCATCGTCGATGGACAACACTAACTCATTAGGGTAAGAAAACGTCTCCCTACAGGGACAGCGGGGTGACCTCCTTGGCGTGTATCGAATGAGAGGCCTTCCTCCAAGTACTCGATAGCGGATAGCCCTAACAGGTGCTACGTGGCCATTAGCCTCGCCATTACCAATAGCCCCATTAGGCTCAGGTCCACTATTTCCTCCCTCCATACCTACAACACAACCATACCCACTGTTAGAATCTTAAAACACTTATTACTCAAATCAATCGTGTAAGACTTAACAAAGGTAATCCTTTCTCACAAATAAAGTTCCTAAAAGTTTCCAAACAGATCTAAAACCTAGGCTCTGATACCAACTGCGACAGCCCCACTTTCCCCAAAGGCGAACCAGAGGGGTTAGCGGGCCTCTCGCCAGGACTCAAAATACACAACCATGAAACCATTGAAAAGAAACCGACAACTTCTCATAAAGACAAACTCCAAAATTACATCAAGGTTATGTTGATACAACTCCAAAATACCACAAACTATCAAAGTCATCCGTTAACTTCAACCTTATGCAAAAGGAAAAGAAATTCCACAAAACACTAGGATCCTCGATTACCGTGCCCCACATCCGGACCCGTTAAGGAAAACAAAACTTATGGGGCGAGCGAAGCTCAGTGAGGCCAAGAATTCGTGCACAGGCAGGTTAAAGCAATAACACATTTTTTAGAATAATAAACAAGGAAATCAAGCAAGACGATATATAAAATGCATTAAAAGGATACAGGTTGCCGCCCCAACATTCTGAAATATCCACACCCATCTCCAGTCCAGTCTTCATCAGGAATGTTGACACTCCGTCAACCACTATCTCACAGATCGTAGAAATCACTTTACCCTCGCCCGTCTACTTACACCCCCTGTACCGGGCCCGCTCGTCATAATAGTATTATCATTAGACCAAGTCGGGATGAGCGGCACCTCCCGCTCCATAGAGCGTGGTACATACTACCACTTGGTAAATGAGTCGACGAGACTACGCTCCAATCGACTTAATCAGACTCTGACCAAAACGGGCGGAGAGGTACCTCCCACTCTCTTGAGTGTGGTACATACAACCGTTTGGTTCTAGCATGTCAAGCACAAGCACACGTACAAGCATTTAACGAATTTAACTCAAGTAAATTCAAGCAAGGGTGAGCGCGATAGAGTACACGCTCATCAAGTCAAACAAGCATGCTTTTCAAATGAACTTCATTAAACCAGATATTCAAGCACTAAAACAACAGGCACTTGAACACTCACCAACAGTTGAGCGCAAACCAGACAATGTAGGCGGTTAAACATGATCTTCAACGTCCACAGAATCTCCTGAGATGTGAAAGTGCAAGCAAATTACTTTTCCGATTCCAAACTAAAAGGTTTGGTAAAATCCATTTTCAAAGGTGAAATGACGTGACATGCAAATACTCAATGAATTAAACTCTCAAAAACCGTTTATAAAAACTTCATATAGTTAAAGGAGCACACGCATAGGCGTTAGACGGAAAACGAATGAAATGGAACGAAAACGGAAAATACACACTAAAAGGTGAAGAAGACAGTTTTGACACCCTGTACGCTAATACTCATAACTCAGGCTACAAGTATCAGATTAGAATGTACAAGGTGCCGTTTCGAAGCTAAGAGAACAAGCTACAACTTTAGTGAAGAAATCTTCCGCCCAGATTTTCTCTTTCTAGGTGAAAAATGTCGAAACAGTTTTAGAAATTTTCCCCGTCAGAATTGCCGATAGGCTAGATTCAAACGATCATAACTTGGCGTTCACAAATCCGAATCCAGAAATTCCTGATGCGTTGGAAAGCTAGAATGAAGGGCTATAAGTTTCGTGTTTTGGCCAAAAGCCAAATCACAACGGATCAACACGAAAAATGAAGCTGAAGTTGCTGGTTTGTCATTCCTGTTTTCAGTTTTGCGCCCAAACCACCTTCTATACAACTAAATCACACACATGCAAACCCAACGCCTTGAATGCGACAACAAACATGCATTTGCAGCTTCTCTACATCCTATATGACCCCGTACACACACACGTTACATATATATGCACCAAGTGCGATCAATCCGTTCTAACTTGTACATTGTCATCCATTGTACTCTATTGCTTGAGCTATTGCTCGAGCAATGAATGCCAACACCACTCGCAATCTAACAACCATTAACACCATAAATTCATTACCAAAGAGAATAACAAGGACCAAGAAAAACATACAACAACCACAATCTTCAAGTTCATGCTAGTAGGAATTCAAGAGCCCACACCACAATTCACCCAACAACACTTCAACATCAACAGACACAAACATAAACTACCACATGAAAACTTCAACTACGAAACCCTAACCCTAGTTCTTGGCCAAGATTCAAGACAAGCAAAACTAGAAAACTAAACCATGGAATCATCTTCTCAACTAACTTCGATCATCAAGAAGCTAAAACATGGGTAAAATTCATCATTATCATCAACTTAATCAACTTAACTAAAATTCAGCACTTTCACTAAAATTCATTTTGCAAAGTGTAAAATACCTCTTGAATCCAAGGTTGAGCTTCACAATCAAGTGCTCCAACTCCCAAAGAAAGGTTGGATGATAGAATTAGCAAACTTTCCCAAGACTTTTCTCTTTTTCCTCTCTTTTCCTCTCTTTTTCCCTCACGGTTTTTTTCTTCTTCCTTCTCCTGGTTTTCCCCTCTTCCTTTCTTTCTTGTTTGGCTGATTGGCTAGGTCTAGAAATAGCCCAAAAGATAACTTCTCATAGATATTTAACTTTAGTCAAAATTGAGTCAAAATTGTCATACTAATTACCCCTACTAACTTAATAATTCTACCCTTGCCCAAATAATTTTTCTTTCCTTTCAAACTAGTCCATAAGTGCACAAATTAACCTAGTCTATCAAAGTTTAAACACACCTACTTGAGGCCACTAATCACCTAGAAATCCTAATCTCACTTCCTAATCATGCATTTACATACGTAAATCTACAAAGTGGCAAACTTGTAGTTGAACATAAAATTGGTAGTGATTTTCAAAACTTGGGTTTAATAAAACCAAACTTGGGTTTTCCACATCGAATAAGAGTTTTATCGAAATTTAGGGTTTTCAAGGTATACTAGGGTTTATATGTCAATCTAGCAAGTCACGGGACATGTAACTGGCACACACGCGTGCACAAAAGAGGACTAGTTATACAATTAAAACCTGGCTTCATGAGCCTCGCCCCAACTAATCCTTAGACAAAACAAAAGTCAAAACATCACATTCCTAGTCTAGCTCGGCAGTATTAGTCGAGCCTTCCTCACTCCTCCTCTTCCGGTTCCTCTTCCGGGGATCCTCAACCTCCTCACGGAGGGATTCCCAGGCTGAACCCCGTCCCAGTGACACTTCCCTTACTCATGACCTCCTCCAATAAGATGGTAACCCATTCAGTATCCTAGCGGTCCGTTCCGGGTTTAGTTGACCACCCTAGTCAAAGCTCGAGCCTCACGAACCTCATCATGGCTGACCTCGATACAGCCAGCTCATAACCACTTAGTCCTCGAGCTCCATAATTCTAATCCCCAGCCATCTTCTAAAACCCGCAAACCCTCATTTTCATCAGCTAGTTCTCTGTTATGGTTCAATAGCTGCCGACGCTCATTGTCGATGGACAACACTAACTCATTAGGGTAAAGCGTCTCCCTGGGGGACAGTGAGGGGTGACCTCCTTGGCGTGTAGCCGAATGAGAGGCCTTCCTCCAAAATTACTTCGATGGGATAGCCTAACAGGTGCTTCATTGGCCATTAGCCTAGCCATTACCAATAGCCCCATTAGGCTCGGACTATTTCCTCCCTCCATACCTACAACACAACCATACCCATTTGTTAGAATCTTAAAACACTTATTACTCAAATCAATCGTGTAAGACTTAACAAAGGTAATCCTTTCTCACAAATAAAGTTCCTAAAAGTTTCCAAACAGATCTAAAACCTAGACTCATTACCAAACTGCAGCCCCACTTTCCCCAAAGGCTAACCCAGGAGGGTTAGCGGGCCTGCCACTCTTTGCAGGGACTCAAAATACACAACCATGAAACCATTGAAAGAAACCGACAACTTCTCATAAAGACAAACTCAAAATTACATCAAGGTTATGTTGATACAACTCCAAAATACCACAAACTATCAAAGTCATCCGTTAACTTCAACCTTATGCAAAGGAAAAGAAATTCCACAAAACACTAGGATCTGGGTTACGTTACACATCCGGACCCGTTAAGGAAAACAAAACTTATGGGAAGCTGGTAAATGCCAAGAAGTGACATGCAGGTTAAAGCAATAACACGCGTTTTGAATAATAAACAAAAAATCAAGCAAGGCGATATATAAAATGCATTAAGGATACGGTTGCCTTGACATTCTCAAATATCCACGCCCCGTCTCCAGGTCCCAGGTCTTCATGAATGTTGACACTCAGGTCAACCACTTATCTCACGTGACGGTCGGTAGAAATCACTTTACCCTCAACCGTCTACTTACACCCCACTGTATCGCCCGCCGTCCATAATAGTATTATCATTAGACTAAGTCGGGATGGCGGCACCTCCATCTCCATAGGCGTGGTACATACTACAACACGGTAAATGAGTCGGCGGACTACGCCGTCGACTTAATCGGACTCACGACCAAAGCGGGTGAGAGGTTACCTCCCACTCTCTTGGTGTGGTACATACAACCGTTTGGTTCTAGCATGTCAACACAAACACCGCATTACAAAGCATTTAAAATTTAACTCAAGTAAATTCAAGCAAGGGTGGAGCCTTGATAGAGTACATCAGCCATCAAGTCAAACAAGCATGCTTTTCAAATGAACTTCATTAAACCGGATATTCAAGCACTAAAACAACGAGGCACTTGAACACTCACCAAATATGACAGTTGAGCGAAACCAGACAATGGGTGGTTAAACATGATCTTCAATGTCCACGAGAATCTCACGAGATGTGAAAGTGCAAACAAATTACTTTTCGATTCCAAACTAAAGGTTTGTAAAATCCATTTTCAAAGGGTGAAATGGCGTGACATGCAAATACTCAATGAATTAAACTTTCAAAACCATTTATAAAAAATTCTTATATAGTTAAAGAAGCACATCGCATGGGCATGGCGTTAGGCAGAATGGAATGAAATGGAGCGAAAGCGAAAATACACACTAAAGGTGAAGAAGACAGTTTGACACCTATGTATGCTAATACTCCTTAACTCAGGCTAAAGTATCAGATTAGAATTCAAGATGCCGTTTGAGCTAAGATAGAAGCTACAACTTTATGAAGACAACTTCCCCAGATTTTCTCTTTCTAGGTGAAAATGTCAAACAGTTTTAGAAATTTTCCCCGAATTGCCGTGACTAGATTCAACGATCATAACTTGCTCACAAATCGAATCAGAAATTCCAAGCGCATTGGAAAGCTAGAATGAAGGGCTATAAGTTTGTGTTTTGGCCAAAAGCCAAATCACAAACGGATCAACACTGAAAAATGAAGCAAGTTGCTGGTTTGTCATTCCACATTTTCAGTTTTATGCAGCCAAACCATTCTATACAACTAAATCACACACATACAAACCCAACGCCTTGAACGACAACAAACATGCATTTGCAGCTTCTCACATCCTATAACCCGTTACACTGCGTTACATATATATGCACCAAGTGCGATCAATCCGTTCTAACTTGTACATTGTCATCCATTGTACTCTATTGCTGAGCTATTGCTCGAGCAATGAATCCAACACCACTTTCAATCTAACAACCATTAACACCATAAATTCATTACCAAAGAGAATAACAAGGACCAAGGAAAACATACAACAACCACAACCTTCAAGTTCATGCTAGTGGGAATTCAAGAGCCACCACAATTCACCCAACAACACTTCAACATAAACACAAACATAAACTACCACATGAAAACTTCAACTAAGAAACCCTAACCCTAGTTCTTGGCCAAGATTCAAGACAAGCAAAACTAGAAAACTAAACCATGGAATCATCTTCTCAACTAACTTGATCATCAGAAGCTAAAGCATGGGTAAAATTCATCATCTTCAACAATCAACAACTAAAATTCAGCACTTTCACTAAAATTCATTTTGCAAAGTGTAAAATACCTCTTGAATCCAAGGTTGAGCTTCACAATCAAGTGCTCCAACTCCCCAAAGAAAGGTTAGATGATTGAATTAGCAAAACTTTCCCAAGACTTTTCTCTTTTTTCCTCTCTTTTCCTCTCTTTTCCCTCAGCTGTTTTTCTTCTTTACTCCCGGTTTTTCCCTCTTGGCCTTCTTTCTTGTTTGGCCGATTGGCTAGGTCTTGAAGCCTAAAGATAACTTCTCATAGATATTTAACCTTAGTCAAAATTGAGTCAAAATTGTCATACTAATTGCCCTACTAACTTAATAATTCTACCCTTTGCCCAAATAATTTTTCTTTCCTTTCAAACTAGTCCATAAGTGCACAAATTAACCTAGTCTATCAAAGCTTAAACACACCTACTTAGGCCACTAATCACCTAGAAATCCTAATCTCACTTCCTAATTTTGCATTTACGCACGTAAAATCTACAAGGTGGCAAACTTGTAGTTGAACATAAAATTGGTAGTCATTTTCAAAACTAGGGTTTAATAAAACCAAACTTGGGTTTTCCACATCCAAATAAGAGTTTTATCGAAATTTAGGGTTTTCAAGGTATACTAGGGTTTATATGTCAATCTTAGGGTTTTTGATTTGGAAAACAAAATAATTCACACGACACACTTTGAGAGGTAAAGCAAACCATATAAACATCGGCGAACCAGAAGAATAAATCCACGTTAAAATGTATAATAAAGTAAACAGACATGCAAATGGTATGGGTCCTCACAATTTCACTTTCATCCTTTTTATTACTTTTAGTTTCTTTATTTTTATCCCCAACATTGAGGACAATATTGTTTTAAGTGTGGGAGAAGGGTAAATAGGTGAAGTAAAATTTTGATGAATTGTTTTTCAAAATTATAGACCTGTACCATTTTTTTTGAAAGGAAGGAGAAGGGGAATGAAAACACCTCGTTTGGGTTTTAGTTGAAAAGGTTTTGGTTAAAATTGATTTTGATTTTGTTGAAAAAAATGGGTCATGGGACTACAAAATGTAGCGATTTGGACCCAAAACAAAAATCTAGAAAGGGTTTTAAAAAATTTTGGAGTCGCACTTGGTATGGAGTTTAGGTGTACCAAGTCATTAAGCTAAAAATTTTAATTAATGAAAATAAACTAAGAAAACCCTTTTAGACTCGAATTCCGGTCTTTGAAAAACTAGAGAAAAGGTTCGGGGGTCCACGGTTGCTGAAAGAAGTGGAGGCAAATATTGATGTTACTCGTCTCTAAGGCACCTTCTAACCTAAAAAGCTAGTTGCATGATTTAGTTAAAATTTCCTAATTCTAACTTTAAATTTATCACATTTGGATGTTATCTATATGGATGCAAAGCCTAAACCTAATGTTGGATCGAGAGGGCAAAATGTCTCCTTGAGGTTTGATTGTAATTGATCACATTAGTTGTGTCATCCAAATTTGATCCTCGAGGAGGTCGAAAAATGCAAATGATGAGACTCGGAAAACAAGAAACTAGGGTTTTCAAAAGAAATGCAATTTTATAAAATCTCAAAGAAAAGAAATTGAATTTTTTTGAAAAGATCAATTTTGCGCAAGTCTATTACAAGAGGAACTTGAATTTTAAAGATGCAATTTTAAGAAAAATGGATTTTGACTTTGAATTGCTAAAACATGAAGAAGATACTGATTTTTAAAGAATGATTTTGATAGAATTTAAAATAATGCATATGTATGTCCTAAAGAGGATAATGCAACATAATGGGTGCAGGGACCTAAATTCGTGATTTCAAATCTTCCTTTCATAGAAGGGAAATAAAAGCGTCTAAGGCTAGGAAGCCATACCGCTTCTTTTCCCTAATTCAAAGGGTAATACCCTAAAAGCTAATATATTTTTAACTAAAAAAGAAAAACTAAATGACATGTTTCGCATAACGGATAGAGAATAGTAAATGCAAAATGGAAAAGAAACTCTAAAAGTGAAAAGCGTAAAATTTGTATCTAATGCATGAACGTAGGCTAAGGGTTCTAGCATTGACCAGTTCTTCAAAAGTTCTCACTAACATTGATTAATGAGAAATCGAAAGGAAAGGCCACACTAGCATTGATTAGTGTGGGAGACGCTAATACATTTACACAATAAACATGTACACATGATAATAAAGCAAAAAACACAAAAAACACATAAACACATAAACACATAAACATAATGTCTAGATGCAAGACCCTAGAAAGGTAAATACATATAAACATGCAAGCATGCAAATAAGCATATAAAACCACAAATTATTACATCGGAACCTAAATACTTTGGAAAATCGAATAATAATCTAACTATTACATTTTCTAGAATAAATATATTTTGCAAAATTAAATCTATCTATTACAACTTAATCCAAGGCCCCAAATGATTTACCCAAAATTAAATGACATAAATAAAGACTAGACATGAATAAAAAAGTAAAGGAAACTTAATTTAAAACATGCAAGATCATGCAAAAAAAACATAAGAGCACGCATTGGGAAGAGTTACCTACGGGGATGCCTTTACCTGAATCTTGAAACATGGAAATGGTTATCTAAGATTCTAAATGTCAACAAAAGGGATCAAGGTGCCCAATTTAAAGGAAAATCAATCAAAAATTCAAAGAAAAGGTATCAAACAGATCAAGAAACACTGACAAGACTGGGAAAAAATACGAAAAGTATATTCTAGAACAAAAAGAGCAGTGAAATAGCAACAAACTGAAATTAGAGGTTACGACTGAGAACAACGGATCGAACAAGAACTATGTCCCAAGTATATGCAAATGTGAAAGTTCGAGGGGAACGCTGGTGAGACGCTGACTTACCAGAACGGTTCGCTGCCTCTTCCCATCTTCAAACATCAGGAAGATTGCTTCGCGCTGCATTAACAACACAAACAAAATCTTCGGCAGGTTGGGATCTATTTAAAGCATTAAACATCATCATCCCGCATCATGTCAAGACTAACTAAAACCAAAAAAGACCAAATCTTAAGTATCACATCACTAAATAGACAAAAAGGGGAAAAGGGAAGAACTGCCAGGAACGTTGGTAAGCATTGCTGATCGGCATGCGCAATAACCCCGTGTTTTCTTCACATCTTCAACATTCAAGCGTAAACGCGAGCTGCTACGCCAACCAAGTCGAAGAACCTCGCTTCTTCAAGATTCCCAAACATTCAAGAGAGGGAACGCTGAGAGTTACCGCCGAAGCTGCTGCTAAGCAACCAGCTGCTTTCTTTCACATCTCAAAACGAAGAACATTTTTTCTAAATTTTTAGAAATCATAAACAAAATCAACACGGCATCAAACGCCCTGATTTTAAACGTCAACAAGACTCCAGAGCCTCTTACTCAAGGCCTTATAAACACAACTTGCTCTGCTATAACAACCAATAATTTACTATCAAATGTCATAAAACTTAAAACACATTTAAGACCTCGTCTCCACCAAAAGGCTCATCTTAGCAATTTTCACCGTAGAAAAATACAGATAGAGAAGGAAGACTACCTGACTAAGGTTTGAAAGAAACTAAAAAGAAATCCCTAAAATTTCGGGAAATTTCCACCAAAAAAGCGAACCCCTTATTCTTTTCTCTTTCTTTTCTTTGATTCCTCAATCGCTTTTCTTTCTTCCCACTTCTTCTCTTTCCTCACACCCCCTACCTACCCCTTTTGTTTTTTTTTTTTTTTTCTTTCTTTCCTCTAAAGACTCCCAACAAATGGGTGTGATTTATAGGATGAAGAAACCCTACAAACCCAGCACAAGCGTTTAACTTTATTTTGTATTAACTTATTAATAGAATTTTAGATCATTAAGATGGGTGTTAGAATTAACCTAAATATTTCTTGATGTCTGCTCCAGAAAATACACTGAAATAGGAGAAAATACTGGAAAATTAATGCCAGATTTTTTAGTCATCGATTAGTTAATCACATACGCTTAATTCACCCGCAGGCACATGTCCAGCGCTTCCAAGTTCTAAGTCCTTTATATTAAACCGAAAAATGTAAGAAGGTCTCTAAAAATAAATGAACTAACATTAAAAATGATAAATGATAAGAAAACAATATCAAGAAGGGATAAGGTTGCCCTCAAAATTCACCGTTTTATAATATTCTGTCATGAGTCAGAGAAACCCTGCATTAATAAGAGAAGAGACACAAATTAAGCTGCCCAGGTCTAGGAACCGACAAAGAAGTAGACACACCAAATGTTTAATCGGAACTCTAGCCTAAATCAATTTAAAATATCAAGAGATAGGGATAGAAGCGTCTCTACGGAGTAGTTGAGACTCACCAACAGGAATTTAAAATATCAAGAAAGGAAGTTAGAAGGTGGCATCCCGTGTGCAGGATGAAACCTGTCACCTCAGCAACGAATTTAAAATATCAAGAAGTGGTATAGAAGGGTGTTCAAGGAAGTCAGACTCAACCATCGAACAACTTATAGAATGTCAAGACTCACCAACAGAAATTTAAAATATCAAGAAAGTGGGATAGCGCTACCGCTTGATAAATTCCAGGGACCTCACCAACAAGAATTTAAAAAATATTCGAAGGGAGATAGAAGGGTGTACCTACGGAGGGCTGAAACTCACCAATGTGAACGTTACATCGAAGGAGCATGAGGTACACAATGCAACGAGATGCTACGGCACTTTACCAATCAAGAATTTAAAAGCAATACGTAACCAACGGGAAGCAG